>CM042684.1:404258688-404862920 GCA_023614405.1 Avena insularis
AGTCTTAGGTGTTTTTGCTAAACATGTAACTCAAATATCTTCCTTTATGATCAAATCATAAACTCTTTATTTTCTTGTTACAATGATTTTTCACTTCATCTTGAAAGTCTTTGAACAACTTTCAAATGTTTCATACTTCTTCCTTATTAAGTAAATATACAGATATATTCACTCAAATTCTTGAAGAAAGCATATGAAGCAAAAAGATCCATCGCATATGGCTACACATAATGGACTTATGCACATCAGCATGCACAATTTCCAATAAGCTAGTCATCCGTTCCTCTTTGGCCTATGAACGGAGTTTCAATTATCTCGAGGAAAGTCTCACATGTGTCAATTGATCAAAATCAAAGACTCCAAAAATCCATCAACATGGAGTTTCTTCATGTTTTCTTTCCAATATAATTTAGACAGCGATGTCACTTCATAAGTGATCTTTCAATCATTTGTCTTGCGACATTTTAGCAATAGTGTTTATGGATGTGATTTCTCCAACTAGACTTGTAAAAGTTCATCCATCCTTTATGGAATACGGTAATTATTTGAACAGCCATTGTTCTCATAATACCGGAACAAAATAACAATTATTTAAACAAATCTTGAAGGCTTGGTTTGATGACAACGAAAAACACAATAACACTTTATTTGTTTTCGATGAACATCATCACTCATTCTCTTGCTAGTTACTTAGGCCATTGTAGTTCATGAATTGTGTTGTCCTGTATGACACTTCATACCAACCAATTCGGTATCCAATACCGGTATCCAATACCTAAGAACCACATTGTTTAACAAGCAAAGAATATAGCCATAACATGTATATCTTCTATATACCTAAGTTGGACATCTCCAACCTTTTATTTTCTGCCAAATATTTTATAGATTCTCTTTCAGCAATTCCTTTTTATTTTAAAAGAATCTATCAACATCAATAGTGGTGTCATCAACATGACACATGGTACAAAGCGTATATAGTCAAATACTAATACCTTTGGACTTGCACTTTGAAGTGGATCACCATCATCAAATGTTTGGTGTTCTTTCAAAAATCCATTCTTTAGTAATCTATTAGTGTAGTAAACATTTTACTTACATCTTCTATTCATCCTTATCATGACAACTTTCATGATCAAGCTACTATAGCCTATAAGGAAGAATCGCAGTATAATATCAGTTCCCAAAACCTTTTGGTAGATTGATGCCTAGCATCTCCATCCTTCACAAATTCTCATACAATATGAGAACATGTATCTTGCTAAATTATACTCTATCATAATGCAACCAAAAAACATTGTTTCAGATATCACAATATCTTTCACACATGATGGTTTCGAAACAATTTTCAGCTCCAATATAATCTTGATATTAAAACAACTTTTTGAATATCAATAATCATGGAGGCAAACATGATACTTTAGATACTAACATTGGAATTCTTACTCTTGATTTAATACTACTTATTAAACTTCATGGAGTAAATAGAGTTTGCTGAAAGTTTGCAATAGGACTTATAAACTTTAAATTGACATTCCAAACAATACGATACTAGTTAAGAAAGTAAATATCCAGAATTCTAGTTCTATTATCTCAATTAAAACTAAGCATAAGGTAGTGAGCAGATGCCAATGACTACAAAAATTATGCAAATTCACTTGATTTAGTTTATGAAAATTGAGTTCGACTAATCCAAATTAGAAATGAACTCCCACTCAAAACGACATCCCTCGTGCCTTTTGGTGATTACATGAACCAAATCCACTACACCAAGTCCGATCATCACGTGAGGGTGTAGCTTCAAAGGAAGCATCAATATGGTCATCACATCAACTATGTGACTCATGCTTAACCTTTGGTCCGTGTTCGAGGCCATGTCTCAGACATGCTAGGCTCGCCAAGTAAGAACCTTAGTATTCGCGTGTGTAAAACTGTCTTACACCCGTTGCATGAAAGCGTAGAGTTGAGAACACCCGATCATCACGTGATGTCTCAAAAACACGATCCATAGAATGGTGCATACTTAAGGAAGAACACATTTTATCTTGATATTTAAAAGAGGGACCATCTTACAATGCTACAGAAAGTGCCAAACTAGCAGTATAAGATGCTAACATCTAATGTGTAAAGTGAGATGATATGGTCCATGCATTTGATCTCTATCATTTGCATCGTGGTATGATCTCTATCATTCCTTTGTGTGTAAGGCCAAGGTCTATGGAACTTACACGTTGAGTGTGTTGTAAGAGTATCTATCATACATCTACTTACAACAATACCATATCAAGACACTAGCCCAGCAACGATCTAAACTAGACGCCTCTAATTTATCAATTGCAAGTTTTACATGGCTTAGGGCTTTCGGAGATAGAACCATTCTTACCTACGAACATGAACCACAACAAGGATAACTAAGTTATTAGCAACTCGTTGTAAATCAGATATTGACTATAGTAGGAGAGACAGACACCCGCCAGCCACTTATGCAAAACAAGTTGCATGTCAGTCGTGGTACCGGTCTCATGTACGATGACATGTAAGGTTGGTCCGGGCCGCTTCATCCCACTATGCCACCAATATCCAAAATACATAGAAGGTGCAATAACATAATCATCATCGCCCACATATAAACATATGTGTACTACCCATGCTAACCACCTACGCATAGATCAGGCTCTGATACCACTGTTGGGTCCGCAGCATAAAAAACAAAAAAATTCCTACGGTGTGAACTACACGCCAAGATCTATCTACTAGGTACAAAGCAACGGGTGGAAACGAGAACTTACCCGCGTAGACAACGAGCTTTGTTAACGAGTAGGAACTCGTGGTTGATGTAGTCGTACACTTGCCGATCTCAAGATCGAGATGA
The DNA here is from genome assembly GCA_023614405.1 of Avena insularis. Classification (NCBI taxonomy): domain Eukaryota; kingdom Viridiplantae; phylum Streptophyta; class Magnoliopsida; order Poales; family Poaceae; genus Avena; species Avena insularis. Next base: position 404,261,558 of record CM042684.1, read on the forward strand.
AGTCCAACAGGTCCGGCTTCAGCATGTCCATCAGATCCAGCTCCAGCACCACCAAGTCCAGCACCGCAAAGCAGCGGTGCATCCGTGATCGCACACACGTTCGGTACCCTGACAAACTCCGTCCCTCGCTCCAGCAAAGCAGCGGAAGCAGCAACTCCTTTCCAGATAAAGCCACCGGGAACATGTATCTTGCTAATCCGAGACCATGGGGGAATAATACTAGAGGGGGAGAGAGATCCTTCACAAGGAGGTGTGAGAAGTGAGGAGAGGGGGCCTTTTATAGGAGGAGGGAGGTACCCTCCATGGCGGCGCCCATGGGTGACCCTTCACCTCCCCATTCATGTGGTGGTAACCCCCTCCACATAAATTTGCCTCTTCACATTCTCTTTTAAAGTCTCCACTTTAAATGCATTAAATTTCTCCAAATTTAATGCTCTCTCATTTAATAAAACTCTTTTATTATTTTTATTCAGAATTTTGTTAATTACTTTAATTAACAAACATTCACATAAACCCCCTGCAACATTTCAATATTACATGCAGAACAAATTTCAGCATTTTCACCCGAAACAGTTTCGGTGTCTATTGAAATAATTCCAGCGCTTTCTTAAATCTTTATCGAAAACATATTTGCTCCAAATGGTGTCGGTATCCCTTAAGTGTGTCACCCTACGGTTCACGAATAATGCAGACATGATCGAGACCCCTCTCAGATCAATAATCAGAAGCGGGACCTGGAGATCCATACTGACTCCTACACATTCAACGATGACTTATGTGATCGTGAGAATCTTTAACGCTAGTAACTAAATCCCTTTGCCTCGCGATATATTACATGTCCGAGATTCGATCATCGGTATCTCCATACCTAGTTTGATCTCGTTACCGACATGCACTCTTTTCTTGTTCCCGTGATATAACATTCTAGTGATCACATCACTTGCTTACAAGCTATTTCAATGTGATATCACCGAGAGGGCCCAGAGTATATCTATCTGTCATCGGGATGGACAAATCCCACTCTTGATCCATGAGCCTCAACATAACACCTTCGTAGCACTAAACCCACCTTTATAGTCACCCTGTTACGGTGTGACGCTTGATGTTATCAAGATACTCTTTTGGTGTTAGCAATTAACATGATCTCATGGTCTAAGGACTAAGATTACTTCGTATGATGTTATAGCAATATAAACATAATGACTTGATCGTAATGCTATACTTCGGATGAATGTTCATCACATCATTCCGCCAATGGTGTGACCTTGTTATTAACAACATCCAATGTCCATGATCAGGAAACCTTGATCATCTTGTTAATCAACAAGCTAGTCTATAAGAGAGGCATGACTAGGAACCCTTATTGTTTATTAAACACACATGTATTGATGTTTCCGAATCAATACAATTCTAGCATGTAAAATAAACATTTATCATAAACATGGAATAAGATAATAACCACTTTATTATTGCCTCTCGGGCATATTCCCTTCACTACCCGTGCAAAGCATCTACGCATAGATCTGGCTCTGATACCACTGTTGGGTTTCGCAGCATAGAAAACAAAAAAATTCCTACGACGAGAACTATACGCCAAGATCTATCTACTAGATACAGAGCAACAGGTAGATATACATCCATGGAGAACTTACCCTCGAAGACAACGAGTTTTGTTAACGAGTAGGAACTCGTGGATGATGTAGTCGTACGCTTGCCGATCTCAAGATCGTGATGAAGTCCAGCAGGTCCGGCTCCAACACGTCCATCAGATCCAGCTCCAGCAAGTCCAGCACCACCAAGTCCAGCACCGCAAAGCAGCGGTGCATCCGTGATCGCACACACATCTGGTACCTCGACAACCTCCATCCCTCGCTCCAACAAAGCAGCGGAAGCAACAACTCCTTTCCAAATAAAGCCACCAGGAACATGTATCTCGCTAATCCGAGACCATGGGGGAATAATACTAGAGGGGGAGAGAGATCCTTCACGAGGAGGTGTGAGGAAGAAGGAGTGAGAGGGGGGCCTTTTATAGGAGGAGGGGAGGGTGTCCCTTCACCTACCCCATTCATGTGGTGGTAACCCCCTCCACATTAAAATGCCCCTTCACATTCTCTTTTAAAGTCTCCACTTTAAATGCATTAAATTTCTCCAAATTTAATGCTCTCTCATTTAATAAAAATCTTTTATTAATTTTATTCAGAATTTTGTTAATTACTTCAATTAACAAGCATTCACATAAAACCCCCTGCAACATTTCAACATTACATGTAGAACCAATTTCAGCAATTTCATCCGAAACAGTTTTGGTGTCTATTGAAATAATTCCAGCGCTTTCTTAATCTTTATCTGAAACATATTTGATCCTAAATGGTGTCGGTATCCCTTAAGTGTGTCACCCTACGGTTCATGAATAATGCAGACATGATCGAGACCCCTCTCCGATCAATAATCAGCAGCGGGACCTGGAGATCCGTACTGACTCCGACATATTCAACGATGACCCTTGTGATCGTGTGAACCTTTAACGTTGTAACTAAATCCCTTTGTCTCGCGATATATTACATGTCCGAGATTCGATCATTGGCATCCAAATACCTAGTTTGATCTCGTTACCGACATGCACTCTTTTCTTGTTCCCGTGATATAACATTCTAGTGATCACATCACTTGCTTGCAAGCTATCTTAATGTGATATCACCGAGAGGGCCCAGAGTATATCTATCCGTCATCGGGATGGAAAAATCCCACTCTTGATCCATGAGCCTCAACATAACACCTTTGTAGCACTGAACCCACCTTTATAGTCACCCTATTACAGTGTGACGTTTGATGTTATCAAGATACTCTTCCGGTGTTAGCAATTAACATGCTCTCATGGTCTAAGGACTAAGATTACTTCGTATGATGTTATAGCAATATAAAATGACTCTGATCGTAATGCTATACTTCGGATGAATGTTCATCACATCATTCCACCAATGTTGTGACCTCGTTATTAACAACATCTAATGTCCATGATCAGGAAACCTTGATCATCTTGTTAATCAACAAGCTAGTTTATATGAGAGGCAGTACTAGGAACTTTGTATTTTGTTTATTAAACACACAAGTATTAACGTTTCCAATTAATACAATTATAGCATGCAAAATAAACATTTATCATAAACAAGGAATAAGATAATAACCACTTTATTATTTCCTCTCGGGTATATTCCTTCACTGGGTGCTATGGTGCATTTCTTTGCAAGATTGGTGGTGTTTGGGGTGGGGTTTTGGTACTAAAAGGTTGAATGTTCAATTCAGCCATAAGGGATGATCAATGTTTATTTCTTGATTTTTGATCTTGACAACTTGAGGTAAGGATGCTGGTACATGGGTAGGGTTAGGATACACCTCCAAGATTTATTTGGGATTTTTTAGGGAATTCTAGATGCATTTTATATCAATTATTCAAAAAGTGCAGAAATGGTTTTTAGCAGTTTATGTGGTATTTTTGAATTGGACAAGTTGAGTTTTTGATGTGAGATGGTCCCAAATGTGAATACACACTTAGGGGAATTTTCCCAAGGTTTATTGAGGCTTAAAAGTATTTAAAACTATTATTATTCCATTCAGCCATTTAAGAAAATGGGCAAAAAGAAATAATAAAGCTCTTCAAAAATATTTATTTTTGAAGTGGGAAGATAGGGTAGGATAGGAAGGCATCAAAAGTTACCTAACTTAGAGAAGTGTTTTGGCAAAAACTAAACTTTCCTTTATGGAGGAAGTTTTGGAGGTTTTGCCTATTAAAGGAATTTGAATAGTTTTGGTCCATAATATTTATGGATAATTATTGATAAATCTTGATGATCAAGGTAGATTATGTAGACAAGGTGTAGCAAGCATTTGCAACCTTGGGAATTGGAAATCCAACTTGAATTAGATGGAAAACAAGGCGTTGTGGATCTAGGGTGATGTTTTGTTTATACCACCAAAACCTTGTTGGATCTTGGAGCTCAGAGATCACCTTGATCCAAGGGATAGATGGATAGTTATACCAAGTCACATATATGATCATGGCAGAAGGATTTTGGATTGGTTACATTTGAGGTGGTCTGGAGGTGATGGCAAACTTTGTTGAAAATAAGGCTGCCATACCAGATGAGTCATGATGCCTTATAAACCATGTGGGTTTAAGAAGCAAAAAAATGCACTTGGAACAAGTTAAGTAGATGTTGATAGAACTATATGATTAGAACACAACCATGCAAAGAGTTGGTACAGAGAAGGTGGGATGGTGGTGTGAGCTTCTATCAAAGTAGGCATGATGACTAGATTTGCAGGAATAATTATTTTCTTGCCTGCAAAACCATCAAGAACAAGTGGGTTGGAGGATGATATAACCAAGTGAAAGAGTGGGCCTTGGTAGTCCTTAGTATGGTTAACAATATGGTTCAGATGCAGTTTCAAAAATGCACAAGGGTTGAGAAAGGGAGGCATTCAAAAAGGTGATGTTGGAAATAGTTTTCCAGACTTAGCCAAATTTGGCAGATTTAGGGTTTTTGACTAGAGCATGAGAGGGGATGTTTTTGATGGGTTGCAAGGTACCCAAGCATCATCAAGTGGATGATGTTGAATTGTATATTGGGTAGAAAGGATACATGCTTGATATTGGTCTTCATTGACTTGGAAACTTCTAGAAGGGGTATCTTCAGAATTGATCTGGTTAAGGGTTTTAGATGATCACCTAGTATCTAGAGATTAGATCTTGCTTTGTATTCTTGCTTAGGGTGTGGTGATTTTGAAACCTCTTGATCCTAGTGATGAGCTCCTAGATTAGATCATACTATATCCTAAGCAGACAAATCAAGCAGCAGATCAAGGCAATTAATCTTATAAACTAAGCAGACCTACTACTAGGTTACCATCAATCTTAGCTTGAGGTAAGGTTGAGGAATTTTGAAGAGGTTGGATTTTGAATAAGATGAGAGTCCTTGGCACCTCTACCAAGAGTAGAATTCAAAAGCTTACAAAAAGGTTTTGGAGATCCTAGAGGTAAGAGTAGTTGAAGGTTCGGTCTTGAAAACATAAGGAGGTTATAGCTCTCCATAGTTTTGTCAATGGAAGCTACTAAACTAGTTTTGGTTACACTAGCATCTTGGCTCATGTTTTGAAATGCCAGAACATTTGAGAATAAGTAAAATGAGCCAGGATGGTTTTCTTAAATAGCTTTTGTCAACTGATGGTGAGGTAAGGAGTATCATATGGTATACACTCACATGCATAAGCACAAGCAGACAATAAGAAAACACTGCATCAATGAACAAGAAAAAGTTTTTGTTCCCCCTGATTTTTGCATTCTGGACAACTAATTAGGGTTGCTGAAATTGGGATGTTACAATTGGGCCACTTGCTACAATTATTATTATTGTCTTTTATTTACTCGCACTTTATTTATCTGCATTATCAAAAACCCCTAAAAATCCGTTTGCTAAGTATTTTCTAGAGAATTCCCGATCCAAGCCACTCGTCGGCACCTTCTGCTCCTCGTTGGGTTCGACACTCTTACTTATCGAAAATATTGCGATACACCCCTTATACTTGTGGGTCATCAACACCTTTTTACGCAATACTCACATTTTATCTTGTCACTTAGAACTTTATTTAGAATTTCTATTGTAATATTTATTTTAAGAGTTATTAGACTTCAGACTCCTGCTCCCTGTGGGATCGATATCTTTATTTCGAAACTAGCTACAAATGATCTGTGCACTTGTAGTCATCAGTAAGCATAAAAGAGTTAAATTCAATGCTTCCGTATATACCACCAAAGGCATATTAGATTATGTGCATGTTGATGTATGGGGACCTTCCCGTAAGACTTCTATTGGTGATGCTAATTACATGCTTACTATTATTGATGACTACTCAAGAAAAGTGTGGCCATATTTTTTGAAATATAAATCTAATGTTTTTTATGCTTTTAAGAAGTGGAAAGTTATGGTTGAAAACTAAACTGAAAAGAAGGTAAAGGTACTACGTATTGACAATGGTATGGAATTCTCTTCTAATGGGTTTGAGGAGTTTTGCAGTAATAATGGTATGATCAGGAACCACACCATCCATTACACTCCTTAGCAGAATAGCAAGGCTGAGCACATGAACAGAACCACCATCTCGAGGGCTCGCTATATGTTTTCCAATGCAGGTATGCATATACGTTTCTAGGTTGAAGCAGGCAATACAACATGGTACCTCATCAACAAGTCACCTTCCATTCCACTTGAGAAGAAAACAACATTGAGGCATGGTCGGGTTCACCTACTGATTATTCACAGTTGAGATTTTTTGGTTGCACTGCATATGCTCACGTTGATAATGGAAACTTAGAGCCTAGAGCTGTCAAGTGCAAATTCCTTGGTTATGGTTCAGGAGTTAAAGCATATAAACTATGGAATCCTGAAACTAAAAAGATTGTGTTGAGTAGGAACATTGTTTTCAATGAATCTGTTATGTATCATGACAACTTGCCATCAGATTCCTCTCATGTTTCTATTGGAGATGAGGGAGTTAGTGTGCAGGTGGAGCATCTGCAGAAAACTATTGATAATAATGTCGTGGTTAATGATACTCATGAGGAAAATATTGATGATCACGTTGTTCAGCACTCATCTACTGTTTTGCAGCAAGCACATGAGTCTATTGTTTCGGATAGACCGAGGCTTAACATAGTTCCACCTCGTCGTTTAATTAAAGAATGTAATCTTGCTCATTATGCTTTGAGTTGTGCTGAACAAGTGGAGCATGATTCTGAACCTGCTACATACAATGAAGTTATTGCATCCGTTGACCACGAGAACTGGGTTTTTGCTATGCAAGAAGAGATGCAATCGCTTGAAAGAGAATGTCACATGGGAAGTCGTGCGCTTGCCTAAACAAAAGAAGATCGGCCGCTATAAGTGGATATACAAGAAGAAGGAAGGTTTGTCTCCTAATGAGCCTCCAAGGTTTAAGGAAATGTTAGTAGCAAAAGGTTTTAGCCAGATTCCAGGTATTGACTATAATGATGTTTTCTCTCTGGTTGTGAAGCATAGTTCTATTCATGCTTTCTTTGGTATTGTTGCTATGCATGATCTTGAGCTTGAGCAGCTAGATGTAAAGACTGCTTTTCTGCATGGTGAACTGGAGGAGGAGATTTACATGGACTAACCTGAAGGGTTCATAGTTCCTGGAAAAGAGAATTTTGTGTGCAAATTGAAGAGGTCGCTTTATGGTTTGAAGCAATATCCAAGACAGTGGTACAAAATATTTGATTCATTTATGATATCACAAGATTTTAAGAGGTCTCAGTTTGATAGTTGTGTTTATATAAAATTTGTTAATGGATCACCTATATACTTGTTGTTATATGTTGATCATATGTTAATTGCTGCAAAGAGCATGAAAGAAATCACTACTTTGAAGGCACACCAAAGTAGTGAATTTCAGATGAAAGATCTTAGTGCTGCTAAGAAAATCCTAGGTATGGAAATTAAACGGGACAGAAAATCTAGGTTGCTATTTCTTAGTCAACAAAGTTATGTTGAGAAAGTTCTCCAACATTTTAATATGCATGATGGAAAGTCTGTTAATACTCCTATTGCTCCTCACTTTAAATTGTCAGCATTGTAATGTCCTAGTTATGATGAAGATATTGAGTATATGTCACGAGTTCCTTATTCTAGTGTTGTTGGTTCCTTGATGTATGCCATGGTTTGTTCTCGCCTAATTTATCACATGCTATGAGTTTAGTAAGTTGTTACATGGCTAATCCTGGTAAAGAACATTGGAAAGTTGTTCAATGGATTTTCAGGTACCTCCGTGGCACATCGAATGCTTGCTTGAAGTTTGGCAAGACTGATGAGGGGCTCGCAGGCTATATGGATTCAGATTTTTTTGCCGACTTGGATAAGAGGAGGTCCCTCACAGGTTATGTGTTCACAGTAGGTGGATGTGCTATGAGTTGGAAGGTAACGCTGTAGCCAGTTGTTGCTCTATCTACAACTGAAGCAGAATATATGGCTATTGCTGAAGCTTGCAAAGAGTCTGTTTGGTTTAAAGGTTTGTATACTGAGCTTTGTCAGGATGATTCTTGCATTAACTTGTTCTGTGATAGTCAAAGTGCTATATACCTTACTAAGGATCAGATGTTCCATGAGAGAACAAAGCACATTGATATCAAGTAGCATTATGTTCGTGACATTGTTGCACAAGGTACAATAAAGGTATGGAAGATAAGCACTCATGATAATCCTGCTGATATGATGACAAGGCATGTTCCTGTTGCTAAATTTGAGATATGCTCAAGCTTAGTTGGTATAACTGTTTATCCCAAGTGGTTGTTGGCGCTGAAAGTGTTTTCTTTGTTGTTCAAGGAGATGATTGTTGTTGATGCTACAAGAAGGAATTTGTCTCAAGGTGGAGTTTGTTGAAGTATGATCCAAATTCTGTTAAGGAGGATAATGCCCAATGCTGACTCGTGTATTAACGAGCTCATTGGGGAACCCCAAGAGGAAGGTATGATGAGCACAGTAGTAAGTTTTCCCTCAGTTATGAAACCAAGGTTATCAATCCAGTAGGAGCAAGGAAACACCTCCAAGGTGTTGCTAGCTGGACTTTGGCGTAGGCACTACCGCGCCAAAGAAGAACATGGAAACCTGCACAACACAACCACAGAACTTTGCCCCCAACTTACAGTGAGGTTATCAATCTCACAGGTTTTGCTAAAAACAAAGGATTAAACGTATTGTGTGGAAGAAAGTAATAGTTTGCAGAAAGTAAACAGAAAGCAGTAAACAGTTGTAGATTGATGGTAAAAGAAAGGACAGGGGTCCATAGTTCACTAGTGGTGGCTCTCCTTAAGATAGATGACATGTTGGGTGAACAAATTACAGCGGGGCAATTGACAAACATCGAGAAAGCAATATGCATATACTAAACATCTTGACTCCTTTGAGATTCGATTGGGAATTACAACATTATACATAGACCGTAATCCAACTGCATCTATGACTAATAATCCACCTTCGGGTTATCATCCGAACCCCCTCCAGTATTAAGTTGCAAGCAACGGATAATTGCATTACGCGTTGCGTGTAAAGTAAACAATACGATTGTTCTATGAACAAAGGATTGCTGTTTTCTCCCTAGTAGCAACAGCACATCTAGTACCTTAGAGATTTCTGTCACTTCCCCAGATTACTAGAGGCATGAACCCACTATCGAGCATAAATACTAACTCTTGGAGTTGCTAGCATATACTTGGCCAAGATAGCTACTAACAACGAAAAGCATGCAATATCACAAATAACAAAGACATGATAGAATCAATAATCAATCTGAAATAGCATCTCAATATCCATCGGATCCTCGCAAACACAACATGTAGGATTACAAATAGATGATCTTGATCATGAACGGAGATCACAAGATCTAAACATGATAGCACAAAGGAGAAGAACCAGCCATCTAGCTACTACATGGACCCGTAGTCCAAGGATGAACTACTCACGCATCACACGGGAGACTTGCATGATGATGAAGAAGGCCTCCAGGGTGAATTCTCCCCTCCGACAGGGTGCCGGGAAGAGCTTCAGATCCTTCCCGATCTAGGGATGGAGATGACGGTGGCTACAGACTCTTTCGTGGAATTTTGATCGGGTACTTAGGGTTTCTGTATCGGAGGCATCTTATAGGCGAAAGGGGAGGCCGAGGGGATCCCTAGGCGGCCACACCACCCCCTGGCGTGGGTCAGGCCTGGCCGCACGGCCAGGTGGTGTGGAGGCCCTCTGGCCCCTCTCCGTCTCGTATTCTGGTTCTGTGTCCCCCTCGGTGAAAAACTGACTTTGGCTTTTGTCCCGTCCAATTCCGAGAATATTCATTTTCTGACTTTCCTGGAACCAAAAACAGCAGAAAACAGGCAGCTGGCATTGTGGCTCTTGTTAATAGGTTAGTCCAAGAAAGTGTATAAAAAGTACTCCAAAGTGTGGACAAAACATAAGAAAGTAGATAAAACCAAGCATGGAACATCAAAACTTATAGATATGTTTGCAACGTATCAACATCCCCAAGCTTAACTCCTGCTTGTCCTCGAGTAGGTAAGTGATAAAAAAGAAAGAATAATGTTTGAGGTAACATGCACCATCATAAAATTGATCAAAGTATTTGTAAAACATTGATAGTTGGGATCATAGTACTTCAATCATATCATGAAAGATAAAGTTATAGCAATAAGACAAAGCAACTATGTTGCAACATGAAAAGGCACAAACAAAAGATTCATGAATAATAATGCTTTGCAAGACGTTTGTTTGTTTCACATAAAGAAAACATAGCATAGTGGCATTCAGCTTGTCCCTCATAGAATAGCAATCATAAATACATAGGACACCTCGGTGAAAAACATTTACAAAAATTATGGTACTTTTTAGCTTTCAGCTCTCATTGCCCCTATCATAAGCATCTTGAAGTGATTAAGGTTAAAGTGAACAAACTATGGTGTATATGCTTGATGAAGTATAAGTTGGAAATCTCATGTCCCTTGAATACGAGGGCCGCTCCTCATGCTACTCAAGTTTAGTTACCGGTAAGTTCTTGTCATAGTAAGTACATGTGTATCATAGAGAACCACCAACGGGGTACCCCTTGCCTGATGATACGGAAGAATCCCCATATCAAAATGACAAGGCAAGCAGACAACAAGCATCTTAGTAATCTTCTTATTTACCATGGGAGAATGGTGTTTTTTTTCTCTCTTTCCTCTTTTCTCATATCTCTTTTTTTCTTTTTCTCTTTTTCTCAATATCTGACTCTTTTTTATAAGAAGAATGCTTCATAGATAACTCATTATGGTTCTGCTGCAGGTTTCCACCATGACATCATGGATTAGATTGGTGGCCCAGGCGTTTCTCTAACACACATACATAACTCCATGGACTTACAAGATCCCCTTTCATTTCACACTGACGACATCCATAGACAAAAGAGCATGATATCAACTAGGTACAAATTACAAGTGCAATGTTGAAAGCGTTCCCCATGACAACATGGTTCTGCTAATCCCCAACATATAAGTGCAAGCATATACAACATAGACGACACAATGGTTAAAGTTTATTAAGGGCAAGAAAAGTAAAGTGTGCCATCAAGTTCGTGAGAGCTTTAATCACTAGTTTTCTCATAACAAGTTTAATACGGAAGGTAGATAAAAACATGAATATACTTGGAATAGAAAATACTAATATGTAGGTATGGTGGACTCTTTGGAATAACTTGGTTTTAGGAGTTGGATGCATGAGTGTAACTCATACTTAGTTATGGAGGCCAGCAAAAGACTGGGAGCGACCAACTAAGAGAGCAATAATGGCCATAATCATGCAGAGCAACAAAACATCATTAATCAAAGCATAAAGTGATACTACAAGTCGAAAACTATAACATTTCATGCTACAACAAAGATCACTAAGCATAAAGCCAAAACAATATCAAGCATGGCATGACAAAGCATAGGCCACAGTCCAAAACAAGCTCTCTTTACCACTTAAGCATGAACTTTCCTACTCTTTTCCCAATCCAAACCAAACTATTTGAAAAACAATGTATGAAAGAGGGGGTCCAACCTATTTATTCAGCAAACTAAGAAAACCAAGCAAACGAAAACCAAAAACAAAAAACAAAGACGCTCCAAGAACAACACAACTGTGCAAAACAATAAAAATGAAGTGTTTGGAAGAAACCTGGAATTTTCATTGATGAAGATGGGGATGTCTTGGGCATCCCCAAGCATTGACACTTGTACCTCTTGAATATTTGTTGGGGTGACACGGGGTGGCATCCCCAAGCTTGAGCTTTAGTCCATTCTTCATCTCATTACATCATTCTCTTCATACACTTGAAATTTTTTCTTCATACAAAACTTCACACAATCTTTATTAGCAACATTAGTGTACTCAAGATAATAAGTATTTAGGTTCAGTTTCAACACCAATAAAACTTCCATTAAAACACAAGCTACTGTAGCACTTCCCTCAAAAATCTCAATTCCCCAAAAAACTCAAAAAGGAACCAACAAGAAGCAAATGCAAATAATGGCAGAAATCTGTCAGAACAGACCAGCAGGTAAAAAACCAAATTTTTCGAAGACCTTCTGTTGCTCAAATCAAAAATTGTTGAACTAACGAAAGTTAGATAACAACCTGGGGCAGAAGCACAAAAATTCACGCCTCAAAAGGACGTTCAGAGATTTTACATGAATGTTTACGGTGAAGCACAGAAATCTGTTTCGAGACAGCAACTTTCCCAATCATTACTTCTCTCCCATTAGAGGTTACTCTTGGCACAAAAAGCAAATAAAAAGGATAAGGAGCGGTTATTACAGAGGTAATAACTTCCAAGACTCATATAAAACTTTTGGGTTATCTCCCAATAAGTACTTTTCTTTAACGCCTTTAAGTTAGGCATGATAGTTTGAGAAGATGCTCACATAAAAAATATATGAATTGAAGTAAAAGAGAGCATCAAGAAGAAAATTCAAAACACATTTAAGTCTAACCCACTTCATATGCATAGGAATCTTGTAAAGAAACAATTCATGAAAGCACAAAGCAACAAGCATAGGAAAGCAAAACAAGTGCAACTTCAAGACTTTCAACATAAAGAGGGGGAGCTTAATATTGTTGAGACAAATAAAACCATGTTTCCCTCTCTCATAAGAACTTTCAGTAGCATCATGAATAAAATTAACAATATAACTATCGCATAAAACATTCTTATCATGAGCCACATGCATAAAAGAATTAATACTCTCCACATAAACATAGTCATTCTTATTAATTGTAGTGGGAGCAAATTCAACAAAATAGCTATCATTATTATTCTCATCACCATAATCATCAAATATAGGAGGCATATTGTAATCATAATTAATTTTCTCCTCAATAGTAGTTGGACTGAAAATATCACACTCATCATTGTAATCATCATATATCGGAGGTTTGGTATCATCATAAGCAATAGAATAGCTATCTTCCAAAGCTGGGGAACCAAAAAGATCATTTTCATAAAAACTAGCTTCCCCAAGCTTAGACTTTTCCATAGAATTAGCAATAATCGTGTCCAAAGAATTCATACTAACAACATTGTTATTAGCATGCAAATAAAGTTCCATATGTTTTTTAATTTTCTCTTCAAACACTTCATGTCCTAACTCAAGATAAATACTATAAAGCTCTCTATTTTGTTGTTGTTTTCCATTAAGCCTAACTAGTGAAAACAAGAAATAAAAAGACAAAATTGCAGAATCTAAAGGAAATAACTTCGAGCACTCACACCGGAGGATGTGAGTACCTTTTACCTTACCTCCCCAGCAACAGCGCCAGAAAATAGCTTGATGTCTACGCACTTCTATTCTTGTAAACAGTTGTTGGGCCTCCAAGTGCAGAGGTTTGTAGAACAACAGCAAGTTTTCCCTTAAGTGGATCAGCCAAGGTTTATCGAACTCAAAGAGGAAGTGGTCAAAGGTATCCCCTCTCAAGCAACCCTGCAATCAAGATACACGAAGTCTCTTGTGTCCCCAACTCGCCCAATACACTTGTCAGGTGTATAGGTGCACTAGTTTGGCGAAGAGATAGTGAAATATAAGTGGTATAGATAATTATAAGTGGTAACGGTGATAGAAAATAGCTTGATGGCGTGGAAAAGACTAAAGTAAAACTGAAATAAAGATATAAGCAAGCAAACATGTAATAGATCTAATAGCAAACGGTGTTTCAGTGCTTAGAAACAAGGCCTAGGGATCATACTTTCACTAGTGAACACTCTCATATAAATATATTCTTCTTTAAGATACTACGCTGAACTACTCTCCGGTTGGACACTCTAATCCATGGTAGGGCTATAACAGCACACCTCAAAGTAAGCTTTTCCCATCTAGATAACCCCACACTGTCACCTTGAGCACTAGATGGTTCAAACAAACACCACAATTTCATAAAGACATCCAACTCCAAATATAACTCATAACAAGTATTTGTAATCTCTAGCCTAAGTGCCACCATGGTGTGCACATTTTCAACTTCACACACATGGGGAGAGCAGAGATCTATTAAAGCTCTTGAGTAGCAAGGTAGATCTATAGATTACAAGCTCATGATCTCAATAAGATCATGCATAGAGAGAGAGATGAACACATAGCTACCGGTAGAACCCTTAGCCTCGAGAGAGAACTACTCCCTCCTCATCATGGGAATCAGCAACGGCGATGGATATGGTGGTGGAGATCGATGGAGATGGCTCCGGGGGCACTTCCCCATCCTGGCAGGGTGCCGGAATAGAGACTTTATGTCCCCTGAATCTCCCCTTCGGTGGATGCGGCGCTGTGGAACTTTTCGTGGCTGGAGGCTTGATGATTTAGGGTTTTTGCATCGGGAGGCATCTTATAGGCGAAGAGGCAAGGTCGGTGGGCAGCCAGGGGGCCCACACCATGCAGCGCTGCGGCACTGGGGACCCGCACCTAGGGGTGGTTTGGCCACCCTGTGGCCCCCCTTCGTCTCTCCTTCTGGCTCCGTGAATCTTCCGGGAAAATAACAACTTCGGCTTTTGTACGGTCCAATTCCGAGAATATTCATTTTCTGACTTTCTAGAACCAAAAACAGTAGAAAACAAGCAACTGGCACTGTGGCTCTTGTTAATAGGTTAGTCCAAGAAATCATATGAAAAGTACTCTAAAGTGTGGACAAAACATAAGAAAGTAGATAAAACCAAGCATGGAACATCAAAAATTATGGATACGTTAGCAACGTATCGATGAACTACTCACGCATCACACCGGAGGCTTGCATGATGATGAAGAAGGCCTCCAGGGTGAATTCTCCCCTCCGGCAGGGTGCCGGGAAGAGCTTCAGATCCCTCCCGATCTAGGGATGGAGATGACGGTGGCTACATACTCTTTCGTGGAATTTTGATCGAGTACTTAGGGTTTCTGTATCGGAGGAATCTTATAGGCGAAAGGGGAGGTCGAGGGGGTGCCCTAGGCGGCCACACCACCTCGGCGGGCTAGCTAGGCCACACACGGCCAGGTGGTGTGGAGGCCCTCTGGCCCCTCTCCATCTCGTATTCTGGCTCCGTGTCCCCCTCGGTGAAAAACTGACTTTGGCTTTTGTCCCGTCCAATTCCGAGAATATTCATTTTCTGACTTTCCTGGAACCAAAAACAGCAGAAAACAGGCAGCTGGCACAGTGGCTCTTGTTAATAGGTTAGTCCAAGAAAGTGTATAAAAAGTACTCCAAAGTGTGGACAAAACATAAGAAAGTAGCTAAAACCAAGCATGGAACATCAAAAATTATAGATATGTTTGCAATGTATCACCCAACAGGACCTCAAAAGGTGGGGGGTGAAGTCCCATTGTACGGATCATTGATGACCTAGGTTTCCACCGTTATATATACCTCTTGCAAGACGCCAGCTGGGATAAGTTGCATCTATGAAAATACCCGACATTGTGTAAACACTCTCTGTTATAGTGCAGTTTCGCTGGCTAGCACCCGTGGTTTTTTCCTCTCTTTGTTGGAGAGGTTTTTCCATGTTAAATATGTGTCCCCTTGCTGCAATTTCCTTTTTGTTATTCGTTATTTGCTTGTCGCAAAGCTAACAAAGCCAAAAGAGAGGCCACACTAACCCTCAAAAGCAAAGTTTTAGTACTTCTAACAAGAGTAAAAGGCACACGAGCCTACATCTAAAGCTAGGTAGAAGTGGCTTGTGAAGTCGACTGTGGCGGCAGTGGTGGTGGTGGTGAGTAGGTGTCGAAGAAGAGACGGTTAAGCATCACGAACATCTCCTCTAGCACCAACACAACATTGGGTTTTGGTAGTGGGCGCCAGAGCTGCATGGTTAGGCTAGTTGAACACATAATCATCAGGTTGGTGAGAGAATTTTGCCTCAGTGATAAATTTGTTTCGAACCATCCAAAGGGATCAATAGTGAGCAACAAAGAAGATTTAGAGGATGCTACATGTTCTTCCCTTAAACACATCTAAAACCGCAAATCAGTCTTCTTTGTTTCTAGTGTTCTAGGTTACTCCAAACATGGAGCGGGCCCCACTCCAAGTGAATTGGGCCAGCACACATTGGAAGAAGGGGTTAAAACCTGTACTTCACTAAACTATACTCCTTCTGATCTAAAGTAATTATCATATATTTAGGAAAAATAATGTCTACATCTATTTGGGTTCAATGAACCTGTGATGATTATTTTGGATCAGAGGTAGCTGTAATGTATGGACGGTATCTTAAATATGGGTTTTTTCGATCCCCTCCGCAACAATTTGTTCGTTTTGTCCAAAAGGATCTAGGTGTTATATTTAACCAAGAGGTAGTAGTCTTAAGCCTGGTCTTTTAAGGATGCTTAGCATTACAATTTGATGACCATATTGATCAAACTTTATCAACCACTAAAGCAAAAGATTTTGATCTACAACCGTAAGGATTTTCGGGTATGAAGTTTGATTTGGCCAAAATAAAAAAAACTCAGTGTTTTGTTTGATAAGGATCCCTTAGTTAATGCACATGGATAATATAAAAAGTACACCGAGCCTCCATAATAACACAATGTCAGAAGCCTATTGAGACATCGAGTATGCGCACACCCATACTATCACGAAATGAAAAAGGAAAAAACATGACAACCTACTCTCTTGAGGCTTTATGGAACATTAGCACACATCATCCAAGATTAGCTTTGACCTTCTCCTTGAGAAACTTGGACGTCGAGAATTATCCTCGAAAGCAATGGTTTCAATATGGGGATGACCCCATAAGTTGTTGTTTCTAGATCCACTAGCTTCTTAATCATGTGGACATTGTTAGGGAGTACCGTGAGGCAACTAAAGGAGGTGAAGGGATGGGGAGCATAGATGAGATTTAAGAGAGACGA
This sequence comes from Avena insularis, assembly GCA_023614405.1. Classification (NCBI taxonomy): domain Eukaryota; kingdom Viridiplantae; phylum Streptophyta; class Magnoliopsida; order Poales; family Poaceae; genus Avena; species Avena insularis. Next base: position 404,278,503 of record CM042684.1, read on the forward strand.
GGATAGATATATTGATCTTGCATCATTGATATTTTTTCCAGAAATGAGCTTGCATCGTTGATTTCCATGAGTTCATCGGAGAAAGTGGAACAGAGGAGAGGCATATTTCAAGTTGGGGTCACTTTAGGAATTAAAGAGTTGGGGATTTGTCGTAGTGGTGTCACGGCAGATGCCTGGGGTAGGCTTAAGTTGGGGCCGCATGGACGTGGAGGAATCTAGGGATGGATGATGTAGTGAAGATCGCACACAGAAGAACTCATGGAGAGACCCGATATACCCAGGTTCGAGGCTCTCCTAGTGAGATAAACCATCTACTTATACATCTAGATCTTATATGACTTGGCCAATTACTGTGGCTACAATGGTGCTCCTTGCACTGTATTCTCCATGCCTCTAATGGCTTTGCTTGGGATAGTAGAGGAGTAAGAAGAAGTGCTCCTATCAAGCATAGAAGCCAGGAGCCCCTCGGGCCTCTCCTGGGTCGATCCCCTGGTGCTCCATATAAAGGGGAGCCCGGGGAACAAGATATGGCCCACATGCCTGGGTCTGGTCAACTCACAAGGCATGAGCCTTGTCAGGTCTATCTGTCCTTTGGCTTGTCCTATAGTGTTTATCCTTGGCATCTTGAGTCATCGGTCTTATCTCTTCTTGAGAATCGGGGAGCAGATTTCATAGCATCTCCTAAGATACCGAGGGCATCTTGGACTTACGAGGGAGCATCCCGGAGAACCTGGGAGCATCTCATATGTAATGATGTTGCACGTGCCAGTCTGCGCCAGGGGCGTCCCAAGACTGGCACATGACTGAAGGGTTTGACCTGGCTTCATGATATGTTGATGTAGAGGTTGGAGAGCATGTGGGGGAAGAATAAGAGGGCATCTAGGTGATTTAAGTCGGGCCAAGTGCCCTGGGCAAAGTGGAGACTCGTCCCGGGGATTGGCTGACTCGTCCTGGAGGAGAAAAGGGCCCAACCGGGTCAACCTCCCTCCCAGCCGAGTCAAAGGGAAAGGCCTAGCCGGGGTTCTGCTTGATCCGGGCAAAGGGCCTAGTCAGGGTCTCGATGATTCGGCCTAGGGAGCTGATTCCCGCGGTGGGCCAGGTTACTCCTCTACCGGCCTCCCGGGTGAAGTGGAGTGAGACCGCGGGGTAGCTAACCCAGGGTGCGCCGAGTTTCCTACACCGACCCACCCGGGAATCGGTGGCGATGTCCGTTGCGCTGGGGAAGGGCGACAAGGTGACGCGGTAGTTGGCATGTCGAGGAGTTGAGGAAGATTGGTGAGGAGGCACATCGAGGTAGGTGGCATTGTGGAGTGGTACTGGCCCGTGGTGGGCCGGGATAAGTTGGCGCCAGCCCACCCGGGTGATGTTACCCCGGCCCAGCAGAGTCATTGCCTAATTCAGCCAGGAGAAGTAATTCTGGCCTATGAGGAACTCAACCAGGCCGGGTTTGGTCTTAATTCGGCCTAGATCAGTTTTTTCCTCTGTCTTTTATCTTATTCTTTTTATATCTCATATCTTCATTCATATATGTCTTTCTCTATACACATCCTTTATCGAACTTCTTATTACTCTATTGAATCACTTGATACCTCAACTCTGGGGTACCCGGGGTCATATCCCCGACATTAGTCCTCGAGGCTATGTGGGACTCATAGAGTCGCGCATAGGCTTCATATATTAGAATATCCCAGAGTGGTTTATTAACATATAGTTTTTTCCTCCATATCCCACATATACCTCACTTGTGTTGTACCGATATCATATTTTTCCTGTATAGGCTTAAATCGACATATGGCCTTCATGGGCACTTGTCATATAACCTGTTTGGGAAAATTTGACATATGGCCTTCATGGGCACTTGTCATGCAACCTCTTTGGGAAAATATGACATATGTGTTAAAATCCGACATACCCGTCATAATTTGACATACTGGTCATAATTTGACATATTTGTCCAAAAACCGAGTTATATGACACAAAATCCGAGTCATATGACCCAAATCCGGGTTACATGATCCAAATCCGAGTCATTTGACTCACAATCCGAGTCACATGTTCCAAATCCGAGTCATATGACCCAAAATCCGAGTTATATGATCCAAATCTGAGTCATATGACTCGCAATCCGATTCATATGATCCAAATCTGAGGCATATGACCCAACATCTAAGTTATATGATCCAAATCCGAGTCATATGACTCACAATCCGAGTCATATGATCCAAATCTGAGTCATATGACCCAACATCCAAGTTATATGATCCAAATCCAAGTCATATGACCCAACATCCGACTTATTACCTTCATTGGGCAAATTTGACTCATGGCCATCATGGGCACTTGGTCATATAGCTAGCCTTCATTGGGTAAATTAGACTCATGGTCATCATGAGCACTTGGTCATATAGCCTTCATTGGGCAAATTTGACTCATGGCCATCATGGGCACTTGGTTATATAGCCTTCATTGGGAAAATTTGACTCATGGCCATCATGGACACTTGGTCATATAGCCTTCATTGGGCAAATTTGACTCACGACCATCATGGGCACTTGGTTATATAGCCTTCATTGGGCAAATTTGACTCATGACCATCATGGGCACTTGGTCATATAGCCTTCATTGAGAAAACTTGACTCATGGCCATCATGGGCACTTGGTCATATAACCTTCATTGGGATAATTTGACTCATGGACATCATGGAAACTTTTCATATAACCCTCTTTAGGCAAATTCAACTCATGTGTTTGAATCTGACATACGCCTCAAATCTGAGTTATATAACTCAAAATCCGAGTTATATGACTCAACATCTGACATATGCCTCAAATCCGAGTTATCTAACTCAAAATCCGAGTTATATGACTCAACATCTGACATATGCCTCAAATCCGAGTTATCTAACTCAAAATCCGAGTTATATGACTCAACAACTGACATATACCTCAATTCCGAGTTATCTAACTCAAAATCCGAGTTATATGACTCAACAGCTAACATATGCCTCAAATCCGAGTTATCTAACTCAAAATCCGAGTTATATGACTCAACAACTGACATATGTCCCAAATCTGAGTTATATAACCCAAAATCTGAGTTATATGACTCGCCATCTGACATATGTCCCAAATCCGAGTTACCTGTCATAATTTGACATATATGTCCATAATCCGACATATATGTCGATCCCATGATATTTAGAGAGAGATATAGAGAATCTGATATAGATCTCGATGACATTCGGTTTAGCCGAGATGAGTGATGAATTGAGTTAGCTTTATGATAGCCTTTTGATATGTTGGTAAACCGATATAAAAAGTGATTTGAGATATAGTTTGATGCTATGAGATATTGGCAAATTGATATTGATTATGATTTGGGATATGATATGATGTCATTATATCCTGGCAAACCGACATAACTAGTGATTTGAGATATGGTCTGATATATGCCCGCTAACTTGGCATAAATAGTGATCCGAGATGCAATCTGAGGTATAATATGATGAATTTATGACATGCTAATAAACCGATGTAAAAAGTGATTCGAGATATAATATAACCTAGAAAAATGATACAAACAATAATCCAAGATATAATATAACATGGCAAGCTGATACAAATCATGATCCGATATATAAATTCGAGATATAATATAACCTGACAAACTGATACAAATAGTAATCTGAAATATAAGATAACCGGGCAAACTGATAGAAATAGTAATCCGAGATATAAGATAACCTGGCAAACTGATAGAAATAGTAATCCGAGATATAAGATAACCTAGCAACTGAGTTAAATAGTGATTTGAGATATAATATGAAATACCATGATATATGTTGATAAATAGTAATCCGAGATATGAAATAACCTAGCAACTGATTTAAACAGTGATCCGAGATATAATATATGCTAGCAGGTAGTAATCCGAGATATAATATATGCTGGGAAGTAGTAATCCGAGATATAATATGACCTGGCTGACTGAGCCAAACAGTAATCCGAGATATAATATGACCTCACAGATTGATTAAAACAGTAATCCGAGATATAATATGATATATGTTGTGATGACTTGGGGTAAGTTTCCTCATCATTGATCATTTCAAATAACTCAGTTAGTCAAAAAGCTCACATAACCATTTCTATACTGTAGTAATTGAATACATAGCTAAAAGACATATAGTAGTTGACATATGTGCGGACATAACAGATGACATATCTTATGTCTACTCTAAATAATAGTTCTATGCATGGGGATGCCAGGTCAAATAATTTCCCGAGTCCCCTGAGATACTTTTTCTATCGATGGGTGATTCTACTGATATGCTGGCTAGCCCCCGGGTTGAGTCATCTCCTTCCCGGGGTGAACAACTAAGTGATAGTCCCCGAGTGACATTCGGGGTTATCTCGTGTGCGTGTTGGCGGTTGAGTCAACTGATACTTACAGTACACTTAGTGATGAGGTTGAGGTTGAGTCATGTCTTGTTGGTTGAGTCAACTGAGACTCACAGTACACTTGGTGATGATGTTGAGGTTGAGTCAAGACAATAAGAAAGGCTTTTATGCCAACTCCCATGATCTCTGTATGTTGGGAAAGAGGATGAAGAAGCTGTTGCTCGATGGTGAAGCAGAGGTTTATGAAGATGGTCTTGACCGGATGGAAACCCAACCAGTGCCTCTAATCAGCCCCACGATGGGCACCAACTGTCGTGGTGGTGTCACAGAAGATGCCTGGGGTAGGCTTAAGTTGGGGCCGCATGGACGTGGAGGAATCTAAGGAGGGATGATGCAGTGAAGATCGCACACGGAAGAACTCATGGAAAGACACGATATATCCATGTTCGAGGTCTCATAGTGAGATAAAACCTCTACTCCTGCATCTAGATCTTATATGACATGGCCAATTACTGTGGCTGCAATGGTGCTCCTTGAGCTGTATTCTCCATGCCTCTAATGGCTTTCTTTGGGAGAGCAGAGGAGGAAGAAGAAGTGATCCTATCGAGCAGAGAAGTGAGGAGCCCCGCAGGCCTCTCCTAGATCGATCCCCCTGGTGCTCCTTATAAAGGGGAGCCCAGGGGACAAGATATGGCCCACATGCCTGGGTCTGGTCAACTGACAAGGCATGGGCCTTGTGAGGTTTGTCTGTCCTTTGGCTTGTCCTATAGTGTTTTTCCTTGGCATCTTGAGTCATCAGTCTTATCTCTTCCTGAGAACCAGGGAGCATATTCCATAGCATCTCCTAAGATACCGAGGGCATCTTGGACTTACGAGGGAGCATCCTGGAGAACTTGGGAGCATCTCGTACGTAACGATGCTGCATGTGACAGTCTGATCCAGGGGCATCCCAAGACTGACACATGACTGAAGGGCTTAACCTAGCTTCATGATATGTCGATGTAGAGGTTGGGGAGCATCTGGGGAAGAATAAGAGGGCATCTGGGGCGATTTAAGTCGGCCCAACTGCCCTGGGCAAAGTGGAGACTTGGCCTGGGGGAGAAAAGGGCCCAGCCGGGTCAACCTCCCTCCCAGCCGAATCAAAGGGAAAGGCCCAGTCAGGGTTTGCTTGATCTGGTCTAGGAGGTAAACAAAGGGCCTAGCCAGGGTCTGGCTGATTCGTCCTGGGGAGCTTATTTCCGCGGTGGGCCGGGATAGACGCGGCCTAGCCGGGTCTGGTAGCAAGATGGCGGAGCAGCTGTCTCGTGGTGGGCCATGTTACTCCTCTGCCGGCCCACCCAGGTGAAGTGGAGTGAGGCTATGGTGTAGCTAACCCAGGGTAGGCTGAGTCTCCTACGACGACCCACCCAGGAATCGGTGGCTATGTCCGTTGTGCTGGGGAAGGGTGAAGAGGTGATGTGGGAGTTGGCGCATTGGGGCGTTGAGCAAGATTGGCGAGGAGGCGTGTCGAGGTAGGTGGCGTTGTGGAGTGGTGCTGGCCCGTGGTGGGCCAGGATAAGTTGGCGTCGGCCCACCCGGGTGAGGTTACCTCGGTCCAGCCGAGTCATTGCCTAATTCGACCGGGGAGAAGTAATTCCGACTCCGACCTGGGAGGAACTCAACTAGGCCGTGTTTGGTCTTAATTCGACCTAGATCGGTTTTTCCCTCTGTCTTTTATCTTATTCTTTTTATACATCATATCTTCATTCATATATGTCTTTCTCTATGCACATCCTTTATCGAACTTCTTATTGCTCTATTGAATCACCTAATACCTCAACTCTGGGGTACCCGGGGTCATATCCCTGACAGGATTTGTAAGTCACAATTTCGTAGACTCATACACCGAAACACTAGTAGGCATACACTGACATCTTAGCAAAATATAGATGTGATTCGAGATGAGAACCGTATATGGACCTCTGTAGCAAGAATAGATACAATGTTGGTACAATTTTTGAGTATGAGGACCATTTTTGATTAGGTGCATATGTTTTTTTCTAAGAGGACCATCGATCTATTAATAATCATCAATAGCAGCAAAAATAACACCAAAGTAATAAAACTCACAAATTGGTCCTACAACAATTTTTTTGATAATAATTATCTAAATCTAGGTCTGTGAGGACTTGAACCTAGGTGGCTAGGTTGTACATCCACTTCCTAACTCACTTCTTGTACTTAGACCACCTAGGGATGACTAGGAGCACTGGAGTGAGCCGAAGCCAGGCCGCCCCCTCACTCCTCCGTCACCACATCTGGGCAAAGCTTGTTGTGGTAGACAAACGTGAATTAATCGTGCTAAGGCCTCAAAGAACTAGCGTATCAGAGCAACAACCATCGAAAATGATGACATCAAGAATCCGAAGAGCCAACCATGTAACCACACCAACTGACATGAAAGTGGACCGAACCACAGGAAATCTGCCGGACATAGAACTCCATGCACCATCCGCCAGCGCTAGATGTACCACTAGAGTGAGGATAAGACAAGGAGAACCTGTAGGGCCGCTTCACTATTTCGAAGAAAACATTGAGAAAAACTAAACAAAGAACAAAACCCTCCCGTCGACGAGGGAGGCTGAACCTAGATCCCTTTTTAGGATCGTTAGTCACTTGGAGACATACCGGTTCGTCGTGCACACATGGCTGCATAACAGTGGATGCATCTAGGGATGTAAGCTGCGCACCACTTAATCCCGCGTAATATCGTTTATTAGTACTCTAGTTCAATAAAATTTGCTTTTTTCAAAAAAAAAACTAACCAGTTGAATAAACGGGACTTGTGGATGCCGTTTAGACACCATTTACATCCCTAGATCCATCTCACTCTTCGTAGAAGTACAAAACTATAGGTACATATAGCAGGATATGTTTTGTTTGGGCCATAGAGGGAACAAAATTGGACTAATGTTTTTTTGCAGCGTATCACACATCTACTCACACTGAAAACTGCATGGTGTCAGAATTCTCAAGTATGTGTTCTTTTTTCTAAAATATCAAGGATATACGTTAAATGTTTTGTTTTGCGACTAGTTAAATGTAATGAATTGGAGACTTTTTTTTTGTTGACAGATGAATTGGAGGCTTGGAGCCACAATAGATCAAGGAAAAACATGTCCTCGAGACCAGGGAATTCTGGAGGATTCTTGGCACAGCAGCTAGCTAGCTAAGGTGCGCCGTTGGTTTTACGCGACGGGAGGAGTAAACTCTACACTGCTGAATAGATTCTTTGCTTCAGGTCCACGATCTCTCATCTGCCCACACGCATCTAACCCTAATTAATTTTTTCCTTATATTGATTGTTTAATTTGCACACATGCCATGTAGTAGGTGCTTGTATATCCTGATTCAACAGTTAACTATTGCCAATTTGCCATTACATGAATAATCAAATAACCGTAAACCATACGCACTGATTTCGTTTGTTTTAAAGCCTTATATATATTTCGTACACGTACCCATATTAACATATAATGAGATAGCACGGGTAGATCCAACCATCACATGCATGCACGTAAAAATGGTATCGACCCAATCGATCTGACATTCTGACAGAATTAATTGCATGGTTGATCGAGTTGTCCTGACTAAGATTCCTTATTGCTAAATAACGGTGACTTTGATGCCCTCGTGTCCAATGGAAGCATCACCTCTGTCAACTAGTATAGCCTCCATGAAATTTTATGTCTGTGTCTCTCTTCTCAAGTGGTCTGGCTAGGGCATCTCTTGAGAAACTAGCCAACAGAGCAGTACTAGTAATTACCCTTGTCTCTCTCGGCATGTGTGAAGTCTCTACAGCACACACATGCGTCGTTGTCGTCGTCGACCGATATAAATATGTGCCCGCTTCACACGCTCCGGTCGCCATCTTTCGCCTTGCCTAGCTTGCTTCCCTAGCTCCAAGGGAAAGCTCTCAAGCTGGCAGCCTCAAGTGCTCTAGCTAGAACGGGTCTCCGGCCGGCCACCGGCGGCGAAGCAGATACCGTGCAGCAGGCACGCACGACGCCCGCGTACATGGGCAGCGGGACGCCGTGCGCGTCGTGCAAGCTGCTCCGGCGGCGGTGCACCAAGGACTGCATCTTCGCGCCCTTCTTCCCCGCCGACGACCCGCACAAGTTCGCCATCGTCCACAAGGTCTTCGGCGCCAGCAACGTCAGCAAGATGCTCCTGGTACGTACGGACAGTAGGTATAGATGGTTGTCATGCAATGAAGCAGACACGCTCACGTATGCCACTCCATGGCGTCGATTTGCAGGAGCTTCCGGTGCAGCAGCGCGGGGACGCGGTGAGCAGCCTGGTGTACGAGGCGAACGCGCGGGTGCGGGACCCGGTGTACGGCTGCGTGGGGGCCATCTCCTTCCTGCAGAACCAGGTGTCGCAGCTGCAGATGCAGCTCGCCGTCGCGCAGGCCGAGATCCTCTGCATCCAGATGCAGCAGCGAGACGGCTCCCACTCCCACTCCCAGCTGAACGATGACGCCGGCCGCAGCATGGAGGCGATGCAGCAGATGGTCGTCGACGACGCAACGGCGGCGGAGGCGTTCCTGCAGATGCAGAACGGCGGAGGCGGCTTCCAACCGCAGCAGCTGATGAACAGCTACGGCGGCGGCGCGCCGGCCTCCAACGTGCATCTCTACGCGCAGGACCACCTCAAGAGGAAGTCGCTCTGGACGTAGCTAGTCAAAGTCAACTTGTGTAGGAATTAGCTTGTCGCTAGCTATGCACGTGTAGGGTTTTAGGTCCATTGCGTTACGGTGACTCCTCTCCCTTCCACTCCCCTCCCCGCTCTCTCTCTCCCCTCGTGTCGTTGTGTTGTACGTGATCTAGGACTAGTCGTTGTGAACTCGTGAGCATTGTCATCTTCTTGCTCATTATTTTCTTCTTTTTTCTCTACTGCATTTTTTAGTACCACCTCTACATAGCATGAATGCTGGTGACTGTAGTTGGCTCGTATGCTCGCACCCTTTGTAAGAAGCTCGAGGGGAACAACCTTTTATGCTTATCTTGGAAATTCTCCGAGAAAGAAGAAGACTAAACCTTTTAGTTCACGAGGTTCAATTTCAGTACGTGCAGAGGTTCAGAAAACTAAAAGTGAAAAAAGTAAACTATGGCGCAGCCAGGGTACCCTTAGCATTGCTAGATGAAACATGAATGGAAATAAGAAAAGCTGCTTTTGTGAAGAAGATGAAACAGTTTAGCATTGTTTTTATATCATATCGATTCGCTCCACTTGTGTGACGAGTAGTTCATGGGTCTTTTAGCCTTTCCACCCCTTCTGCCATAACGAATATGTTCACAAATTTATCGAACACAACTTATATGTTACATCTGCGCTAGTAGAGAAAAGCCTAATAGCGATATGACCAAATGGCCGGCTAGTGGCATGTTTTAGCCACACCACTAATAAGGGGCCACTAGTAACTATTACTGTTGTCATGGAGCGAGTACACATACTGGTAGCATGCTGGTGTTACCCACCACCAGTAAATCCATAGTGGTGTGCATGTCTCTACGCCGCTAGTACTATGTGGCTTAGTGTCCTGCATGTTTCCACGCCGCTACTATTTGCACAACACACGTGCCATCGAGAAACGCCGAGCATTTCTAGGTGTCGTATATTTTGCCAGACATAGGAAAGACGACATTCACTCAAATACTTGTGAACATATAAACAAAAACATTACAGGTTTCAATATGCACATGGTCAGACATAGATAGAAGCTAGATGTTCACCATCAACAAATCCACATACACATGAATGTTTATTATAACTAGACTACTCTAGATGGTCACAAAGACAAGCACCACGTCCAGGTCAGGTTCTTATGGTTGGTGATACTCACAGTGATTATCATGGCTTGTCTAACCTGTAGATCATCTTCGCTCTTGTGAAAATCTTTTCATCCATCTTTATTGAAGGTCAGGCGATCATATGTGTCCCTTTTGTAAGCAACGACGGTGATGTCCAATTCTCCAAGGCGTGATCCAGCCATGCCTTCATTAGAGATACCAATGGAGTAAACCACCTTCTTAGGTAATTCTTGTGATGTCGCCCATGGATATAAATGAAGAAACGAGTGATGTGAAATGACCTCCACAAGTTATATATGGAGAAAAATAAGAAAAAAAAATGAAAAAAATGTATCATAGCATAGTATGTTATGAAAGATTTGTCCTTGTATAATGGGTCACAAACGGCACATCGATTGAGGTATTACTTGGTGGTAGGATATCTAAGAGATGTCCTCCTCATCATCGGTAAGGTTGCATATTGGAGCGATGATCTTAGCTTCGTGTGGGTCTTCCTTGCCACTACAACCACCGACGTAGATAACAGTTATCCTTGGCATGGGTCCTCTAAATGAAAAGAATAACATTTCTCCCCTGGTGAGATTGATCTGTGTAATGAATTGTTTTCATCATTAACCTCTCATGTAAGTCTTCTTATATCCTTTCTCCAGTTCAGCATCATAAGTGTGCCCTACCACCTTGAAGTGCACACTCTCACTCTATTTTATGGCTTCATTGAACATGAACATTGCATAACAGGCTGCGGGATATGTTCCTTGAGGAGAAGCTGTTAGAGCAAGGATTCGAGGTGTTGAAGGGGCTTCTCACGTGCAATCTCGACAAGCGACTCATGGAGTCCAAGGAGCTCAAGCAACCCTGGTTTGCTGCTCCTCGTCCCTCCACTGCCGCTACTACAAAGGTTGAAGCTTTGCCGTTGTGGAGAAAGAAGATGTTCCGCTTCATGGTTACACTCGAGGTCTTGAAAGCATGAAGCGTGTTAAAAATTTCCCATAGGGAATTCCATGTGCTTGAATGATTGATCCATGTAAATGCTCGATCGAGTTGTAAAGAAATTATATGACTGTTGCATGCAAATTTGAACTGCAGAACACTTGTCTTCTTTTCTGATTATGTGTACGATTGTACTCTTTATTAATTGATAGAAATTAATAGATCTACTCTATTCATATTCCCTAAACGTTGTAACTTGTATTACTGTTCAATTGGGAAATTTTATTTTACTCTTGTGCTTACATTCTTGTATGCTCCCTACCTGACGCCTCAAGTACAAGTCATGCTTCATATTCATCCAAGAAGTATCATGAACAAAGAGAGAAAATTGTGCACATTGTGTCCGTTTACTGATACTTTGTGCAACGTAATTTTGGAAGAGAGAACGAAAAGAGAAGTTGAAAAACAAAATATATAATCGTTGTTTGAGTTGTAGCAACAGAGACTAACGACAATATGCCTTCTACCTGGACCACCTAACAACCACTGTTGTCACCAGAGCAAAGCATTGACATGTCATTTTCATCGCTGAAAGAGCATGTGTGCCCATGTGTGGTTTTGGTAATTAATAACAATCTTCACGTACTAATGTTTGCATTGAGTTACACTTGTAGGTTGTGTCCATAGGAATGCTTGTAGATCATATGTTGGTTTCAAGGTAAAAAGGAAGAAAAATAAAGCAAATAATATCAAGTGTGTCTTGAAAAATAAGATGGAGTCCCTCATGTGTATCTTCAAGACATCATCTTAATGACAAAATGAAGTGCAAGATCAAGGTGAGCCATCTAGAGGCAATCAAATGCTTGAATCTTGTCGGCATCTTGGTGATCATGGATATGCAAAGACATTCCCAAAGAAGAGGTTCTCACATAGGAGAATGGGGGAGAAATAAGCAAGTTTTCATCAAGAAAGCACAAGAAAAGTCAATCAAGAAAGGTGTTCCAACTTAAGGAGATCAAGATCGTCTTAATCAAGCTCAAGTGGAATGTGCAAGGCAAATGTATGATCTTGATAGGTTTTCTCTTCTTTCAGTCTCTTGTTGTGTGCTGGGAGATGAGTTTAGGATAGATAGCCGTACTATCAAGAGGGGCTCTCGAGTGAGTAACTTGATCGATCTTTCAGAGAGAGCTCAAACCTTTGCATGATTAGCATCATATTTCTTGGTTGCTATTTAGATTTTATTCATGTGAGTTTTTAGAGATTTTTATTATATTCGTAACAAGCTCTAGTTCATCAAAAACGGATTTAGAATGAATATCTTATTGTGTTTTGATTTTGGAGGTTTATCGGTTCATCGTTTTTAGAGAGGTCGGACCTTTCACCATTTGGTTTTATGCTCCCTTTTTGTACTATGATGTTTCTCTGCATGATCTTGTAGAGCTTATTGTCCTCTTCAAAACAAGCCCAAGTTGATCGAAATCGGAGTCTGGATGCAAAAATTATGATCATTTTGGTTTTGCTTTTTCTGCCAAGTTTAGCCCCCTCAAAATTTGGCTAAGGACCAAGTGGTGCACCCCACTCAGTACGAGGGAGGAAGTTTAGGCCGGAATTTTTTAAGGGTTTCCACCCCCAGGGTCAGAAATTTCGCCAAGGGGGTAGAAAATCCGGGACGAAATTCCTATAACGGTCATATTTAGTGGGGGACCTATGTAAGGCCCATTGTTCCTCATTTGGAGGTTGCCTCTTCCATTATCTCTCTCCTCTATTATTTTGACCTTCAAGAACTTGCCCTCCCTCTCCATCCCTCTGATATTTTTTGAATCTTTTTGAGGGATTTGAAAGAGATCTAGATCTACATTTCCACCAATAAATTTCTCCTCTAAGTGAGAGGAGCCCATTGGATCGAGATCTTTGAGTCTTTTGTGGATTTTCTCTTGTGTTGTTCCTCTCTTATTCCCCAAACATCTTTTATAGCTTTGTTGGAATTTGGGAGTGGAGGATTTGAGCATTTTTTGTTCTTTCTATTGCATTAGGTGCATCGGTTTGAGTTCTCTATGGAGAATCAGTTGGTAAAAGATTGTGTGATTGTTACTCTTGGGTTCTTGGAACCCTAGGCGGTTGTCGCCTTGGTGGTGTTCCTCGGGGCCTCCAATTAAGTTGTGGATTTTGCCTCAATCTTGTCGGCCTTTTGTGGCATTATATTTGGAGCCTCTAATTGAGTTATAGAGATTTTTCCAAGCTTGTATGGGTTCGGTAACCGCCCTAAAGATTCCCATAGTGGATCGAGTGCCCGCCTTTTGTGGTGCGCACTTGGGAGCATAAGGTGAGCCTTTTTTGGCATCGGTGAGTAGTGTGCCTCCGCATATTGGGGTGAGGCCTTATGTGACGTTGGGTGAGCATCGAGCCACCACACCTCAAGGTGAGCCATTTGTGGTATTCTGGAGAATTACGCCATCGCACATCTCTAGTAGAGACGTAGCTTCTTTGGAAGTGAACTTCGGGATAAAATCATCATCTCCAGGTATTCTTATACCAAGCCCTTTACTTATGCACTTTACATTGTGATAGCCATCTTGCTTGTACTAATCTGCTATCTTCATATCAACTTGTTGCTTATCTTTCTTAGCATAGGTTGTTGCTGCACTTAGTTGAACCTAGTCCTTTTAGGTTTTGTGCTTGATAATTAAACACTAGTTTTATTCCAGATTTATTAAAGCCTAAACCATAATTATTTTAGAGCTCCTATTGATACCTTCGATCTAGATTTACGGATGCAGTATAGTAGCTTTTCCTTACTATACCTAGGTTTAATCGAACCTTCGGTAACAATGATAAAAGGAAATTAGTAAGGAATGTCTACAAGATTTGTTTCTTTGTTTTACCTTCGTTTATTGGACCTTTCTAGTTTACTTTGGATCATGGGTTGTTTCAATGTATGGAGATAGGTCAGACTTAAACAGTCACCTGTAGCCGCACATAATATGAGATAAAGATAGTAATACGCATATTCATGTGTAATGATTTAACAAAGATAAAATTTGTGGGCAACCCATCCTGATATACTAGAGCCCCTGCAAATCACAAGCATAGAAATAGTCTTTTGGTCCAACCATTGTAATCATGAAGCACCAGGCTTACAACAAGTATTAAGTGAAAAACATAGATCAAAGCCTTAAGAAGTGATGTTGATGTTGTTCCTAAATGGATCGCTAAGCGAAGACCGTACTCCCTTTTTTGTCACTAGGTTTCCTACGAGATCATTGCTAACCAAGTATCTCACCTCAAGCCTTTATCAATCTATAGGATCTTGGGTACTTACAAGTCCATAGATCGAGACAAGAGATAAAGAAACAAAAATACAAAAATCTATTCAATCATTACACAGTACTCCCACGGATTAGATGCACATAATCATTGTGAGGTTTCACCCCAACCCGCAGCTTGTGAGGACTACTCACTCATAATAATTAGATCAAGAATAGAAAACATATACAAAATACATATATTGAAATCAAATATTCTTACAATGGCCGCCAAATCACAAGGACATCTCAGCTAATGGCTATGGCTATGGAGAGGATGGATGGTGGAGAGGATGAACTATATATGGGGGTGGATCTCCTTTGGTGGTGTTGTGATGCAATCTGTGAATGGCGGTCCTCTGCGCGGCGGCTGGGACCTCAAAATATATAGGCGCCTTCATGAAGTTGTAGGGTTTGACGAGACGAAGCCAACGCCACCTAGTAGGGGCATGTTGTACGGGTGGACCTTGCCCGTACTAGTGGTCGTTAAGCCCTCTAGAGCCTGTTTTTGACCCAGGATTGCTTGGCCATGTAGACTTCCTCAAAATCTTCATTATTGGCTCCTGATTTTAGCTTAAAAGCATGATTTCCTGCACAACACAATTCAAAACAATGGATTGCACATCTTTACAATAATTAGTCAATAGTAGCAAGGCTAGAGAGATTCTTGGTCAAGTACTTGACTAAAAACAAAGTTTAAACATGGAGAAAGATGGCTATTTTCACAGCCTTCAACTTCCGCAAAGGTCAAACCTTGATCGCAAGATTGAAGCGCTTGATAATTAATATAGAACAATAGAAGGGCGTCAAATTACAGTTTGGAATAGAAGCTCTTGCGAGGATCATCATATCCTCCTCGTTGACTCTAGCAAACTCACCATGTGCCTGCAAAGAGTTAGCAATAACATAGAACAAATAACGAATAGCAGGGTGATCAATTTGGTTTCCCTTGGGAATGTTTCCACGGATTTTTATTCTAAATAAGCAGTCCAAGGGTGATGGATTATGAACAAAGGTGGTGGAGTATATGTTGGTGGTGTTGTTGGAAAACCCAAAATTATGATCCCATTGGTTGAGTGTCAAGGAATACTCATAGTTTATAAGGCGGAAGTTGATGCAATCAACTCCTGGCATATGCTCCTCGGAGTAGTAGTGTGAACTCATCGTATGTGTCAAGGTGCTAAGGAATTGAAATGTCAATCGGCGATATGTGGTGGCGTCCTAAAAAACAAAGTTATATAAACCAACATTGTTGCAAAGGAAATTAAAATCATGAAAAATGCCCAGTTGGTTGAGGATATAAGGGCACGCTCCCACTTGGTGGACTTGATCTCTCGGTGCTCGAGACGGTTGAAACGGGTGAGTTGAAACTCCTCGGTGAACTCGATGCCAAGTGACTCGGGGGTTAGCGTATCAACAGATGGTGCGGTTTATTCTGCAGCCACTACACGTGTCTAATTAAAAATTTGTTCAATAGAAACATAACATAAATGATCATCTACATTTTTTACAAAAAAAACTCCTCTAAAGACAAAACTAAGCATGCTAATAATAAAGATTAACCCAAGAACAAGACCTAAGTCAAGATTGGTAATGGTAAAAGATTGAGCAAGGTTTTGATGTATATAAACTGCGGATCGGAGGAGAAACATACCTTAGATCGACTGAGTGCAAGGAATTGAAGAAATAATAGACATAATTAAAGATCCGACTGAGGTAGATTGGAGTTTAGAGGAATAAGAAAGAGAGAATTTGTGATTTGGGAATTTAGATTTACGTCTCCCTGGTTCATGTCATGGTCGGGTATATGGTACGGGCGGGCGGGCGGCATGGGCAGAGCCCGCCATACCAAGTTTTCAACCTTGGGGTCGAAGCACCCTTCAAGCGGCGCACTTGGTATGGGCGCACGGTACGGTCGCGCGTGCCCGTACTACTGGTCGTTATCAGCTCACTATATTTACCTCAAACTTGATGTTTTGCTCGTGTATATGGTACTGACGTATGGTCCACTCCAGTCGTACCAGTGGTTGTTATCGCCTCTGTGTCCATCAGCAAAAATCAAAGTTTGCATTTTCTTGCGTCGCGATGTGGTACGGGTGCACGGTATGGTCACCTCCGGTCGTACTAGTGCTCGCTAAGCTTGCAGTGAGCTTCAAAAACTTAAAGAATTAAGTTAGTAGCTTCGAGCGCTTTTGCACAACTTAGCAACAACAAAATGACAGCAAATAAACTTAATAAAAACTACCTTATGGCCATGTGTTAGCAAATATAATAGATCGAGGATTACCTTGATTTCTTCTTTTCTCTTCAAAGGATCTTATTGAACACTCTTTATTAAAAACAAAACAAAACAAAAACAAAACTAACACAAGATTAAAAACTTTATTTCACATGGGTTGCCTCCCATGAAGAGTTTCTAGTTAAGGTCAATTAACTTGACCAAGATGGTGATTATTTAGGTTTTGCAACTGAAACACCCACTCCAAAGTAATTGGCTTTTAAAGTGACTATACCATCATCATCATTAGGCTTGGCCTTCTTATTTCTTAAGAAGTGGACTATAAAAGGATCTCTATATGATAGTCCTATTCTCACATTCTCCTCATGTAAATTTATCAAAGCTTTGATAATTCTTAGGAAGGGCCTACCTAAAATTATAGGTGCTATGGGATCTTAAAGCATGTCCACTATAATAAGATCAATAAGAGAGGGACATCCTTTAATTTCAATAACTATATTTTATTTAATCCCAACAGCTTGTTTATAGGTCGAATTAGTATGGAGTCTCATTTTAATATTTGTAAATGGCCCTAAGTATATCTTATCAAATAAGTTCTTGAAAATTGTTGAGACGCTTGCTCCAAGATCACAAAGAGCAGCTATCTCATTAACCCCAATTTTAATTTTAATAGTGGGCTCAAATATATCATCTAGCTTAGCTAGAAGCTTATCAGCTAGTTTCTTATACTCTATTTTTAGTTCACGAACTTTAGATGCTACTTATTTTATAAATTGTTGGTATGTAGCACCGTTACCTTGTTCTATACCAGGATTCTTCATGGTGATCATCTTCAACAAATCTTCCATGGTATAATCTGGTGATGGCACATTGCTATAGTCTAGCTCTTTAGGCTTCTCATCTTTATTTTCTGCCCTCATCATTTTGAGGTCCTCCACCGGGTTTGGCTCGGGCTTTCCAGCGAATTTTGTAAGTATGAGAGCTTGGCTCTCAGCTACTTTTCCCAATTGCCACGGTCTTGGTTCTTTCCTATAGGGCCTGCACATCATTTCTAATTGCAATTGCTTGGTTAGATAATTTTCCAATACTAATGTCATGGTTCTCCGTAATTTTAATAAGCATGTTATTTTGCTCGGTTTGAGCTTGCATGAAAGTTCTAATATTATTTTCAAGAGAGAGATTACCATGATTTGTTCCACTATGGTTATCATAATTATTATAAGGAGCACCTGCAGGATTAGAATATTGTTTCTAGAAATTTGAGCCAAAGTTTTGACTCTTCCAAGTAGGATTATAAGGATTACAAGCTATAAAATTAACATCATTAATATCGGTAGTGATAGCATTAATTTGGGTATCTTCCTTACCCTTCATAATATTAAGTAACTCATCTAACTTTGCCGTAAGCTCTTCATTATGTTCCTCGGTGATGGAATTCACCCTTTTTGAGGATCTTTCTACATGTCATTGGGTATGGTTGTCTTGCATATAATCAAGTAAGTTATTTGCAACACTCACTTGCTTTCCCATGATAGTTCCTCATGCGGCGGTATCTAGCATAGACTTAGAAATTAGGTTAAGACCATTATAAAATAAATGCAATATAAGCC
Organism: Avena insularis; assembly: GCA_023614405.1. Classification (NCBI taxonomy): domain Eukaryota; kingdom Viridiplantae; phylum Streptophyta; class Magnoliopsida; order Poales; family Poaceae; genus Avena; species Avena insularis. The sequence goes on from CM042684.1 coordinate 404,296,837, forward strand.
ATTCTTCCATCTCATGACTAGGACAGTTCATTACGGCTTCTTTCATCCTTTCCCAAGCAAGCGCTAGTGGTTCATGGTCTTCTTGTCTAAAACTTGTAATGTTGGAACTTAGCTGCATAGCCTTAGCTGGAGGGCAAAAATTTGTCATAAAAAGATTAGTGCATTCCTCCCAAGATTTAATAGTGTCTTTAGGCAAAGCTAGCAACCAGTCCTTAGCCTTTCCTCTTAAAGAGAAAGGAAATAAATGTAATTTAACCACATTTGGGTCAAGATATTTTATGCGCATCATGTCGCAAATTTCAGTAAAAGTATTTTGGTCCAAACCCGAGTCCTCAACAGATGAGCCCCCAAATTGATTCTGTCGAACCAAACTCAAAAGGTTAGGATTAATTTCATAAGTTTCCGCGTCAACACCGATATGAGTAATAGGTGCACAAATAAATTCATCAGTAGGAGTATCATGCTCCCCAAGTTTTTTTTGAGCCATGGCTCTTTTTTTGGTGTTTTTGAATAAGGGAAACAAATAAACAAGTAACTAATTTTTTGGATTTTCAATAGATAACAAAAAGTAAACTAGTAACAAGAAATAAACTACAAAGAAATATAAAACTAGAAACAAGGTCTCTAGTGACCTCACTAGGATAGCTAATTGCTTCCCTGGCAATGGCGCCAGAAAAAGGGTTGATACCTTCGATCTAGATTTACGGATATAGTATAGTAGCTTTTTACCTAGTAGACCTAGGTTTAATCGAACTTTGGGAAACAATGCTAAAAGGAAATTAATAAGGCATGTCTAGAAGACTTGTTTCTTCATTTTACCTTCATTTACCAGACCTTTCTAGTTTACTTTGGATCATGGGTTGTTCCAATGGATGGAGATAGGCCAGGGTTGAAGATTCACCTATAGCGGCACATCATATGGGATAAAGATAGTAATACGCATATTCACGTGTAATGATTTAACAAAGATAAAATTTGTGGACAACACATCCCGATATACTAGAGCCCCTACGAATCACAGGCATAGTCTTTTGATCCATCCATTGTAACTGCGAAGCACCAGGCTAACAATAATTATTAAGTGAAAAGCACAAATCAAATCCTTAAGAAGTGGTGTTGTTGTTCCCAAATGGATCGCTAAGAGAATACCGTACTCCCCTTTCTGTCACTGGGTTTCCTACTAGATCGCCACTAACCAACTATCTCGCCTCAATACTTTATCAATCTCTAGGATCTTGGGTATCTACAAGTCCATAGATTGAGACAAGAGACGAAGAAACAAAAATACAAATCTCTAATCAATCAATACATAGTACTTCCATGGATTAGATGCACATAATCACTGTGAGGTTTCACCCCAACCCGTAGCCCGTGAGGACTACTCACTCATAACAATAAGATCCAGGATAGAAAACATTTGCAAAATACTTAGATTGAAATCAAATATTCTTACAATGGTCACTGAATCACAAGGAGATCTCAAGTACAAAGCTAATAGATATGGCTATGGAGAGGATGGATAGTGGAGAGGATGAACTATGGTGGTGGATCTCCTTCGGTGGTGGTGTGATGCAATTTGAGAATGACGTCCCTATGCACGGAGGCTGGAACCTCAAAATATATAGGTGCCTTCACAAAAGTCGTAGGGTTTGACGAGACAAAGCCAATGCCACATGGTACGGGCGGGCTGCACGGGCGGACCTTGACCGTACCAGTGGTCGTTAAGCCCTTTGGAGCCTGGGTTTCGACCCAGGATTGCTTGTTCGTGTAGACTTCTTCAAAATCTTCATTATTGGCTCCTGATTTCTCCTTAAAAACATGATTTCCTACACAACACAATTCAAAACAATGGATTGTACACAATTGAAAAAAAGGCTAGAGAGATTCTTGGTCAATTACTTGACTAAAAGAAAAGTTTAAACGCGGAGAAAGATGGCTATTTTCACAGCCATCACCTACTCACCCTCCCTCTCACCACTCTAGGTGATATCCGTGTCATTTCAGTCGCTTCACTACTGGAATCAGCGTAATGGTGTTGATGACACTCAGGAATTCTTCGTGCACGTGCTACTAAGGACTAGTTCCCTAGAGCCGAAGTAGTCTCCATTATACTATTGAATTGTGCTGGATCTTCTAACACCAAAACTACAAAATACGTAAATAGATTCGTCCCTCCATGGAAGCGGATATAATACAACTTTCCACCCTACTCAACGCCACTAGCAAAATCACCGCTGACGAGGTGAACAAGGAGGCAAGTATATATTATACTTTTGCCCTGGAGCGCCACCATAGAAATGCAAACGGTTGAGCAAACTTTAGGGGCCTTAGTACAACACAAAGCGCAAGTCTGAGGTCCCCACCCCCTCCTGTCGCCGGAGCTGCAAACATACGAGATGAGGTTCTATCGATTCTGAGTCAAAGACGGAACATATGGCAACGACAGTGGTGTACTAGGATGGAACCCTAGTCGCTACCTTTTCTAACATGTTTTCTACTCTATTACTCCCTCCATCCCAAAATATAAGGCATATAGGTTTAGTGAAAAGTCATCATCTTATAATTTTGACCAAGTTTATACATAAAAAATATGGACTTCTTCAATACTATATCAATATCAAAAGATTCACCATAAAGTATATTTTCTCGATTTTGTCAATTTAGTATTATAGATGTTAAGATTTTTCTTAAATATTTGGTCAAAATTAATATGATTTGACTTGTGACTAAACTTACACGTCTTGAATTTGCAAATGGAGGGAATATAAACAACTGCAAAGGCTTCTAGAGCAGTATCACAACCCACTCAAGTTCGCCATAAGGGCATTGCCAAGCTGTGATATGTAGCAGTTTTTAAATTACTTGATACTTTTTGTTGTGATAATGGGACTTGTTAGGGCATATGAGAGTTAGGGGCTACTAGGTTGGGTTTATTTTTGGATTTTGGATGTTGACTTATAAGGCATAGAAGTACTTAAATATGTGATTTTACTTTTCTTTTGTCTTTGGTATAAACCAAAAGCCAATATGGGCTTGAAAACATGTGAGAATGGTGTGGTTTCAAATGGGTTTTTTGGTGTTGTCTTGAATCTTCTCCTATTTGGATTGGGGAGAAATGGGTTGGGATATTTCATGGGTTCAGTCGGTGTGTGATGAGGGAAAAATAGTGTGGAACAATGCGATTTGGGTTTAGAGAAAGAAAACTAAAACAAGTTGAACCCATGGGTCGAACCTGCTTGTTGAACCAAATGCTCAGTCGAAGCTATGCCCAATTCAACCATGCCCCCCATGTGTGTGTCTGGTCTATCCTAAGGTATCACCGCAATTTCCCCATGGCAGGGTCCCAGCGATATTCCTATGTTAGGAAGGGAGAGTACAGAGAGGTAGTGTTGATGCACTGACCAGCTTGATGCGGGGGTGGCTGGAGTCTATGACAAGGATGATGGGAAGATGCAACAAGGACAAAGTCAGAACATTTATTCCGGGCACCTCATGTCCATTCCTCACATTTGGAGGGAGAGGAGACCTGATTATTATGGGCACCTCATGTTATGTGGTGACCTAGCACTCCACTGCATGTTGTACAACGTGAGTCATTGGCACAACACCTAGAGAACATCATTCCATGAACATTACACCTACCCGAGTAGTACAATAGAAACATCACAGGTCCAAGGTATAACTATATTATTCATGTCACAGATCTTCATAGAAGATCCTCAGAACTTCCATGACACAATGAGCTTGCCAGGTAAGTTCCCATTCAAACCAAAATCCAGAAGAAGCAGCTTGCAGTTTAGTCTAGCACCAGATCTACCTATCGTGTTGTCTAAAGTCTTGCTATTTTCTCTACCAGCAAATTCTATGGGTTTAGATCCTATTCATGGGAATTGGATACCATATGTGTTTATCTTGAGCTCTAGTATCGTTGTTTGAAGTATTTGACACCGTTGACTATGTTGCTCCTTGATTCTCCATAGTTTTTCTCCTTTGTCGTATTATTGGTTTGGTTTATTGTTAATTACTTACCATCGTCTAGCAAGGGATGAGATGATAGATTGAGTATAGCATACTCAACAAGTTCTAAATATGTAGTTGTTTGATGAATAGCCGTGGATCCAAGATCCTAGGTTTTTGCAGGTTTTCAAAATTGGGTTTTTAGAAAAAGTAAGTTTTAGTTTATAAAATTCTATGTATGTCAGTCTTCACGGGTTGTGCAGAACTTCATGGAGTTCCTTTCCACGTGGCATTCGCAGTTCTTTCCTAGAACAGGGAGCAATATTTCACATTTTTACACTCTCAAGAGGTGTGCTACTTTACCAAAAAACATATTTACCCCCGTTGCACTGTTTGGGCCTAGTCTCTCATTCATAATTCCATAGGTATGAGGACCAGTCTAAATATTATCCAATCACTAGCCTATCCACGACCTCGCTGCCCACCCTTTGTAACGAGTTTCGATTAAGAGACCTAGGCCCAATTACCATCCCTTCTAATATACTCGGTCGTTATCCTAGTACATAGGATAGGGATGTCACGGGCTCCCACCCATTGCTATTCCTCGCAAGGAACAACAACCCAACTAAGCATACGAGTACAAACGATAGGAAGAAGATCTAGCTGACTTTCCCGTCCCACTCCAAGATCCGTGGTTAGCATGGTTTATACAATGCTTTTTAATCACTAACTACATTGGTTTTTAAGTCCTAACTTTTTTGGTACAATGGAATGTCCACCACATGGCTTCCCAACCATGTCTCTTAACCATGATTCCATTGTCCAACATTTCACATTTCATTTATAGAAATGATCTTTTGCTTTTAATGTAGGTGATAGAGTTTTTGAAAAGATTTTTGTAAAATAATTCAAAGGACATGTAAGACTACACTTGCACATGGTATGCAAATCTGGTCTCACAAGGTAATGCAAGAGTGAACTTCGCTTCTGATTGTAGGTCAAGCAATCAGCATCTTCTACTGTCATAAGATTTAAGTTGAAGAGTTGCATCATCAATCCGGTAAGGACTAATGTTTGAAAATATCAAGATGCTTGGGACACATAATATATGAAATGCAAGTGTTATAATCCTTCGGTACTAATTCCCTGTTGATTTCATTTACAGGTTATATTATGGTTTTCTTTGTGATTTCTTAGTGATTTCATTTAGGTTTAAGTTTACTTCATCCAGTAAAGCAGATTAGTTCATTCAATAATCTTAATGAAAGTTCTATAGCACATTCATTTAGGATAAGTTATGGCATGATTGCTTGTAAGTGGTAGTGGATTATTATTTTGGCTTTCCCTTAAGTGGTTTTGGGTTTTTACAAAGGTAGTTCATTTTAACTTTCTTTATTTAGAAAAAAGAATAACTTTTGAAGAAAATATCTTATGAGATCCTTTTAATATTTATTTTCTTTTTACTTGTGACAATTATGAGTTTAAGGTAAAACATCTAGGTTGATTTTATTTGACTATTGTATGTTATCTTGTTACCATATTATTAAAGAAAAGAGTTATTTCCTTTTATGTGGTGAGAACATGGTGTTTAGAATTCCTTTTATTTTCAATTCATAATTCATTTAAGCACTTTTAGAGTTGAAGAAGAATTATTTACTCAATGATTTCTAGGCATGGAATATTATTTTCTAAGCATTTCCCAATTTATGAACTTCATTTAAGTGTTTGTTTTTAAATTATTATATTCATTTATAACTCAAGCCAAAATATTTTGTGATTATCATTTAATTTTCTTCAAAGAATAAAATGGTGTCTTCATTTTATTCTTGAAGATAATGTTCGATATATCCCATTTTTGGAATATACTTTTTGTATAATGAATTTTATTTTTAAAGTGCTTTAATAAAGTATTTGAGAAGGTTTTATTCTCTGTTATTATTTTATATTATTGAATTAATGGATAGACCTTAATTTTCTGAGAATTTTGATATATTATTTCTATTTTTCTAAGTTAGGATGAATTTGATATGATTTTTCTAGTGCTTAATGATTTTATGGAACATTATGACTAGATAATGTGAATTACACAAGTGTATACATGTGAGGCTAGGTGAAACATTGTCAATTGAAACATTTTCACTAAGAGGTTTTTAGCCATAGTGAATGAGAAGTGGGTCCTAGGCCAGGTCAACTACCAAGTGGCAATGACCTGTCATATTCAACGAGGAGGTCCTACCTCGCCGGTGACCTTGGTCAACAGAAGACGATGGTGAGGGTGTTTTATTGCACTCCAACAAGCATGCTTGGGCGTGTTCGAACGAGAAGATGATGGTGGTTCTAATGGTACATGTCACAGACCAAATGGTTACCATCTCCAATGACGGTGACGACCTATTGCGGTGGCGCATGGCGGCACTTAGCCTAAACTATGCTACAATCTACTCCAGCATGATCAAGTGCCGATGGCAGGTGCGCAAGAACATGGGGAAGCTAACTACATTGTCGATTATACCTAAGCTCGCTGTAGATGAGCTCCAGCTCATGGATTCCGGCGAACTACTGATGTACTAAATCCTAAAATTCGCTCTACTCATACCTTGCCTACATTCTACCTAGGCTGGGTTGATTTTGGCATTGTTGCGCTCCTCCATAGCTGCTCCTGCGCTCTAGCGATGCTTCTCCTGCAGTGACTCTATGTGGCTGCTCCGATGAGCTCCCGGGCGGCACGATCAAGAGAGAGCTCGAGGGGGAAGTGAGAGGTCTGAGGGTATTGGGCTGGTCTATGAAGGGAATATGCCCGAGAGACAATAATAAAGTGGTTATTATCTTATTTCTTGTTTATGATAAATTTTTATTTCCCATGTTATAATTGTATTAATCTAAAACATTAATATATGTGTGTTTAATAAACAAATAAGAGTTCCTAGTTATGCCTCTCATATAAACTAGCTTGTTGATTAATAGATGATCAAAGGTTTCTGATCATAGACATTGGATGTTGTTAATAACGGGGTCACAACATTGGTAGAATGATGTGATGAACACTCACCCAAAGTATAGTAATATGATCAAAATCATTATCTTGACATTACTATAATATGTCCTATGAAGTTATCCTAATCCTTACTATAGGGGTTCACACATGCAAATAATATTTTTTTGCTACGCCAAGAACCCTAATGCCTGGACCTATCTATTAGTAATGCAGTAACGGGAGGGGCTTTTCGTGAACTTACCCTTGAAGACCGAAAAGCATTGTCAATGCTTGGGAGAGCGTGGTTGATGTAGTTGTTTTGAAGTCGACCTCGGGGTCATGTTGAAGTCCTTCGACTCCTGCGGCTCCAACGACTCCTAGTGCCCTAGATGTTGCACCTCCGAGGGAGTTACACACGTCTGGTGCCTAGCGATGAATCCCGCTCCTCCGATCTAGCAGCAGTTGTGGAAGTAGACCTTCTGGATCTGAATCCCGCAACACGACGGTGATCCACAGTGAAGAAGTCTCATGCTCGCGTGATCTATACTTGGGACCACGATCACAGGAGAGAGAGAGAAAGAATATCAATTGGAGGTCTCCCCAAAAGAGAGGGAATATTATTGGTGTATTTAATTTGTCAAAATACCTCACAATATATAGGGAAAAATCCCCACATAGCCAATTGGCTAAGCCATGTGGTACTAAACAAAGGAGAGGGGAGGAGGGGGCTAGCCACCGCCAGCCTGGCCCAAGTGGTACCCACGCGAGGTCCCTTGGCCCAGCCAGCCACCCCTCTCTCTCTTCCCCTTTGGTCTTTCCCTCATGGTCCTTTTCCCTATGGAATTAGCCCAATTAGGTATTTGACATTTTCATTTATTTTTCTTTTATTAAGTAATTATAAATAAATGATTAAATCAATATTTAACATTTACTTATATATTATTCAATCCCTATGGTTATGGAACTCCTTCCACCTTGATGGACTGGGTTCCTGCACCAATAACAGGGTTATTGCAGTACTTATAGCAGCAAATATTTAAAGAGTTTGTCCTGATGGGAGCTCGGCGAACACGACCCCGCAGCCACATTGTCAATGCAACCACGTTCGCACCCAAACCATGGTTTGGAAATAGCCTATTCTATAAGGTGCTAGGATAAATGAATTTAAGATGTTTTGTAATAACTACTACTAGGACTAGAAGAAAACTAGAACAAAAGTAAAATTGAAAAGAGGTGAATGCAATGAGATGAAATATTAATGCTATGATTCCTCAAGTAATGTTGTGTATACCGGTGTGCATGATAAGTGCTTATGGAATAGCTGTTAACTATAATTGTGGCGGTCCCTCATATACCGTTGTCTCCCACCGTTGGTAAGTGGCAACTAGACAACTCAATTGTCCACACCCTCTTCGGACATGGCTCATCTCCTAAGAGATTAGTGTATTAAGGTAACAAGACCAATCAAGGTAAACCAGAGCAAAGGCATTAAGTTCTATGGACAACCGTACTCCTAAGCAAGTGTTCTAGTCACAAGATATCCCGTCTGTCACTTTGGGGTCAAGCAATTCACAACACTATACCTATCTATATCATGAGTGATCTTGAGGGAACTCCAGGCGGTGCATCCTAAGATGCTATTGCCTCCGCAAATCACTTATAGCAAATAGCCTATTAGTTCTACCCATGGAAGAGTAGAGACTAATGATAGGTTTTGACACTCCATGAATCCCTAATAAATTCCTCAACAATGGATTGAACGTCTCCAATCATGATAATAATATCATGAATAGAACAATGTAAAGAGAAACCACAAACATATTAATTAACAAGAACACACCACACTTCAATTACTCAAATCATCCTAACATTAATAAAAGGGGGTTCAAGCCATGTTACAACCCATCACAGAGATCATGATGGGGAAGGATGAAGGAGTAGCGGTGATGGAGATGGTGATGATGGCACGGTGATGGTGGCATCAGCATGGTGATGGTGGAGTCGGCGTGGTGATGGCGACGTCCTCCTTCTCCTCCTCTTCTTGCTTGGATGGCTTGATAGTGTTGATGAAGATCTGGATCTTGGTGGAGCTGTAGAGGCTATGGAGGCGGCATGGTGGCAGGGTGCCATCGTGGAGGTGGTACATGGGATCTAGATCTTGTATATGGTGTATGGTGGCTTCCTCCTCTCCTCCCTCCTTTATATAGGCCTTGGGGGTGCCCTAGGGTTCCCCCAATACCGTCATATGACTTAGGGAAGGTTATGGAGCCTCCGGACGGCGAAATCCTATCGTTTGTGACCTTTTTGGCAACTATACGGCGGGAGCTATACGGCTGGAATTTTTGCTCCCACTGTATAGTTGGTCGTTAAACCTTGAGTACTCTTTAGTATTTTGGCCGCCATTTCTTCATACGAACTCCGTTTTGGGTGTTCTTGGGCTCGTTGAGTTTGTATCGCTGAGGGATACAACCCTGTGGTCTTGGATCTTTATTTTGAGGAGTTGGAAAATTTCACTTTTCCAACACCTCAAATGGCTAAGTTTGGTCCCTACAGCTCCTCCATACTATGCTCTCTTTGTTCCTTTTGTCTTTGTTTTATCCATAATAATCATCAACACCTACACACATGTCAAAGACAAGGAATAGGGATAAAATTCTACCTATACTACTAAATGTCCAAAGCTCATATTGAATTTAATAAAAACAAGTAATCATGCATATTAGGCATAGCAATAGTTAGATGGAGCATGATATGATAGGCAAATGACACAATTTATATTGCTAAAAAGTGTTGTATTATCACAGCGATCAACTTCCCCAAGCTAGATCTTGCTCGTCCTCGAGCAAAAGGGATCCATAACTTAATGGATGTGATCTTGCTTATCATTGGAAATCAATGCACTATATCCTTGTTTTTCCTGCAAGATCAAAGCAAGAGAGCACATAATCATACAAGGAAATATAAGCTCAATTATATTATTCCAAACCACTAGAGATTAGTCAGAAACTTCTATGGCCCATGTCAAAGTTAAATCTAGCTTGCAAGTAAACTTGTGATCCTTCTATACGCACTTTATTGTATTTTTGTATCTTTATTTGTGTAAGGAAAAGCAGAACACGGTTACTTGTCAATCATAAATAGAAATAGAGTTTTCCTATGCTGCCCACTCATGCCATCTATTAAAGTCCCTCAAGTGCAAACTTCGATTATTGAGCTCATAGAAAATATATTTCTTAGTAACGAGACCATGCAAAAAGAGTGGTATATGTTCAATCGAGAGTGCGTAGGCTAGAAAGGACACTCGTGACCATTACCAAGGTTTCCCTTTTTGGTATAATGATTTCTCATAATGGTAAGAGGAGTATTCCGACTTTTGCTTTTAACGCAGGCCCATGAGAATACCAATGCATACCCAAATATAGCATTTTTGCTACATATGTTGGGAAACTCATAGCCAAACTCCAAGAGTTTCCTCTTTTTGGATTGTCCAAAGGCCAGCGGAGTTGTTAGCATCCCATGTTGTGCGACAGTGGTGCAAGGCATGCATAAAGCAATATCTCACTTTGATTTCCAAGACAAAATTTTGGCATGTGTAATCTCGAAACTTAGAAACATCATTTCTTATTTGACAACTCACTCAGTAAGCATCTATTAAGACCATCATTTCCAACACTATGGGCTCGTGCCACTCCATAACCATTCACTTAAGATAATTCTGAATAGTGACAACTAGCAAGTTTCGAAGAACTTCTTTATTATATTTTTTTCTTTTCAAAAATGTAGAGAACATGGCAATGTATATTTAGAGGATCATAATATTTTTCACAAGCTAGATAAAAGTTGAACAAGGTGCATCAAAGCTATGGCTTGTCTCCTATGGGGCCTAACATGAGCAAGTATATCCCTTATATAAATATGAACAAAAACTCACCTAAGCAAGAATTCAAAAATAGAGGGGTACACAATAGCATGAAAACTTTTTAAGATAAAGAACTTTGCACAAGACTCTACGCATGCAAAATAACCTCCCCAAGCTAAGAACTTTCCAAGTATCCACTTGATAAGATCATGAAAACAAAAGAGAAAATGCAGTTATCAAAAGAGAGTATAAGAAGTGGTTACCTCCCCAAGCTTAAGTTAAAGAAAGGGTGACACACTTTACCATTGAGGTGCTTTTAATATCTACTTTGATGGACAAAGAACCTTTTCTTCAATGAATGTTTCATGATCCAGTGTATGCCTTCCTTAAGAACCTGGTAGGAACAAGACTAGAAAGAAGATAAAATATTTTTGTATTTTTTAAGACACGGATTTAGATCACAAGTGATAAAAATACAAGTCCCACTGAGTCGGTTCATCAACCTAAACACCATGCTTAAGTTAACAAACTAATTCTAGAAGTGCGCTTCTCCTAGATTGTGATGAAGTGTAAGTGAGACAAAATATGAAACACGAGTGTGCAGCCCCTATGTGCTTATTAAAAAGAGGTTTGAGTTGGAAGGTTTTACCAAACACTGATTGTTGAAATGTTGAATTGAAGCAACCAAGTGGCTCATGCGAGTATTTGCATGGTTGGCACTACCGAACACGTCGTCACACAAGGTTCAAGTCCCTGCAAAAATAACACACAAAATAAAATGCATCGGTTTTGTATATGAACATAGTTCATTTACCCCACCGACGAAAGGAAAATAAAAAGAAAACATGAACTTCTATAGAGAATTACAGTCTAGGAAGTTTCTTAGGTAGAACTTTTATTGCTTGCAGATATTGGGCTCCCCCTCGATCAAGGGAGAAGATCCCATGTGGAGTTTCGAGGTTTTTGTTTTGTTTTAGAAGAAGTAGGGAGAAAGTATAGATAAATTTTGATACCGGGGTTACCTTCCCATAGCGATTTTGTGGTCGTACCAACTATATGACCGGAACTATATAGCCAAAAAAATATTTTCTGCCGTATAGTTGGTCGTCAGACTTCCAGTAATCTGAAATAAGAATTCTAAGCAGGTGCCGATATCTATACGGCGGCAACTATACGGCCGGACCAAAAAGGTCCCATCATATAGTTGGTCATTAAACTTTCTGTATCCTAGAAAAGAATTTTTACAAAGGCATCGATAACTATACGATCGCAACTATACGGCCAGAATTTTTATTCCCACCATATAGTTGGTCGTTAAACCTTCTGGAGTCGCCAAAATTTACCTGTTTCTTCGAGGATTATTTCTTAACCTGAAACTTAGTGAAACACCATGTTTTGATAGAAAAATGATAGATTAAATTTTCGACCAACATTTAGCGTGTATAAAACGGGATTTAAGTAAAACCGAGTTTATGCAACACATAGAAACAATAAGTTCTACCTTTTGAAAACTTCAACAAGATTACTCTAATAGCAATACATGCGAAGAGTAAAAGTGCCAATGCAACATGAATGCAACTAGACTCAAGACACAAAACTAAGAAAGATGCCTAATGACTTCCGGGTTGCCTCCTAGGAAATGCTCTCTTTAAAGCCATAAAGCCAGGCTAGGATGCTCCATACATTTACAGCCTGGATCCCAAGGGATATCGACTCGAGGTGAGGTTGTACATACCAGCTTGGAGCATCTTGAAGTAGAGTTCGATCGGAGTCGTACCCGCTTACGGCGCATCAGCATCATGTAGATGAACAAGTTCTTTCTCTCTCTATCGAGTGTTGATGCACCAAGCTTGGTGAACATGCCTCTGTGTATAGCTGCAATGAGAGGATTTGAGATTCATATAAAATTCTCAAATCTTTACCTTGGTTACCTGTATAGGGGAACACTTCATAGTATCTTCCTTCATAGCAGGGAGTTCAAGACCCTGCATGTTAGTATAGCAAGGTTCTATCTCTAGTTCATTGTTATTAATGCTCTCCATATGAGTGTCTAGGAACAAGGCCTCCGCAGAACAATTATCAACAGTTTTAGCATCATAAAAATCACTACTAGAGTGAGAGGCATCACAAACAAAATTTGTAGTGTGACTCTCTTTGTCAACCTCACCTTTCTGTTCCTCCTTTTCATCGACTAGTGTTTTAATAGCAATGATAGAATCAAAAGTAGGAGTGGAAGGTGTGAGCGGGTGATCAATCCATTCTTCTTCCTTGTGCTCCTTTTCCTCTTTGCTCTTTAGTGAGTCCTGCAAAAGGTTATCTTTCTCCATGGCGGTTTTAGACCGCTTCGAATAATATAATACCAATGTATTATTACTTAAATTATTGTCGCAAAAGAGGAATATGAGGTATACTAAATTAAAAACTCCATCAAGTGCTTCACTTTCAACATCAATAATTCCTAGTCTAAATACCATTTTAGATGCACCTTTGAAAAGAAAGTATTCTAGTACTTCCAAACTAGCATAGGATTTATCTCTATTATAATTTGCTATAGTAGGATTGTTGGAACACTCACATTGAAAATTAAGGTGGTCATCTATTATACAAATTGTGCAATAAGATCCATCATTAGCACGCAACCCTAATGAATGCATTTCCAATTGGTCCACCAATTTGTTTATCAGCTCATGTCTAGCAACCAGGCTTGCTGAACTTGAATCCTTTATCTCCTCCAATGCTTGTATTATCTCTTGAAAAAAATTTATCTCGGAAGACATGTTTAGTAGCAATAGTTTTATAAATTTTTGGTTTAATAATTTTTTTGTTGTTTTCAATATAAAAGAAAGCAGTAAGATAATAGCAACAAATGGAAATAAACTATGTGCGAGTAGACAACCGAACGCTTTGCTCCCCGACAACAGCGCCAATTTGATGGACTGGGTTCCTGCACCAATAATAGTGTTATTGCAGTACTTGTAGCAGCAAATATTTATAGAGTTTGTCCCGATGGGAGCTCGGCGAACACGACCCCGCAGCCATGTTGTCAATGCGACCACGTTCGCACCCAAACCGTGGTTTGGAAATGTAGGGGTTCGTAGCATGGAAAACAAAAAAATTTCTATCGCATACAAACAAACAAGCCAAGATCTATCTACTAGATTGTAGCAACGAGTCGATAGAGGAACTCACCCTCGAAGATTCCAAAGCGGTTAACGAGAGCAGATTCTCGTGGGTGATGTAGTCGTACTCTTTCCGATCTCAAGATCGCGTAGACGATCCTTCCAGCGCCACGTTCCAGCAGCGCTCCCGCAGTCGGTCACACGTTCGTACTCGGAAGACCTTCCTCTCCTTGTTCCAGCAAAATGGAGGTTGTAGCACTCTCCTCGCGATTCTGGCAAAGACAACGTGGTACAGGAAGTAGAGGGAGATCCATGAGGCTTCGCCTTAAGCAGTGCAGTATGGTGGAGCTTATGAGAGAGGCTATTAGTGGTATAGTAATTAGACACACCAATTAGAAGGCTCTAAACCAATTAGAAGGCTCTAAACCGCTGGCTAAAGCAATTAGAAGCTCTAAACCAAAACGGCTCTAAACCGGAGATTAGAGGTGGAAACTTGTGTGCTAGGAGGGAGCCCTGCCCCTCCTTATATAGGTGGGAGGGCTGGCCGGCCAAGGGGAGGAGAGTCCCTCCCCAAGTCGGCTTGGTGGGGCGCCGGCCAAGGGAGGAACCCTCCTCCAATTCGGCCTCCACCAATCCTCCTCTTCCCACTTCCCAAAATTGCCGTTTGACTTTCAAACTAGCCGTTTGACTTTTCAATTTAGGATTTAAATAAATCCTTTATTTTGGACAGCGAAGACACCTAGTACATGATGCAATCATTCCAACTTACAATGACACATTCATGTACCCTTCCCCCTTGAGTGCGGACATTCGGACCTTCTAGAATGTTCCCGATGAAAACACCGGAACCATTCCCCAACTCCGAAACGGGACTTTCCTTATATGAATCTTATTCTCCGGACCATTCCGGATCACCTCGTGATATCCCGGATCCCATCCGAGACTCCGAACAACATTCGGTCTCTTTCTCATAATACCATAACTACTCAAACAACGTCGAATCCTTAAGTGTGTCTCCCTACGGTTCGTGAATTATGCGGACATGATCGAGACACTTCTCCGAACAATAACCAATAGAGGAATCTGGAAATTCATATGGCTCCCACATATTTCTCGATTACTTTGCGTCGAATGAACCACTTACATACGATACCAATTTCCCTTTGTCTCACGATATGTTACTTATCCGAGGTTATGATCGTCGGTATCTCGCATACCTAGTTCAACCTCGTTCTTGATAAGTACTCTTTTCTCGTTCCGTGGTATGTGATCCCTTGTGAGTCGGTCACATGCTTGCAAGCTAATTGGATGACATTCCACCGAGAGGGCCCAAAGTATATCTATCCGTCATATGGATGGACAAATCCCACTCTTGATCCATGTGTTTCAACCAACACTTTCCGAACACTCAATGCCACCTTTATAGCCACCCTGTTACGGTGTGGTGTTTGATGACATCAAAGCATCCATCCGGTAAAGGTGATATGCATGATCTCATGGTCGAAGGAATTAGGTTACTATGTATCAGAAAGCATATAGCAATTGAACTATTGAAATGACTTGATCTTTATGCTACGCTTGTCTATAGGAGTATGTCCACCATATCATTCTCCTAATGATATGATCTTGTTGTTAATAACATCTCAATGTTCATGATAGGGAAACCACAATCATCTATTAACCAACAAGCTAGTGAAGTATAGAGGCTATACTAGGGACTTCAAATTAAGTTTACAAATCACACAAGTATTAATGTTTCCGGTTAATACAATTATAGCATGGTATGTAAACATTTATCATAAGTGTGAAGATATGATAATAACCACTTTATTATTGCCTCTTGGGCATATCTCCAACAGTCTCCCACTTGCACTAGAGTCAATAATCTAGTTTCAAACCTTTGTGTTTTCAACACCTATGGCTTTCTGGTGTTGTATGTACACGATTGCTAGTGGTTAACTGATCTCGGATCGACACTTCCGTGTCCGTGTAATTGCATGTCTTTGCGTCTCTACGCATCACTCATTCTCTAATGAGATGGCTTTGTATGATTTGGTCTTTCGGTGTGACCTTTAGTTCTTTGGGGTTAAAACATGTTGATAATATTGTCGCACAATATATCTTCATAGTATTATCCATGTGAACTACACCTAGTTTGATAACAAACTACTTGACACAAATGCCCAGTTTTGCTGCTATAATAGCAGTCATATACTTAGCCTTTTGTTGAAGTATCTGTCACAATGTCTTAACTTTGGAACTCATCCAAATCCATTATGGAACTTACTTTCCATTATATTGTGCCACCCTTAGTTTAGATTGAGATAAACTTAATTTGTACTTTGTGACAAAACTAGTATCAATGTAGTACTTTTACAATGAACTAACCATCTATTTGTCACTTCTACAAATAATATACTCTTAGTTCTTCCAAAAGATCATAAGAATATCCTTACTATCGTCCAATGATCATCTTATGAATCATTCTGGTATATGCTCATAATATTTATAGCATAGGACATATCTGGATTTGTACATATCACAGTATGATTGATATAAATACTCTTTGTGATTTCATACATCAAGTATCAATCTATACTTGAATCTTTGTTTCACTTACCAAGTGCCAATACACTTGAATATATCATCAACATTGAACTCTTTCAATCCTTTCTGTGCAACAAGAACCTTTCTTGTAGTTTCTATATTGAATTCATTCAATATCTCGTCTATGTACTTCTGGCACAACCATATTAGCGTCTATTGATGCCAAATATTTGGGTTTTGCCTAAGTCTTTCATCGGGATGAAATTCTTAATATGTGTTAATAAAAGATACATTATTTCCAATCAACAATATGTCTTCCACATAATGTATTAGAAACATGTCTTAAGCGCTCACTTAATTTCTTGCAAATGCAAGCATCTTCATTGTCTCCGATGAAATTAAACTCTTTTAACAGTTTCATCATAGTGAAGATTCCAACTCCGCTATGCTTACTTCAACCATTGAAGTTTGCATATGCTTTTAGCATCCTTTGAATTAACAAAACCCTTTGGACCGTGTCATGCACACGTCCTAGGTAACCATTCTATAAGAACTTGTTTTGTTTATTCTACTACCACATAACAAATTATATGTAGTGGTTGCTACATTAATCCGTCTAGACTAAAAATCGCTATGAAATATCAAATCTTGTCATATACAACCTTTGAACATTGTTGTGAATTCTTTCCCAACATGTCGACTATTTCATAGATGTGAAACATCCATGTCTACTTCTTTATAGATCCAAACACAACTGCAAGGTCTTACACCTTTCTCGAGAGTCCTTCAAGTTCAAAACTTGATTTCTCGTGTATGGAACTATCACGGATTATATGGCTTCAAGCCATTTAGTAGTCGGGGCCCATCATCGCTTCTTTGCATGTAGTAGGTTCATTATTCTCAAATAATGATTCAACCCTCAAATCTTGGTATTTGATTGTTCATCCGACCTACTTGTTTCAATAGAAACTTAGACCTCCGTGACCACAACCTTTGAGGCACGTGAGCCATGAGCATTATTTGCCTCCTAACACTTTTCGGTCTTTGCAACTTTGCACATATAGCTAAGGTTCTTTTAACCTTATCAAAGTTCTATTGTCCTCCCACTTAACTTTTCACGAAAAATTCCTTCTCAAAGAAACTTGACGTTCTAAGCGACAAACACTTTTGTCTCCGGTGTTTATGGAGGAATACTTAACGATAATACAAAGACAGGTTTATCCGACTTTGGTTGCAAACATCTTTCTTATGCATAGCATACCAATGTTTAAGAAAGGACTACTTGGGTTTATCCCAAACCATAACCTTATATGGTGTCATTTCAGCGGATTATGATGGAGCTCTTTTAGTGGAAAAGCGGTAGTCTCTAAAGCTTTTAATCTTTAAAATATAATAGCAGTTTATGAATTATACCTTGATCTTACCATGTCAAACAAGGTTCAATTACATATCTCGAACGCTCCATACTCTTATGGTGTTTCGGGAAATGCAAATCCACGGACCGATTCCTTAAATCTTAGGTATTATGCTAAACTTGTAACTTAAATATCTTCCTTTATGATCTTATCATAAACTATTTATATTCTTGTTACAATGATTTTATACTTCATCTTGAAAATCTTTCGAACTTTTCAAATATTTCACACTTCATCCTTATTAAGTAAATATTCACATATTCACTCAAATTTTCGGAGAAAGCATATGAAGGTGAAATCCATCGCTCTTGACTACACATAATGGAGTTCGTACAACAATATGCACAAGTTCCAATAAGCTAGTCATTCATTCCCTTTTTGGCCTATGAACGAAGTTTTAATTATCTCTAGGAAAGTTTCACAAACGTCATTTGATCAAAAATCAAAAGACTCCAAAATTCCATCCACATGGAGTTTCTTCATGTTTTCTTTCCATTATAATTTAAACGGCGATGTCACTTCCTAAGTGATCTTTCAATCAATTTGTCTTTCGACAATTTTAGCACTAGTTTTATGGATGTGATTTATCCAACGAGATTTGTGAATCATCCATCTTTTATGGATTACGGCAATTATTTGAACAACCCTTTTGTTCTCATAATACCTGATAAAACAAATCCTGAAGGCAAGCTTTGATGTTTAACGAGCAACACAATAACCCTTTATTTGTTTTCGATGAACATCATCACATATTCTTTTGCTAGTTACTTAGGCCATTGTAGTTCGTGAATTGTATTGTTTCGTATGACGATTCACACCAACAAATTCAGTATCAAATACTTAAGAACCACATTGTTTTAATAAGCAAAGAATATAGCCATAACACGTATATCATCTATATACTTAAACTGAACAATTCTAGTCTTTTCTTTTCTGCCATATACTTATGAGATTCTCTTTCAGTATTTCCTTTTCTGTTTGAAAGAATCTATCAACATCAATAGTGGAGTCATACATATGACACATAGTCCAAAGCGTGTATAGTTAAATACCAATGTCTTTGGACTTGCACTTTGAAGTAGATCACCATTATCAAATGTTTGGTGTTCTTTCAAATTCCTTTCTTTAGTTAACTCTTGGTGTAGTAAACATTTTACCTACATCAAATATTCACCTTCATCATGGATTTATCCATGATCAAGCTACTTTAGCTTATAACGGTGAATCGTGAGTATAATGTTGCTCTCAAAAAGCGTTTGGAAGATTAGGACAACTAGTGTCTCCAACCTTTTGCAAATTCTCATCAAATATGAGAACATGACTTTTGCCATATTATACTCTATCATGTTGTAACCAAAACTTCATTTCAGATATCACAATATCTTCCACACTTCATGGTTTCTGAAACAACTCTTTCAGATCCTAGATAACCTTGATATTAAGAGAATCTTTTGAATATCAAGAATCATGGAGACAAACATGATACTCAAACACTAACACTTGGAATTGTCACTCTTGTTTTAATACTAATTATTAAACTTTATGGAGTAACTGGAACTTACTGAAAGTTTGCAATAGGACTTTTAAACTTTAGATTAACACTTCAAAACAATACGATACCAGTTCGTAAAGTAACTAACCAGAATTCTATAGTTCTATCATCTCAATTATAACTAAGCGCAAGGTGGTAAACGGATGCCAATGACTACAACAACTATGCAAATTCACTTTGATTTAGTTTATGATAAATTGAGTTCTAATTAATAATTAAATTAATCTAGGTGAACTCCCACTCAAAAAAATATCCCTCACATTGTTTTAGTGATCACACGAACCAAATCCACCACATCAAAACCGATCATCACGAGAGTTGATATAGCTTCAATGGCGAACAATCAACATGTTCATCATATCTACTATATGACTCATGCTCTACCTTTCGGTAATCCGTGTTCCTGAGGCCATGTCTGTACATGCTAGGCTCATCAAGATCAAACCTTAGCTACCGCATAAGCAAATCTGGCTTGCTTACGTTGTATCCACCCGCGGAATCAAAGACACCCGATCATCACGTGGTGCTTGAGCGACAAGCTTTGTAGCAGTGCATACTAAGGGTGAACACTTTAGAACTTGAAATTTATGTGCATGAGGATCATCTTATAATGCTACCGTCGTCTACTAAGCAATACAAGATGCATAAAGGATTAACATCACATGCAATTCATAATATGTGATATGATATGGCCTTTCTTCTTTGTGCTTCCGATCTCCATCTTCAAGCACGAACATGATCTCCATCATCACCGGCATAGCATCAAGGTCAATGACGCTTCTTCATGGTTGTATCCACCAGCTTCAACTATTACAACTATTTTGAATAGACACGAGGTCTTAATAGAATTTAAAGACAACCATATGGCTCACGCGGTTGCCGACTTACAATAAGGAACATTGCATACATCATATATAATCACAATCATGGCCATATCACATCACGCACACCCACAAAACAAAGTTAGACGCTTCTACTTTCTTTGCATATTTTACGTGGTTTGGGGCTTTCAATAAGTGTCGTTCTAACCTACGAACAAGAACCACAACATTGATACTAGCATTGTTGATTACCGTTGTAAATTGGATCTTAACTATGCTAGGAGAAACAGGCACATAAAGCCACTTATGCAATACAAGTTGCATGTCAAGCATGGAGCAAGTCTCATGAGCGATGTCATGTAAGGTTAGCCGGGCGCTTCATCCCAACATACCGAAATATGCAATGTACACAAGAAGTAATCGACAATAAAAGCATCAACGCCCACAATGACCTTTGTGTTCTACTCGTGCAACAGATCTACATATAGACACGGCTCTGATACCACTGTAGGGGTTCGTAGCATGGAAAACAAAATTTTTCTATCGCATACAAACAAACAAGCCAAGATCTATCTACTAGATTGTAGCAACGAGTCGATAGAGGAACTCACCCTCGAAGATTCCAAAGCGGTTAACGAGAAGCGATTCGTGGGTGATGTAGTCGTACTCTTTCCGATCTCAAGATCGCGTGAGCGATCCTTCAGCGCCACGTTCCAGCAGCGCTCCCGATCGGTCACCGTTAAATTTTCGACGAAGACCTTCCTCTCCTTGTTCCAAAGGCGGAGGTTGTAGCACTCTCCTCGCGATTGGCAGCACTGTGGCGTGGTCGGAAGTAGAGGGAGATCCATGAGGCCGCCTTAAGCCGGTGCGAGTATGGTGGAGCTTATGAGAGAGGCTATTAGTGGTCTAGTAATTAGACACACCAATTAGAAGGCTCTAAACCAATTAGAAGGCTCTAAACCGCTGGCTAAAGCAATTAGAAGCTCTAAACCAAGCGGCTCTAAACCGGAGATTAGAGGTGGAAACTTGTGTGCTAGGAGGAGCCCTGCCTCCTTATATAGGTGGGAGGGCTGGCCGGCCAGGGAGAGAGTCCCTCCCAAGTCGGCTTGGTGGGCGCCGCCAAGGGAGGAACCCTCCTCCAATTCGGCCTCCACCAATCCTCCTCTCTTCCACTTCCCAAAATTGCCGTTTGACTTTCAAACTAGCCGTTTGACTTTTCAATTTAGGATTTAAATAAATCCTTTATTTTGGACAGCGAAGACACCTAGTACATGATGCAACCATTCCAACTTACAATGACACATTCATGTACCCTTCCCCTCCGGCGGACATTCAGGACCTTCTAGAATGTTCGATGAAAACAGGAACCATTCCCCAACTCAAGCAGGACTTTCCTTATATGAATCTTATTCTCGGACCATTCCGGATCACCTCGTGATATCCGGATCCCATCCGAGACTCGAACAACATTCGGTCTCTTTCTCATAATACCATAACTACTCAAACAACGTCGAATCCTTAAGTGTGTCTCCCTACGGTTCGTGAATTATGCGGACATGATCGAGACACTTCTCCGAACAATAACCAATAGAGGAATCTGGAAATTCATATGGCTCCCACATATTTCTCGATTACTTTGCGATCGAATGAACCACTTACATACGATACCAATTTCCCTTTGTCTCACGATATGTTACTTATCCGAGGTTATGATCGTCGGTATCTCGCATACCTAGTTCAACCTCGTTCTTGATAAGTACTCTTTTCTCGTTCCGTGGTATGTGATCCCTTATGAGTCAGTCACATGCTTGCAAGCTAATTGGATGACATTCCACCGAGAGGGCCCAGAGTATATCTATCCGTCATATGGATGGACAAATCCCACTCTTGATCCATGTGTTTCAACCAACACTTTCCGAACACTCAATGCCACCTTTATAGCCACCCTGTTACGGTGTGGTGTTTGATGACATCAAAGCATCCATCCGGTAAAGGTGATATGCATGATCTCATGGTCGAAGGAATTAGGTTACTATGTATCAGAAAGCATATAGCAATTGAACTATTGAAATGACTTGATCTTTATGCTACGCTTGTCTATAGGAGTATGTCCACCATATCATTCTCCTAATGATATGATCTTGTTGTTAATAACATCTCAATGTTCATGATAGGGAAACCACAATCATCTATTAACCAACAAGCTAGTGAAGTATAGAGGCTATACTAGGGACTTCAAATTAAGTTTACAAATCACACAAGTATTAATGTTTCCGGTTAATACAATTATAGCATGGTATGTAAACATTTATCATAAGTGTGAAGATATGATAATAACCACTTTATTATTGCCTCTTGGGCATATCTCCAACAGGAAATAGCCTATTCTATATGTTGGGGATATGCTAAATGGGTATCATCATAGCATGTCTCTAATCCGGCTAAACCTACATCATCATCCTTATAGTTGCAGTGAAGGGTCACATCTGAAGATTCCATCGAAGACGAAAAATATCCAGCTCTAGAAATGAAGACTGAAGGAATCTCTGGCTACATTACGAAGCCGGGGAGGATTGCAGGGTTCTTTGGGAGACCTTTGAGATATTGCTTGACGAATTGCCGACATCACCTAGACGGAGCATTCGAGATCAATGGGCAAGACGGCATAAGATTTCAAAGTCCTCCGGGGCTACTGTTGGGGATATGCTAAATGGGTATCATCATAGCATGTCTCTAATCCGGCTAACCCGGGTGGCCCATAGTTGGTAGCATGGCCTATGTCCTGCTGAGCGGCCCAGTTAGATGGATCCAAAAGGGAGGCCCATGCCGGATAAAGGAAGGCTACGCAGGAGTCACCGACATACTCGCAGCCTTGGAGTACAATACACGAAAGACTAGTTCGTATTAGTGTAGGACTCTTTACCTTGTCTAGCAAGGACCTTTTCCCTGTAAACCCTAGGTTATGGTGCCTTTATAAGCTAGACCTATGGGAGCCTTTACGGCACAACCTAGATTGCTATGTACAACGTGCAACACCTTGCATAGAGAACCTATCTCAGTAACTCGGCATATTGCCATTATAGTGATTTATAGCAGGAGTAGAGTTTAGCCACCGTTGTGGGACTTGAACCTGGGTAAGATGTGTTACCTCGTACCCACCAACTCTCTGCCTTACCCCACGTCCCTAAACACGCACTGTGAGGACCCCTCCATGACGTACTCGTCGGCAATACCATGACACTATAAGTTGCTAGGCTAAATGAATTTAAGATGTTTTGTAATAACTACTACTAGGACTGGAAGAAAACTAGAATAAAGTAAAACTGAAAAGAGGTGAATGCAATGAGATGAAATATTAATGCATGATTCCTCAAGTAATGTTGTGTATACCGGTGTGCATGATAAGTGCTTATGGAATAGTTGTTAACTATAATTGTGGCAGTCCCTCATATACCGTTGTCTCCCACCATTGGTAAGTGGCAACTAGACAAATCAATTGTCCACACCCTCTTCGTACATGGGTCATCTTGTAAGAGAATAGTGTATAAGGTAACAAGACCAATCAAGGTAAACCAGAGCAAAGGCATTAAGTTCTATCGACAACCTTACTCCTAAGAAAGTGTGCTAGTCACAAGATATCCCGTCTGTCACTTTTGGGTCAAGCAATTCGCAACACTATACATATCTAGATCATGAGTGATCTTGAGGGAACTCTAGGCGGTGCATCATAAGTTGTTGTTGCCTCCACAAATCACTTATAGCAAATAGCCTATTAGTTCTAGCCATGGAAGAGTAGAGACTAATGATAAGTTTTGTGACACTCCGTGAATCCCTAGTAAATTCCTCAACAATGGATTGGATGTCTCCAATCACTAGAATAATATCATGGATAGAACAATGTAAAGAGAAAGCACGAACATATTAATTAACAAGAACATAACACACTTCAATTACTCAAATCATCATAACATTAATAAAAGGGGGTCCAAGCCATGTTAGAACCCATCATGAAGATCATGATGGGGAAGGATGAAGGAGCAGCGGTGATGGAGATGGTGATGACGGCGCGGTGATGGTGGCGCCGGTGTGGTGATGGCGGTGTCGGCGTGGTGATGGCGGCGTCCTCCTTCTCCTCCTCTTCTTGCTTGGATGGCTTGATGGTGTTGATGGAGATCTGGATCTTGGTGGAGTTGTAGAGGCTATGGAGGCGGCAAGGCATCGCCATGGAGACGGTAGATGGGATCTAGATCTTGTATATGATGTATGGTGGCTTACTCCTCTCCTCCCTCCTTTATATAGTCCTTGGGGTTCCCTAGGGTTCCCCCCAATACCGTCATATGACTTAGGGAAGGTTCTGGAGCCTCCAGAGGGCGAAATCCCGTCGTTTGCGACCTTTTTGGCAACTATACGGCGGGAGCTATATGGCTGGAATTTTTTCTCCCGCCGTATAGTTGGTCGTTAAACCTTCAGTACTTTTTAGTATTTTGGTCGTCATTTCTTCATACGAACTCCGTTTTGGGTGTCCTTGGGCTCGTTAAGTTCGTATCGTCGAGGGCTACAACTCTCTTGTCTTGGATCTTTATTTTGAGGAGTTGGAAAAATTCACTTAAGCCCTTAAGTGTGATACCCCATGGTTCAGGAACACTCCAGACATGCTCCATGGGTTATTCTGTCGATACCAAAACGATTTGCGAGCATCATCAAGCCCTTAAGCGTGATACCCCATGGTTCATGAACACTCCAGACATGGTCGAGACCTTCCTGTACTGATGATCATCAGCGGGACCAGGATGCCCATGATGACCCCTATGCATTCCATGAATATTTCATCGTTGAACCATGAATGTCGTGTCATGTTCCTTTTTTCTCTCGATACTTGCATTGTCCGAGATCTGATCAATGACATCACCATGTAGTGTTCAATCTCATTACCAACGAATGTTATTTAACTCGTTCCGACAAGTGATACCCCTATGATCAAATCACATTTTGCGCAGCTATTGGATATAACTTCTCTAAGTGGGCCCTCGAGTATTTTCTGTCACGCGGATGGACAAATCCCTCTCTTGACGCATAATGCCTCTACATGTTCCTCCAAATACCTAAACACACCTTTATGATCATCGCTCCCGCAAATGACGTTTGATGTTATCTAAGTATTCTCGGGTGACAATGATTGATATGGCCTCATGGTCTAAGAAATAGGACACTAGGTCTTTTCTAATCATCGTAACTTGAACTTAGTAACATTATCGGGTCATGATGTTTAGATTGGGTATAGCTCATCATCTCATTCTTGTAATGAGGTGACTCCACTGTCAACTGGCATAAATGCCACATGATCAGGAAACCTTGATCATCTGTTGACCAACGAACTAGTGACTAGAGATTCACCAGGAACTCCTAGTTGTTTGTATATCACACGTGTATTGGTGTTTCCTATCAATATAGTTATAACATGATATAAAACTTAATCATAAACTTTGTGAAATATGATAATAATCCATATTATTATTTGTCTCTAGGGCATATTTCCAACAGTTACATCACGAGATCATGTCAATCACTAACACTGGAATAGTACTTTGATAACATCAAACATCACACCATAACAGGGTGACTATAAAGGTTGGTTAAGGTACTCCGAAAGTGTTATGTAGATTCTCATGGATCAAGAGTGGAATTTGTCCATCCTGTTGACGGAGAGATATACTCTGGGCCCTCTCTATGATATCACATTGACACAGCTTGAAAGT
Source organism: Avena insularis (assembly GCA_023614405.1). Taxonomy (NCBI): domain Eukaryota; kingdom Viridiplantae; phylum Streptophyta; class Magnoliopsida; order Poales; family Poaceae; genus Avena; species Avena insularis. The sequence goes on from CM042684.1 coordinate 404,322,837, forward strand.
AGGTGATTTGATCACAAGGAATGTTATATCGCGGGAACGAGAAAAGAGTACTTGTCGGTAATGAGATTAAACTAGGTACAGGGATACCGATGATTGAATATCGGACATGTAATATATCGCAAGACAAAGGGATTTAGTTACAACGTGAAAGGTTCTCACGATCACTAAGTCACCATGTAATGTGTGGGTGTCAGTATGGATCTCCATGTCCCGCTACTGATTATTGATCAGAGAGGAATCTCGATCATGTCTGCATTATTTGCGAACCGTAGGGTGACATACTTAAGGTATACTGACACCAATTGGGGCAGATATAATACCATAAAAAGGGTTTGAAAGTGCTGGCATTATTTTGATAAGCATCGGAATTATTTCGGATCAAATTGCTGAAATAGGTTTCAGATGTAATATCAAAGTTATGCAAGGGGGTTTATGAAAAAAATTGTTTATTAAAGTAATTAAAAAGTCTAAATAAAATTAATAAAAATGGTTTTTATTAATGAGAGATTCCATTTATTTTGGTGGAAAATTAATGCAACTTTGAGTGGAGTTGGAATTAATGGTAATGGGATCAATGGAAGCTCCACTCACCATTATGGAGGGAGAGGAGGGGGCACCACCATGGCTGCCGGCCATGGCCTTGGGGATGCCTCCTCCCCCTATAAAAGGAGGTGGTGACCTCCTCTCCTCACACACCTTCTCGTGAAGGATCTCCCCCCTCTCTAGTTTATTCCCCATGGCTACGGATTAGCGAAGTACATGTTCTCGTGGTGGTTTCTCTAGAAAGGATTTGCTTCCACTTCTTTGCTGGAGCGAGGAGTCGGAGGTTGTCGGGGTGCTGGACGTGTGTATGATCACGGATGCGCTGCTGGTTTGTGGTGCTCGACTTGCTGGACTTCCTCACGGTCTTGAGATCGGCAAGTGTACGGCTACATCATCCACAAGAACCAATCTCATAAAGAATTTCGGTCTTCAAGGATAAGTTCTCTATGGATGTATATCCATTCGTTGCTTATATCTAGATAGATAGATCTTTGGTGCTTAGTTGTTCATATCATCGGGAAATTTTTATTTTCTATGGTGCGAACCCAACAATATAGGGGGTATATATAGGCTCTGGGGGTGGAGGATTGTGGCGGCAACCGACTTCACCGACGACGGAGATCCGAGCTCCGAGGCGGTTCCCATGGAAGATGGCCTAGATAAGCTACACGGCCCGAGGGTATGAGCCTTACCTCGCAAGGCTCGTGAGAGGGGTGTGGCTTTCTTTTATAGGGCGAGAGAGGCGGTGCGATGGTGGAGCAGTTCATCAACAGCGACATGCCGGCAGTGAGGACGATGACACCCGTCATTTCAGCAATTTTGCGAATAAACCCTGACAGCATGGAGTTATGCGTGAATCACGGGAAAAGATGGGTTGGGTTTGTTCCTAGGCTGGTGTTGGGTAGGGTTAGTTGGTTTCGGCCCAAGTACGTTTGTATTTCTTAGATCCTTTTCTATTTTCTGTTTTTATTTTTAGTTTTGAATTTTGTTTAGAATTTGACTTAGGTTTGAATAGAAGTTTGTATTTCAAATATGAGGATCATTCTGAATACCTCAAAAATGTAGTTTGGTATTACCCAAAATATTTTTAGAAAATGATTTTTAAGTCATTATTTTCTCACATATAAATATGTGATATTCATATTTCAATTCAACATTTTTTTTGGATTTCAAAATGTTTTTGAATATTTCAAATGTGATGAGCAATATGATTGCCACTGCGATTTATTTTGTTATTTCCCAAAGTAGTTTAGAAAATTGCCTTAAGTTAATATTTTCTTGCATAGAAATATGTGATATTAATATTTTACTATTTCAAAATAAGTTGCTCAAGTGTAAAATGTGTTTGAATACTTCAACTATTTGAATTATTATGAGTAGGACACAGAGGTATTCTTTTATATCTCAAAAATGGTTTGGAAGGTGATTCGAAATTATTATTTCACCACACATCAATATGTGGTATTTACATAACTCTTAATCACTTCAAATGAATTTTCTTATAAGAAATATTTTAAGAGGTCAAAATATTCTCATGGTCCCTTGAATTTAGGTAATGGTTTTGCATTAACTTTTCTTGGGGTAGTGGTTTTGATTTAATTCTTTCTCACATAACAATATGTGATTTTCAAATATCATTGCACCATTTCAAATTGAACTTCCCAATAGGAATATTTTTATGTAAAATAAGATTATTGAAACTTTCAAATGAATGCCTTGTTCAAAATTAAGATTTTGAACATTCCAATAGTTTCCTAGTCTCATTATTTTCTCTTCATCTATTCCTTAAATATTTATAAAGGATTACTACATTCCTTTCTTGATCGGATTATGTATAATAACCACTATGGTTTTCCATTTGAGAGAAATCTTAAATGGATTCCTTTATGTTTTAAAAGTACTTCATAAGATCTTGTATCACTCAAATTTGAGTTAAGTTACTATTAAAGAATTTAATAAGTGATTTTAGTGGATTCACTACTAACAAATGGAAGTGAGTGATTGCAAATGCTCTTAGTGTTCTTAGATGTGTTCTTGATTATCAGAAGAGTTTTTAGTTGTATAGGATGGTATCGAGATCAAATATATGATCTAGAAAATAAATTGGGTTCCTAGGAAATGTGTAGATGATAGAACGATGCATTCCTAGATAGAATTGTGTTTTCGTCGAGATTTTCTTGATAAACTGTGTGTAATAACTCTCCTAATCTCTCACATCATTCTCTGTATCCACTAATCTACTACCATTTGATCCTAGAGACTAGACTAAAACCTTTATAGATTCCTAAGTTCGCTTGGTGAAGATTTGTAGATGTTCCTCAGCCTTGTTCTTCATGTTATTGAAGTTTTTCTTCAAGTTCTTGCTTCATTGCTCTCTCTAGATCTCTCTCTAAAGTGAGTATGTGTGTCTTTGGTCCAAGCTAGGATTGTGAGTTGTGAGTCTTGGGTTCTTGGGTGCATGGCTATTTATAGTGTCCTAGGATGCATAGGATGGTGACACCTCACTAGTTTGCATGGCTAGGTGTCAAGATCTCATGAGATACCTTGGTGGCCAAGGTTCCTAAGGAAGCTTACGCTTGAAGCAACTTGGGAGCCAAGTTTCCTATTTGGGATTTATTTTTGGATTATGACAAGTGGCATTTGTCACTAGATGGGCCTTGGGCTGAATTAGATACATGGGCTGATTTGCATCTCAAATGAAAACTTAATTTGAAAATTCAATTGATAATTATGTGCCTCCATTTTAATTAAGTGAAAACTTAATTAACAATGTAGATTTGATCTCATCAAGTCATGATTCTTTGAGTTGCATAACACTCATAGGTCATTTTATTCAAATAGTTGGATCTATTTGAGGGAATGCAAATGAGTTTAGTTTTATTAGATTCCATATATTTATTAAGTTATGATTTGATTAAGAAAGATATATTTGAAATATCAAGATTTGATTTAAGTAATCACAAGGGTGATTCACTTGTTATACGACTCTTGGAAATTACAAAGGTTGGTAGAATAGATGATGTTTAAGATAAGATAAAATAAGATAAGTTGAATTAAGAATGTATTTGATCTTGTTTTAGGGTGTGATCATAGGCTAAGTTTTGTTTAGCACATGAGTTAAATAAGATTTAGAGAAGATAAAGTTAAGCATCAAGTTTTACTTGTTCTTTAAGTATGTGGTTGATGCATGTAAAATGCATACATGAACTTTGTAGTTTGTTAACATGTTTTCCTACATATTTGCATCATATATAATGTTATATCCCTGTTTTATATTGTTTTTTAGGGATTTACCAATGATCCCCTTTATTATGGTTATAACCCTGCAGGGCAGAAAAAACCTATTCTCAATGTTTTTGATGTTTTAGGACCTAAACGAATTCAAATGGACCTGTACTTTTGGGAATACCAATATTTATTCACGAGAAGCATATGGAGAACTGGAATCTTACCAGGAGGGCCAAAAGAGCCCAGGAGGCGCTCAGGCCTGGTGGGCGTGCCACCCATGCTCTTTCCCTCCTCGACCGTCCGATCGCCTTGATTCTTTCGCCCACGGAGTTCACTTGACCTAAAAACCCCTACATAAGGACCCCTAGGGCATCCTCATAGGAAGAGCCACTAGAGATGAAAACACCACCAAACAGAGTCAGATCCAGCAAAGATTGTAGGGGAAACTCCGCTGGAGCCACCTCTGGGGAGATCTCCACCCTCTCCAACATCTCCAGCTTCATCACCATGATGAAGAGGGAGTAGTACACCTCCGGGCTATGGGTTTGTGGCAGTAGCTTAATCTATTTATCTCTTGTTCTTCATAGATCTAGTACCATATGAGCTGCCCAACATGATTATTGTCATATTTGTAATTCCTATGTGGTGCATCTTTGTTCTATGATTTGATATTTGAGATTAGAATCTATTTTGTGTAAGATGTTTTAATAGATTCATGTCATGCACCCCGTTATTCATTGCTTGTTTTGATACAACTTGTATGCAAGAACTTGTAGGGGGAGAAGTGTGTGTTAGATGGAGTAGCATGGGGTAGAGATTGAATTGTGACACATATTATTCAAGATCTATTTTGGTTTTTACCTTTCTTTTGCTGCCTCAGTAGGGGTAAAATGAAAACATGTGTTATAGTTATCACGTGACAGTGTGATGGCCTTGACTAGATCAAGGTAGCATATTTTGTATTTCAAACATCATATAATATTGCTTAAAGCTATACGCTAATCTATTCTTAAATCAAGATTGCATGGAGATTTCACTTCTTGAGGAGTATAAGAGAGAGATGTATTCCATCTCAATATTAGAATGTGATGCCCATATTAATTCCTTTTATTAAGCACTTATAGAATTTCCATGAATCTTTATCATTGATGAATTTTTTTGTGATCACTACAACCTAAAAAGAGAGTAGACAAGTGAACCCATGAACCCCAGTCCGATTTTCATCTTAAGAAACACCTTTCAATTGCATCTACTGTCCTTTATAATTTATGCAATTTATTATTTCGAGAATACAAAAATATTTTATCTACTTGCAATCACTTATAAAAACCCAAAAACAACTCTACTATCTTCCATATCATCTAGTTTGCATTATTTTACTTTATTTACTCTTTTATTTCAGTTTATGTTTTATTTTATTTCATATTACTAATATGAAACCTTGTGCTTGACAACCACTTGGTGGAGTTGGGGATACAAGACAAACTATTCTACTTTACAAGTTGCTTGAAAAGGAGAAGATAAACATCCTTCCATAACCAATTCCTCTAGAGTTCGATATAAACCCTCGGGTCACCCTTGTGGGGAAAATAAGCTTGCTAACTCTACACTTGGAGTCCCAACAAAAAGTGGCTTGAAAAGGAGAAGAAAAACATCCTTCCATAACCAATTCCCCAAGAGTTTGATATAAACTGTAACATCCCAAAACTCTAATCCAAGTGATCAAGATCCAATCCACCCAATTTAGGGTTAACAAAAACTTTTTCTATTTCAAAATCTTAAGCATTCATATGTGTGTGCATTTAATTTAGGAGTTGTTTTGAATTGCCGTGTTTGAGTGATCTATTGGTTGTAAAATGATTCTAGGGTGAATTAAACATCATCTAGATCATTCCCAAACAAATCCCAAATAAAAAGAAATCAAAAAGAATAAAATAAGGAAATGGTCATTTGTGCCATTTTAACTAACTAGCCTACTTTGGTACTCCTAGCCCTCAAATCTTAACAGAAACAATTGTGCCTGTTTGCACCCCTTGCTAGTACAAGTAGTGATGTACCAAGGCCCACTTTGTTTCATCCCAAAAACTTTCAAACACTAAATTTAAATGACATTTGAAAATTGAATGTAGTTCATATGCATAGATCACACTTATTCAAAAACCACTCAAATGAACTCCATTTTTAAATACCAAGCATAAGGTGAATCACTCCACCAAAAATCTTCCAAAAATTCAAAACTTTTTCTCTCGCGGCCATTTTGTCGAACAAGTGGCAGGCAGAGATCATCTGGCCTAACTATTAATGTTGATAGTTAATCCCTTGTCCCCCTCTGAACCCTCTCTACACTCCCATGTCCCCCTAGCATCTAACTAAGCCCAGACCAGCACCCCCCTTGCCTGCAGCGCCAGTGCAGCGCCGCCCAAATGAGGTCACCATTGGCCAAACGCGGGCAGCACGCCAGAGACCGAGCCGCGCCATTCCAGCATGCCCCTAACTCCGCCCAACCCTACCGCTGCCCACGGTCCACCCGTCGATCAACCCCAGCCCCTGGACCACCTCAGCACCGCGCCGCCCTTTCTCTCTACACGCAGCCAGAGCGCGCCAGAGCGCGATCACCGCCAGCACGCAGCAGACCGCCCCTTGACACCATATCGCGCACGCCGCTCCACCTCGACCCTAGCAACCCACCAGACATGACCGTGCACCACCGCACGACCCACAATCGCCATTATCACCGTCGAGCACCACCTCTGTCTCTAGAGCGCATGAAGCCCCTTGACAGTTAGGCACCGCCCTAGCCACGTCATTGCGCCATAGCTGACCGCTAGCAGATCACCCACCGTCCGCCTACCTCGCCACGCTGTAGCCCCCCTGTTTCACCGTCACCGACGAGCCACGCCCATGCCTTTCGGTCTCACCATCGCGCCTATATAAGCAGGCCTCCCCAGCACCATCTCTTCACACCATTCCACTCCCCTCTCTCCCCTGAACATTTCTGCTCTCTCATCGGAGCCGCTCGAGCCGTAGTTCGCCGGAATTGCACCGGAGGAGGCCGCTGCAGAGGAGGAGACGTGGCCGTCGATTCCGTCCACCTCAGCCCCTGCCACGACTTTGCCTGAGCTCGTTGTCGCCGTACGGTTCGATCGCCTGCCTCTCCGCACTAGCTGGAGCCCTGGTACGTCCCCAGTAGACCCCCACTGGCCGTTTAGGGTTCGGTCTCGCCGGCGACGAGTCCGTCGTCGACGATGACTATGGACCGTTGATCTTTGTTTTAATCGTACCGCCCAGATCGTCCCGTACCACTTCGCGTTTAAAGAGTCACTGACAGGCGGGATCCCCTATCAGCAGCCCTCTGCGTCGCGGAGCACCACTGGGTCGGCCCATTTAGTTTCCCGCCTAAGCCCGTAGATTCAAAAATAGGTTTTGCTATTTTAATTCAAACCTAGTTCTATCCCTTAGTTTAAAAATCAATTCAGGAAGATTTACTGAACCAAATTGAGTGATTCCAATTTTGTTGGAAAGCTTCTGAAAAGATCTATCCAAACCCGTTGGATTTACTTCATTTAGAGTTAGAGATCTCTCCTAGTAAAAATAATAAGCAAAAGCTTTTGCACATTCAAACTTTTTCTAAAATCAACCATAATAGCATTTGAGTTGATTCCAACTCTCAAAAATCACATTTAACCATACCTATCTGAATATGTAATAATATTAAGGTTTGCATGTAGTGACTTTGGACTAGTACCAAAATAATGCTATATAGGCATTTCTAGTCACTTTAAATCATTAATTATTAAACTTAAACTTATTAAAATGTGATCCAACCCTTAAATAACATTCCCATATGTTAGAATATGTGGTGATGACATGTGTCCACATGATCCCATATTTTAAATGGAGAATATTAAATCTTAGTTATTTCAATGAGTAGAAATTACATTTCTCAAATAAAAAGAATGAAGCTAGTTCATTAAACCTTGTGATGTTTGTGATGATATTAGATCATCAAATGTGTGCCTTAGTGTGCTAAGTAGACTAGTTAAGTATTGTTTGGTGATTGTGTATTCCGTATGTATTTATAGACAATAGTACCGACCAAGCTTACAAGGAGGAGGAGTTCTACCAAGAAGAGGAGGAAGAGAATTTCAACCACTGCACTACCCAAGGCAAGCCTAGCACTTCAAGTAAACTGAGCAAGCTATTATTAGAAATCTATAATTAAACAAGATAACCTAAGAAAGATGCATTAGGCATGCTTTGGTTATACCATGTTGACTTATGCCTACCCCCAATTTTATTTACAAGCTTTACTTCCTTTATTTTTACCAAAGTCCTTTACTTGTTTAAAGGTAGCATAAAGAGTATAAAACTTGACCTATATAGTTAGACTTAGATGTCATTCTATGGCATGAGATTGACATTAAAATCCCACCTTAGTGAACACTCTTAACTTAGTAGTTGGAACAAAACTCAAAACTTGATTCACTTTAGATGGGAATACTTGGTGAAAATGACTTGTGAAAACCTTGGAATGATGAGTCATTCTATTGATATGTTTTGACATGTGTTGAGAAACACAAATGGTTTATGGTGATGAAAATGTTGAGGCATGAGCCTTAGCCCTTTTACAAAACTGATGGTTGGGTTCGGATGCGATACCATTCCAATTTCACTGTACAACCACAATACCTTAATTAGGTAAGGCTTAGCCGGAAGTTTATATGCATTAGTATTAGTTCCCTCGCGGGAGAGGTTTGAGCTGAGGCTACCTCTCAATGTTGTCCACCTATGCAGTGCCCAAGATGACATATGGTCATGGTTGGGATTCCATGCTCATAGGAGAGGTGCTTATACTAGGGTGTGTAAAGTAAAAGTTATGTTTGATTATCTGCATACTAAGTATGATGATTCAGGGTTATCCCTGACAGATGTATCGAATCTTGTGGTGAAAGTGTACCACCTCTGTAGAGTGTCAAACTATTCAAATAGCCGCGTCCGTGATTATGGACAGTTGGAGTGACCATACTGTTCCGTTGTCAGATGTTTTCAAAACAACTTATGAAATGAATTGTGACATGACTTGAACACAACAGAGTTGTGACTATGACAATTAAGTTCCCACTTAGGTGTTTTCAAACTTTATTTTATCTTTCTTTGTTTCTAAACTCAGCTTAGGTTTCAAACTTAACTTTACAATTAAACTTAGAGTTAGTATTCCTACTAGAACTATACTACTTGTTAGTGGTAGTTTGCGAGTACTTAAAGAGTACTCATGGCTTTTGTCCCTGGCTATTCCTATGGCCAGACTATGAAGGAGACTACCAAGATGAAGGACAGCAGGACGGCTATGATAACTAGGACTATCTCCCATCGTCAGCATTGCCTGTGACTCTGAAGATGGACCCCACCACTATGCTATTTATTCTGCTACTTCATTGTACTAAGACTAGATCATGAGATCCGTTATTTGTGTAAGACCTTATTATGGTTTGTAATGGATGAGGTACTATGATATCCAATCTGTTATGTCTCGCAAAAATGGTAATCCTGGGATTGCGATGTATGGCATAACAGGCATCTGGGATTAAAAATCAGGGTGTTGACAAGTTGGTATCAGAGCCATCCTGACCATAGGAGACCCTAGTTAGAATGGACGTCCAAACCAAAAACTTAGTTTCAAAACCAAAGTGAGTACTTATGAAAACTATTTCCTCTCTTACCTTTGGGAATTCTTTCTCTCTCAAAAAAGTCATGTTTCGCCAAATTCTTACATTACTACATAAAACTTTGACACACTTGATCACTTCACTAACTTTCTCATCCTAAATTCTTATAGATGGAAGCCCAATTCAACAAGTTCTACCAGTTGGGCAACGGAGGCCAACTGATCTTCGAGAGGGATTTGGATGCACTGTCTGAGTTCTTGGAGCATCCTCATCCGGAATTCCTTGGAGCTCAACTCCTGGGTCCACCAGGAGGAGATTTGCAATGGCTAGTGACTGCTGATCTTCGAGGCAAGATAGAAGCACCAGTATCTGGGAGGATTCAGTTCTCGGTGAGGGAGAACAACTGGCTAGATGGATTAGCCAGGGCAATGCATGAAGCTCTCACACGTCTGTGTGCCCTCAGTGTCAACCTCATTCAAGGAACCCGCTTTGTTAACTATGCAAGGCGTGATTCCATGGGAATGCCGCTAGAGATGCCAAGTCACCCAATACTGAAGCGCCAAGTGGAGAACCTCGACTTCCTGCTGTACGACCGCCAGAAGGAGTTAGACAATGCAAGAGAGCTAGCCAACCACAACCTCGCCATTGCAGCCCAGAAGGCCTAGACTTTCTCACTGCTAGTCTAGGATTGTCAGTCTCTCCGCCGTCAGCGCGCCAAGAAGGAGCGCACCATCGACCGTCTTTGCAAGAACGTGGCTGACCTCGAGAAGACCATCAAGGAGCAAGAAGCTCAGCTTGCCATGAAGGAGGAAGAAGAGGAAGGTGAAGATATCCAAGGGGATATTGACTCCTACCTCAGCAATGATGATGACTTTCTGGAGGAAGATGTCGTGGACTTCTACACCGACGATGACGACTCCGACTTCATCGATGATGAGTAGATGCACTAGAGCACTATCGTAGCATGAGAAGTATCGGTCCCATTGTATCGTAGCTTACAGAATGGTCCTTAAAACCATTTGTTTTCCATTGATGTTGTGGTGTGTGTGTGTGTTTGTATCGTGTGCTTTGCTTGAATGAATGAAAAGAAGTTAGTTGCAAAAACCTGAGTCAAACTCAAAGTTTTAGCTTTGAAATCAAAACCATAAACCTTAGAACTTTCCCTCTTACCCCTTTATCCATCTCAATCTTCAGATGACTCGTGGAAACCCAGAGGGAGCAGCTCATTGTAGGACCCAATGCTGCAGATTATGCAAATGCTGGTTGCAGACCGTGAAGCAAGCAGGGTAGAACGCCAAGCCAACTTAGCAACACTGCAGCAGATCGCCCAGATGGCTCACAACAACCAAAACCATGGAAATCAGGATCAGCATGGATCCAAACTCAAAAACTTCCAGAATACCAATCCCCCAATCTTTAGTACTTCAGAGAACCCACTGGATGCTGATGACTGGTTGCAGACAATGGAGAACAACTTAGAAGTAGCTGGAGTGGATGCCAACGAGAAAGTTCTTTTTGCCACCCACTATTTGGCAGGAGACGCAAGAGCACGGTGGAACAGTATCCGCACAATGAACCATGGTCAAGTGATGACATGGGAAGCCTTCAAAATCAAGTTCAGCCGCACCCACGTGCCATAGGGTCTAGTCACCAGAATGAGGGATGAATTCTGAGAGTTGAAGCAAGGCAGAATGACTATAGTAGAGTACCGTGATAGATTCCTGTCCCTTGCTAGGTATGCACCTGATGAGATCAACACGGAGGCCAAGAAGAAGGAGAGATTCGTGAACGGACTTCATGATGAGATGCATACTGTCCTTGTCAACATCCGTTTCGAGGATCTCGAAGAGCTGGTCGACTCTGCCATTCAGATGGAAGGGAAGATTAACCTGGCAAATGACAACCACAAACGTCATATGATGCACCAAGCTGGATTCAACAGTCACCAGAAGTACCATCCCAACCCTTCTGCGGGATATGCACCGCGGAACAATCGACCCCCAATGTCTCGCCCAAGCTACCCCAACCGTAGCGGAGGAAATGTGAACTCCGGAGGAAACAACAATCACCCCGGCAACACCAGCAATTTCAACTGTGCACCTCCCAAGAGCAACAACAACAACAACAACAACAACAACGCTGCACCCTGAACTGGAAGCAACGATGTGCCCGTGACAGTGAAACACAAGTCTCAGATCACTTGTTTTGAGTGTGGAGTGAATGGTCACTATTCCAATGAGTGTCCTAAGAAGATTGCCGCCACTGCCAATGTGAGTGCCCCCGCTCAACAGCAGCGTCGTGTTCAACCAGGAAGAAGATTTGCCCCAGGGAACCCTCACAACCGCAATGGCCATCTCTTCCACATGAACACCGAAGAAGCCCAAGAAGCGCCAGATGTAGTGATGGGTATGTTTTCTGTCAACTCAGTTTTAGCAAGAGTGTTGTTTGATTCCGGAGCATCGCACTCATTTGTCACCGAAGAATTTGCATGCACTAGTAAGATTCACCCAACCAACCTGAAGCATGTCATGATAGTTTCAATCCCTGGTTCAACTACAAAAGCTAGAAAAAATTGCAAATATGTGCCTATCAGAATACATGGGATAGATTTTTATGCTAATCTAATAGTACTTGGAACCAAAGGATTGGAAGTAGTACTAGGAATGGATTGGATGTCAAAGCATAACCATGACCAGTAGCTCTGGAGTAACAGTAGAGCATATATCTGAAACCTTACCCCGTCAATTCAAGTGCAACAAAAGTCTAGCCCTGCCTACCATTGACCAAGTCAGAGTAGTCTGTGAATACCCCGATGTATTCCTAGATGAATTGCCCGGTATGCCCCCGGATAGGGATATTGAGTTCATTATTGAACTAATCCCTGGAACCGGACCCATAGCCTAGAGACCCTATAGCATGAACCCCTCAGAGTTAGTGGAATTGAAGAAGCAACTGGATGCTATCCTGGCAACAAGCTTGATTCAACCAAGCGCATCGCCATGGAGATCACCAGTGTTATTCATCGACAAGAAAGATGGAGGCAACCATTTGTGCACCGATTACAGAAAGTTGAATGACATCACCATCAAAAACAAGTACCCTTTGCCAAATATAGAGGATCTATTTGATCAGTTGACCGGTGCCCAGGTATATTCAAAGATTGATCTTAGGACTGGTTATCACCAACTTAAGATTCGTGCAACGGATATTCCAAAGACCGCCTTTACTACTCGCTATGGTTTATACGTGTATACAGTTATGTCTTTTGGATTAACCAATGCTCCTACTTATTTCATGAATCTCATGAATAAGATCTTTATGAATTTCTTGGATAAGTTTGTCATTGTGTTTATCAACGATATCCTTATCTGCTCCAAGTCAGAAGAAGAGCATGAGAAACATTTTAGAATCATCCTTCAAACCCTTAGAGAGCATCGGTTGTATGCCAAGTTCAGCAAGTGTGAGTTTTGGCTGAAATAAGTAGGATTCCTAGGACATATTGTGTCTGCCGGAGGAGTCTCTATTGATCCCGCCAAAATTAAAGATGTCAAAGACTGAGAAGCCCCAACCACTCAAACCCAAGTCCGTGCATTTCTCGGATTAGCGGGATATTACCGCAAGTTCATAGAAGGATTCTCTAGCATCACCAGACCCATGACCCAATTGTTGAAGAAGGACAAGAAGTTTGAATGGACCGACAAATGTGAAGCCAGTTTCCAAGAACTGAAGAAGAGATTGATTTCAGCCCCAATATTGATCATGCCAGATATCAAGAAGCCATTTGATGTGTATTGTGATGCATCCAAGATTGGTCTCGGATGTGTATTGATGCAAGAAGGCAAAGTCATCGCGTATCTATCTCGACAACTGAAGCAGCATGAGCAGAACTATCCGACCCATGATCTTGAATTAGCAGCCATAGTTTTGGCATTGAAGACATGGCGTCATTATCTTATGGGTAATCGCTATGAGATTTACTTAGATCACAAAAGCTTGAAGTATATTTTCACTCAGAAGGAGCTGAATATGAGGCAAAGGAGATGGATAGAGTTAATCAAGGATTATGACCTTGACATTCACTATCACCCCGGCAAAGCCAATGTGGTAGCGGATGCTCTTGGCAGATTGTTGTGTAGGCTAAATACTATGATCAAGGAGAAGCAACCAAGTTTGTTGAGGAGTTGGAGCAGTTTAGGACTGAGCTAGTTAGCAAAGGATTCTTAGCTAGCATTGAACTTCAACCCACTTTGATTAGCCAAATCAAGGAAGCCCAGAAGGGAAATGAAAGTATCGACGGAATCGAACGTCGTATTGGTACAGGAAAGGTACCTAGATTCACTGAAGATGAAGAAGGAGTTATGTGGTACAAAGGCCGTATCTGTGTGCCAGCAGATTCGGAGTTGAAGCAAGTTATCATGCAGGAAGCTCATGATACTCTTTATTCTATCCACCCCGGAGGAACGAAGATGTATCAAGATTTGAAAGAGCAATTTTGGTGGCACAAGATGAAGAGATAAATTGGAAGCTACATAGCCACGTGTGATATCTGTCAGAGAGTCAAAGCGGAACATCAGAGGCCTGCAGGACTATTGCAACCTTTGTAGATTCCGGAATAGAAATGGGATTCCGTCGGAATGGACTTTATCACCGGATTGCCTACTTCAAGTAGGGGAAATGACTCAATCTGGGTCATTGTTGATAGACTGTCCAAGGTAGCTCACTTTATACCTGTCAAGACTACCTACCGGAGTTCGAAGCTAGCAGAGTTGTATATTGTATATTGCTAGAATTGTTAGTCTACATGGAACCCCCAAGACCATAGTATCAGATCGAGGAACTCAATTCACCTCGAGATTTTGGCAAAAAGTCCAAGAAGGATTAGGAACCAAGTTGAATTTCAGCACCGCTTATCACCAGCAAACTGATGGACAGACTGAGAGAGTCAACCAAATCCTGGAGGATATGTTGAGAGCTTGTGGGTCGGAGTACGGATCAAAATGGGAAGACTGCCTGCCTTTCGCAGAATTCTCATACAACAACAGTTATCTAGCCAGTTTGCAAATGGCACCATTTGAGTTCCTATACGGAAGAAAGTGTCGCACCCCTTTGAATTGGTCGCAAGTAGGAGAGAGTCGGATCTTTGGACCTGACATTCTCTGAGAAGCTGAAGAGAAGGTTCACAAGGTCCGTGAGCACCTCAAGACCGCCCAATCCAGACAGAAGAGTTACGCCGACAAGAGAAGAAGCAACCTGACTTTCAATGTCGGAGATTTTGTATATCTCAAGGTTTCACCATTGAAGGGAACCCAACGTTTTAGTCTGAAAGGAAAGTTAGCCCCCAGATATATCGTACCTTTCAAGATTCTGAATCACCGAGGAGAAGTATCTTATCAACTGGAACTGCCTGAAGAGATGTCTGCCATCCATAATGTGTTCCATATCTCATTACTTCGCAAATGCTTAGAAGTGCCGGAGAAGACCGAAGTTTTCAAGAGCATCGATCACCGAGCTATTGATATCAACAAAGACCTGACATATCATGAAGTTCCCATCCGTATCTTGGAGGAAGCCTACAGAACCACCAGGACCCGGAGTATCAATTTTCTCAAGATTCAATGGAGCAACCATATCGAAGAAGAAGCCACTTGGGAGCGAGAAGATTACATTAGGATGGAGTTCCCAGATCTCTTTAGTTCCTAGTTTCTTTCGTAAATCTCGGGATGAGATTTTGTTTAAGGGGGGAGGTTTGTAACATCCCAAAACTCTAATCCAAGTGATCAAGATTCAATCCACCCAATTTAGGGTTAACAAAAACTTTTTCTATTTCAAAATCTTAAGCATTCATATGTGTGTGCATTTAATTTAGGATTTGTTTTGAATTGCTCTGTTTGAGTGATCTATTGGTTATAAAATGATTCTAAGGTGAATTAAACATCATCTAGATCATTCCCAAACAAATCCCAAAGAAAAAGAAATCAAAAAGAATAAAATAAGGAAATGGTCATTTGTGCCATTTTAACTAACTAGCCTACTTTGGTACTCCTAGCCCTCAAATCTTAACAAAAACAATTGTGCCTGTTTGCACCCCTTGCTAGTACAAGTAGTGATGTACCAAGGCCCACTTTGTTTCATCCCAAAAACTTTCAAACACTAAATTTAAATGACATTTGAAAATTGAATGTAGTTCATATGCATAGATCACACTTATTCAAAAACCACTCAAATGAACTCCATTTTTAAATACCAAGCAAACCTAGATGCTTAAGCATAAGATGAATCACTCCACCAAAAATCTTCCAAAAATTCAAAACTTTTTCTCTCGCGGCCATTTTGTCGAACAAGTGGCAGGCAGAGATCATCTGGCCTAACTATTAATGTTGATAGTTAATCCCTTGTCCCCCTCTGAACCCTCTCTACACTCCCATGTCCCCCTAGCATCTAACTAAGCCCAGACCCACCCCCTTGGTCAGTCACGCCAAATGAGGTCACCATTGGCCAAACGCGGGCAGCACGCCAGAGACCGAGCCGCGCCATTCCAGCGTGCCCCTAACTCCGCCCAACCCTACCGCTGCCCACGGTCCACCCCTCGATCAACCCTAGCCCCTGGACCACCTCAGCATCGCGCCGCCCTTTCTCTCTACACGCAGCCAGAGCGCGCCAGAGCGCGATCACCGCCCGGCCTGGCAGCCGCCTTGACACCATATCGCGCACGCCGCTCCACCTCGACCCTAGCAACCCACCAGACACGACCGTGCACCGTGATGGCTCAATGCACGGCGCCCAGAAAAATGCTTGTTGGAGGTGTTGATGTAGAGCTCGTTGGGAACCCCAAGAGGAAGGTATGATGAGCACAGCAGTAGGTTTCCCTTAGTTATGAAACCAAGGTTTAATCGAACCAGTAGGAGCAAGGAAACACCCCAAAGGTGTTACTAGCTGAGCCTTGCGGGGCGACTATCTCGGTGCTAACGTGGAGACCTGCACAACACAACCACAGAACTTTGTCCCCAACTTGCGATGAGGTTGTCAATCTCATCGTGTTTTGCGGAAAACAAAGGATTAAACGTATTGAATGGAAAGAAGTAAAAGTTTGCAAAAAGTAAACACAAAGCAGTAAACAGTTTATAGATTGTATGTAAAGAAAAGGACCGGGATCCATAGTTCACTAGAGGTGGCTCTCCTTAGATAGATAACATGCTGGGTGAACAAATTACAGCGGGGCAATTGACAAACACCGAGAAAGCAATACATGCATATACTAATCATCTTGACTCCTTTGAGACTTGATTGGGCATTACAACATTATACATAGACCGCCATCCAACTGCATCTATGACTAAAATCCACCTTCAGGTTATCATCCGAACCCCTCCGATTAAGTTGCAAGCAGCAGATTATTGCTTTCTGAACTACGTGTAAAGTAAACAATATGATTGTTCTATGAACAAAGAATTGTTGTTTTCTCCTAGTAGCAACAGCACATCTAGTACCTTAGAGATTTACATCACTTCCCAGTTACGAGAGGCATGAACCCACTATCGAGCATAAATACTAACTCTTGGAGTTGCTAGCATCTACTTGGCCAAGATAGCTACTAACAACGGAAAGCATGCAAGATCACAAATAACAAAGACATGATAGAATCAATAATCAATCTGAAATAGCATCTCAATATCCATCGGATCCCCACAAACACAACATGTATGAATTACAAATAGATGATCTTGATCATGAACGGAGCTCACATGATCTAAACATGAAAGCACAAAGGAGGAGTACCAGCCATCTAGCTACTACATGGATCTGTAGTCCAAGGATGAACTACTCACGCAACACACCGGAGGCTTGCATGGTGATGAAGAAGGCCTCCAGGGTGAATTCCCCTCTCCGGCAGGGTGCCGGGAAGAGCTTCAGATCCCTCCTAATCTAGGGATGGAGATGATGGCGGCTACAGACTCTTTCATGGATTTTTGATCAGGCCCTTAGGGTTTTCGTCCCGATGGCAATATATAGGCGGAAGGAGAGGCCGAGGGGGTGCCGGGAGCAGCCACACCACCCCCTGGCATGGGCCAGGCCTGGCCACGTGGCCAGGTGGTGTGGTGGCTCCCTGGCCCTTCTCCGTCTCGTATTCTGGCACTTGATCACTTCTGGAAAAATAGGCACTTTGTCTTTTGTCTCGTCCAATTCCGAGAATATTCATTTTCTGACTTTCCTGGAACCAAAAACAGCAGAAAACAGGCAGCTGGCACTATGGCTCTTGTTAATAGGTTAGTCCAAGAAATCATATGAAAAGTACTCCAAAGTTGGAACAAACCACAAGAAAGTGGATAAAACCAAGCATGGAACATCAAAAATTATAGATACATTTGCAATGTATCACACCGCCACGCGACCCACAGTCGCCATGATCGCTGTCGAGCACCGCCTCTGTCCTCCAGAGCGCGTGAAGCCCCCGACAGTTAGGCACTGCCCCTAGCCGCGCCATTGTGCCGTAGCTGACCGCCAGCAGACCACCCACCATTCGCCTACCTTGACATGCCGGTAGCCCCCCTATTTTGTTGTCACCGACAAGCCACGCCCATGCCTTTTGGTCTCACCGTCGCGCCTATATAAGCAGGCCTTCCCAGCACCATCTCTTCACACCATTCCACTCCCCTCTCTCCCCTGAACATTTCCCCTCTCTCGCCGGAGCCGCTCGAGCCGTAGTTCGCCGGAATTGCACCGGAGGAGGCCGCTGCAGAGGAGGAGACGCGGCCGTCGATTCCGTCCACCTCAGCCCCTGCCGCGGCTTTGCCTGAGCTCACCGTCACCGTCCAGTTCGATCGCCCGCCTCGCCGCACTAGCTGGAGCCCTGGTACGTCCCTAGTAGACCCCCACCGGCCGTTTAGGGTTCGGTCTCGCCGGCGACGAGTCCGTCGTCGACGATGATTGTGGACCGTTGATCTTTGTTTTAATCGTAGCGCCCAGATCGTCCCATACCGCTTCGCGTTTAAAGAGTCACTGACGGGACCCCTGCCAAGACCCTCTGCATCATGGAGCACCACTGGGCCAGCCCATTTAGTTTCCCGCCTAAGCCCGTAGATTCAAAATTAGGTTTTGCTATTTTAATTCAAACCTAGTTCTATCCCTTAGTTTAAAAATCAATTCAGGAAGATTTACTGAACCAAATTGAGTGATTCCAATTTTGTTGGAAAGCTTCTGAAAAGATCTATCCAAGCCCGTTGGATTTATTTCATTTAGAGTTAGAGATCTCTCCTAGTAAAAATAACAAGTAGAAGCTTTTGCACATTCAAACATTTTTCTAAAATCAACCATAATAGCATTTGAGTTGATTCCAACTCTCAAAAATCACATTTAACCATACATATCTAAATACGTAATAATATTAAGGTTTGCATGCAGTGACTTTGGACTAGTACCAAAATAATGCTATATAGGCATTTCTAGTCACTTTAAATCATTAATTATTAAACTTAAACTTATTAAAATGTGATCCAACCCTTAAATCACATTCCCATATGTTAGAATATGTGGTGATGACATGTGTCCACATGATCCCATATTTTAAATGGAGAATATTAAATCTTAGTTATTTCAATGAGTAGAAATTACTTTCCTCAAATAAAATGAATGAAGCTAGTTCATTAAACCTTGTGATGTTTGTGATGATATTAGATCATCAAATGTGTGCCTTGGTATGCTAAGTAGACTAGTTAAGTATTGTTTGGTGATTGTGTATTCCATATGTATTTATAGACGATAGTACCGACCAAGCTTACGAGGAGGAGGAGTTCTACCAAGAGGAGGAAGAGAATTTCAACCACTGCACTACCCAAGGCAAGCCTAGCACTTCAATTAAACTGAGCAAGCTATTGTTAGCAAGCTAGAATTAAACAAGATAACCTAAGCAATATGCATTAGGCATGCTTTGGTTATACCATGTTGACTTATGCCTACCCCCAATTTTATTTACAAGCTTTACTTCCTTTATTTTTACCAAAGTCTTTTACTTGTTTAAAGGTAGCATAAAGAGTATAAAACTTGACCTATATAGTTAGACTTAGATGTCATTCTATGGCATGAGATTGACATTAGCATCCCACCTTAGTGAACACTCTTAACTTAGTAGTTGGAACAAAACTCAAAACTTGATTCACTTTAGATGGGAATACTTGGTGAAAATGACTTGTGAAAACCTTGGAATGATGAGTCATTCTATTGAGATGTTTTGACATGTGTTGAGAAACACAAATGGTTTATGATGATGAAAATGTTGAGGCATAAGCCTTAGCCCTTTTACAAAACTGATGGTTGGGTTCGGATGCGATACCATTCCAATTTCACCGTACAACCACAATACTTGAATTGGGTAAGGCTTAGCCGGGAGTTTATATGCATTAGTATTAGTTCCCTCGTGGGAGAGGTTTGAGCTGAGGCTACCTCTCAATGTTGTCCACCAATGCAGTGCCCAAGATGATAGATGGTCATGGTTGGGAGGCCATGCTCATAGGAGAGGTGCTTATACTAGGGTGTGTAAAGGAAAGGTTATGTTTGATTATCTGCATACTAAGTATGATGATTCAGGGTTATCCCTGACAGATGTATCGAATCTTGTGGTGAAAGTGTACCACCTCTGCAGAGTGTCAAACTATTCGAATAACCGCGTCAGTGGTTATGGACAGTTGGAGTGGCCATACTGTTCCGTTGTCAGATGTTTTCAAATCAACTTATGAAATTAATTATGACATGACTTGACCACAACAGAGTTGTGACTATGACAATTAATTTCCCACTTAGGTGTTTTCAAACTTTATTCTATCTTTCTTTGTTTCTGAACTCAGCTTAGGTTTCAAACTTAACTTTACAATTAAACTTAGAGTTAGTATTCCTACTAGAACTATATTACTTGTTAGTGGTAGTTTGCGAGTACATAAAGAGTACTCATGGCTCTTGTCCATGGCTATTCCTATGGCCAGACTATGAAGGAGACTACCAAGATGAAGGAACAGCAGGACGGCTACGATAACTAGCACTATCTCCCATCGTCAGCATTGCATGTGACTCTGAAGATGGACCCCACCGCTACACTATTTATTCCGCTACTTGATTATACTAAGACTGGATCATGAGATCCTTTATTTGTGTAAGACCTTATTATGGTTTGTAATAGATGAGGTACTGTGATATCCAATCTATTATGTCTCGCAAAAATGGTAATCCTGGGATTGTGATGTATGGCATAATAGGCATTTGGGATTAAAAATCTGGGTGTTGACATAAACCCTCGAGTCACCCTTGTGGGGGAAAGAAGCTGGCTACCACACTCTGCACTTGGAGTCCCAACGAAAGTTGCTGCATTTGTTGCCATCAGCGGGGTGTGGTGATTTAATTTTATTCAAAAAAAATACTTCTACTCTTCCTAACATAGAAGTTTACAAAAGATTATTTAAATGTTTGGACACTCAATATGATGAACTAGTCCTAAATCATCATCTCAAGTGGACCTTCAATCGCTTTGACAAGTTCTATAAAAAAATTGTTCTCCCGTATTTTATATGCATGGGTGCAATGTACATAGCTATCCTCTACCCATTTTTCGTGTATTCTAATTTATAGGTTATTACATGTTGATTCCTCTTTTTTGTAAAGAACAATAACTTTTTAGATCATGATTTTTTAAAAATCTAACTCTTTTAAAAATCGTGAGAATTTTTCAAAAATCATGAACTTTCAAAGTCATGAACAAATTTTCAAGACATGAACCAAATTTTCCAAAAATCACAAAATATTTTTCAATGTCATGAACAATTTTTAAACTCATGATTTTTTTCAAAATCGGCGATTTTTTAAAAACCTTGAATATTTCCACATGCACTAACATAATTTTTAGAATCAATGAAAAAACTTTTAAAAGCTCGTGGATAATTTAAAACTACATATAACAAATTTTAATATGATAGAATCACATAAAAATAAAGAAATAAAATAGAAAAAGGAAAGCCAGAACTCACATAAAACCAGTACAAAACCCACAGAAAAGAACCAGCAGAAAACCATAACAAAAGCAAAAGAAAAAACCAAAAAACCTAAGCAGAACAGAAAAGGACAAAACTAGAAACAGGAATAGAAAAAACACAATAATGGGCCATCCCAGGACACAAACTGGGGGTGCTAAGTTGTGCTGGCCTTCCACGGCCCACAAAGCGGCATGTATCATTTGCCCATTCGGTCGCACTAGTCTTGCCTCGGGAGGTGTGCTAGAAATATGCCCTAAAGACAAATAGTAATAAGGATTATTATCATATTTCATAAAGTTTATGATTAAGTTTTGTATCATGCTATAACTATATTAAAAGGTGATATGTCATAAATGTATCTATAATTTTTGATGCTCCATGCTTGTTTTATATCAACTTTCTTATGTTTTGTTCACACTTTGAGGTATTTTTATATAGTTTCTAGAACTAACCTATTGACAAGATGTCATAGTGCCAGTTGCCTATTTTCTGCTGTTTTTGGTTTCGGAAAAGGTAGTAAAGAAATATTCTCAGAATTGGACGAAACAAAAGCCAAAGTCAATATTTTACCTGAAGCAACACAGAGTCCGAAGGGCCGCCGAAGGGGGGCCATGAGGTGGCCACACCCTGTGGCGGCACGGCCAGGGGGTCACGCCACCAGGTGGTGTGGGCCCCTTGGGCCTCCACCGACCTTGCCCCTTCGCCTATATATTCCCCCCGAGATGAAAACCCTAGATACCAGATCAGAATTCCACGAAAATTTCCGTAGTACCGCCGCCACCAAAGAGGAGATTCAGGGGACAGAAGTCTCTGTTCTGGCACCCTGCCGGGACGGGTAAGTGCCCCTGGATCCATCTCCATCGACTCCACCGCCATCTCCATCGCCGTTGCTGACTCCCATGATGAGGAGGGAGTAGTTCTCTCGAGGCTAAGGGTTCTACCGGTAGCTATGTGTTCATCTCTCTCTCTATGCGTGATATTATTGAGATCATGAGCTTGTAATATATAGATCTACCTTGCTACTCAAGTGCTTTAATAGATCTCTGCTCTCCCCATGTGTGTGAAAGTGACAACGTGCACACCATGGTGGCATTTAGGCTAGAGATTAATCTCTTCTTATCCCCACCTGTGTGAAGTTGACAGTGTGCACACCGTGTGACACTTATGCTAAGGTTACAGAAATACTTATCATGAGTATAATTTGAGTTGGATGTCTCTATGAGATTGTCGTGTTTGTTGGAACCATCTAGCTCTCAAGGTGACAGTGAGGGGTTATCTAGATGGGGAATGTGAACTTTAAGGTGTGATGTTATAGCCCTACATCATCCAACCGGAGAGTAGTTCAGGGTAGCATAATGAAGAGAAGATATTTATATGAGAGTGTCCACTAGTGAAAGTATGATCCCTAGACCTTGTTTCTAAGCATTGAAACACCATTTACAATCAGTCATGTTACATGTTTGCTTGCTACCACTCTTATTTCATATTGCAATTACCACTTATAATCATCCATATTACTTGTATTTCACTATCTCTTTGCTGAACTAGTGCACCTATACACTTGACAAGTGTATTGGGTGTGTTGGGGACACAAGAGACTTCTTGTATCTTGATTGCAGGTTTGCTTGAGAGGGATACCTTCGACCACTTCCTCCCTGAGTTCGATAAACCTTGGTTGATCCACTTAAGGGAAACTTGCTACTATTCTACAAACCTCTGCACTTGGAGGCCCAACATTGTCTACAAGAATTGAAGCGTGCGTAGACATCAAGCTATTTTCTGGCGCCGTTGCCGGGGAGGTAAGGTAAAAGGTACTCACATCCTCTATCTACTAAGCTATCTTCTTGTACTGTTGCTGGTGTGTGAGTGCTCAAAGTTATTTCCTTTAGATTCTGCAATTATATCTTTTTGTTTCTTGTTTTTATTTTCAGTAGTTAGGCTTAATGGAAAACAACAACAAAATTAGAGAGCTTTATAGTATTTATCTTGAGTTAGGACATGAAGTGTTTGAACAGAAAATTAAAAAACCTATGGAACTTTATTTGCATGCTAATAGAAATGTTATTAGTATGAATTCTTTGAACACCATTATTGCTAATGCTATGGAAAATTCTAAGGTTGGGTAAGCTGGTTTTGATGAGCATGATATTTTTAGTCCCCCAAGCACGGAGGATAAAATTTACTTTGATGATACTATACCTCTTATATATGATGATTACAATGATGAATATGATATTTTCAGTCCACCTACTATTGAGGAGAAAATTAATAACGATTACAATATGCCTCCTATATTTGATGATTATGGTGATGAGAATAATAATGATAGCTATTTTGTTGAATTTGCTCCCACTATAATTAATAAGAATGACTATGTTTATGTGGTGAGTATTAATTCTTTTATGCATGTGGCTCATGATAAGAATGTTTTATGTGATAGTTATATCGTTAATTTTATTCATGATGCTACTGAAAGTTATTATGAGAGAGGGGGACATGGTTTTATGTATCTCAACAATATTAAGTTTCCCCTCTTTATGTTGACAATTTTGAAGTTGCACTTGTTTTGCTTTCCTATGCTTGTTGCTTTGTGCTTTCATGACTTGTTTCTTTGCAAGATTATTTTTCGTAGAAAGTGGATTAGACTTAAATTGGTTCCATATTTGCTTCTTGATGCTCTCTTTTACTTCAATTCATATTTATTATGTGAGCATCATCGAAATTATCATGCCTATCTTAATGGCTATAAAGAAAGAGCTTTTGGGAGACAACCCATTATATTTTTACTTTCAGTTTATTTTTGTTTTGTCGATTCTTTGAAGTTATTTCCTCAGTAATAACCTCTCCTTATCCTTTTTGTGTGGTTTTCGTGCCAAGAATAACCTCTAATGAGAGAGAAGTAAGACTTAGGAAAGTTGTTGTCCCGAAATAGATTTTTGTGGTTCACTATAAAAATAGTGAAAAATCCTTGTACATCGGATTGAGCTGTAATTGTTTTGCTTATGCCCCAGGTTATTACCCAACTTTTGTTAGTTTTGCACTTTTCGATTTGAGCAACAGAACATTTTCAAAAAAAATCGGTCTTTACTTGCTGGTTTGTTTTGACAGATTTCTGCCATTATTTGCATTTGCCTCTTAATCAGTTTCTTTTTGAGTTCTCTTGGATCACTTGAGCTTTTAAAATAAATTGCTATAGAATTTTATGTTTTAATGGATGATTTACTTGAGTTGAAACTGAACCAAAAGGATTATGATTTTGAATACACTGAACTTGCTAATGAAGATTGTGTGAAGTTTTGTATGAAGGAAGTTTTCAAGTGTAGGGAGAGAATGATGTGATGAGATGAAGTATGGACAAAAGCTCAAACTTGGGGATGTCACCCGTGTCACCCCAAGAAATATTCAATAAGTACAAGCGTCAAAGCTTGGGGATGCCCAAGGAATCCCCTTCTTCATCAATAATCTTAGGTCTTCTTTCAAGACACTTTATTTTTATTACCTTATGCACTATGTGTTGTTCTTGGAGCGTCTTTGTTTTTATTTTTCTTTTGCTTTCTTTGCTGCAATAAGTTGATTAGATCCCAACACACTTCTTTTGGAGACAGACACGCCCCATTATTCATTGCCTAGAACACTCTAGTTTTCACTTTTATTGTTGTGTGAGTCTTCTCCTTTGCTAGCACTGCGTTTAGCTTTAGTTTTCTTATTCTTTTGGCTTAGAACTTTTTAGTTCTTCTTTGTAGATGGGTGATACATGCTCTCTGGTCTTTATTGATTATTATCTTTGAGAGTTATTTCAAATAAGTCGATTGGTGTTGGAAAATAGTAGGAAGTTTCATGCTTATAGTGGTACAAAAGGAAGCTTGTTTTGACTGTGACTTAGACTTTATCATGTCATGCTAGATATTGCTTTGACCTTATGCTTAGTGATTATTGCTATAGCATAACTTGTTCCAAACGATTGAGATTACTTAATGTGACTTGAAAGAATCATGCGTTATTTTAGCATACAAAAGCATAATATTGTGGTATTCTCCTTTGATGCTTTATTTGGGTTGACTTGGCACATGCTTACACCATGTTAAGACTATGAACCATCCACCTTAGCCTCTAAGATCATTTAGTTTTTGACTTGTAATATCACTTTATGCTTTAATTAATAATGTTTTGTCGCTTTGCATGATTATGGCCATTATTGCTCTCTTAGTTGGTCGCTCCCAGTCTTGTGCTAGCCTCCACCTGTACCAAGTATGAGTTCCACTCATGCATCCAACCTCCAAGAAAACCAAGTTATTCCAAAGAGTCCACTATAAACTCCTATGCATGGTGTGTTACACCATTCCAAGTATATTCATGTTTTTATCTACCTTCCAAATTAAACTTATGTTATATGAAAATTAGTGATTAAATCTCTCACAAACTTGATGGCACACTTAATTTTCTCGCACTTAATAAACTTGAACCATTGTGTCCATCTATGTTGCTTATATGCTTGCACTTTATAAGTTGTGAATTAGCAGAACCATGATACCATGGGGAACGCTTTCAACATTGCACTTATTATTCAGTTGATATCATGTTCTTTTGTTTATGGATCCCGGTGGTGTGAAATAAAATGGGAGCTTGTAATCTCATGGAGTTTGTATGTGTGTTAGAGAAACGCTTGGACAGCTAGCCTAAGCCATGCCTAATCATGGTGGAAACTTGCAGCATAACCATAGTGAGCATTCTGTGAAGCATCCTCAATAAAAACCTATGCAAATAGCAAATAAAAAGATCATCAAGATGCTCATTGTTTGTTGCCTTGTCATTTTGATATGGGATAGCTCCTGTGTCATGGGGAAAGGGGTACCCCGTTGGTGGTTGTCTATGATACACATGTAATTACAATGACAAGAACTTACTTGTGACTAAAGTTGAGTAGCATGAGGTTCGGTACTCGTAAGCAAGGTTCATGAGATTTTCAACTTATAACTTGTCAAGCATATCCTCATATTTGTGTCACTTTAACCTTAATCGCCTCAAGATGCTTATGATAGGGGCAATGAGAGATGAAAGCTAATAAGTACCATAATTTTTGGAAGCTCTTTATGAAACTTGAAATCCATGCTTCCTTCTGTGAAGGGCCTTTCTTTTTACTTTTATGTTGAGTCTCCATCTTCTATCTTTATGCACCAATTGAGAGAGCATAGTGGTCATTCTTAGTTTAATGTGCATTGTCCCAAAACTTGTTGATTGATTCATAACTTTGATATTGCTTGTTCTTAAATTATTTGTATCTAGTCACCCTTATGAACTTTGAAGGTGTCCTATGCATTTATGTTTTGCTATACCATGAGGGACAAGCTGAATACCACTCTTATTATGTTTTTTATATATGTGAAACAAACAAACATCTTTCAATGCATTATTATTCATGATCTTTTGTTTGTACCTTTTCATGTTACAACATAGTTGCTATGTCTTATTGTTAGAACTCTATCTTTCATGCTTATGTTTAGAGTACTTTAATCCCAGCTATCAATGCTTTACGAATACCTTGATCAAGATTGTGATGGTGCATGTCACCTCAAAAATTATTCCTTTTATCACTTACCTACTCAAGGACGAGCAGGAGTTAAGCTTGGGGATGCTTGATACGTTGTAAACGTATCTATAATTTTTGATGCTCCATGCTTGTTTTATATCAACTTTCTTATGTTTTGTTCACACTTTGAGGTATTTTTATGTTGTTTCTAGAACTAACCTATTGACAAGATGCCACAGTGCTAGTTGCCTGTTTTCTGCTATTTTTGTTTTCAGAAAAGCTAGTAAAGAAATATTCTCGGAATTGGACGGAACAAAAGCCAAAGTCAATATTTTACAGAAGGGGCCACGAGGTGGCCAGACCCTATGGCGGCACGGCCAAGGGGCGCGCCACGGGCCCCTCGGGCCTCCACCGACCTTGCCCCTTCACCTATATATTCCCCCGAGGTGAAATTCCTAAATACCAGATCAGAATTCCACAAAAAGTTCCGCAGCACCGCCGCCACCGAAGAGGAGATTCGAGGGACAGAAGTCTCTATTCCGGTACCCTACTAGGACAGGGAAGTGCCCCGGGAGCCATCTCCATTGACTCCACCGCCATCTCCATCGCCATTGCTGACTCCCATGATGAGGAGGGAGTAGTTCTATCTCGAGGCTAAGGGCTCTACCGGTAACTATGTGTTCATCTCTCTCTCTCTATGCGTGATCTTATTGAGATCATGAGCTTTGTAATCTTGATCTATTCTGCTACTTAAGTGCTTTAATTACTCTCTGCTTATCCCCACGTGTGTGAAGTTGCCAGTGTGCGCACCGTGTGGCACTTAGGCTAAGGTTACAGAAATACTTATCATGAGTATAATTTGAGTTGGATGTCTCTATGAGATTGTGGTGTTTGTTGGAACCATCTAGCGCTCAAGGTGACAGTGAGGGGTTATCTAGATGGGGAATGCAAACTTTAAGGTGTGCTGTTATAGCCCTACATCGTCCAACCGGAGAGTAGTTCAAGGTAGCATAATGAAGAGAAGATATTTATATGAGAGTGTCCACTAGTGAAAGTATGATCCCTAGGCCTTGTTTCTAAGCATTGAAACACCATTTACAACCAGTCATGTTACATGTTTTCTTGCTACCACTCTTATTTCAGATTGCAATTACCACTTATAATCATCCATATTACTTGTATTTCACTATCTCTTCGGCGAACTAGTGCACCTATACACCTGACAAGTGTATTGGGTGTGTTGGGGACATAAGAGACTTCTTGTATCTTGATTGCAGGGTTGCTTGAGAGGGATAACTTTTGTAACATCCCAAAACTTTAATCAAGATCCAGATCACCCAATTTAGGGTTAACAAAAACTTTTTATTATTAAAAATAATTATTAATGCATGTGTGTTGCATTAAAATAGAATTGTTTGAAAATGCCATGTTTGTTTGTTCTAATGGTTGTAAAATGATTCAAAGATGAATGACACATCATCTAGATCATTCAAAAACAAAATCCAAAGAAAAAGAAATCAAATAATATTAATGAATGCTAATGGTCATTTGTGCCATTTTAATTTACTAGGCCACTTTAGGTGTTCCTTGGAGTCAATTCTTAACAGAAATAATTCTAACTCTTTTCACCCCTTGCTAGTACAAGTAAAGATCTACCAAGGCCCACTTTACAATCTTACAAAAACCCTTAGCCACTAATTTTAAGTGGTATTTGAAATTTGAATCCACTTCATATGCATAGATCCCACTTTTTCAAAAACCACTCAAATGAGTTCACCTTGATAATCCCAAGCAACCACAGATGGTCAAGATTATGACTAACACACACACCGAAAATCTTTTCAAAATTCAAAAATAAACTTCATGCGGGCATTATGTCGAACAGTTGGTTAGCACAAAATAGACTGCCTAACTAATATTGTTGCTAATCAAGTTCTTGTCCCCCATTCGACCCTCTCATCTCTCCTTTGTCCCATCTTAGCCTAACCCAACCCCAGACAACACCCCCCTTCACCGCAGCGCTAGTACCGCGCCGCCCAAAAATGGTCGTCGCCGGCAGACCATGCCCAAGCAGCAGGATATCACCCCTCTCCCTCTCGCCATGTCTAGGAGGTACACCAGACCACACCGCTGCCCCCTGTCCTTTCCCCAAGCCCAGCCTCACACAGAGCCTGCCTTGCCCTCAGCTCGCACGCGCGCACCTGCCTTAACCCCAACACGCCCCCAGACATCCCCGCTCGCCGTCGTTTGCCCCGCAGCCACCCCACGCCATGTCGAACACCGCCTCTGCCGCTCAGAGCACGAGCCGCGCCCGACCAATTTCCACCGCCCCTAGCCACGTCATTACGCCGTAGCGGACCACCAGGAGACCGTGCATCGATCGCCGCTCGCACCCACGCCTCTAGCAGCCCGTAGCCATGTCGCCACCGTCGCCTGGCCACGCCGTGCTATCCCGTCGTCGAGCCTATATAAGGAGGACACCCCTAGCCTCATTATGCACACCACTCCCCTCCCCTCTCTCCACTAAGCCTTCCCCACTTCTCCCTAGAGCCGCTCGAGCTCGCAGTTGCCAGAATTCCACCGGAGCAGGCCGCTACTGGAGGAGAAGGGCCCCGCTGATTGCGACCACCACAGGAGCTGCCGTGACCATGCCTGAGATCGCCGCCATCCCCAGTTCGATCACCCCCAGCGCCATGTTAGCTGGAGCCCTAGTAAGCCCCCAATCGACCCCCACCGAGCCGCTAAGGTTCGTTCTCGCCGGCGACCTGTTCGTCGTCGACGATGAGCCACGGCCGTCGATTTCTAATCTAATCGCACGGCTGATATTTCCCCATAACGTTTCGGGTTTTCAGTGCCGCTGACATGTGGGACCCCCTTGTCAGTTGCCCACTGCGCCGCAGAGCGCCACTGGGCCGGCCCATTTAGTTTCCCGCACTGGCCCTAAAATTCAAATGAATGTTTTTTAATTAAGTTTATACTAGGTTCTGTCCACTTGTTTAAAAATCAATTCAGAGAGTTCTACTGAACCAAAATGAATGATTCAAATTTTGTTGGAAAGATAATTAAAATATGTATCCAAGCCCGTTGGATTTAAATCAATTAGAGTTAGGGATTACATATAGCAAAAATAACAAGACAGAGACTTTTCTACATTCAAACATTTTTCAAAAATCAACCATAATAGCTTTTCAGTTGATTCCAACTGTCAAAAATCATATTTGACAATACCTATATTAATATGTAATAATATTTACGTTTGAATGTAGTGACTTTGGACTAGTACCAAAATAATTCTATATAGGCATTTCTAGTCACTTTAAATCATTTAAATATTAATTTTAGACTTTATAAAAGGTGATCCAACATTTAAATCACATTCCCATGTATTAGAATATGTGGTGATGACATGTGTCCACATGATCCCATATTTTAATTGGAGAATATTAAATCTTAATTAATTTCAATGAGTAGAAATTACTTTTCTCAAATAAAATAAATGAAACTAGTTCATTAAATCTTGTGATGATTGTGATGATATTATATCATCAAGTATGTGCCTTAGTGTGCTAAATAGACTAGTTAAGTATTGTTTGGTGATTGTGTATCCCGTATGTATTTATAGACGATAGTACAGACCAAGTCTAGGAGGAGGAGGAGTTCTACCCCGAAGAAGACGAGGAGAATTTCAACCACTGCACCAATCAAGGGAAGCTAGAACTAAGCAACTTAACACTTGCACCCTTAACTTGAGCAAATTCTTTAGGCATGCTTTGGTTATACCTTTTGATTTATAACCATCCCAAGTTTTACTTACAAGTTTTACTTTTGCTTTACCAAAGTTTCTTTACTTCTAGTAATGCTTTGTGAGATTTTAGAAAGTAGTATAGATAGCAAAAAGAATATAAAACTTGGCCTATACTAGATGTCATTCTATGGCATGAGATTGAGATTAGCATCCCACCTTAGTGAACACACTTAACTTAGTGATTAGAGCTAAACCAAAAACTTGATCACTCTAGATGGGAATGCTTGGTGAAAATGCTTATGAAAACCTTGGAATGATGAGTCATTCTATTGAGATGTTTTTGACATGTGTTGAGAAACACAAATGGTTTATGATGATGAAAATGTTGAGGCATGAGCCTTAGCCTTTTATCAAAACTGATGGTTGGGTTCGGATGCGATACCATTCCAATTTTACCGTACAACCACATACCTGAATTGGGTAAGGCTTAGCCGGAAGTTTATATGCATTAGTATTGGTTCCCTCGCGGGAGAGGTTTGAGATGAGGCTACCTCTTGATGTTGTCCACCTATGCAGTGCCCAGGATGGCAGATGGCCATGGCTGGGAGGCCAAGCTCATAGGAGAGGTGCTTATACTAGAGTGTGTAAAGGAAAGGTTATGATTGATTATCCGCATACTAAGTATGATGATTCAGGGTTATCCCTGATGGATGTATCGAATTTTGTGGTGAAAGTGTACCACCTCTGCAGAGTGTCAAACTATTTGAATAGCCACGTCCACGGTCATGGACAGTTGGAGTGGCCATACTATTCCGTCGTTAGATGTTTTCAAAATGACTTATGAAATGATTTGTGACATGAATTGACCACAACAGGGTTGTGACTATGAAAAACTAAGTTCCCACTTAGGTCATTTAGAACTTTATTTTATCTTTCTTTGTTTCTGAACTCAGCTTAGGTTTCAAACTTAACTTTGCAAATAAACTTAGAACTTAGCATTCCTACTAGAACTACCTTACTTATTAGTGATAGTTTGCGAGTGGCCAGACTATGAAGAGTACTCATGGCTTTGTCCCTGGCTATTCCCGTGGCCAGACTATGAGGAGGACTATCCGAAAGAAGGACAGCAGGACGACTACGACAACTAGGGTCATCTCCCATTGTCAGCATTGCCTGTGACACTGAAGATGGAGCCCACCGCTACGCTTATTATTCTGCTACTTGTTTATACTAAGACTGGATCATGAGATCCTTTATTTGTGTAAGACCTTATTATGGTTTCTAATGGATGATGTACTGTGATATCCAATCCGTTATGTCTCGAAAAAATGGTAATCCTGGGATTGTGATGTATGGCATAACAGGCATCTAGGATTAAAAATACGGGTGTTGACAAGTTGGTATCAGAGCCATCCTGACCATAGGAGACCCTAGTTACAATGGACGTCCGAACAAAAACTTAGTTTCAAAACAAAAATAAGTGAGTATTTATGAAAACCTATTTCCCCTCTTACCCTTGGGATTCTTTCAAAAAGATTCATGTTCCTAAAAAATTCTTACATTGCTACATAAAATTTGACACACTTGATCACCTCACTAACTTACTTATCCTAAATTCTTATAGATGGAAGTTCAGTACTGCAAGTTCTACCAATTGGGCAACAGAGGACAACTGATCTTCGAGAGGGATTTTGATGCACTGTCGGAGTACCTTGAGCGCCTGATACATTGCAAATGTATCTATAATTTTTGATGTTCCATGCTTGGTTTTATCTACTTTCTTGTGTTTTGTTCCAACTTTGGAGTACTTTTCATATGATTTCTTGGACTAACCTATTAACAAGATGCAACAGTGCCAGTTGCCTGTTTTCTGCTGTTTTTGGTTCCAGGAAGTCAGAAAATGAATATTCTCGGAATTGGACGGGACAAAAGCCAAAGTTACTATTTTCCCGGAAGACTCACGGAGCCAGAAGGAGAGTCAGAGAAGGGCCACAGGGTGGCCACACCCCCCTTGGCGCGGGCCAGCCCAGGCCGCGCCAGGGCATGGTATGGGCCCCCTGGCCGGCCAGCGACCTTGCCTCCTTCGCCTATAAAGTCTTCCCGATACCAAAACCTTAAGTCCTCAATCAGAAATCCATGAAAAGTTCCGCTACACCGCCGCCACCGAAGGGGAGATTCGGGGGACAGAAAGTCTCTGTTCTGGCACCCTGCCGGGACGGGGAAGTGCCCCCGAAGCCATCTCCATCGATCTCCACCACCATATCCATCACCATTGCTGATTCCCATGATGAGGAGGGAGTAGTTCTCTCTCGAGGCTAAGGGTTCTACCGGTAGCTATGTGTTCATCTCTCTCTATGCATGATCATAGTGTCATCATGAGCTTGTAATCTATAGATATACCTTGCTACTCAAGTGCTTTATTAGATCTCTGCTCTCCCCATGTGTGTGAAGTTAACAGTGTGCACACCATGGTGGCACTTAGGCTAGAGATTACAAATACTTGTTATGAGTTATATTTGGAGTTGGATGTCTTTATGAAATTTTGGTGTTTGTTGGACTCATATAGTACTCAAGGTGACAGTGTGGGGTTTTCTAGATGGGAAAGGCTTACTTTGAGGTGTGTTGTTATAGCCCTACCATCGATTAGAGTGTCTAACCGGAGAGTAGTTAAGAGTAGTATCATAAAGAGAAGATA
The DNA here is from genome assembly GCA_023614405.1 of Avena insularis. Taxonomy (NCBI): domain Eukaryota; kingdom Viridiplantae; phylum Streptophyta; class Magnoliopsida; order Poales; family Poaceae; genus Avena; species Avena insularis. The sequence continues at coordinate 404,356,255 of CM042684.1, forward strand.
TTTATATGAGAGTGTTCACTAGTGAAAGTATGATCCCTAGGCCTTGTTTCTAAGCATTGAAACACCGTTTGCTATTAGATCGGTTACATGTTTGCTTGCTACTATCTTTATTTCAGTTTGCCTTTCGTCTTTTCCACACCATCAAGTTATTTTTTATCACCGTTATCACTTATAATTATCCATACCACTTGTATTTCACTATCTCTTCGCCGAACTAGTGCACCTATACACCTGACAAGTGTATTGGGTGTGTTGGGGACACAAGAGACTTCATGTATCTTGATTGCAGGGTTGCTTGAGAGGGAATACCTTTGACCACTTCCTCCCTGAGTTCGATAAACCTTGGGTAATCCACTTAAGGGAAAACTTGCTGCTATTGTACAAACCTATGCACTTGGAGGCCCAACAACTGTCTACAAGAATAGAAGTGCGTAGACATCAAGCTATTTTCTGGTGCCGTTGCCGGGGAGGTAAGGTAAAAGGTATTCACATCAGAGGATTAAAGAATAAGAACCTCCCACGGCAAATGCCTATTTTCGGGCGCCGTTGTCGGGGAGGTAAGGTAAAAGGTACTCACATCCCCGGTGTGAGTGCTCAAAGTTATTTCCTTTAGATTCTGCAATTTTGTCTTTTTTTCTTGTTTTCACTAGTTAGGATTAATGGAAAACAACAACAAAATTAGAGAGCTTTATAGTATTTATCTTGAGTTAGGACATGAAGTGTTTGAAGAGAAAATTAAAAAACCTATGGAACTTTATTTGCATGCTAATAGCAATGTTGTTAGTATGAACTCTTTGGACACCATTATTGCTAATGCTATGGAAAAGTCTAAGCTTGGGGAAGTTAGTTTTTATGAAAATGATCTTTTTAGTTCCCCAGGTTTGGAAGATAGCTATTCTATTGCTTATGATCATACAAAACCTCCAATATATGATGATTACAATGATGATTATGGTATTATCAATCCACCTACTATTGAGAAGGAAATTAATTATGACTACAATATGCCTCCTATATTTGATGATTATGGTGATGAGAATAATAATGATAGCTATTTTGTTGAATTTTCTCCCACTACGATTAATAAGAATGACTATGCTTATAGCGAGAGTAATAATTGTTTTATGCATGTGGCTCATGATAAGAATGTTTTATGTGATAGTTATATTGTTAAGTTTATTCATGATGCTACTGAAAGTTATTATGAGACAGGGAAACATGGTTTTATGCATCTCAATAATATTAAGTTTCCCCTCTTTATGTTGAAAGTCTTGAAGTTGCACTTGTTTTGCTTTACTATGCTTGTTGCTTTGTGCTTGCATGACTTGTTTCTTTACAAGATTCTTATGCATAGGAAGTGGGTTAGACTTAAATGTGTTTTATATTTTCTTCTTGATGCTCTCTTTTTTACTTCAATTCGTATTTCTTATGTGAGCATCTTCTCAAACTATCATGCATAACTTAAAGGCGTTAAAGAAAAGTACTTATTGGGAGATAACCCAAAAGTTTTAGATGATTATTAGAAGTTATTACCTCTGTGATAACTGCTCCTTATCCTTTTTATTTGCTTTTTGTGCCAAGAGTAACCTCTAATGAGAGAGAGGTAATGATTGGGAAAGTTGCTGTCCCGAAACAGATTTCTGTGCTTCACCGTAGAAATTCGTGTAAAATCTCTAAACCTCGTTTTGAGGCGTGAATTTTTGTGCTTCTGCCCCAGGTTGTTATCTAACTTTCGTTAGTTCAACACTTTTTGATTTGAGCAACAGAAGGTCTCCAAAAAAATTCGTCTTTACCTGTTGGTCTGTTTTGACAGATTTATGCCATTTTCTGCATTTGCTTCTTGTTGGTTCCTTTTTGAGTTCTTTTAGAGAATTGAGCTTTTTGAGGGAAGTGCTACAGTACCTACTGCTCTAATGGAAGTTTATTTGGTATTAGAACTGAACCTTAAGACTTATTTATCTTAAGTGCACTAATGTTGCTAATAAAGATTGTGTGAAGTTTTGTATGAAGGAAAATTTTCAGGTGTATGGAAGGAATGAGTAATGAGATGAAGGATGGACTAAAGCTCAAGATTGGGGATGCCACGCGTGTCACCCCAAGAAATATCCAAGAATTACAAGCGTCAAAGCTTGGGGATGCCCAAGGCATCCCCTTCTTCATCAATAAAAATCCCAGGTTTCTTCCAAACGCTTCATTTTTATTGTTTCATGCACAATTGTGTTGTTCTTGGAGCGTCTTCTTTTTCGTTTTTGTTTTGGTTTTTCGTTTGCTTAGTTTGCTGAATAAATTGGTTGGACCCCCTCTTTCATACATTGGTTTTCAAATAGTTTGGTTTGGATTGGAAAAGAGTAGGGAAGTTTATGCTTAAGTGATAAAGAGAGCTTGTTTTTGTATGTGGCCTATGCTCTATCATGCCATGCTTGATATTGTTTTGGATTTATGCTTAGTATTCTTTTCTGTAGCATGACTTGTTATAAACAATTGAGATTGCTTAATATGCCTTGGATGAACCATGCGTTGTTTTAGCATATTAAAGCATAGTATAGTGGTATTCTCCTTTGATGCTTTATTTGGGTTGACTTGGCACATGCTCACACCATGTTATGACTATCTCAAGTCACCATAGCCTTTATGATCCTTTAGTTTTCAACTTGTAGTGTCACTTTATGCTTTGATCAATGATGTTTTGTCGCTCTACATGATTATGGCCATTATTGCTCTCTTAGTTTGTCGCTCCCAGTCTTTTGCTAGCCTCCACAACCAAGTATGAGTTCCACTCATGCATCCAACTCCCTAAACCAAGTTATTCCAAATAGTCCACCATACCTACCTACTAGCTTATGCTATTCCAAGTATATTCATGCTTTTGTTTACCTTCCAAATTAAACTTGTTATGAGAAAACTAGTGATTAAAGCTCTCACGAACTTGATGGCACACTTTACTTTTCTTGCCCTTAATAAACTTGAACCATTGTGTCTTCTATGTTGTATATGCTTGCACTTATTTGTTGGGAATTAGCAGAACCATGCTGTCATGGGGAACGCTTTCAACATTGCACTTGGTACTTGTACCTAGTTGATATCATGCTCTTTTGTATATGGATGTCGTCGGTGTGAAATGAAAGGGGAGCTTGTAAGTCCATGGAGTTATGTATATGTGTTAGAGAAACGCCTGGGCCGCTGGTCTAATCCATGCTAACATGGTGGAAACCTGCAGCGTAACCATAATGAGCTGTCTATGAAGCATTCTTCTTATATATAAAAAAGAGTCCTATATTGAGAAAAAAGAGAAAAAAAGAAAAAAAAGAGATATTATGAAAAGAGGAAAGAGAGAAAAAAAGCACCATATTCCCATGGTAAATAAGAAGATTGCTGAGATGCTCGTTGTCTGCTTGCCTTGTCATTTTGATATTGGGATTCTTCTGTATCATCGGGCAAGGGGTACCCCGTTGGCGGTTCTCTATGATACACATGTTACGATGATAAGAACTTACCGGTGACTAAACTTGAGTAGCATGAGGAGCGGCCCTCGTATTCAAGGGACATGAGATTTCTAACTTATACTTCATCAAGCATGTACACCATAGTTTGTTCACTTTAACCTTAATCACTTCAAGATGCTTATGATAGGGGCAATGAGAGCTGAAAGCTAATAAGTACCATAATTTTTGGAAGCTCTTTATGAAACTTGAATCTCTGCTTCCTTCTATGAAGGCCTTTCTTCCACTTATACATATTGAGTCTCCACCTTCTATCTTTATGCACTTACTTTGAGAGCATAGTGGCCATTCTTAGTTCTATGTGCATTGTCCCAAGACTTGTTGATTGATGCATAGCTTTGATATTGCTTGTTTTAAACTATTTGTATCTAGTCACTCTTATGAACTTTGAAGGTGTCCTATGCATTTATGTTTGCTACTCTATGAGGGACAAGCTGAATGCCATTATGCTATGTTTTCTTTATGTGAAACAAACAAACGTCTTGCAAAGCATTGTTATTCATGAATCTTTTTTTTGTGCTTTTTCATGTTGCATCATAGTTTCTTTGTCTTATTGCTAGAACTTTGTCTTTCATGTTATGATTGAAGTACTATGATCCCAGCCTTGAATGTTTTACAAATACTTTGATCAAGTCTATGATGGTGCATGTCACCTCAAAAATTATTCTTTCTTTTTATCACTTACCTACTCGAGGACGAGCAGGAGTTAAGCTTGGGGATGTTGATACATTGCAAATGTATCTATAATTTTTGATGTTCCATGCTTGGTTTTATCTACTTTCTTGTGTTTTGTTCCAACTTTGGAGTACTTTTCATATGATTTCTTGGACTAACCTATTAACAAGATGCCACAGTGCTAGTTGCCTGTTTTTTACTGTTTTTGGTTCCAGGAAGTCAGAAAATGAATATTCTCGGAATTGGACGGGACAAAAGCCAAAGTTACTATTTTCCTGGAAGACTCACGGAGCCAGAAGGAGAGTCGGAGAGGGGCCACAGGGTGGCCACAGCCCCCCTTGGCACGGGCCAGCCCAGGCCACGCCAGGGCATGGTGTGGGCCCCCTGGCCGGCCATCGACCTTGCCTCCTTCGCCTATAAAGTCCTCCTGATACCAAAACCTTAAGTCGTCAATTAGAAATCCACGAAAAGTTCCTCTGCGCCGCCGCCACCGAAGGGGCGATTCAGGGGACAGAAAGTCTCTATTCTGGCACCCTGCCGGGACGGGGAAGTGCCCCCAGAGCCATCTCCATCGATCTCCACCACCATCTCCATCACCATTGCTGATTCCCATGATGAGGAGAGAGTAGTTCTCTCTAGAGTCTAAGGGTTCTACCGGTATCTATGTGTTCATCTCTCTCTATGCATGATCATAGTGTGATCATGAGCTTGTAATCTATAGATCTACCTTGCTACTCAAGTGCTTTATTAGATCTCTGCTCTCCCCATGTGTGTGAAGTTGATAGTGTGTAGACCATGGTGGCACTTAGTCTAGAGATTACAAATACTTGTTATGAGTTATATTTGGAGTTGGATGTCTTTATGAAATTGCGGTGTTTGTTGGACTCATCTAGTACTCAAGGTGACAGTGTGGGGTTTTATAGATGGGAAAGGCTTACTTTGAGGTGTGCTGTTATAGCCCTACCATCGATTAGAGTGTCCAACCGGAGAGTAGTTAAGAGTAGTATCATAAAGAGAAGATATTTATATGAGAGTGTTCACTAGTGAAAGTATGATCCCTAGGCCTTGTTTCTAAGCATTGAAACACTGTTTGCTATTAGATCGGTTACATGTTTGCTTGCTACTATCTTTATTTCAGTTTGCCTTTAGTCTTTTCCACGCCATCAAGTTATTTTCTATCACCGTTATCACTTATAATTATCCATACCACTTGTATTTCACTATCTCTTCGCCGAACTAGTGCACCTATACACCTGACAAGTGTATTGGGTGTGTTGGGGACACAAGAGACTTCTTGTATCTTGATTGCAGGGTTGCTTGAGAGGGAATACCTTTGACCACTTCCTCCCTGAGTTCGATAAACCTTGGGTAATCCACTTAAGGGAAAACTTGTTGCTTTTCTACAAACCTCTGCACTTGGAGGCCCAACAACTGTCTACAAGAATAGAAGTGTGTAGACATCAGCGCCCGCATCCGGAATTCTTTGGAGCCCAAGTCAAGGACTTTCCAGGAGGAGATTTACAATGGCTGATAGCTGCTGATCTTCGAGGCAAGATGGACGCACCCCTTTCTGAGAAGATTCAATTCACCATGAGAGAGAACAATTGGCTAGATGGATTAGCCAGGGCTATGCATGAAGCTCTCACCCGTCTTTGTGGACAGAATGTCAAGTTGACCCAGGAAACTCGCTTTGCTCACTATGCAAGGCGTGATTCTATGGGAATTCCACTAGAGATGCCAAGTTACCCGAATTTGAAGAGCCAAGTGGAGAACCTGGACTTCCTACTGTATGATAGACAGAAGGAATTGGACAATGCTCGAGCCTACGCCAACCACAATATTGCCATTGCCGCCCAGAAGGCCCAAACTTTCTCACTGCTCGTCAAGGATCGTCAATCACTTCACTGGCAACACGAGAAGAAGGATCGCACCATCACTCGTCTTTGCAAGAAGGTGGCCGACCTCGAGAAGACCATCCAGGAGCAGGAAGCTCAGCTTGTAGCAAAAGAAGAAGAGGAAGAAGGTGAAGACATCCAGGGGGATATTCACTCATACCTCAGTGATGACAATGACTATCTGGAGGATGATGCCATGGACTTCTACACCGACGATGATGACTCTGACTTCATCGATGATGAGTAGATGCACTAGAGCACTATCGTAGGAGTGAGAAGTATCGGTCCCATTGTATCTCAGCTTATAGAATGGTTCTTAAAACCATCTGTTTTCCTTTCATGTTGTGGTGTGTGTGTTTGTATCGTGTGCCTTGATTGAATGAATGAATGAGAAGAAGTTAGCTTGCAAAACCTGAGTTCAAACTCAAAGTTTTAGCTTTGAAAACAAAACCATGAACCTTAGAACTTTCCCTCTTACCCCTTTATCTATCTCAATCTTCAGATGACTCGTGGAAACCAAGGAGGGAGCAGCTCATCGTAGGACCCGATGCTGCAAATTCTACAAATGCTAGTTTCGGACCGCGAAGCTAGTAGAGTAGAGCGTCAATCCAATCTAGCCACCCTGCAGCAAATCGCCCAGATGGCCCACAATAATCAGGGCCATGGAAATCAAGATCCTCATGGATCCAAACTCAAAAACTTCCAGAATACCAATCCCCCTATCTTTAGCAAGTCTGAAGACCCGCTCGATGCTGATGATTGGTTACAGACCATGGAGAATAACTTAGAAGTCGCAGGAGTGGATGCTAACGAGAAAGTTCTGTTTGCCACCCACTATCTGGCAGGAGATGCAAGAGCATGGTGGAACAGCACCCGCACAATGAACCACGGTCAAGTGATGACGTGGGAAGCTTTCAAGGTCAAGTTCAGCCACACCCATGTGCCGCAGGGTTTAGTCACCAGAATGAGAGATGAATTCAGAGAACTAAAGCAAGGCAGAATGACTGTAGTGGAGTACCGTGACAGATTTTTGTCCCTCGCCAGGTATGCACCTGATGAGATCAACACTGAAGCCAAGAAGAAGGAGAGATTCATGAACAGACTGCATGATGAGATGCAGACGGTACTAGTCAACATCCGTTTTGATGATCTCGAAGAGCTAGTCGACTCTGGAAGATCAACCAAGCGAATGACAACCAGAAACGTCGAATGATGCACCAAGTTGGGTACCACAGTACCCAGAAGTATCGCCCCAACCTATCTGCAGGATATGCCCCGCGTAACAATAGACCCCCAATGTCTCGTCCAAGCTACCCCAACCGTAGCGGAGGAAATGTGAAGACCGGAGGGAACAACAACAACCACCCCGGCAACTCCAACAACTTCAACCATGCACCGCCCAAGTCCAACAACAACAACAACAACAACAATACTGCACCAAGGACTGGAAGCAATGTCGTGCCTATTGTAGCCAAAGACAAGTCCCAGATTACTTGTTTTGAGTGTGGAGCGAAGGGTCACTACTCCAATGAGTGTCCTAAGAAGATTGTCGCCACTACCAATGTGAATGCCCCAGCTCAGCAGCAGTGTCGTGTTCAGCCCGGAAGAATATTCTCCCCAGGGAACCCGCACAACCGCAACGGCCGTCTCTTCCACATGAACGCCAAAGAAGCCCAAGAAGCGCCAGATGTCGTGTTGGGTATGTTTTCTGTTAACGTAGTATTAGCAAGAGTCTTGTTTGATTCTGGAGCATCGCACTCGTTTGTTACCGAAGAATTTGCATGCACTAATAAGATTCACCCAACCAACTTGAAGCATGTTATGATAGTTCAAATACCTGGTTCAACCACCAAAGCTAGAAAAATTTGCAAGGTTGTGCCTATCAGAATACATGGATAGATTTTTATGCCAATATAATAATACTTGGAACCAAAGGTTTGGAAGTAGTACTAGGAATGGATTGGATGTCGAAACATAAAGGATTGATCGACTGTGCCAAGAAATCCATCACCATGACCAGTAGCTCTAGAGTATCAGTAGAGCATATATCTAAAACCTTGCCCTGTCAATTCAAATGCAACAAGAGTCTAGCCCTACCCACCATAGACCAAGTCAGAGTAGTCTGTGAATACCCTGACGTATTCCCAGATGAATTGCCCGGTATGCCCCCAGATCGGGATATTGAGTTCATTATTGAACTAATTCCTGGAATCGGACCCATAGCTCAGAGACCCTATAGCATGAACCCATCAGAGTTAGTGGAACTGAAGAAGTAACTGGATGCTATGCTAGAGAAAGGCTTGATTCAACCAAGCGCATCGCCATGGAGATCGCCCGTGTTGTTCGTCGACAAGAAAGATGGAGGCAACCGTTTGTGCATAGATTACAGGAAGCTGAATGATGTCACTATCAAGAACAAGTACCCATTGCCCAAGATAGAGGATCTGTTTGATCAGTTGACTGGTGCCAGAGTGTTCTCTAAGATTGATCTTAGGACTGGTTATCATCAACTTAAGATTCATACAACAGATATTCCAAAGACCGCCTTTACCACCAGATATGGATTGTATGAGTATACGGTCATGTCTTTTGGATTAACCAATTCCCCCGCTTATTTCATGAATCTCATGAATAAGATCTTTATGAACTTTCTGGATAAGTTTTTCGTAGTGTTTATCGACAATATTCTTATCTACTCCAAGTCAGAAGAAGACCATGAGCAACATCTGAGAATCATCCTTGAAACCCTTAGAGAACATCAGTTGTATGCCAAGTTCAGCAAATGTGAGTTTTGGCTGAAAGAAGTAGGATTCCTCGGACATATTGTGTCGGTCGGAGGAGTCGCTGTTGATCCCGCCAAGATCAAAGATGTTGAAGAATGGGAAGCCCCAACCACTCAAACCCAAGTCCATGCATTTCTTGGATTAGCGGGATATTACCGCAAGTTCGTAGAAGGATTTTCGAGCATCGCAAGACCCATGACCCAATTGTTGAAGAAGGACAAGAAGTTTGAATGGACCGACAAATGTGAAGCTAGTTTCCAAGAACTCAAGAAGAGATTGATTTCAGCCCCAATAATTATTATGCCCGATATCAAGAAGCTGTTTGATGTGTATTGTGATGCATCCAAGATTGGTCTCGGATGTGTATTGATGCAAGAAGGCAAAGTCATAGCATATCTGTCCAGACAACTCAAGCAGCATGAACAAAACTACCCCACCCATGATCTTGAGTTAATAGTTGTAGTTTTAGCCTTGAAGACATGGCGTCATTACCTTATGGGTAATCGCTATGAGATTTACTCAGATCACAAGAGCTTGAAGTATATTTTCACTCAGAAGGAGCTGAATATGAGGAAAAGGAGATGGATAGAGCTAATCAAGGATTATGACCTTGACATTCACTATCACCCCGGCAAAGCCAATGTGGTAGTGGATGCTCTTAGCAGATTGCCATGTAGATTAAACACCATGATCAAAGAGAACCAGCCAAGTTTGCATGAAGAGATGGAGCAGTTTAGAACTGAGCTAGTTAGCAAAGGATTTTTAGCTAGCATTGAACTTCAACCCACTTTGATTAGTCAGATCAAGGAAGCCCAGAAGGGAAATGCAAGTATCGACGGAATCAAGCGTCGTATTGGTACAGGAAAGGTTCCCGGATTCACCGAAGACGAAGAAGGAGTTCTGTGGTACAAAGGACATATCTGTGTGCCAGCAGATTCAGAGTTGAAGCAAGTTATAATGCAAGAAGCTCATGATACTCTTTATTCTATCCACCCCGGAGGAACGAAGATGTATCAAGATTTGAAGGAGCAATTTTGGTGGCACAAGATGAAGAGAGAAATCGGAAGCTACATCGCCAAGTGTGATATCTGTCAAAGAGTCAAAGCAGAACATCAGAGACCCGCATGACTGTTGCAACCATTGCAGATTCCGAAACAGAAACGGGATTCCATCGGAATGGACTTTATCACCGGTTTGCCTACTTCTAGTAGGGGAAATGACTCAATCTGGGTCATAGTTGATAGACTTTCCAAGGTAGCCCATTTTATACCTGTCAAGACAACCTACCAAAGTTCGAAGCTAGCAGAGCTGTACATTGCCAGAATTGTCAGTCTGCATGGAACCCCCAAGACCATAGTATCGGACCGAGGAACCCAATTTACCTTAAGATTTTGGTAGAAAGTCCAAGAAGGATTAGGAACCAAGTTGAATTTCAGCACAGCTTATCACCCGCGGACCGACAGACAGACTGAAAGAGTCAACCAAATCTTAGAAGATATGTTGAGAGCTTGTGTGTTAGAGTATGGATCAAAATGGGAAGATTGCTTGCTTTTCGCGGAATTCTCATACAACAACAGTTATCAAGTCAGTTTGCAAATGGCCCCATTTGAGTTCTTATATGGAAGAAAGTGCCATACCCCTTTGAATTGGTCGCAAGTAGGAGAGAGTCAGATTTTCGGACCCGACATCCTACGAGAAGCCGAAGAGAAGGTTCACAAAGTCCATGAGCACCTCAAGACCGCCCAATCCAGACAGAAGAGTTATGCTGACAAGAGACATAGAGACCTGACTTTCAATGTCGGAGATTTTGTGTATCTCAAGGTTTCACCGTTGAAGGGAACGCAATGTTTTAGTCTGAAAGGGAAGTTAGCCCCCAGATATATCAGACCCTTCAACATTCTAAATCGTCGAGGAGAAGTATCGTATCAGCTAGAACTACCAGAAGAGATGTCAGCCATCCATAATGTGTTCCATATCTCGTTACTTTCCCAAATGCTTGGAACTACTGGAGAACACGGAAGGGTTCAAGGACATCGATCACCGAGCCGTTGATATCAACAAGGATCTGACGTATCGTGAAGTGCCCATTCGTATCTTGGAAGAAGCCTTCAGAACCACCAGGACCCGGAGTATCAAATTTCTCAAGATCCAATGGAGCAACCACACCGAAGAAGAAGCTACTTGGGAGCGAGAAAATTACATTAGGACTGAGTTTCCAGATCTCTTTAGTTCCTAGTTTTTCTTAAATATCAGGACGAGATTTTGTTTAAGGGGGAAGGTTTGTAACATCTCAAAACTTTAATCAAGGTTAATCAAGATCCAAATCACCCAATTTAGGGTTAACAAGAACTTTTTATTATTAAAAACAATTATGAATGCATGTGTGTTGCATTAATATAGAATTGTTTGAAAATGCCATGTTTGTTTGTTCTAATGGTTGTAAAATGATTCAAAGATGAATGCCACATCATCTAGATCATTCAAAAACAAAATCCAAAGAAAAAGAAATCAAATAAGATTAATAAATGCAAATGGTCATTTGTGCCATTTTAATCTACTAGGCCACTTTAGGTGTTTCTAGGAGTCAATTCTTAACAGAAATAATTCTAACTCTTTTCACCCCTTGCTAGTACAAGTAAAGATCTACCAAGGCCGACTTTACAATCTTACAAAAACCCTTAGCCACTAATTTTAAGTGGCATTTGAAATTTGAATCCACTTCATATGCATAGATCCCACTTTTCCAAAAACCACTCAAATGAGTTCACCTTGACAATACCAAGCAACCACAGATGATCAAGCTTATGACTAACACACCCACCAAAAATAAACTTCATGCGGGCATTGTGTCGAACAGTTGGTTAGCACAAAATAAACTGCCTAACTAATACTGTTGCTAATCAAGTTCTTGTCCCCCATTCGACCCTCTCATCTCTCCTATGTCCCCTCTTAGCCTAACCCAACCCTAGACAACACCCCCCCTTCACCGCAGCGCCAGTACCGTGCCGCCCAAAAATGGTCATCCTCGGCCGACCATGCCCAAGCAGCAGGAGACCACCCCTCTCCCTCTCGCCGTGTCTAGGAGGTAGGCCAGACCACACCGCCGCCCCCTGTCCTTTTCCCAAGCCCAGCCAGGCACTGGACCACCGCAGAACGCCCGCGCTCTCCGCCTCTGCACCATGCACAGACCGCACTAGGCGCCCCAACAGGCTTACACAGGCCGCTTGCCGCCTCACGCGACACCGCCTTTAACCCCAAAGATGCCCCTAGACATCCTAGCTTGCCGCCGTTTGCCTCGCAGCCACCTCACGCCATGTCGAACGCCGCCTCTACCACTTAGAGCGCCTGACCAATTGCCACCACCCCTAGCCACGCCATTACGACGTAGCGGACCGCCAGGAGACCGCGCATCGATCGCCGCTCGCAGCCACGCCTCTAGCAGCCCGTAGCCATGTCACCACCGTCGCCTGGCCACGTCGTGTTGTCCCATCATCGAGCCTATATAAGGAGGACACCCCTAGCCTCATTCTACACACCACTCACCTCCCCTCTCGCCACTAAGCCTTCCCCACTTCTCCCCAGATCTGCTCGAGCTCGCAGTTGCCGGAATTCCACCAGAGTAGGCCGCTACTGGAGGAGAAGGGCCCCGCTGATTGCGACCACCCCAGGAGCTGCCGCGACCACGCCTGAGACCGCCGTCATCCACCAGTTCGATTGCCCCCAGCGCCACGTTAGCTGGAGCCCTGGTAAGCCCCCAATCGACCCCCACCGAGCCGCTAGGGTTCGTTCTCACCGGTGACCTGTTCGTCGTCGATGATGAGCCATGGCCGTAAATTTCTAATCTAATCGCACGGCTGATATTTCCCCATAATGTTTCGGGTTTTAAGTGTCGCTGACATGTGGGACCCCCTTGTCAGTTGCCCTCTGCACCGCGGAGCGCCACTGGGCCGGCCCATTTAGTTTCCCGCGCTGGCCCTAAAATTCAAATGAATGTTTTTCTAATTAAGTTTAAACTAGGTTCTGTCCACTTGTTTAAAAATCAATTTAGAGAGTTCTACTAAACCAAAATGAATGATTCAAATTTTTTTGGAAAGATAATTAAAATCTCTATCCAAGCCCGTTGGATTTAAATCAATTAGAGTTAGGGATTACATATAGCAAAAATAACAAGACAGAGACTTTTCTACATTCAAACATTTTTCAAAAATCAATCATAATAGCTTTTGAGTTGATTCCAACTCTCAAAAATCACATTTGACAATACATATCTTAATATGTAATAATATTTAGGTTTGAATGTAGTGACTTTGGACTAGTACCAAAATAATGCTATATAGGCTTTTCTAGTCACTTTAAATCATTTAAATATTAATCTTAGACTTTATAAAAGGTGATCCAACATTTAAATCACATTCCCATGTATTATAATATGTGGTGATGACATGTGTCCACATGATCCCATATTTTAATTGGAGAATATTAAATCTTAATTAATTTCAATGAGTAGAAATTACTTTTCTCAAATAAAATAAATGAAACTAGTTCATTAAATCATGTGATGATTGTGATGATATTAGATCATCAAGTATGTGCCTTAGTGTGCTAAATAGACTAGTTAAGTATTGTTTGGTGACTGTGTATCCCGTATGTATTTATAGACGATAGTACCAACCAAGTCTACGAGGAGGAGGAGTTCTACCCTGAAGAAGACGAGGAGAATTTCAACCACTGCACCAATCAAGGAAAGCTAGAACTAAGCAAGTTAACACTTGCCCCCTTAACTTGAGCAAATGCTTTAGGCATGCTTTGGTTATACCTTTTGATTTATAACCATCCCAAGTTTTACTTACAAGTTTTACTTTTGCTTTACCAAAGTTTCTTTACTTCTAGTAATGCTTTGTGAGATTTTAGAAAGTAGTATAGATAGCAAAAAGAATATAAAACTTGGCCTATACTAGATGTCATTCTATGGTATGAGATTGAGATTAGCATCCCACCTTAGTGAACACTCTTAACTTAGTGGTTAGAGCTAAACCAAAAACTTGATCACTCTAGATGGGAATGCTTGGTGAAAATGCTTATGAAAACCTTGGAATGATGAGTCATTCTATTGAGATGTTTTGACATGTGTTGAGAAACACAAATGGTTTATGATGATGAAAATGTTGAGGCATGAGCCTTAGCCTTTTATCAAAACTGATGGTTGGGTTCGGATGCGATATCATTCCAATTTTACCGTACAACCATAATACCTAAATTGGGTAAGGCTTAGCCGGAAGTTTATATGCATTAGTATTGGTTCCCTCGCGGGAGAGGTTTGAGATGAGGCTACCTCTTGATGTTGTCCACCTATGCAGTGCCCAGGATGGCAGATGGCCATGGCTAGGAGGCCAAGCTCATAGGAGAGGTGCTTATACTAGAGTGTGTAAAGGAAAGGTTATGATTGATTATCCGCATACTAAGTATGATGATTCAGGGTTATCCCTAACGGATGTATTGAATTTTGTGGTGAAAGTGTACCACCTCTGCAGAGTGTCAAACTATTCGAATAGCCGTGTCCGCGGTCATGGACAGTTGGAGTGGCCATACTATTTCGTTGTTAGATGTTTTCAAAATGACTTATGAAATGATTTGTGACATGACTTGACCACAACAGGGTTGTGACTATGAAAAAGTAAGTTCCCACTTTGGTGATTTAGAACTTTATTTTATATTTTTTTGTTTCTGAACTCAGCTTAGGTTTCAAACTTAACTTTGCAAATAAACTTAGAACTTAGCATTCCTACTAGAACTACCTTACTTATTAGTGATAGTTTGCGAGTACTTAAAGAGTACTCATGGCTTTGTCCCTGGCTATTCCCGTGGCCAGACTATGAGGACTATCCGGAAGAAGGACAGCAGGACGGCTACGACAACTAGGATCATCTCCCATCATCAGCATTGCCTGTGACACTGAAGATGGAGCCCACCGCTATGCTTATTATTCCGCTACTTGTTTATACTAAGACTGGATCATGAGATCCTTTATTTGTGTAAGACCTTATTATGGTTTGTAATGGATGATGTACTGTGATATCCAATATGTTATGTCTCGCAAAAATGGTAATCCTGGGATTGCGATGTATGGCATAACGGGCATCTGGGATTAAAAATCCGGGTGTTGACAAGTAGGTATCAGAGCCATCCTGACCATAGGAGACCCTAGTTAGAATGGACGTCCGAACAAAAACTTAGTTTCAAAACAAAAGGAAGTGAGTATTTATGAAAACCTATTTCCCCTCTTACCCTTGGGAATCTTTCAAAAAGATTCATGTTCCTCAAAAATTCTTACATTACTACATAAAATTTGACACACTTGATCAACTCACTAACTTACTTATCCTAAATTCTTATAGATGGAAGTTCAGTACTGCAAGTTCTACCAGTTGGGCAACGGAGGCCAACTGATCTTTGAGAGGGATCTTGATGCACTATCGGAGTACCTTGAGCGCCCGCATCCGGAATTCTTTGGAGCCTAACTCAAGGACTTTCCAGGAGGATATTTACAATGGCTGATAGTTGTTGATCTTCGAGGCAAGATGGACGCACCCCTTTCCGAGAAGATCATGACTATAGATTACAACTAGACTCTTTACAAAAGATCCAGAGAACGCTCTAGGTTAAAGAGAGAGAGAGAACTTCTTACAAGGAAGAACCAGAAATAATAACTCAAAACTATCTAGTAACTCAGAGTAGTATCTAAAATATTTGGCTTGCCATTGCTGCTATTGCAATGCTCTACAGAAATAGGTTTTATGGCTAGAGTATCTACTCCTATCTAAACCGACACTTTATCTTCACTTCAGCTGATGTATATGTTGACTTCATTGACTTTATTGAAGAACTTGTGTTGTCGATGATGATTTCTTGAGCAGAAATTGATGTTGGCGTCATCTTCAACGGCTTAAAACCTAGCAAGGGTTAAGAAGGTATGGTTGAGTACAAGCGTACTCAGCAAGTTCACTAAAAAGGAGTGTATGATGCACTATCTCTACAGCCATAGACCATAGGTCGTAGGCAATAAAGGTTTTCGTAAACATTTCTTCAAAGGTTGCTTTTATTCTAAAAACTATGTCCGACAGCCTTCACAGGTTGACCAGAACCTTCGTGGGGTTCCTTTCCTGCCACGTTCGTAGCTCCTTCCCAGAACATGGAGTAACATGTCACAATTCTTACACTCTGCAGAGGTGCGTCACTTTTCCCACAAGAGACCTTAGCTTTGTTGCACAACCGAGTTGCATTCTCGTCCACACTTCCTTGGTGTGGGGCCCAGTCTAGGATCCAAGCCAATCGCTGCCCTCCCCGCGACCCCATATGAGACACGATCCCCTGAGACAGCTACCACGGTTACTCTTTGGGTAGCCTCTCGGAGACTCTGTACGTAGCTCTGTCTGGCGGTCACCATCAACTATGGTGAACTCAGACTCAGTCAGAGATGCACAGATAATCTAGAAACCTAACTCGTGGGGAACTAAGGGGCCCCACCCATGTGCTGGATTCTCTGGAACTCCACGAGAAATCAACAGCCTCACGATAAGGTCATCCGTCCATACGAAAGGGAGAAGATATAGCTGACTTTCCCGTCCCATTCCAAGTCTCATGGTTGACGCGTAATATACGGCGCTAGAATCACTGGCAACATTGGTTGTTAATTCCTAGATATTATGTTCCTTTACCACTAGAACTGTATCAATAGATTATTACCATTTGGTAAATAATCCATAATCATATTATTATGAAAATAGTGTTTTATGACCTTTTTGAAATGTAGGTGATGACATAGTTGAGTTACAAGCATAGAAAATAATCAAAGGACATGAGCAAGTTGTGAATTTGCCTTTTGTGATTGCAAGATTATGCACTCATAGTCTTTGATACAATAGAAGATCCAAAATCTAGAAATAGCATCATTGGTCCGGTAAGGACTAATGTTTAAAGAAGCAAGGTGCAATTATGCATAAGTAATGTAATGCGGTTTGATAAACGCGAAACCTCGGAATAATCGTATCTGATCTAGGGTTTGGAGTTTGTGATGAGTTCTTTGGAATGTGTTGCACTTTTATACTAGCTTCACACTTGTGCTTCTTATTAAGGCTTGTGAGAGTGTGTGAAACAATATATAGATACAATAAGTAATATGCAATATTAAAACACTCAAATGGGTATGGTATCTGAAATATTGCTTAAACAACATTAAGAATCAATTAGAGATTTTAAAGAAGTGTTTAAGGATTACTTTTAATGTTTATTAAAAGAATAACTTTTGAGGAAAGATTACTTTACAAAGTAAAAAGAATTCAAACTTAAAGCTAACACTTTAAGGTTTTCTTATTAGCTAAGAGGAAAACACTACTATATTAAACAATCATAATATAAGTGGATGTATTTACCTTTCTATCATAAAAATTAATGGTTATACTTCATAAATAAAGAATAAGTATTACTTCAATTAGTTTAGAACTTGGTTTAATTCTTTAAGTGGTTTTCTCAAACTGATGAAAGAATTAGTAAATAAAAGTTTGGTGATTTACAATGGCATATGATTCTTGTGATAAACAAAATACTATTTTAGTTGATTTTATAATTGGTAAAATCTTTTTAGGAAAATTAAAATACCCTTAATTTGAGATGATAGTTTTAGTACATATATTTTAAAATGGTTTTACCTATTTTACTTCACTAAAACATTAATTGACTTGTTGTTACATTTTTGGACTTTAAACAAATAATACAAAAGAGAGTAGTAAAGGTTTATATATTTTTAATGAATTAAAATAAAATAAAAGGGTTTAAATAAGATTTATTAGACCTTTACCTTTTATTTTACTTCAAAAGTATGAGTTGATATTTTTAGTGGGTAGATTTCATTTTTGTGATCATTTTGGTATATTATAAGTATTTTTGTGACTTTTAGAAAATTAGACAGGATTTTTACAAGTTTTGTCACTTTATAAATACCTAATAAATAATAAACATTGGTTAAGTGATACAAAAATAATTTAAACAAGTTTGTAAATTTAGATTTTGTTTTTATAAGAATTTCTGTATATTATTTATATTTTTTTATTTACTAGTATTAAAATATGAATTTTTTAAAGTTTATTACTTATAAAATCTTTATTAAATAATAATTATTTAAATAATTAACACAATAATATTTCATAATAATGTTAAACTTTAGGTTTTATTTTTCTAAGCATTTTGATATATTATATGCATTTTTTTGAATTATAAAACAAAAGATATAGAATTAACAAGATTTAACCATTTTATTCAATTTCTGGAAATTATATTTATATTAAACTTATTTGGTTTTATCTATTTACTAAACAGAGAATACTTTTTATACTAGCACTTACCCTAGCCTAAGTCACAGACAGATGGGCCATAGGCCACGTCGACATGCCACCTAGGCAAAGACCAATCAAACGTGCTGACTGTGTAGACGGTGACGCAACCATGGCATCACGATGACGTTGGCACGGCCATCACCACCAGATCATGGTCGTCGGCAACGATTCCGAGAGGGTGCACGACTGTGGAGTGGTGCATTGGAAAGAGAAGGTGATGGCGAGCCTAGTTGTGCGTGCGCCACTACGATTTGGTCATCGGAAACTAGCTATCGATGACGGACAACAGCGGCAGTGTCAGGTGCTCGTGGAGGCGGTGCTACGGAGGGCTAGGGTCTAATCGGAGAGGATCATCAAAACCAAAAGCTCACCTGGAAACTTGTAGAGGTGACGGCGAGGAGAGGCGAGCTCAGACGGCGTCGCCATGGTCGACAGTGAGTGGTGGACAGAGGTGTCGATTGGATTGACTGGGGGTTCTCTGGCTTCCGTGGACTAGCTAGGGAGATCAAGAAGGGTACGGTGAGCACAGGGGTTCCCTCCGTTGGAGCTCTGGTGGTTGGAGACGGCGAGGACAACGAACTCCAGCAAGGTAGGTTTCGGTACAGAGAGAGAGGAAGAAAGCAAGCGAGGGGAAATGAGGATGAGGATGGCCTGGAGCGTCTTAGTGGCGATCTTATCCCTCTCCCAGGCATCGGTGGCGAGTATCGCGGTGCAGAGCTGACGTCGACGATGGCATCGGGTGGCAGCGAGTCCTCTAGCAAGCTGCTTGTGATGTTGCGAGGTAGACGACAACGCGTTCTTTGCAGAAAACCCCCTGGCCAATCTTCATCTCAACTCGCAGTCCTTCTTCAGTTCCACCGGTCAGTCAGAGAGAGGGAGGCTAAATGGGCTGGTTCTAGGCTGCGGTGGAGCGAGCGGGAGATGACTGCTGCTGCTCGCATGCGTCGAATAGACACACAGAGAATTGGGCCATGGGCCAGAAACTTCTGTTCTAGTCTTTTCCCTTTTTCCTGTCTTTATATTCTGGCTTCTTTTCTATTTACAATTTCTTTTCCACTTTTATTTCTACAAGGTTTAAGCATTTGAA
The DNA here is from genome assembly GCA_023614405.1 of Avena insularis. Classification (NCBI taxonomy): domain Eukaryota; kingdom Viridiplantae; phylum Streptophyta; class Magnoliopsida; order Poales; family Poaceae; genus Avena; species Avena insularis. Next base: position 404,375,584 of record CM042684.1, read on the forward strand.
ATTCTAGTAGAATATTCAGAATAGTGTAAAGATTCACTATAACCAATTCCTCTATATTATTTTGTTGTATCAAAAGAAAATACAACTATATGAGAGGTTCTTTTATTAAGTAAAGTAAATATAATTTAGGGTTTTAGGGTTTACTTCCTATAAGAAAATCTTATAGAAATGATTTATATTACCACTAAAATAATGTATTAGTAGTGGTTCAAGAGGCTAATGATATATGATGGTGAGTGATAGTCATGAAATATATATATATTTAACCTCTTTTAATAACCATATTAGATGTTGGTTTAAATCCTGGTTTTATAACATGGTGGTTTGAATTCCATGGTTCTACCTAATTGGTGATTTCACCAAATCTAATTCTACTTGATTTGTAGTGTTTAGAATTACCACAGAACAGTCTTGGTTAAGTCATCATGAATCAATATTAATAATTGGTGGAGAAATGCTAATGTTAGTTCAAATATAGATATGGATTAATACTAAGGTTAGACATATTGCCACCATGTTTTATGATCCTGAATAACATCTCAACTAAAAGTGAGTTATTGGAATTGCTTTCAGAATGTGATCTTAATAATCCTATGAGACTAAGTTTCTATTAGGGTTTAAGATAACAAGATAGACCAGGCTTCCATCTGTAAACACTCATCTGGTTTCTGCTTATCTCTTAGACATTTCATCTGACTAAGAGATATTATCCATTGGCTACCTAAAGATAGGAATTGTTTTAACTACTTTCTTTACTCTAGGGTTTTAAACAAAGAGGTAGACATGGTTCTGTTATGGTTTAATATGATCTTGGTTAAGGATTCTAAAGAATCCTTACCTTAGTACCTCACTAGGTTGATCTTGAGATAAGGAATTCCTTTCCTAAATATACTCTATATATCTCTCTTATCTTATTTACAAAGATCACATCTTCCTGAATAAGACAATCATCTGACTCCACCATATCCATCATCATATGATGACATGGTCATGCCACTTAAACATTACTCGATTCTTACTCCTAGTATATAACTCCTCTTAATTACTACCATTGATGCACCGATCAATGTAGCTACTGCTAACTCCATCTATTAACTTCCTTAACTTCATCCGGCAACTACTTCCAAGGGTTGCAAGACTACAATCCTCACTATACATAACAAAGGATATCAATCCTTTTAAATAGGTATAGTACTACTCCCATAATACCAGTTGTCCTTATATTAACTTGGTTAAGCTACTATGCCTCCAACTACTCCATACAACTCATCCAATACTTCATCATACTCTAGCTTGACTTCTAATGATCAAGCTAGATGATTCAACTTACTAGGACTTGCCTAACTTGGTATATTCATAACTCTTCTTCAACACCTAATCATCTATTCTCAAGTGACTTGAGAATAATGACCACCATCCTTTGATCTTGCAAAGCTTAGGCTTCTAATTGTCTGATCAAGATCTATACTCAACTAAGTAGTAAACTTGTATTAGTCTCTCTATAGACTTATCTTGTTAAGCAAGCTTATTCTAAGATACACCTGAAACTGTCAGATCCGGAGATTATGTTAAGCACTAGCAATCGTGTATATGCAACACCAGAAAGCCATAGGTGTTCAATATGCAAAGTTTTTCAAACTAGATTATTGACTTTCTGGTGTTGCATATACATGATTGCTAGTGTGTATTTGCATGTCTTTGCGTCTCTACGCATCACTCATTCTCAAATGAGATGGCATTGTATAAATTTGGTTCTTTGGTGAGACCTTTAGTTCGTTCGGGTTAAAATATGTTGATATTATTGTCATACAATATATCTTCATAGTATTAGCCCACTTTGAACCACACCTAGTTTGATAACAAACTTCTTAACACAAATGCCCTCCTTTGCTGCTACTATAGCAGTCATATATTTAGCCTTTTTGTTGTAGTATCCGTCACAATGTTTCAACTTTGGAACTTACCCAAATCCATCATGGAACATCCTTTCCATTACATTGTGCCACCCATAGTCTAAATTGAGATAAATTTAATTTGTATCTTGTGACAAAACTAGTATCAATGTAACACTTTACAATGAATTACCTTTAACTATTTGTCACTTATACATGATATATTCTTAGTTCTTCCAAAGCTCATAAGAATATATTTACTATTGTCCAATGATCATCTTATGAATCATTCTGGTATGTGCTCATAACATTTAGAGCATAGGACATTCTAGATATATACATATCACGGTATAATCGATCAAAATCTTCATGTGATTTTACTCACCAAGTGTTGAAACACTTGAATTTTGATACAATCCTTTCCATGCAGCAAGAACCTTTCTTGTTGTTTCCATATTGAACCCTTTCAATATCTCATATATGTATGTCTGGCACAACAATATTAGCGCCTCAATCTATCCAGATAGATATTGATGCTAAATATTCCGGTTTTGCCCAAGTCTTTCATCGAAATCTTATTTTAATGAAATTCTTAACTTGTGTCAATACAAGATACATCATTTCCAATAACAATATGTTCTCTACATAATGTATTAGAAATATGTCTCAGCGCTCCCACTTAATTTCTTGCAAATGCAAGCATCTTCATCATCTCTGATGAATTTAAACTCATTTAACAGTTTCATCATGGTGAAGATTCCAACTCCGGTATGCTTACTTCAACTATTGAAGTTTGCATGCCCTTTTAGCACCCTTAGAATTAACAAAACCCTTCGGACCATGTCTTGTACACGTCCTAGTTAACCATTCTATTAGAAGAACATTGTTTTGTTTGTTCAATTACCATACATCAAATTATATGTAGTGGTTGCTACATTAATCCGTCAAGACTAAATATCGCTATTAAAGATCAAATCTTGTCATAGTCAACTCCTTGAACATTGTCGTAAACTTCTTATCGACATGTCGACTATTTCATAGATGTTAAACATCCATGTCTATTTCTTTATAGATACAAACACGACCGATAGGCTTCACGCCTTTCCGGAGGGTCTTCCAAGTTTAGAAACTTGATTTCTCATGTATGGATACTATCACGGATTCTATGACTTCTAGTCATTTTATGGAGTCAGGTCCCATCATCGCTTCTTTGCATGTAGTCGGTTCAATTGTCAAAACAATAACGACTTGCTTATCAAATCACACTATTTGGTTCTTACCGACCCACACGGTTCAATAGGAACTCTAAACTCTGAGATCACAACCTTTGTAATCACGGGAGCCATGAGCATTGTGGCCGCCACTGGGACACTTTCCGGCGCTGCGCTACTTAGCACATATAGCTAAGGTTCAACAACCTTATCAAAGTTCTATTGTCCTCCCACTTAACTTTTCACGAAAAATTCCTTCTCAAGAAACTTGACGTTCCAAGTAACAAACTCTTTTGTCCTCGGTGTTATGGATAAATTCCCAATAAATTCTTTGGGATAACCTACAAAGACGTGCTTATCCGACTTTGGTTGTAAACATTTTACTTATGCATAGCATACCAAAATTTAAGAAAAGACAATTCGGGTTTTATCCTAAACCATAACTTATATGGTGTCATTTCAACGGATCACGATGGTGCTCTTTTCAGTGTAAAAGCAGTAGTCTCTAAAGCTTCAATCCTTAAAACATAATGGCAGTTTTATAAATGACACCTTTGATCTTACCATGTCAAACCTGGTTTCATTTCATCTCTCGAATATGCCATACTTCTATGGTTGATTGGGAAACACAAATCATGGAACAATTCCTCAAATCTTAGGTGTTTTGCTAAACATGTAAATCAAATATCTTCCTTTATGATCAAATCATAAACTCTTTTATTTTCTTGTTACAATGATTTTTCACTTTGTCTTGAAAGACTTTCAACAATTTTCAAATGTTTCATACTTCTTCCTTATTAAGTAAATATATAGATATATTCACTCAAATTTCTGGAGAAAGCATATGAAGCAAAAAAGATCCATCGCATATGGCTACACATAATGGACTATGCACATCAGCATGCACAATTTCCAATAAGTTAGTCATCTGTTTCTCTTTGGACTATGAACGGAGTTTCAATTATCTCGAGGAAAGTTTCACAAGCGTCAATTGATTAAAATCAAAGACTCCAAAAATCCATCAACATGGAGTTTCTTCATGTTTTCTTTCCAATATAATTTAAACAGCGATGTCGCTTCACAAGTGATCTTTCAATCATTTGTCTTGCGACATTTTAGCAATAATGTTTATGGATGTGATTTCTCTCACTAGACTTGTAAAAGTTCATCCATCCTTTATGGAATACAGTAATTATTTGAACAACCATTGTTCTCATAATACCGGAACAAAATAACAATTATTAAAACAAATCTTGAAGGCTAGGTTTGACGACAACGAAAAACACAATAACACTTTATTTGTTTTCGATGAACATCATCACTTACTCTCTTGCTAGTTACTTAGGCCATTGCAGTTCATGAATTGCGTTATCCTGTATGACACTTCATACCAACCAATTCGGTATCCAATACCTAAGAACCACATTGTTTAACAAGCAAGGAACACAACCATAACATGTATATCTTCTATATACCTAAGCTGGACATTTCCAACTTTTTCTTTTCTGCCAAATATTTTATAGATTCTCTTTCAGCAATTCCTTTTCCTTTTAAAAGGATCTATCAACATCAATAGTGGTGTCATTCACATGACACATAGTACAAAGCGTATATAGTCAAACACTAATACCTTTGGACTTGCACTTTGAAGTGGATCACCATCATCAAATGTTTGGCATTCTTTCAAAAATCCATTCTTTAGTAATATTTTAGTGTAGTAACATTTTACTTACATCTTCAATTCATCCTTATCATGACAACTTTCATGATCAAGCTACTATAGCCTATAAGGAAGAATCGCGAGTATAATATCAGTTCCCAAAACCCTTTTGGTAGATTAGGACGCCTAGCGTCTCCAACCTTCACAAATTCTCATACAATATGAGAACGTGTATTTTTTAAAAAATTATACTCTATCATATTGCAACAATAAACATTGTTTCAGATATCACAATATCTTCCATACATGATGGTTTCTGAAACAATTATTTCAGCTCCTAGATAACCTCGATATTAAAACAACTTTTAAATATCAAGAATCATGGAGGCAAACATGATACTTTAGATAGTAACATTGGAATTCTTACTCTTCATTTAATACTACTTATTAAACTTTATGGAGTAAATAGAGTTTGCTGAAAGTTTGCAATAGGACTTCTAAACTTTAAATTGACATTCAAAACAATACGATACCAGTTCGTAAAGTAAATATCCATAATTCTATAGTTCTATTATCTCAATTAAAACTAAGCATAAGGTAGTGAACAGACGCCAATGACTACAACAAATTATGCAAAATCACTTCAATTTAGTTTATGACAAATTGAGTTCGACTAATCCAAATTAGAAATGAACTCCCACTCAAAAATGACATCCCTCGTGCCTTTTTGGTGATTACATGAACCAAATCCACTACACCAAGTCTGATCATCACGTGAGTCGGTGTAGCTTCAAAGGCGAGCATCAATATGGGCATCATATCAACTATATGACTCATGCTTAACCTTTCAGTCCGTTTTCCAAGGCCGTGTCTGTACATGCTAGGCTCTCCAAGTAAGAACCTTAGTATTCGCGTGTGTAAAACTGTCTTACACCTGTTATATGAAAGTGTAGAGTCGAGTACACCCGATCATCACGTGATGTCTCGAAACACGATCCATAGAACGGTGCATACTTAAGGAAGAACACATTTTTATCTTGATATTTAAATGAGGGATCATCTTATAATGGTACTAAAATGCCAAACAAGCAATATAAGATGCGAACATCATATGTGTAAAGTGGAATGATATGGTTCATGCATTTGATCACCATCATATGCATCGTGGTATGATCTCTATCATTCCTTTGTGTGTAAGGCCAAGGTCTATGGAACTTACACGTTAGGTGTGTTGTAAGAGATCAACTATACATCAACTTACAACACTACCATATCATGACACTAGCCCAGCAACGATCTAAACTAGACGCCTCTAATTTATCAATTGCAAGTTTTTACGTGGCTTAGGGCTTTCGAAGATAGAACCGGTCTTACCTACGAACATGGAACCACAACGATGATAACTAAGTTATTAGCAACTTGTTGTAAATCTGATATTGACTATAGTAGGAGAGACAGACACCCGCCAGCCACTTATGCAAAACTAGTTGCATGTCAATCGTGGAACCGGTCTCATGTGCGATGACATGTAAGGTTGGTCTAGGCCGCTTCATCCCACTATGCCACCAATATCCAAAGTACATATAAGAAGCAATAACATGATCATCATCGCCCACATACTCGTATGTGTTCTACCCGTGCAAAGCACCTACGCATAGATCAGGCTTTGATACCACTGAAGGGGTTCGCAGCATAGAAAACAAAAAAAATCCTACGATGAGAACTATACGCCAAGATCTATCTACTAGATACAGAGCAACGGGTGGATATACATCCATGGAGAACTTACTCTCGAAGACAACAAGTTTTGTTAACGAGTTGGAACTCGTGGATGATGTAGTCGTACACTTCCGATCTCAAGATCGTGATGAAGTCCAGCAGGTCAGGCTCCAGCACGTCCTTCAGATCCAGCTCTAGCAAGTCCAGCACCACCAAGTCCAGCATCGCAAAGCAGCGGTGCATCCGTGATCACACACACGTCCGGTGCCATGACAACCTCCATCCCTCGCTCCAGCGAAGCAGCGGAAGCAGCAAATCCTTTCCAGATAAAGCCACCGGGAACATGTATCTCGCTAATACGAGACCATGGGGAAAAATACTAGAGGGGGAGAGAGATCCTTCACGAGGAGGTGTGAGTATGAAGGTGTGAGAGGGGGGCCTTTTATAGGAGGAGGGGAGGGTACCCCTCCCATGGCCGGTGCCCATGGAGGGTGTCCCTTCACCTCCCCCATTCATGTGGTGGTAACCCCTCCAAATTAAAATGCCCCTTCACATTCTCTTTTAAAGTCTCCACTTTAAATGCATTAAATTTCTCCAAATTTAATGCTCTCCCATTTAATAAAACTCTTTTATTAATTTTATTCAGAATTTTGTTAATTACTTTAATTAACAAACATTCACATAAAACCCCCTGCAACATTTCAATATTACATGCAGAACCAATTTCAACAATTTCACCCGAAATAGTTTCTGTGTCTATTGAAATAATTCTAGCGCTTTCTTAAATCTTTATCTGAAACTTTGCTCCAAATGGTGTCGGTATCCCTTAAGTGTGTCACCCTACGGTTCACGAATAATGTAGACATGACCGAGACCCCTCTCAGATCAATAATCAGAAGCGGGACCTGGAGATCCATACTGACTCCTACACATTCAACGATGACTTCTGTGATCGTGAGAACCTTTAATGCTAGTAAGTAAATCCCTTTGTCTCATGATATAATACATGTCCGAGATTCGATCATCGGTATCCAAATACCTAGTTTGATCTTGTTACCGACATGCACTCTTTTCTCGTTCCCGTGATATAACATTCTAGTGATCACATCACTTGCTTGCAAGCTATTTCAATGTGATATCACCGAGAGGGCCCAGAGTATATCTATACGTCATCGGGATGGACAAATCCCACTCTTGATCCATGAGCCTCAACATAACACCTTCGTAGCACTAAACCCACCTTTATAGTCACCCTATTACGGTGTGACGTTTGATGTTATCAAGATACTCTTCCGGTGTTAGCAATTAACATGATCTCATGGTCTAAGGACTAAGATTACTTCGTATGATGTTATAGCAATATAAACATAATGACTCTGATCGTAATGCTATACTTCGGATGAATGTTCATCACATCATTCCACCAATGTTGTGACCTCGTTATTAACAACATCCAATGTCCATGATCAGGAAACCTTGATCATCTTGTTAATCAACGAGCTAGTTTATATGAGAGGCATTACTAGGAACTTTGTATTTTGTTTATTAAACACACATGTATTAACGTTTCCAATTAATACAATTATAGCATGCAAAATAAACATTTACCATAAACATGGAATAAGATAATAACCACTTTATTATTGCCTCTCGGGCATATTCCCTTCATACTTAACTTGGTATTCAGGGTTTGTTGTAGATAATACCTTGATATCGTCTTTAGAGTATTAAGTATTCATCCTTGAGTTGTTGTATGGAATACCATGTAATGATATCTAGAAGATCAAGTACTCATTATTATGTAGTCTGTGGTGACTTAGTTTTATTACATTTGATCTACCCTTAGATCAAATTATATTACCCAAAGATAAAGTTTTAGCAAAGGTCATATTGAAACTTATCGCAGTCAACTTGATGATCTACTTCTGTTCCACCAAGTTAAGACAAGCTTCAATCACTTTGACAAGTTTTATTTAAAAGCGCGAAAATTATCCGGATTTTCTATGCATGAATGCAATGCACACACACCTGTGTTCAACTTATTTCTAAGCTCTAATGCTGGGGTGTTACAACTGATCATGTGGCATTTATGCCAGATGGAAATGGAGTCACCTCATTATGAGAATGAGATGATGAACTAATACCCAACATAAACATCATGACCCGATCATGTCACGAAGTTCAAGTTATGATGATTAAATATACCTAGTGTACTATTTCTTAGACTGTGAGGCTATATCAATCAATGTCACCCGACAGTACTTTGATAGCATCAAACGTCACTTGGTTAAAAAGTGATCATAAAGGTGTGTCCAGATATTCAGAGGAATAGTAGAGGCAATATATGTCAAGAGCGGGATTTGTCCATCCGCGTGACAGAAAGATACTCGAGGGCCCACTCGGAGAAGTTATATCCAATAGCTGCGCAGCGTGTGATTTGATCACAGGGATATCACTTGTCGGAACGAGTCAAGTAGCATTTGTCGGTAACGAGATTGAACTCGATATGGTGATGTCATAGATCAGGTCTCGGACAATGCAAGTATCGAGAGACAAAAGGAATAAGACACGACGTTCATGGTTCAAACGATGAAAGATTTCGTGGAATGCACAGGGGTCACATGGACATCCAGGTCCCTCTGTTGATCAATGGTGCGGGAGGGTCCCGACCATGTCTGGAGTGTTCCCGAACCGTGGGGTATCATGCTTAAGGGATTGATGATGCTTAGAGAGTGTTTTTAGGATCGGTAGAATCACCGAAGAAAGAGAAGAGAGAAAACTGGAAGGGTTTCGGTAAGTACGGAGGATATCCGGAGTGGAGGTGGAAGGTGTTCCATAGCCACGGAGATTGAATAATATGTGAATGAATGTTAAATATTGATTTAGTCATTTATTCATAATTATTTAATAAGGAGAAAATCAATTAAAGGGTCAAAAGCCTTAATGGGCCAAATTCCGGAGGGAGAAAGGCCCATGACGGAAAAAATGAAGGGAGGAAGGAGAGAAGGGGTGGCCGGCTGGGCCTAGGGCTCCCTGCGCAGGGCCCACTAGGGCCTTGGCAGTCGGCCAGCCCCCCTTCCCTTGTTTAGTCCCACATGGCTAAGCCAGGTAGCCTTGGGGTGGAATTTCCCCTATATATAGTAGGGTATTTTGACCAAATAAATACAACAATATTAATAAAGGTTTCCTCACTTTTGGGGAGACCTCCAATTGATATTTCTCTCTCTATCTCTCTATCTCTCTCTCCCGTGACTGTGGTCCCAAGTTTGGATCGCGCGAGTAGGAGTCTTCTTCACCATGGAGCGTCGTCGCGCTGTGGGATTCAGATCCAGGAGCTCTACTTCCGCAACTACTGCTAGATCAGGGAAGAGAGAGTCATCGCCAGGCATCGAATGCATGTAACTCCCTGTGAGGTGCAACATTTGAGGCACTAGGAATTGTTGGAGCCATAGGAGATGCTGGGACTTCAACACGACCTTGAGGTCGGCTTCAGTTCGTCTACATCAACCACGCTCACCTGAGCGTTAACAACGCTTTTCGGTCTTCAAGGGTAAGTTCACGAAAAGCCCCTCATGTTACTGCATTACTAATAGATAGGTCCTAGCAACGGTGGTTCAGGGGCGTAGGGTAAAATTTATTGTTTTCATACGAGAAGCCCTTCAGTGGTATCAAAGCTAGATCTATGTGTAGTATTGCTAGTACGGGTAGAACACACGAGATGTAGCGTGTGGGCATTGATATTTTAGTTGTTACCCTCCCACATGTACTTGTGTATACCGCAGTAATGCTTGATGAAGCGGGCCCCAACCGACTTTACGCGTTTATTCGCGAGACTGGTCCACGCTTGACATACGGCTTGTACAGTATAAAGTGGCTTTAGGGGATGTCTATCTCTCTCGCATTAGTTGGTGTGCCATTTACAATGGAGGGCCCCGAAAGGGGTGTAGTAGAGACAACTACTCAATCAGTATTGTGGTGAAATTTCGTAGGTAAGAACGGTTTTTGTGCGAAAGCCCACTCAGCCACGTAAAACATGCAAAGATAAAGTAGAGGCGTCTAACTTTATTTTGCAGGAGGGCGTTGCTTTGTGATATGGTTGTGGCAAAGGTAAAGTAATTACCTTATTTATGTAGTAGTAGTAGATAGTCACGGAGATGATGGAATACCACGTCGGAGGCACTGGTGCCCTAGTGCCTACGGCGCCGGAACCCTCGCACCGGAATCCGGTGACGCCGAATGGAGATCACGACGTGAAGGACTATATCACATCGCATTTACATTCAATGTTATTTTTTGTATATCTTATTATGTGCTAGTATTAGATACTCGATGATATCCTAATAAGATGATCCCTAATTAAAATACCAATGAAAGTGGTCTCCCTTAGTGTGCACCACCAAGAAAGTTCTTCGATATGAGGCAGGTTGTGACGATCGGGTGTCAGATATATCTGTGTTCGCATACAGTAGGTGTAAGCCAGGTTGCACAGCAAATACACTAAGGTTGAGTTGGAGAGCCTATCATGTGTAGACACGGCCTCATAACACGGATGGTCGAAAGATCGAGGACGAGTCGCATGAATGATGTGATCGGTGTTTAGGCGTCCACCTTTGCAACTATGTCGCTGGCCATGACGATCAGGGGAGGTGTAGTGGATAGGGATTGTGTAATCACTAGAACCCTTCAGGGGATAGGTGTTTTTAGTGGAGTAATTATTTAACTCATTTAATTATAAACTTAGTCTAAAATCCTTCTTACAATTATAAATGTAGAAAATGGTTCTCCCTGATGCTACCTTCCCTGTTGACGATTGGTTAGATGGAGAGAAGCTTAGACTAGATGGATCCACCTTTTCTATGTGGGTTGCGCGTCTCCATGTTATCCTTAGCGAGAATGACGTGGTCAACTACATACTCACCAAGATGGATTTGGAGCAGCTCGATGTCTTTGAGGCCCCAGAGCAGCGGGAAGACCGTTATTACTATCATGAGATGTCCGCCTTCATATCAGTGACGATGCATTTCGGAATGGTGGATGAGCTATGGCTAGTCGTGGGTAATCTTGACCCTCGTACGGTAATGGTACATCTTAGGTCACATTTCGTGGAACAAGTGCGCATATGGGAGCATGAGCTGATGGGAGATTTCCTCTCCATAAAGATGGAGGAGAACTCTTTGCTTGAAGACCACTTGGAGCGCATGCATGATGTGTACATGAGGCTTGCATACTTCCTGGATAACTGGTTGACGAGCTCTTTTGCAAATGGTGTTGTGCTATGGTCACTGCCACCAAGCTACTAAGCACATGCCAGGATTTGCATCACGAGAGGCGATATGGAAACACAGGATTTCCACAAGTTCATATCACATCTCAGGAATGTGAAGGTTGAACCCATTGGCGGAGAGGTCATCAATGATAAAGGTATATATTTGATATACAGTTTTATAAATGTTATAATGTTGCAAACACGTATTGCAGTGTTAAAGTATTTGATACTTATTCTGTTTTGGTGAAAATAGGTCCTTCTGCATGAGAGTTGCTTCCTAGAGAGGAGGTGACCTTGCGTGTTGATGGCGAGCATGATGATGATGGCCAACGACACTCTCTCTCGACATTTATCACTTAGTTTATGGTTTTAGGATGAGTATTGTAATCGATTAATATATGAACTTCTTTAGTGTGTCTCACACTTCATGAGACGGTTATTCATATGAGTTTGTAACAAACAGTTGTTCTACTTTTATGAATGATTCCTATTTGTGTTTATATCTTGTTCGATTCTATGTGAATTATCCTTGTTGTTGAAACTAATTGATAATACATGAACATTTGTAAAATATTGAAAATGCCTTGAAAAGTACCCAACTTAATGATATATTCATTTTGAATGAAACCATTGTTTGAATTCAAAGTTATGTTGATAATCCGTGAAAGAAATTCGATTTCTTGTCACATATGAATCATGCCTAAGTTTGGCAAAGATAACTTAAACATCGTGTATTGCATGAATACAAAGTGTTTGGTGAATTGTTGAAAGTGAATGCATATTCGATGTATTGTATTTCAATGAAATGGTGATTATCATTATATGATTGTTTGAATTTAGTAAAAGAGTTAACCAAAGCAAACATGAGTATGAAACTATTTGATATGATCAAAGTATTTCATCATCCAAGGGTATTAAAGATAAAAGAGAGTTTAATTACTATGATTTGATCAATAGCAATGAAATTTGACATTATAAGATTGGCATAAAGAAATTGGGAAATGCAATGCTTTTGAAACGTCAAAGTGCAAAGCATCACAAAGTGATATTTGATATCAAAGTGGGTGAATAGATGGCACTGAATAAATCGTTGTAGTGTAGATGTAAAGACCATTAGTTAGAAATAGTTAGCACTCAATTATAATATAAAGTGAACCATCTGAATTCGTGAATTCGGCACCATATCTTGTATGGATCGTTGTGAAGGTTTTGGGGTTATTCGATATAACCAAAACAATAGAGAATAAGTCCTTGTAGAGTATTCATTGGAAACTTTGAATACGAAATCCATGGCTAGAACCAAAAGAAAGGCAAAACTAGTGTTGCTTGAATTTTGGTGCTTTTCGAGAAAGTTTATGTTCTCGAATGTGGAGCTTATGGAAGATAGTGAAAAACACGATGAGGATTCAAAACCCTGCATTAGAGTGTTGAGAAGCGCAACGGAAAGCGTTCCTGAACGATTCTCTTCATAAAGGAAAGAATCAATGATTATGATCATTGTGTTTTCCCCACTAGTGTTTTCACTACATGAAGTAGGATTCAAAATGTACCCCATATCTTGTATAGAGACATTTGTGAATCATTTGCCATATTACCGGAATATGACATACCTACGAACTACTAAGGAAATAATGGTGAACTGAAATTATGAGAAATCCTAGAGGCAAAATTCACTTGATATTAGAAAGCAATGTATTGCTGAATCTTAACAAGTAAAGGGTTGCTTCAATTTTCCAAATGACTTCAAAGTCATGAAGGAAAAGGTGAATGACAAAGGCACAATTTGTCATGAAAAAGTTATTGGACAAATTCAAATGAATTCGATTCAAATGTGTTGAAAGTCTAATGGATTTAAAACTAATAAGGTACTAGCATCTCATATTAAATCTCTCAGTTTGATAATTGATCAAAGGATTTTGAAGGCATTCAAAATAGTGACTGGATATGCAATTTGCATGAAATTGAGTGGGAGCTATGAAAGTCTTCCTAAAACAATATGTGAATGACATATTTTTCAGTGGTAGCAATACAAGTCTTGAACTCAAATATGTCGAGAACACACTTTGAGTGGGAGCAATATAAGTCTCGAACTCAAATAGGTTGGGACCATATTTTGAGTGGGAGCTTAAGGATTGATTCTTAAGTGTGTGTATGACACATTAAGAATAAAAGCGAAAGTACCAATATATAATGATTTATAACGATTAGAAGTTGAAAGTAAGTAATTATGATATTATGTAGTATTCCTAAAAGAGATTCTAAAAAGAGTTTCGGAAAGGCATGATGGGTTCGTAGGATGGAAAACAAAAAAATTCTACCGCAAGAACGAACAAAACCTAGATCTAATCTAGATAAAAGCCAAGATCTAATCTATTAGACATGAGCAACGAGATAGATCTTGTACTAACCCTCGTAGAACCGAAAGTGTTACGAGATTAGATCTCGGGGTTGATGTAGTCGATCACTTGCCGATCTCAAGATCGTGTGGACGATCCTTCCGGCGCCGTGTTCTGGCAGCGCTTCCGCAGTCGGTCACACGTGCGGAGTCGAAGCAGACCTTCCTCTCCCTGTTCCAGCGAGCAGCGGAGGTAGTAGATCTTCTCCACGGAATCCTAGCAGCACGACAGTGTGGTGGTGGTGGAGGAGAGAATTCTGCAGGGCTTCGCCTAAGCCGGAGCAGAGCGAAGGTAGAGAGGCGGCTAGAGCTTGTTATGAGAGAGGGCTTGGAGGGGGCGCCCCCTCCCTTCTATTTAAACGAGGGAGGCGCGCCTGGGGAGGGGGAGTCCTAGTAGGACTCCCCTCCTCCTTGGGCCGGTGGGTTGGGAAGGGGGGAGGAGTCCTCCTCCCCCACGAATCCGTGTCTCTCCCCACAAGGTTTCCTTTGACCCTTTCTTGATTTTCAAGTAAACACCAAGAACTCTTCTAGAACCTTCCAGAACATTCCGAAACCTTCTAGAATCTCCATACAAACACTCTGGAACATTTCCTAACTTAGAAAATGATCCACAATATATGAATCTTATTCTTCGGACCATTCCGGATCTCCTCGTGATGTCCCAGATCTAATCCGAGACTCCGAACAACATTCGGTTTCCAACGCACATTCCATATCTACTTAAAACAACTTCGAACCTTAAGTGTGTCACCCTACGGTTCGTGAATATGCAGACATGATGAAGACACCTCTCCGATCAATAACCATCAGCGGGATCTGGAGATCCATAACGGCTCCCACATACTCAACGATGACTTCGTGATCGATAGAACCATTAACATACGAAACCAATTCCCTTTGTCACACCATATTCTACTTATCCGAGGTTTGATCATCGGTATCTTCATACCTAGTTCTACCTTGTTACTGATAAGTACTCTTTACTCGTTCCGTGTTATGTCATCCCTTGTGACCTAGTCACATGCTTGCAAGCTAAATAGATGACATTCCACCGAGAGGGCCCAGAGCATATCTATCCGTCATATGGATGGACAAATCCCAATCTTGGTCCATGCGCTTCAACACATACTTTCAGAATACCCAATGACACCTTTATAACCACCCAGTTACGAAGCGGCGTTTGATGTCATCAAAGTACCCATCCGGTGATGGTGATTAACATAACCTCATGGTCGAAGGATTAGGTTACTATGCTTTTGAAAGCTTACAGCAATACGAACTTAATGACTTGATCTTATGCTACGCTTACTATGGTTGTGTGTCCATCACATCATTCTCCTAATGATATAATCTTGTTATTAATCACATCCAATGTCCATGATCAGGAAACCATGATCATCAATTAATCAACAAGCTAGTTCAACAAGAGGCTTACTAGGGACTCTTTTATGTTTACAAAACACACATGTATTAGTGTTTCCTTATAATACAATTATAGCATGGGATGTAAACATTCATCATAAACACAAAGATATAATAATAACCACTTTTATTATTGCCTCTTGGGCATATCTCCAACAGTCTCCCACTTGCACTAGAGTCAATAATCTAGATTACATGGTAATATACCAAACACCCATGGCGTTCTGGTGTTGGTCATGCTTTGCTCTAAGGAGAGGTTTAGTCAACGGATCTGCCACATTCAGATCAGTGTGTACTTTGCAAATCTTTATGTCACCATCTCGGACATACTCGCGAATAGCATGGAAACGTAGCTTGATGTGCTTCAGCTTGCTATGTGACCTTGGCTCCTGTGCATTAGCTATGGCACCTGTGTTGTCACAGTAGATGGCCATCGGGTCCAACGCACTGGGAACCACGCCAAGTTCAGTAATGAACTCCTTCATCCATATGGCTTCTTGTGCAGCCTCCAAAGCAGCTATGTATTCCGATTCAGTTGAAGATTTCGCCACAACACTTTGCTTGGCACTCCTCCAGCTCACTGCAGCACCATTCAAAATAAATCATTATCCATGTGACTTCGAGTCATCTGGATCGGTGTTCCAACTAGCATCAGTGTAACCGTTTACAACAAGTTGTTCATCACCTCCATAAGAAAGAACCATATCCTTAGTCCTATTCAGGTACTTTAGGATATTCTTGACCGTTGTCTAGTGCTCCATTCCAGGATCACTTTGATATCTGCTAGTCAAACTAACAGCATGTGCTATATCCGGTCTTGTACACAGCATGGCATACATGATAGAACCTATGGCCGAGGCATAGGGAATATTATTCATCTTTTCTCTATCTTCTGCCGTAGCCGGACTTTGAGTCTTACTCAAGGTCTTACCTGACAACATGGGCATGAACCCTTTCTTGCTCTCTTCCATTCTAAACTTCTTTAGAACTTTTTCTAAGTATGTACTTTGTGAAAGCGCTATTAGGCGTCTTGATCTATCTCTATAAATCTTGATGCCTAGAATATATGCCGCCACGATCCTTCATTGAAAAACTATTATGCACATAGGTTTTGACACTATTAAGAAGTTCTATATCAGTCCCAATCAACACTATGTCATCTACATATAGTACTAGGAATGCTACAGAGCTCCCACTCACTTTCTTGTAAATACAAGCTTCTCCATAAGTTTGTATAAATCCAAAGTTTTTGATTACTTTATCAAAACGTTGATTCCAACTCCGGGATGCTTGCTTTAGTCCATAAATGGAGCGCTGAAGTTTGCATACCTTGTCAGCATCACTAGGATCGACAAAACCCTTTGGTTGTACCATATACAACTCTTCCTCAATGTCACCATTAAGGAACGTTGTTTTGACATCCATCTGCCAAATTTCATAATCGAAATATGCAGCGATTGCTAACAAAATCCTCACAGACTTTAGCTTCGCCACTGGTGAGAAAGTCTCATCGTAGTCAACTCGAATTTGTCGGAACCCTTTCGTGACAAGTCGAGCTTTATAGACGGTAACATTACCATCAGCATCTGTTTTTCTTTTGAAAATCCATTTGTTCTCGACAGCCTTACGGCCATCCGGTAAGTCCACCAAAGTCCATACTTGGTTTTCGTACATGGATCCCATTTCGGATTTCATGGCTTCTAGCCATTTGTCAGAATTTGGGCTCACCACAGCTTCTTCATACGTCGCAGGGTCATCAGTGTTTTCCACCAACATGACGTTCAACTCAGAGTCATACCACTCAGGAGTGGTACGAACTCTCGTTGACCTGCGAGGTTCAGCAGTAACTTCGTTCGAAGTTTCATGATCAGCATCATTAGCTTCCTCTCCAGTTGGTGCAGGCGGCACAAAAACATCTTCCGGTGCTGCGCTACTCTCAACTCCGAGAGAAGGTTCAATAACATCGTCGAGTTCTACTTTCCTTCCAGTCACTTCTTTCGAGAGAAATTCCTTCTCAAGAAAGGATCCATTCTTGGCAACGAAAACTTTGCCTTCGGATCTATGATAGAAGGTATACCCAATTGTTTCTTTCGGGTATCCTATGAAGACGCATTTCTCCGCTTTGGGTTCAAGCTTATCGGGTTGTAACTTCTTTACATACGCCTCACAACCCCAAACTTTAAGGAACAACAACTTAGGTTTCTTTCCAAACCACAATTCGTACGGTGTCGTTTCAACGGATTTAGATGGTGCCCTATTTAAAGTGAATGCGGCTGTCTCTAATGCATAGCCCCAAAACGATAGCGGTAAATCTGTAAGAGACATCATAGACCGAACCATATCTAAGAGAGTTCGATTACGATGTTCGGACACACCATTACGCTGTGGTGTTCCCGGTGGTGTCAACTGCGAAAGTATTCCACGTTTATTTAAATGCATGCCAAACTCCTAACTTAGATATTTACCTCCGCGGTCAGAACGCAGAAACTTAATCTTCTTGTTATGATGATTTTCCACTTCACTTTGAAATTCCTTAAACTTCTCGAAAGTTTTGGACTTATGTTTCATAAAGTAGATATACCCATATCTACTCAAGTCATCTGTGAAAGTGAGAATATAACAATATCCACCACGCGACGCTACACTCATTGGACTGCACACATCGGTATGTATTATTTCCAATAAGTCTGTAGCTCGCTCCATTATCCCAGAGAATGGAGTCTTAGTCATTTTTCCCATTAGACATGCTTCGCATCTTTCAAGTGATTCAAAATCAAGTGATTCAAGAAGTCCATCTGAATGGAGTTTCTTCATACGCTTCACTCCAATGTGACCAAGACGACAGTGCCACATGTATGTAGAATTATCATTCAATTTTATTCGTTTAGCATCTATGTTGTGAACATGTGTATCATTACTATCGAGATTTAATAAGAATAAACCATTTATCTCAGGTGCATTACCATAAAAGATATTACTCATATAAATCGAACAACCTTTATTCTCAGACTTAAAAGAGTAACCGTCTTGCAATAAACAAGATCCGGATATAATGTTCATGCTTAACGTAGGCACCAAATAACAATTATTCAAATTTAAAACTAATCCCGAAGGTAGATGTAGAGGGAGCGTGACGACGGCGATCACATCAACCTTGGAGCCATTTCCAACGCGCATCGTCACCTCGTCTCTTGCCAGTCTTCGTTTATTCCGCAGCTCCTGTTTCGAGTTACATATATGAGCAACCGAACCAGTATCAAATACCCAGGCACTACTACGACTACTAGTAAGATACACATTAATAACATGTATATCAAATATACCTTTCTTCTTGATGTTGCTGTTCTTCAGATCTGCCAGGTACTTGGGGCAGTTACGCTTCCAGTGACCAGCACCCTTGTCGTAGAAGCACTCAGTTTCAGGCTTAGGACCAGCCTTGGGCTTCTTAGCAGGTGCGGCAGCTTTCTTGCCGTCCTTCTTGAAGTTGCCCTTTTTCTTAGGCTTGCCCTGTTTCTTGAAATTGGTGGTCTTATTGACCATCAACACTTGGTGCTCCTTCTTGATCTCCACTTCAGCAGTTTTCATCATGGACGATAGTTCTGGCAACGTCTTGTTCATGCAGTGCATATTGTAGTTCATCACAAAGTTCTTATAACTCGGTGGCAGTGATTGGAGGACACGGTGAATCCCTAACTCATTAGGAATCGTTATCCCCAACTCTTGGAGTTTGTTTGCATGCCCAGACATGGTGAGCACGTGCTCGCTAACGGAGCTTCCCTCTTCCATCTTGTAGGTAAAGAACTTCTCGGAGGCCTCATAGCTCTCCACGGCCGCGTGAGTCTCAAAAATGAGCTTGAGCTCCTTAATGATCTCGAACGGGTCGTGATGCTCAAAACGCTTCTAGAGCTCCGTTTCTAAACCGTACAGGATGGCACACTGAACTGTGGAGTAATGATTTTTCCGAGTGGCGTAAACATTCTTTACGTCATCGGTGGCATCATTTGCAGGTGGGTCACCTAGCGGTGCTTCGAGCACATAGGTCATCTGACCAGCCCTGAGGACAATCTTCAGACCACGGAGCCAGTCCGTGAAGTTGCTTCCATTGTTCTTAAGCTTTTCTTTCTCTAAAGAACGCATTGAAATTGATGGAAAGATTCGCCATAATCTACAACAAATTTGCAAGTAGTTTAGACTAAGTTTATGATAAATTGAGTTCTACTTTAATTCTTAAATTAACTAGGTGAACTCCCACTCAAAACAACATCCCTCACATTGTCTTAGTGATTACACGAACCAAGTCCACTACACCAAGTCCGATCTTCACGAGAGAAGATGTAGTTTCATCGGCGAACAATCTTCATGTTCATCATATCATTTATATGACTCGTGCTCTACCTTTCGGTATTCCGTGTTCCGAGACCATGTCTGTACATGCTAGGCTCGTCAAGATTAACCTTAGTTTCCGCGTGTGCAAATCTGGCTTGCACCCGTTGTATGCACACGTAGAATCTATCACACCCGATCATCACGAGATGCTTCGAAACGACGAGTCTTAGCAACGGTGCCAACTAAGGACGAACACTTTATTACTTGATATTTAGTGAGAGGGATCATCTTATAATGCTACCGTCGTGATCTAAGCAATACAAGATGCATAAAGTATTAACATCACAGGCAATTCAAAATTTGTGTGATATGATATGGCCCTTTCTTCTTATACCTTTGATCTCCATCTCCAAAGCACGGACATGATCTCCATCATCACCAGCATTGCGTCAAGGTCAGTGGCGCCGCTTCATGGTTGTCCATCATCACCATCAACTATTACAACTACTTGAAATAAAGCTATTACAAGATGAATAGACACGCAGGTCTTAACAGAATTAAAGACAACCATTAGGCTCCTGCCGGTTGCCATATTACAACAAGGATCATTGCATACATCAAATATAATCACAATCACAATCACATGATGGCCATATCACATCACAAAACCCCTGCAAAAACAAGTTAGATGCCTCTAATTTTCTTTGCAAGTTTTACGTGGCTTGGGGTTTTCGAACGGATCTTACCTATGAAACTAAACCACAACGTTGATACAAGTGCTATCAAGTGCAAAGTGTAGATTGGATCTATACTATGATGGGAGAGACAGACACCCGCAAAGCCACTTGTGCAAAGCAAGTTACACGTCAAGCGTGGAGCAAGTCTCATGTGCGATGACATGTAATGTTAGCCCGAGCCGCTTCATCCCACCATACCGCAAGATGCAAAGTACACAAAAAGCAAAAGACAGCACGAGCACCAACGCCCACAACATCATTGTGTTCTACTCGTGCAACAGATCTACGCATAGACAAGGCTCTGATACCACTGATGGGTTCGTAGGATGGAAAACAAAAAAATTCTACCGCAAGAACGAACAAAACCTAGATCTAATCTAGATAAAAGCCAAGATCTAATCTATTAGACATGAGCAACGAGATAGATCTTGTACTAACCTCGAGAACCGAAAGTGTTACGATTAGATCTCGGGGTTGATGTAGTCGATAACTTGAAGATCTCAAGATCGTGTGTATGATCCTACCGGCGCGCGTTAAAAGCGCTTCCGATCGGTCCTGCGTGCGGAGTCGAAGAAGACCTTCCTCTCCCCGTTCCAGCGAGCAGCGGAGGTAGTAGATCTTCTCCACGGAATCCTAGCAGCACGACGGTGTGGTGGTGGTGGTGGAGGAGAGAATTCTGCAGGGCTTCGCCTAAGCCGGAGCAGAGCGAAGGTAGAGGAGAGAGGCGGCGGCTAGAGCTTGTTATGAGAGAGGTCTTGGAGGGGCGTCCCCTCCCTTCTATTTAAAGGAGGGAGGCGCTCCTGGGGAGGGGGAGTCCTAGTAGGACTCCCTTCCTCCTTGGGCCGGCGGGTTGGAAAGGGGGGAGGACTCCTCCTCCCCCATGAATCCGTGTCTCGCCCCACAAGGTTTCCTTTGACCCTTTCTTGGTTTTCAAGTAAACACCAAGAACTCTTCTAGAACCTTCCAGAACATTCCGAAACCTTCTAGAATCTCCATACAAACACTCTGGAACATTTCCTAACTTAGAAAATGATCCCCAATATATGAATCTTATTCTCCGGACCATTCCGGATCTCCTTGTGATATCCCAGATCTAATCCGAGACTCCGAACAACATTCGGTTTCCAACGCACATTCCATATCTACTTAAAACAACTTCGAACCTTAAGTGTGTCACCCTACGGTTCGTGAATATGCAGACATGATGAAGACACCTCTCCGATCAATAACCATCGGGGATCGGAGATCCATAACGGCTCCCACATACTCAACGATGACTTCATGATCGATAGAACCATTAACATACGAAACCAATTCCCTTTGTCACACGATATTCTACTTATCCGAGGTTTGATCGTAGGTATCTTCATACCTAGTTCTACCTTGTTACTGATAAGTACTCTTTACTCGTTCCGTGTTATGTCATCCCTTGTGACCTAGTCACATGCTTGCAAGCTAACTAGATGACATTCCACCGAGAGGGCCCAGAGCATATATATCCGTCATATGGATGGACAAATCCCAATCTTGGTCCATGCGCTTCAACACATACTTTCAGAACACCCAATGACACCTTTATAACCACCCGATTCTGAGCGGCGTTTGATGTCATCAAAGTACCCATCCGGTGATGGTGATTAACATAACCTCATGGTGAAGGATTAGGTTACTATGCTTTTGAAAGCTTACAATGTCTGAACTTAATGACTTGATCTTATGCTACGCTTACTATGGGTGTGTGTCCATCACATCATTCTCCTAATGATATAATCTTGTTATTAATCACATCCAATGTCCATGATCAGGAAACCATGATCATCAATTAATCAACAAGCTAGTTCAACAAGAGGCTTACTAGGGACTCCTTTATGTTTACAAAACACACATGTATTAGTGTTTCCTTATAATACAATTATAGCATGGGATGTAAACATTCATCATAAACACAAATATATAATAATAACCACTTTTATTATTGCCTCTTGGGCATATCTCCAACAAGGCAATTGATTAAGGACTGGTCCTTGATCATTCAAATTAGGAATAACATTAAGTTAAACATCAATGGTTGAAAGAAAGAAAAGGATGATCATCATCCACTATGTTGAGACATAGGTTTTATCTTGAAAACCATGATGACAACTTAACATAATATATGATCCAAGAAGGAATGTTTGAAAAGTGATTCAGCATGAATCACAAAATGTTGAGCTAAGTTTTGTCCGTAGTGTCTAATTGAGAACTATAGACGTGTTTTCCAAATTCATGAAGGATGACATATCTTAAAAGCATAAAGGGTTATGTTGTAAGAAGATTGGAAACTCCTATATCGACAATACCGACTAAAGTCAAGAAGGAAGCGAGGTGAGATGATATAACATCGAAAGTTGCACCTAGTGCACTAGTGTTCGATGATTATATTTATAATAATAGATAAGGGTACCATCTAAAGTGATGTATACTGTTATGGCAGGACTAGTTCGTCTTTAATGCAAAATGAAGTGTCCCAGAGCACAGTGCCCATGAGAAATCACATGAGGTTGATCTAAAGTCACTTTAGGCTCCTGGAAACCGACCTTATTCTGATGCCATAATTATGATGCATAGACAAAGATGTTATCATGAGATGATAAAGTATTAATGTCAATCAAGATGACATTAGTTAGTTGCAAAGGATTTGGGACTGTAATGTACAGACCCAAGACTCAACCACTTCCATGAGCAATCATGTTCAAAGGTACCGGGAAATATGTGCCAATGATTAAGAACAAATGCAACTAGTTTATTTGTATTCTAGTGCAAGTGGGAGACTGTTGGAAATATGCCCTAGAGACAAATAGTAATAAGGATTATTATCATATTTCATAAAGTTTATGATTAAGTTTTGTATCATGCTATAACTATATTGAAAGGAAGCGTCAATACACGTGTGATATATAAATAACCAGGAGTTCCCGGTGATACTCTAATCACTGGTTCATTGGTCAACAGATGATCAAGGTTTCCTGATCATGTGGCATTTATGCCAGTTGGAAATGGAGTCACCTCATTATGAGAATGAGATAATAAACTAATACCCAACCTAAACATCGTGATCCGATCATTTCACAAAGTTCAAGTTACGATGATTAGAATAGACCTAGTGTACTATTTCTTAGACCGTGAGGCTATATCAATCATTGTCACTCGAGGGTACTTTGATAGCATCAAATATCACTTGGTTAAACAATGATCATAAAGGTGTGTTTAGGTATTCGTAGGAACAATAGAGGCAATATATGTCAAGAGCGGGATTTGTCCATCCGCGTGACGGAAAGATACTCGAGGGCCCACTCGGAGAAGTTATATCCAATAGCTGCGCAACGTGTGATTTGATCACAGGGATATCACTTGTCGGAACGAGTCAAGTAGCATTTGTCGGTAACGAGATTGAACCCTACATGGTGATGTCATTGATCAGATATCAGACAATGCAAGTATTGAGATACAAAAGGAATAAGACATGACGTTCATGGTTCAAACGACGAAAGATTTCGTGGAATGCACAGGGGTCACATGGCCATCTAGGTCACTTTGTTGATCATTGGTGCGGGAGGGTCCTGACCATGTCTGGAGTGTTCCCGAACCGTGGGGTATCACGCTTAAGGGCTTGATGATGCTTAGAGAGTGTTTTTAGGATCGATAGAATCACCGAAGAAAGAGAAGAGAGAAAATCGGAAGGGTTTCGGTAAGTCTGGAGGATGTCCGGAGTGGAGGTGGAAGGTGTTCCATAGCCACGGAGATTGAATAATATGTGAATGAATGTTAAATATTGATTTAATCATTTATTCATAATTATTTAATAAAGAGAAAATCAATTAAAGGATCAAAAGCCTTAATGGGCCAAATTCCGGAGGGAGAAAGACCAATGAGGGAAAAACGAAGGGAGGAAGGAGAGAAGGGGTGGCCGGCTGGGCCTAGGGCTCCCCGCGCGGGGCCCACTAGGGCCTTGGCCGCCGGCCAGACCCTCCTCTCCTTTGGTTAGTCCCATATGGCTAAGCTAGGTAGCCTTAGGGTGGGATTTCCCCTATATATAGTGGGGTATTTTGACCAAATAAATACAACAATATTCAATAAAGTTTTTCTCACTTTTGGGGAGACCTCCAATTGATATTTCTCTCTCTGTGTGACCATGATCCCAAGTTCGGATCGCACGAGGAGGAGTCTTCTTCACCGAGCGCCGTCATGATGCGGGATTCGGATTCAGGAGCTCTACTTCCACAACTGCTGCTAGATCGGGAAAGCAGGAGTCATCGCCAGACACCGGATGCATGTAACTCCCTGCGAGGTGCAACATTTGAGGCACTAGGAGTCGTTGGAGCCACAGGAGCTGCCGGAACTTCAACACGACCTTGAGATCGGCTTCGGTTCGTCTACATCAACCATGCTCTCCCAAGCGTTGACAACGTTTTTCGGTGTTCAAGGGTAAGTTCGCGAAAAGTCCCTCTCATTACTGCATTACTAATAGATAGGTCCTGGCAACAGGGGTTCAGGGGCGCAGGGTAAAATTTGTTTTCATAAGCGAACCCCTTCAAGGTGCCATGCACCGGTTGCCAGCACCGCCTGAAGCCAAGGCGAGATGGGCCAGCCCATTTACATGTCATTTGTCGGTTCGTTCATTTGTTGGTTCGATTCCTATCGTTCTGAGGTTGCTGCTACTTTTTTTAGATGATGGTCGCACGTGATAGGAATTGGTTTGCTCTTTTTTTAAGTCATAAATAGATTTTTAAAATTTATGAACAATTTTTTTAAATCTCGAACATTTTTTGAAAAAATATTAACACTTTTTTTTAAAATCATGAACCATTTTCCAAAGAACGTGAACAAAAACTTGAAATTATGAACCAATTTCAAAAATTATGAATTAATTTTAAAAAAGTCATGAACAATTTTTGAAAACCAATTTAGAAAACATGAACCGTTTTCAAAAAATCATGAATCAATTTTAAAAATCATGAACCCAATTCAAAAAATCATGAACCAATTTTAAAAAGCATAAACTAAAATTCAGAAAAACATAATATATTTTTCAAAAATAATGATGTTTCTAAAAAGCGTAAAATAAAAATAAAAAATAACAAAAAGAAAGAAGAAAACATAAAAGAAAAAATTCTAACGCTAAATGGGCCAGCCCAATGGGGCTTGCGCCCTGAGCGGCGCTAGCCTCCCGCGTCGCCAGCAGGCGGCAAATAGCATTTCCGCTTGACTCCGCCGGAAGGAAACCCTATGCGCTGCACCAGGTTAGGTTTGGGCTTTCGGATAAGGCCCGCGACTTTTTTTACTAAGGCCCGCAACTTGGTGTAGGCTGGAGCGGAAGAGCAGACAAAATATACAGCAGCACAAATGTCTGCTGACACCCTTCAAAAAAAAGAATCTGCTAGGAAACGATCAAGCCATCAAGCCGACAGTGCTTGAATACGAGAAAATGATCCGATCCGAGCCCATGCCGACAGATAAATACAGTAAGAATAATACTCCAGTATATATAGCGTGCATGCATGTGATTAAGAGATCTCGTCACATGGAGCGAATAAATTGGAGCACTGACCAAACAAACACCTGCCTCCCCTCCTCTCCTTCAGAAAAGGAAAACAAAGCTGTCTCCAATCCTCCAGATCTCCAAATGGATCGGCGTTTCTCACGCGGATCTACTTAATAATTACAAATACACTGCTTGATCGATTGATTTAGCACTTGTTCACTCTTCTCCGTCGGTTCGTGCGTGCATTAGAGCATCTTCAACGTGCCCTAAAACTGATTTGCAGTGTTTGTTTTTTACGAATGTGGAATTCACTCTTTTGGTTTTTTTCTTAAAATAGGCTTTCACCATGCTATATTAATACAGCAAGCATCCGATACAATTGTGAGACCACCGCCAGGACAAACACCACAAGCATGTCCAAAAGAAAAAAAGAGAAATAAGAAAAACAAAACCGACATCGGCAGATCAACGAAAACGGCGTTGACCCGCAACCGGTGCGCCCTCCGGAGAATGTCCACCACACACTAGTACTCCGAAGCATTGTGTATCAAGCAACGCCTTCAAAAAGGAATGTGACACTGACGTCGTTGTTCCCCCGATACACCGAGGGTAGTGGGGAAGGGGTACACCCGGTGTCCTTCAGGAAGGAATGGCGGCATCCGTAGGTGTCACTGCGTCGGTGTTGGACGAGCTGGCGGGGATTTCTCCCAAGCCCCCAAAACACCACCTCGAACGACTCGTAGCACTCCACGAAACTTGTCGCCCACCAACAAGCGCCAACCCGGTCATGCCGCCATCATCGTTGTCTCACTATGGCCAGCGAAGCGAGACCTGCCGGACCGAGAAGAGAATCCGCTGGAGCCAGGGCAGCAACACCGCAGCCTCGCGGGAGGAACCGACCTCCACCGTCTTGCGGCGGTAGCTGGACGGACACAGCAACAGGGGCACACCAGACCTAACCATGCCTACCGGCCAAGATCGGGCACGTAAAGCCTCCGCCGCGGCGCTGCGGCAAGCGTGTCGCCATGCCGCCCCCGGTCCAAGGATGCAAATCCTCCATCCATCCAAGATCATTGCAGGAGCTAGATCAGAGCTGACCTGCCCAAAACCAGATGGATCCCAAAAGGGCCCCGATCTAGGCCTAGCGGGCGCACGATGCACCGGCCGTGTCGCTCCTGTTTTCGAGCTCAGAACGCCGCCACCAAAGATCAGCGCCACCGCGTCCCAGCCACCCGGAAGATCGTCGGGCCAGACCCAGCCAAGAAGCACCATCGCTTGAAATCCTCACCCGTGCAGAGAGACCCCCACACGGGGAAAGGAGCGATCGTCGTTGCCGGCCCTGTAGGGGCAATGCCCGGCGATGCCTGGCAATGGCGGCGGGAGAGGGAGGGAAGGCGTGGTGGGCACTACCCCGGTTGCTCCGCTCGGGGAGGCGACGTGGGGTGTTTTTCCCCAAGTTCACTTTTTTGCTTTCCTTTTGAAGAACCTTGTTTTCAAACTTCTTAATTAACCGAATCGGTAATAAAAAAAATCTCCCGTTATAAGAACAAAATGTAATGAAAGAAATATCATCCAGCATTTATATTAGGGCCTGATTCAGTTGTTTTTCTCTTTGTGAAAACGTAAAAGGTCATATAGTAAATTTAAAAAGCTCTTAAAAAATACTTTAAAGAAATTGAAAATAACATTTAAGGTCTTGATGGTATCCATGCCTTCTTCCTCGTAAATCCAGTGACGGCGAGCCGTGAGCTAAGCTCAGCGTCGTCTCTGGATATCTGGAACACCACCCAAGCCACAATAACATAGTTGTAGCGATCTGAAATTCCTTGATGCAAACTAGAAAATGTCCTGAATGACGCCCTAGGTCCTGCCACATGGAGCTAGGGAACACAAACCTCGCATGCTTCTCCACAAGGTTGAGACCGGTGACTTAGGAATGCCCAATGAGCGTTCACCCTGGCATATTGGGTCCGGTCCAGTTGGAGACCCGCCTGATGATCTGTTGGGATCCCTGAAGCCTACGAAAGATTCGGTGAAGCTAAGCTCGTGAAACATCGACTCCTTGCCGAAAGACAAGACTAGATACTCTAGGGTTACGCTCTCAACTTGTAACCGATTTAGACGGTATCTGAGACCTAGCCTCCTTATATAAAGGTTAGGAGGGACCGTCGGAAAGGGTAACAAAACTCTCACCACATACACTCCAGATCCAATCCGCGTAACCCTAGCGATCTCGGCGCCATTATAACCTTCGGTTTCTTCATAGATAAAGAACAGACAAATAGGAGTAGGGTTCCCTCCGGAAGGCTGAAACTGAGTAAACTTATGCCCATTGGTTATCTGTTAGCCGACGAACTCTCCAGCGCATACACTCACGTCCATAAACCATGTGTATTGCCGTGAAGACCTCATGTTAACTGACCAACCATAGTTAGCCGGAGCTAGAGCAGGAGGAACCAAGTTACTTCCTCCGACCCATATTAGTTGACTCAGATTTGTCTAGATACGGATTAGATACATCCGTATCTAGAACAATCTAAATCAACTAATATGGTGAAGGGTGTACTAGAAAATAAAGATCCACCACTCGAGTGAGCAATGACAAACGATTTCCGGCGCTGGAGAATGCTTGAAGGAAAGGACAGCTACGGTGGTGGAATGAATTTGCTTGAAGGAAAGGACAGCCACGGTGGTGCTGGTGGCTATGGTGACTGGGGAGTCAACTAGTGTTAGTACTAAACTGATAATTTTGTGATAGTTGACCAGTCCAGGGACTAAATTGTGGCTAAGAATAAAATGGGAAATTTGGTAGGCACCCCTACCACCGGTCGCCGCCGGTTCACGGCGGAGCAAATGCTTTTCTCTTTACGCCGCTTCCTCCGCCGCCTCCGCGATATGGCTCTCTCCTCCGAGGACGCCTCCGCGGCCGTATCCGAAGACGCCCGGCGTCCCTGGGAGCCGCCGTTCGACGCTTCCAAGCCGGCGCCGCCCATCTCCTACCCCATCACAGAGCTCGCCGCGCTCGCCTCCCGCTCTTACCTCTCCGAGGCCTCCAACTTCCACCTCCCTTTCAACCGCGCCTCCACGCCGCTCCCCTCCCCCGGGGCGCCTCTCCCGGCGCGTCGGCGCGTCCTCGTGTGCCACGACATGCAGGGCGGGTACCGCGACGACGCGGCGCCGCAGGGCGGCACCAACCCTGATGCCTACGCGCTCTGGCATTGGCACCTCATGGACGTCTTCGTCTACTTCTCTCACTACCTCGTCACTCTCCCGCCGCCATGCTGGACAAACGCCGCGCACCTGCACGGCGTCAAGGTGCGGCCGCCTTCATTTTCTTACCTCCAGCCCTCCAACTCCAAGGTCTTGCTTGCTTCTTGACTTCCCTCAAGTGGACGTATAATTTTAGTTTGTCATTCTATTTTGGTCCAAGGTTTTGGGAACGTTCATCACGGAGTGGGATAAAGGTGCAGAAATCTGCAGGGAGATGTTTGCAACAGAGGATTCTGCTCAGATGTATGCAGAGAGGCTCGCAGAGCTAGCTGCTGCATTAGGCTTTGATGGATGGCTGGTAATACTTCCCATGGTATCTTGTAATTTTGGGTTCTGGAGTGATGATACAGTACTTTGTGGAAAAACAATACACCTTTTTGAAAACATGATCATCGTGCAAATGGGATCTGGGTAAGTTGCTATGCATATATTTTCTGACTAAATGAGGCCAGGACTATGGAGCAATTTATTTGTCACAAAATATTTACCTGATTTGTGCTGCTGTTCTTGGAGATATGTCTGTTGTTGATGCTGAATTATCTCCCAGATCAATATTGAGGTTAAACTCAACATTCAGTTCATCGATAACCTCAAAGAGTTCGTCAATCATCTAACCAAGAAAATGCATGCTGCTGTTCCTGGATCTTTAGTCATATGGTATTTTTTTTCTACTGTGAAATAAGCATGAATGATTTCAGTTGTGAAACTTGTTTGATGAGCAAATTGGTGTCCTTACTTGGCTCTACAGGTATGATGCAGTTACCGTAAATGGTGAGCTCGACTGGCAGGATAAGCTCAATAAATACAACAAGCCATTCTTTGATTTGTGTGATGGCTTATTTGTCAATTATACTTGGAAGGTAACCTTGTTTCTTTCACTGGTCCCCCACAAACTCATTTAAATGATGACCTAAAAATATTGGGATGATTTTGGTAGGAAAAATATCCACAAGATTCAGCTGCAGCTGCTGGAGACCGGAAGTATGATGTGTACATGGGTATTGATGTTTTTGGCCGAAACACTTATGGTGGTGGGCAGTGGAATGTATGTGAAAGCTTCTCTGTTTTTGGTTCAAGTCATGATGATCAATCTTTTCCAATAATAATTAGACTTGCAGAGTTGATACAAAAAAATGCATACATTTCTATCTGTACCTGCTTGAAACTGACAACTAAACTAGTAAGGTATTTTCAGTGTAACTCGACAGTGTCCTGCAGATATTAAGTTTAGAATCGATGCATATGCTAACGCTTAAATATCTCACTGGGCCTATTGCTTTATATCATATTTAGTTCAAAACATGCTGATCACACATCATTACCTGACTGCTACAGTAATGCCGTAGATCATCCCTCTTATTTGAGTTAGCTTGAATGTAAGTGCATTCTATTCAACTTCATCACCTTGTTTTAAGCATTAATGTCTATTTTGCTAGACAAATGTTGCCCTTGATCTACTGAAGAAAGATGATATCTCTACTGCCATGTTTGCTCCTGGATGGATATATGAAACTAACCAACCACCTGACTTTCAGAGCGCACAAAATCGGTAATGTACTGTTGACATGCTTCTCTATGATCTAACATACTGTTCTGAAAGTATTCACCTAAAAATAGTGCAGTTGGTGGGGCCTCGTTGAAAAATCATGGGGTGTTCTTCAGAGCTATCCAAAAGAATTACCTTTCTACTCAGATTTTGATCAGGTAGATTCCCAATGAGTATTATTATTTGCACCAATTATCTGAACATCGTACTTTATTATATTGGGTGCAGACGTTGATAAATACATGTACTGAAATCTATATCATGATAGTACCAGGAATGCTCATCTCAATGTTAACTTGTGAAAATGAATAGCTATCTAAACATTGCATGCTCTACTAGCAGTCTAGAGTGCTCATCTCATCAGTTCTCCATGTTACAGCATGTATCTGATATTTGTGCACATGTTTGACATGCGTAATTTGATGCTTAACACTGAGTATAATTAGTAAATAGTATAAAAGTTGCTTAATGTTCTTTCTTTGCATGTTCTGTACAGGGTCATGGTTATCAGGTATGTTATGAAGGTCTACGGCTCTCTGGTGATCCATGGAACAATATTTCTTGCCAAAGTTTTCAGGTACTATGCTGCTAGATCCCGTTGGTCATGTCTTCTGCAGATCATTGTTCACTCTATACACCCTGCCACACAATGATAGTATACAAAAAACAGATATATGCTGTCTTCCGTGATTTGAAAAAAAAACTACCTAATGACATTTGTTGATCATAAGCATAAAAGGTGTTTCTTGCACTTCAACAAATATGTTTCTTACCAGATAAAGGTTTAAAGTGCAGGGTTGAAACTTCATTTCAAAATGCTACTACCATTTCTATCTCTGAAAACCGCTATTTTTTTTAGGGATTTAAGGGTGACATTTGTCAGCCCAGCCTTAACTAACTTGTCATCATGCCCCCCTTTTGTCAGCCTATGCTAAAGCACACCAAAGATGAAGTTCAGCTACCGGTGCAAACTTCAATCGAGTAAGATCACCACAAGTTTAGACGTAATTAGCTAATTACGCATGCCTTGAATTCTTGTGTATGTTTTCCATTTCTTATGCTAAGGTTTTAAAAGTGTGTACTGAACATGTAATGGCTGTTAATTATTTTCTTGTGCTCAACTTTGCATTCCTTGTGCATTTTATGAAAAAACGGGACCAAATGGGGAGGGACCCCTTGGATTTTCTCCAAGTGGGGAACTCTGTTGCAATGTTTGCCCACAATGTTATGCACTTGATCAGAGATCAAGTCATTGTATTTGCCTTCTATATCACATAGTATTGCTTATACAGTCTTTTCCGATTTATGACAAATTTTGGTTGATATATAGTTTCAAAGATGAGCAGTACAATGGCGGAGGTTGTGTGACAGTCAAAGGAAGTCTCAAGCAGAATGCTATTTTCTCAGAGCTGCTTTTTAACGGCGGACTATCCATGGAAGATGGATCTGTACATCTGTTTTATTCGGTGAGAAAGATCTGTTTCATTTGTTATGTCATTTTAACTATGTTTCAACTGATCACTGAGCATACTCACTTTGTACACTAAGGAAATACAAAAGTGAATGAAGACCTAAATTCTGTAAAAACTTCACTTCTTTCGCGATCACACTATAGAAATGTTTCTTGTTACCAAAACATATTCATGATAACACGTAGATGTGCACCCTTATCTTAGTGTTCTCTGAGCCTTATTCTTGTTCCGCAAAATGATATAGTTCCTTCTTGGTGATTGATTCAGGTCAATGCTGATGCAAATTGTGCCGTAGGATTGTCCTTGGACTTGTCATCTAGAAACACGGGGTCTACTTCCATTCTCATTGCAGACGACATAGCAACGTTCCATAGGAAGAAACGAAATCCCATGTATAGCTCATATGTTCAATCTGATAAGGTAGCGCCACAAGCTCCAGATAACCAGAACTGGATCCTCTACCAAGCAACTGTCCGGTCTAGTGCCAGCTACACATTAACTGGGATCAACATTGTCTGCACACTGAAAACTACTGGCAAAATCAATACAGAAATAGAGGAAGATGGAAGCTCAGAAGCAAACGGAAGCAGATCATTACCTTACCATGCATCACTAGGCCACGTAGGTATTCGGAGCAGCAATGATGAAACGCCATTCCCGCCAGCAAAATCGTGGACGACAGAAGGCGAGCACATATCATGGTCGAAAAATTTGAACACATCTAAGCTTCTGAGTCTGAGAATTAGCTGGAAGTTGAACACCAGTGATCAAGCACCATTCATGAAGTATAATATATATGTGGAGAAGTTAACTGTGGATTCAAGCGCTAAGGCTTCCAGAAGTTATCTTGGAGTTGCTAGTGTTGAAGCCTTCTATGTATCAAACCTCCAGGTTCCTGACGAGGTCACTTCCCTGAAATTTATCATCCAAGCGTGTGGGCGTGATGGCAGTCGCCAAGAACTCGAGAAATGCCCAAAGTTATTTTTGGTGCCAGTTGATCACTATGTGTAACACTAATATACTGAATATGTAACATCATCCCATTTCTTTTACAGCATAGAATAATTCATGTTATCCTGACAGGAAATAAGAACAGATCAATCAATCTTGCATTCTTGATGATGAGAACCTGCTGTGATCAATTTATTTAAAAGTTTTTCTTGTTATGCGGATATACTATTGCTTATCTTAATTTTGATACTTGGTAAACCAAAGGGAGAAAGCTATAACCTTGAACGGTTGAGATGCATTTTGACTCTGAAAACTTCCTGCTCCTACTTATAGAATCCTCTTCATCCAGGACCACTTAATCAGATTTTCTGAATGAAACAAAGAACTCTCATTCAAAACAACCTCTTTGGATCACAAATTCACAATGCAGGTCCTCTGGCAAGTTGCAACAGTTTCAGAATCAAATCGTAAAATTCCAGTTTGTTGTCAACTCCCTCAAAATTGAAAATCGGCTCAAATATTGTAAGCTTGGCCCCTTGCGGTTTTGATACTCCCTCCGATCCATATTAACGTTCTCAGATTTGTCTAGATTCAGATGTATCTAGTCAAGTTTTAGTGCTAGATACATCCGAATCTAGAAAACTCTAAGAACATTAATTTGAATCGGAGGGAGTAGAAGAATCACAATCAGAAAATAATCGCCAACTTTTTAAGATACATAAACAGTCAAGACATCAAAGGTTTTGCCACCACCATTGATTACAGGCCGATAGCACAATAGATTCGATATAGGCTGGGAGAGAAAGTATCATCTAAGTAATTACATTACATCTGACAGGCCAGGTATGCTCGTCTGTCAGGCCAAGTATGCTCTAAAACTTGTCTATGATGATACCATCTCTGACGACCTCATATGCATCGCGGCTGCGGGTCTTCTTCATGCCAGCAGTGAAATGGACCTTTGAGCCCTCGGTCTTGATGGAGGTCACCTTGGTCCATACAAGCACCTTGGTCTTCATGCCCTCAATATCAGAAAGCTTTCCCTTCTCAAGATAGCCAGTCACACAAGTGAAGAACCGCACCACTGATGAGTCCTTGTACCCGACGTCACAGGCTGAAGGGATGTACACTGTCAGCTTCTTTATCTCTTCATTGAACTCATAATTAGTTGTATCCCTTGGGAAGAGGCCTGCCGGCATGTCGTATTCTTTGAGAAGATCTGGTAATGCTTTCTGCAGCTTCCCTACGACCAAGACATGTTGAACTCAGGTCAGTGGACATTAGTATTTCTGAAGAAAAATGTCAGTAAATATTAGAAATTGGGCCTTTTCTAGAGAACATCCGAAAGTTCTGCATGTGCATGAGAAGTGATTCTTGTTACAAGACGGACACACCAAGAGAGGGGAACAAAACAACAAGCAGTTTTTTCCTATAAATAGGTGGGGAGCCAGAGTAAGACCATCAACACAATCCACATGACATGTTACTTTCTAATCAAACATCTTCCTCCTAAGACATGCAGATGGATCCTTACTAAGCATTACTTCACATGGATGTGAAATAGTCACATCTAACATTACTGAATCTGTCGTTTTGAGCAACCAAAATATCTGACCTGAAATTGATGCCCATTTGAGCAATCAAAACCTTGCAAGCAACTGGGATTGCCAGTAAGGGCATATTTCAAGATGATTTTGACATGCCTTTTATCTTCAAATCATGATAGTACTTTTTATTTCCAGTCAATACAATTAAATCCATACCCCGCATTTCAGGTTATCGAACATGCATTAACTAGGTACTAGACTACTAGGTACAGGATGTAGGAAATAAGAGCGATATTGTTCTTCAAGACATCACTAGTTCACTCGTGAAAACCTTGTACAGCTCCAAAAACTAGCAAATGTGGCCCCTTCCAGATCAACATATCTCCAAAATAAGAATAATGAATAATCTGGTATTTTTTGTTCATGTTGCATTACTGGTATAAATGATTTATTTTCATGGTACTCAACAACTCAATAATCATCTAAGTATATCCTGGTTTTCTCTTATTTACTAGAACCTGAAATGATAGATAGTCATAGGTCAATATTGGTAACTACAGCTTTCAGAATCAGTTGAAATGTAAAGATCAGCTTCCTCCTTCGCAATTTAATATACCACAGCCATCAGTAAAGTAACGGCTTGAAGTAGAATTCTTTCATGTACATCACACGTTCAATTATCACGTTGAAACAGAACTTGTAATTTTTCATCGGCGTACCATATATCGATTTGTATTAATTAATGAGCTTCATCAGAATTTATAAAGTATGCAATATATTGTGCCATAATTAAAAATGGTGAAATTTTAAACCTGCTGACATATTGTACCAGAAGTATACCATACAGTATATTTGGTGGTACAGGTATTTGCTACAGCAAAGTTTGCCATTAAAAAAATACAGAATAGACATGGAATACCTTTGATTTTGTTCACCATCCATTTAGCTCCCCCGCCAATGCTGGAAGAGACCGACTGGGTTCAGAATGAAGATAATAGCAGGTTAGAAACTAGAACTGCATATAGATCTTTGATTTACATACAAGCAGGGTCTGGAACACAAAGTAACACATCATAAAAGGTGGCCAATGTTTCAGTTAGTGTATTTATATTGATACTAAAGAATAAAAGAATATTAAAGAACCATTCAAATACATTATTGGAAAAATAAGATCTTTCAATGCTGAAAACCTAATGGCAAAGTCTAACAGAGATAATATTATCAACCGTGCGCTTTGCTGCCTGGTTTTCTGAATGATGATTACGGTACTTCGAAAGTATTTATAGGTTGCAAAGCGTGTCATAGATATGTGTTTTTAGGTCTCTGTTCATCAAACAATGAGCAGAGTTTTAATAGACTTCCCTATTTTCAACTAAAAGTATTTAATCAAAGCACATCTTAAGATGGGTATACATTGCAGTGCTAACATCGCATAATTAGATTCTGCATTAGGAGTGAAGTTTAGAGTAAAGTAAGAAACATGAAAGTTGTGCTAGTGCTTTTGCTAAATCAAAAGAAGAGAAAATTTAAGATGCTCCAGCCATAGACCAACTCATGCAGAGCACATTCAATATCAGTAATAGGCCAACATATGAACACTGTCTCCAGGTAATAAATAGAAATAGCTAAGATATGTTTCTACCGCTACCTCTCTGTCGTCTTGCCACCAAGTACATGAGCAATCAACTTCCACCACGGCTACTACATTTTTCTGTCCAGTAGATATAAGTATAACCAGACCATCATATCCACTTTACAGCTCTACCGCGGATTTACAAGCATGCCAGTCATCACTGCAGCCTCTATTTTCTACTGTTGATATCATGCAGTATTGAATAGTCTTGGAGGGTTATGAGTAGGATATGCTACTATAGTTTCAAAGATTTTACTCGGTCAACTAGGAATTATGAAGGTACTAGCCCATATATTGTGACTACTATTAGACGTGCTGACCAGCAGAAGGGCCAGCAGATGATGCAACCAATATTTTAGTATCTTTAAGAACTACTTTAGTATCTTTGGACTGGCCCATCACTCATCAGAATGAAGCGAGTAGATTCGTAACAAAAAAGTGTCAGAATTTTCTAACTTCATAAATACTCAGTATATGTACGAATCAGATATCATTTTAGACCAGCAAGTAAAGAACTATAGAAGTCGCCTACTGCCAACTGGGGTGTATTTGTAGGAAGCACCATCACCAAAACAATATTGCACACCTTCATAGGTAATGTTCGTACAGGGAGACACATTCATTCTTAATGGTTCCTCAGTTTAGTTGCTAATATTGGAAAGCTATAGTACAATTTTACATGTCTTTGATGGATTATTCCTGGAGTCAAAACTCTGAACAACGATATAAGAGTTTCAGTAGTCAGAATGTGAGGTTATCTCAACCTGTAGCATGAGCTGGAACAAAAAATACAATTGAGTTAGTTCTACTTGCGCTGTAGGAAATAAGTTAATAATTTCCTTTGCTCTGTCAACCAGTAGCCGTTTGTAGCTCTATGAAGGAAATCTCGGCATCCTTCATACATTCTTACTACAAGTTTGAATACAGATGTAATATAAGATGTTTTAGTTTTGTGAAAGGATTGTATCTAACCCCTTTAGTGTGTAGGTTCACTCCAAACCTACATGAACCTACACACCAAAAGGAGTCTAGATACACTCCTTTCACAATACTAAAACATCTTATATTTTGAAATGGAGGGAGTAGCAAAGAAGCATCAAGCTGAACATCTTCTCTTTCTCGTTCTCTACTCTCTATTTCGTTGCTTCCCATTAGTATGGCCCAAAAGAGAAAGCGTGTGCATATTCATGAAGTTGCACAAACTATCTTCCCTACATTGGTACTGGAAACCTGACGGCCAGAAACTTAAATTACTTGAGATAGACCACATACATATCTATGGACTTGTACTACCTATCTTAAATCGAGTTCGCACAGATAAATTTGCATTGTTCATGCTAAATAAATTACTGTATCTTGTTCCTAGTAAACCAAATTTATTTGGGATCATTTGACCAACCAAGGAACTTAAAAGCTGGGTGGGTAACTAGGAGCAATCTACCAGCTGAAAATCATCAAAAGATCCGTAGAGGAACGACACGAGAAATTGAACTAGTTTCACACAATGCACAAATCACATCCGGACAGCAAGCCGAAGTGAATAATCCTCGATTTAGTTTTCAGCTCCTTTCCGCTTTTCCGGCTAAGCGTCGGCGCAAACAGCAGGAAAACCTTTCCTACCGGAAAGGCAATGCAGGACAGCGATTGATTCGAAAGGGGTTGAAGCGCGCAGGCACACACGTACGCTGAGGTCGTCGCCGATGGAGTCGATCTCCTTGCTTGCCCTCTTACCGAACCAGTAGCTCCCCACCTTGTTCAGCACCTGGTCCATCTCCCCTCCCGACCTCCGGTGCTCTTCCCCGCCTCGAGCTGGCTCGAATCGAACGGATTCGATTTGGACCGCCGGAATCGGGGGAGATGGAGGTGGGGTGAGAGAGCTGCTGCCGCGACCTACCCTACCGGACTCTCTACGCTTTCCAGTGACGACGAGGCGAGTCGTGCGGCGGCGTCGCGGATAGTTTACGTTGTGGGCGCGGTGTATGGACTCTTGGATACCTAGGCCGGTGTACGGTGCGTCCAGATTCCTGGACCGGGTCCTTCTAGAGACGATCTTGGCCAGCGCTTAAGTTTTTACCTCGCGAAGTTGACGGCGTCAGGTGAGCAATCGTTGGAGTCATCGGGCATCTTTGGTTTAGAGGCCACGAAAGACGAAACTGACGTGGTATCTGCTAAAGTGGAATTCTTTGACCTGATGAGGCTAATCTCAAAATTGTTTTTTTTTTACGAAATTCCACCAATCTATTAATAATAATCATCAATAGTACTAAAAAAAATCTAAAGCTAATAAAAATTGTAAATAGATCATTGGACCACTTAGTGACGACTACAAACACTAGCACGAGCCAAAGACGCGTCGTCGTCCTCGCCCCTCCATCATCGGAGTCGGACAAAACTGTCGTAATAGAGCTTGTTGTAGTAGACAGACGGGAGTCGTCGTGCTGGGGACACAAAGGACCAGCGCACTAGAGCAGCAACCATCGTCAATGAGTAGATCGGAGGAGACTGGCCTGAAAACAAACTGACGAACACGAAAACGAACAGAATCTTAGGAGATCCGCTGGACAAACGACTCCACGCGTCCTCCGTCGATGCTAGATGCGCCACCGAAGCGAGAATAGAACAGGAGGATTTTATTCTAACTTCAGGACGTAGTCGTTACCTCAACATCCCGAAAAAGACAATAAAAAACAACCGAAACAAAGAACGAAAAATCTTCCGTCAGCGAGAGGCCGTGGTCTGCTACACCTTCAAGGCCCTGGGACCACCGAAGGCGGAACAGACCGACGATGTTGTCGGCGAGGGGTGCAGGATCTTAGATGGGTTTTCTCTCCTCACGTTATCTCTCCTTGGCGACGGTGTACCTACCGGTTCGTTCTAATTTGTACTAGTAATCTCAAAATTGTTGTCCTAGCCTATTTCCTGATTCACCCGGGAGTCGTCGCGCATCTTTGGTTTAGGAAAGTTGAAGCAATACCGTAGAAATTTGAATTGATTTATGATGTCATCTCAACTATTTGGTTTAAATGGAGGATGGAGAAAGGAAACTTTATTTGATCTTAGTTTCGAAAGGGAAGTACGAAGTAGATATTTTACACTTCACTTGTACCATGTTTTAAAATCCTTATGTGTGGTTTGACTTTGATTTAAAAATGTTTATTCGGGTTCACGTGTTTTTCTATTCATGTGAACTAAACATCCAAGTTTACAAAATTTATGTGTTTTTCTGTTTTCACAAGTATATTCCCATATCATTCGTGTGTGTTTTCCTATTCGTGTGCTTTCAGAATCCGACAAACCAAATAATATCTTATAATGTACTCCCTTCGTTTTAAAATATAAGATGTTTTAGTTTTGTGAATAAAGTGTATCTAGACCTCTTTTAGTGTCTAGGTTTATCTAAGTTTGAAGTAAACCTAGACACTAAAAGGGGTCTAGATACACTCCTTTCATAAAGCTAAAACATCTTATATTTTAAAACAGAGGGAGTACATAGAACTAACGAAAAAGTAATGACACTTTGTCACTTCCTAATCAAGTTCCAAAACTTACCTAAAATCTTAGTATCTAATAATCATACTTTCTCATATTTTATTTATTTACATAGCACACATTTGCTGGTAATTTGCATGTGTACTTCCTCCGTTATCAAATAAGTGTACTTGTAGGTTTCTTCTAAATCAAACTTTTAAAATTTGACCAGGTTTATTGAAAAAGTAGCAACATATATAACATCAAATTGGTATATTATGAAACTATTATATGTAACACCCTAGTTTCATTAGTCACTAATTGGGATTTTGATTGTGCATTTCATGAGCATCATGTATTTTGCTAATACAAATTAATGCGAAGCAAAACAAAATAAAACCCTAAACCCAAATTCCCCTCCCTCTTTGAAAATCCTTCTAAAATAATTTGTATTTCAAAAATCCAACATGTGTGGAGCCCAAATAGTATAGAGGGCCCTGAGCATTTTAAATCATTTTATAAACATTTTGGTAATTTCAAATATACAAAACAGTTTTGAAATGGTTTTGCAAAAGAGAAAAAGAAGGAAACTAAAAAGAAAAAGGGGTTTCTGAAAATAATAGATAGCAGAGGCAACCAGGCCCCTCTCAACCTTTCTCGCGGCCCAACTTGGCCCAGCCGCATCCCGCTTCGAGCCCATACCACTTCGCTCCTCTTGTTCGTCATCTTCCTTGTTGCCGCAAGTCTTTGTCGTCGTGGCCGCCAATCGTCGTCGCTAAGCTCCCGTCAGTCTTACAGGAGGAGATAAGACCCGCCCTAATGCCCCTGCTCATCATTATACTTCCTTGGTCTCTCTCCCGACCTCCCTCTCTCTTTTCCCAAGCGAGGACGAAACCCTAGTCGTGTAGACACCTACCGTCGTCGTCGTTTGGTGCCGCCCCTGACCCATAGGAGCACGCCATGAGCTTCGCCTCGATCTCTGCTTCCTCCTCGCCGACGTACGCAAGCTGGTATGCCCCCAGTTGAGCTAATAAACCGCGTATTATCCGCAGATGTTCGAGTGCCGCTGTCGCCTATGTCGTCGATCCTGACCTCCTCCGACCTCACTGAGGCTACCCATGTGTCAAAGGTGAGCTCGCGGTTCTCAGGAACCTCCCCGCCTTCTCCCTCCCACTCTCTGTCGTGGTTGCGCCATAGCTTGCCTTCCGCCACTGCAATAGACAGTCCCCACCGTCACGGTGACCAAATCAGGTGCGGTGATCCAGCATACCACTTCATGATGTAGTACACTATAGTCGTTGATATAATACCAGTGAAACACCGTTCCACTAGTATTAAATCCCTCAACGTGGTACAAGAGAAACATCGTGGTCCAAGGCATGGCTATATATTACAACACACAGTACATTACAAAATATCCAGCGAACCTCCTCGAAACAACGAGGAAAACATCTTACAAAAGAAAACAGGAAATAGCAACTCGAAGCCTATTCTAGAAATAATACTACTATTAATATAAATCTAAAGCTTGTGATTGCTGCTATAGTAATGCTCTATAGAAGTAGGTTATCTGGATAGAGATTATACTCCTATCTAATCAGGAACTTCGTATTTACTTCAGTTGAGATATATCTTGACTCCGTT
The DNA here is from genome assembly GCA_023614405.1 of Avena insularis. Lineage (NCBI taxonomy): Eukaryota > Viridiplantae > Streptophyta > Magnoliopsida > Poales > Poaceae > Avena > Avena insularis. The sequence continues at coordinate 404,417,264 of CM042684.1, forward strand.
GACTTAATTGAAGAACTTGAGCTTTCGGTGATGATTCCTTGGATCATAAGTTGGTGTTGACGATGTCTTCATCGGCTTTAGAATCTAGCAAGAGTTAAGAAGGTACAAATGAGTACGAGCGTACTCAGCAAATTCATTAAAAAGAATTGTTTGATGCACTATCTACAGCCACAGACCATCGGTTGTAGGCTATGCAGACTTTCATAAACATTTCTTCAAAGATTGCTTTTATTATAAAAAAAACTATGTCCGTCAGCCTTCATAGGTTGATTAGAACTTTGTGGAGTTCCTTTTCTGTAGCGTTCGCAACTTCTTTCTAAAATAGTGAGTAATATGTCATAATTTTTATACTCTGCAGAGGTGTGATTCTTTACCCATGGGAGACCTTAGTATTCTCGTCAACACTTCCTTGGCGTGGGGCCTAATCTAAGATCAAAGCGATCACTATCCTTCTCCGCGATCCCGCATACCCACCCTTTTGTACATGCATTCCAACGGACTCTTCCGAAGTTGATGGTCTTTTCCAAGTTTTATGGTCTAAACATGTACAATCCATCATAGACACTAGTAGGACACCCGTCCGGGCAGGTGAAGATCAAAGTCTCCAAGTTGTAGAGCAACGCAACCTGGCTCAATCAAGTGTCTGTTGATATGCGAAAGGAAGAAGATTCAGCTGACTTTCCTAAAGCCTATATAGATCTCATGGTTAACACGTAATCTACGATGCAAGAATTACTGACGATATTTGTTATTAATTCCAAGATGATACTTTCTCTGCAAATGGAACCTCCACCAATCCACAAACCTTTCCATGGTTCCATTTGGCCGTCGTATAACCATAAAGTCATATTATTAAGAAAATAGCATTACCGTAGAAATTTGAATTGATTTATGATGTCGACTCATCTATTTGGTTTAAATGGAGGACGGAGAAAGGAAATTTCATTTGATCTTAGTTTTGAAAGAGAAGTACGGATTTTACAGTTCACTTGTACCGTGTTTTAAAATTCTTATGTGTGGTTTGACTTTGATTTGAAAATGTTTATTCAGATTCATGTGTTTTTCTATCCAGGTAGGGTGTGTTTGGTAGCCCGGTTATGTTTGGTAGCCCGGTTGTGTTTTCTTATCTCATACAAGCTGAGTATAACTGTGTGAACCTCGTACAAGTTGCATTATTATGTTGCGTTTGGTAGGTCGGGTGAGTTAAGATGAGCACAACTGAGATCTTGTTTGGTAGGTTGGATCAGCTGAGCCTAGCCATATAAAAATAAAAAGCAATGGGGTCTCTGGATAAAAAAGCAATCGGGTCCTTGGAGAGCCACCGCCGGCGCTCCAGGAGGTCGAGCTCCTCGTCAACGGGTGATAACTGCAAGTGCACATATCATTTGTAGCTAGTTTCGAAGTAAAGATATCGATCCCACAGGGAGCAGAAGTCTGAAGTCTAGTAACTCTTGAAATAACTATTACAATAGAAATGCTAAATAAAGTTTTAAGTGACAAAATAAAATACGAGTATTGTGTAAAAATATGTTTTTGCGTTTTTGGTATAAGAGTAACAATGAATAAAGTAAAACAACTGAACATAGAAAGTAAGTATCACGTATGCAAGAGAGATTGGAACTGCAATAGGGAAAATGCGTTCAGAGAGAGTAGTGGATACAACACTAGAATTATAATGAGCTAAGATAACGATTATCATCATGAATATTCTCAACTATGTATGTGTGGGAACTCCGTATTTGGAAAAATAGGCAGCAACCGCTGCTCACATCATCCTCATAACCACAACAGTCAGCAATCGACATCAATCGAATTACTGCGCTATTAAAGGACGTAATCCCGTATGACGTATCCCATGGCATGGATATCGTTCCGTAAATTTTCTCGGTCTCCCAAGTTGATACGTAAGGAGTGCCAACAGCTTTATAGTCACTGTAAGTGCTAGCACACATCCATCTACCAACAAGTAGTTCCCTCCATCAAGTTCCCATGAGAGGCAAATATTGAGAGGTCGACTTCTCTCAACATCAAGATGAAAACAATCTAACACATGGTCACAACGATGAATAGCATAATAAACTTTATCTTATTTCAATCTCATACTAGGATTTCTCCATCTCCCCAAGAACTAATGATCTACTCAGACATGGAGGCAGTCAACATCATGGCAATAACAATGGAATCTATCATAGATGAATAGTACTTGTATAATGAAAGGAATATGTCCTGAGAGGCAACAATAAAGTTGTTATTATACATATTCCAAGTATAAGATAGATGTTTATTTTGCATGTTATAATTGTATTAATTTGGAAACGTTAATACATGTGTGTTTAATAAACAAAAGGAAAGTTCCTAGTTATGCCTCTCTTATAAACTAGCTCGTTGATTAACAAGATGATCAAGGTTTTCTGATTATAGACATTGGATGTTGTTAATAACGAGGTCACAACATTAGTGGAATGATGTGATGAACATTCATCTGAAGTATAGCATTACGATCAAAGTCATTGTGTTTATATTGCTATAACATCTAACAAAGTAATCCTAGTCCTTAGACCATGAGATCATGTTAATCACTAACACTGGAAGAGTATCTTGATAACATCAAACGTCACACCGTGAAAGGGTGATTATAAAGGTGGGTTTAGTGCTATAAAAGTGTTATGTAGAAGCTCATGGATCAAGAATGGGATTTGTCCATTCCGATGATGGATAGATATTATCTGGGCCCTCTCGGTAATATCACACTGGTTAGCTTGCAAGCAAGTGATGAGATCACTAGAATGTTATATCACGGGAACGAGAAAAGAGTACATGCTCAGAATAGATCAAACTAGGTATGGAGATACCGATGATCGAATCTCGGACATGTAATATATCGCGAGACAAAGGGATTTAGTTACTAGTGTTAAAGGTTCTCACGATCACAGAAGTCATCGTAGAATGTGTAGGAGTCAGTATGGATCTCCAGGTCCCGCTTCTGATTATTGATCTGAGAGGGGTCTCGATTATGTCTACATTATTCACGAACCATAGGGTGACACACTTAAGGGACACCAACACCATTTGGAGCAAATGTGTTTTAGACGAATGAATTGCAAAGCGCTGGAATTGTTTCAATAGACACCGAAACTATTTCAGGTGAAATTGCTAAAATTGGTTCTGCATGTAATATTGAAATGTTATAGGGGGTTTTATGTGAATGTAATTTAATAAAATAGTTTTATTAAATGAGAGAGCATTAAATTTGGAGAAATTTAATGCATTTAAAGTAAAGACTTTAAAGAGGAATGTTAAGGGACACTTTTATGTGGAGGGGGTTACCACCACATGAATGGGGTAGGTGAGGGCTCACCTCCATGGGGCGTCGGCCATGGGAGGGGTACCCCCCTCCTATAAAAGGCCACCCCTCTCACCCTTCTTCCTTACACCTCCTCGTGAAGGATCTCTCTCCCCCTCTAGAATTATTCCCCCATGGTCTCGGATTATCGAGATACATGTTCTTGGTGGAATTTCATCTGGAAGGAGTTGTTGCTTCTGCTACATCGTTGGAGTGAGGAGGCGAGGTTGTTTGGTGTCCTGAACGTGTGTGCGAGTGCAGATGCGCTGCTGGTTTGTGGCGCTAGGACTTCCACACGATCTTGAGATCGACAAATGTACGACTACATCATCCACGAGCTCCTACTCGTTAACAAAACTTTGTTGTCTTTGAGGGTAAGTTCTCCATGGATGTATATCCACCCGTTGCTTATATCTAGTAGATAGATCTCGGCGTATAGTTCTCATCGTAGGAAAAAAATTGTTTTCTATGTTGTGAACCCTTCATATAAATCCACAGCGAGTACGGAAATTACAACAAGATCTAGACAAGATATAGATGGGATGGATGGAGATGGTGGTGATGCAGGGGTGGATGATGAAGGTCGGTGCCTTAGCCTCCCGGATCTGTGCAGGGCGAAAATGGATCCCCGGTGGATGAGTTCCCCCTCTAGTTGCCTTCCAGAGGTGAGGTTTCAGCGATTTATGGGTGTTCTATATGTCATCTCCCCGATCCAGTTGCATGGGGTGAAACTATTTGAAGAGGCAGTGGCGGCGCCAACTATACGGTGGGAACTATACGACCAGAAAATTTATTCTCGCCGTATAGTTGGTCGTTGAACCGTCTGTATGTCTTGTTGACTTTGGATTTTCTTCTGATATTATTAATATTTCCCAAATAAGCGGTTTACGTTGTTTTTGACTCCTTTTCTCCTCAGTACAATTACTCTAAGAGTTGTGTCCATTGGATCCATCATCTGTCATGATCCTGGTGAAAACATACATAAAATATGCGCGCGAGTACCGTAAAATACCAAGATCCTACATATACAATGCAAAATAATAGTGTAAAACATGATGCAAATATGCACTCATCAACTTTCTCAAGCTTAGACTCTTGCTCGTCTCGAGCAAGTTTAGCTTAATGGATGTGATCCTCATATTCATAAAGCTGAGTCGATAAAATAAATGAGGCAGTTTCAACATGTGTTTATCATATAAGATACATAGGAATAAGTTCATGAATAGTACCTTACTCGAACCATTTGAATAGTATTAGCAGGCTTCCACACCTTAGTGATCAATAGTTCACAAAAGATGAATCTCAATATAACGTAAAAGTATCTGGTTCAATCGAATGAGTTAGCGAGGTAGTCCCAAGTGTTTTAGGATCGACGTATTCACTTGGGATTCAAAATCTCAAAAGTTTCTATTTGTCATACTACAATATAGTGGTATATGACTATTTTCTCTTTGCACACTCGCTCTTTTTCTTCTTCATTTTCTTCTCTTTTGCGTATATGCTCACACTTTTGTTTAAGTGTTGTGCAAAGGAGCTAGCCATACATTCCACTTTATGTAGGAATTCAAAGTTTAACAATCTCAATTATCAAATTCCAATTGTATATGAAGCATTTTTATGACTTCAAGATTCTATCTCGAGTTGTTCTCACTCTATTTTGATAACACTTTTTATTTTCCTTTGTTCGAATTTTCTTTTTCAACTTAACCGCATAGATAATTTTTTTCTTTTCAAATCAAACCGTATATTTACAACATGTTGACCAAATTATCTTTATGTGTTCCATTAATACCAATGGTGTGGAAGACTACTATTTCTATCATCGAGTGCAAGTAAAATTATACTCAAGCCATTCATATATCCAATAAAACAAACACAAACTCAATATTTCTTCATATATAATAATAAACTCGGAATTTCATTGAAAGGGATTGACTATTCCTAAAGAGAATTCTAATTATGCTAACTTTATTTCTAGTTTGAACTAATGCAAAACTAAAATAGTAATGTAAAACTCATAAGATAGATTACAAGGTCTTAAAGATCTCCCCAAGCTTGGAATCAAGCCAGGCGGGATCAAATAATCCCTTGCGATTATTTGATACCATGATTATTATAGATCACTCTGGCGCCATGGCACACGGTATCTTCTCTTCACGGGCCAGCCTGAGACGGAGGGATTGATTGACAGCTTCTAATTTTTTTAACACGCAGCTTGTAGAAAAGATTATTCCTCTCCAGCTGACGAGGGTTTAACTCATCAATGTCCATTGTTATGGACTTGGGTTTTGGAGAAGGAGGGAGCGCTGGAAGCATCAATCGGCTAGCAAACAAGCACACATGGATGCAAGGTTTACCCAGGTTCAGGCCTCGTATAGGTCCCTACTCCTGCTTGTCTACTCTTAGAATTAACGAAGGAATCGAAGATTATAGGGGCGCGCAGATGCAATCTGGCGAGAGTTGTGGAAACTAGGGTTGTGTGTGTCCTCCTCGCCGCCCCCTCCTTGTCTTTATATAGATAGGCCAGGTCTCGGGTAGCAGGTCGAGTCGGTTACAGTTTAGGGTTTGCCCTTCAAACTTTCTATCTTTAGACCTCTTCTTGTCTTGCAAGTTATCGAGAGTCCGTAGGCCACTCGAAGTCTTCATTGGGCCGTGGCAACATCGTGGGCTTCCACCGTACCTGGACCGTATATACCAGACTCGAGTACCTGCAGGGTATACCATGTCAGTAGCCCCCGAGTGTCCAGTGAAATCGCAGATTCGACTGGGGACTTTTGGAAGCCTTTCGAGTGCATGACTAAGTACTTTTTCGAGTATCCTGTTTATGTCATAGGGATTGTTGATATGCGTGCCTGATTTAACTGATGTATCGGTATCAGTTAACTACCTTAGGGAAAAACAACACAATCTACTCGAACTCGAGTCCTCGGACTCGAATTCGGAAAAGTGCTGGTGTAATTCGACTCAAGCCGCGGAGGTCTTACAGGAGTCGAATTCCAGTATAAGGGTGTGAGCACTCGACGCGTCCGTCAAGGCATGTTCATCGTACCTGTAGGGACGGATATATTTCTAGTAGTGTGCAGCAAATGTGTTGTCAGGCCTTATTCAGGTCTTATCTTCACGATGCAAGCACGGCATCCGAAATTTGTCATCGCGGAGATGATTCAGGTGACCCAGGAGACGCGGTCTCTTTGTAGGGAAAATATGAGGCGGTGTCGCCATAGACTTCGAGTGTGGATGTTATCAACACACAGTACGATGTACAAATAATCATAGGGTGCACGACCAGCTCTCCCTATGGGAGTAGCCCCCGAGTCCCTGGTTGAGTCGAAGACTCAGGCAGGGACTAAAGAACTTATGCGACTGCTGTCGTCTTTTGTTTGCTTGGTTGAGTCGAAGACTCAGGCGGGGACTAAAGAACTTATGCGACTGCTGTCGCCTTTTGTTTGCTTGTTTCAGTTGAATTTATTTCCAGCGCTCCCTATGGGAGTAACCCATGATCCATAGTCGAATCGTAGATTCGAGTGGTTGGGTATGCTTTGAATGTCCATATTCCTGTAGAAAAGAAAATCGTAGGGTGCGCGACCAGTGCTCCCTATGGGAGTAGCCCCCGAGTGCTTGGTGGAGTCAAAGACTCGAGCAAGGACTAAAGTAGTCGAAGTCTTCTAGTGCTCAATCTTTGATGACATCAGTGCTGACGATGGGATGACCTCAGTTGCCCGCGTGAGCGGCTTTGACGGGACGTGGTGAGCGGTGGGTCCCATTTTCTGACCCTGACTTGACCGGGTGTGCGTAATCTTTCGTTTTAACTACGCCTCCTCGATTTCCTCGTGTAATGGAGGTAGTGGGGGACGGTTCGTGCTTCAGGCCCTCCACGTGTCGGTCACAATGTGCGCCACGCGTCTGATAGGGTTTCTACTGGCTGTTGGATTACATCTGCCAGGAGGTTAAGTAGCAGCTCAGCCGCAGTTATTTCTCATCTGTTCTTTCTCTGCTTTGTGCCTCCATTGCCATTGTTGCTGCTTTCTACCTCCGAGAGTTTGTTCTGTTCACGGCGCTGGACCAACTCCATGTTTTTCCGAGTTACTTTCTTCGCTCTCATCGCCACCGCAAGATGGGGAAGAAGAAGGGAGGTGCTGCCGCTAAGTTCGCCGCCGCCACTACTGCTGCCAAGAAGAAGGGCGGCTCCACTGTTGCAGGCACCAGCGCCGCCGTCGTCGGGAAGAAGAAGGGCGCGGGCACTCGCGTCACCAATGGCGTGTGGCGCGCGTCCATCATCAAGTCGTCCGAGCTCCGTCTTCTGTGCCAAGATGGAGTTCTATCCTCCGCAGTTGGTGACTCGCGAGTCCCAGGTGGTGAGGTAACCCCTTGTCTTCCTGCTGGTTTCCGGGTGATGTTCCTAGCGTTCATCATCCGTGGTCTGTCTCTGCCCCTGCATCCTTTCTTCAAGGGCCTCCTTTTTTTCTATGGGCTCCAGCTGCACCAGCTGTCCCCCAAATCTATTCTCCACATTGCCTGCTATATTACACTTTGCGAGTGCTGGCTCAGAGTTGAGCCACACTTTGGTCTCTTCAAACGGCTCTTCAAGCTGAAGCGCCAGTCGACATCTGGCTCCGTAGTCTACGATGTAGGAGGCTGCGGTATCCATGTCGACTCCTCCATCACATACTTCGACATCAAGCTCATGGCGTCCGTCCAAGGGTGGAGGGACAAGTGGTTCTATATCCGCGACCAGAAGGCCGACGGAGACCACTTCGGACTCACGCCTTTTGATCCCGCGGCGCCATGCAGGAGGAGGCATTCTTGGAAGAACGTGGTGATTCCCGGCAAGTCTGAGGAGACAGATGTGTTGTACGAGCGCGTCTGTGACCTCGAGAGTCGCATGGGTAAAGAAAAGGGAGGCTACACCCTCATTCGCACATGGTTGCGCTGTCGCATCCAGCCTCTGCAGGCCAGAGTCCACCCTATGTTCCAGTGGGCTGGTGCAGACGATGTTACTCGCGTATCTGCCGATGGGATTTCCGCAAGTGAAGTAGATAAGAGGGTGTGATTGCTGACCAAGTACACTGCCAAGGATGTACTCCCCAGTGAACCAGTCGTTCCTCCATTTGATACTTCTAATCCTCCTCCTGAGGTATGGTTGTGCTACGAAGTAGCTTTATTTGTCGAGTGCTTCATTTTCTTGACGTGTGCTGACTTGTTTTCTGTATGCATGATTGGAAGGTGTCTCCCACTTTGCCCCTCTTCCTGAGGGGGTTATTCCTCGCGAAGTAGATGAGGAGGACGAGTCGGAGTCAACCGTCCCATTTGAAGAGGAGGAGGAAGCCCCCGAGTCCAGCAGTCAGGACACTGGCAAGTGTTCGCGCAGCAAAGATTCGGATGCGTCGTCTCCTTCGACTCTAGAAGGCCCAGCTATTGGTGCAGAGTCGCCAATTCCTGCTATTCTTGTGAGTTCCAAGGCACCATCTGCCCGCAAGAAGATGAGGCTACCAAAGGAGTCGTCAGAGTCGGAGGACCAGACCTTTGATTTTGATAAGTTTGACTAGTGAGTATACAATTCTCATCTTGGTTCTTTTTGGAGTTGCGTTTCCTGATGTTGATTTTGTTCCGTAGTCAATCGACATCGTCATCTTCTAGCGACATCCAATTTCGCGGACTCCAAGGCCAAGGAAGTGGCTGAGCGGACTCCTTCCCCCCATTGGCGACCCACTCCGGGCACAATTCATCAAGTTCTCCACACGCCGTGGAGCATCAGATGGTTGTCCGGACGACTGCGCGGCAATCGACTTCGGAGTCTCTGGAGGATCACACATGTGTTATGTTGCTGTTACTTGCAGTCGAATTAATCATCCATGCTATCTGCTGATCTTATGCTTTTTCTCCTGTTGCACCTTATTGTGAAGGAAGTTGCTCGCCTGACGGAGCAAGTACTTGCAATGGGTCGACAGCACGCGTTGCTAGACAATCGCCACCGCGTGGTTGAAAGTTAGTATCTTGTGCTTCTTCTTCTTCATCCTTGTGATATTTTTATATACTCGACTGACGGTCTACCTTGTGTGTTTTGCAGATGAGCATAACGTGCTTCTTCACGAAGCCGCTTCCCTTGAAAAGACACTCGTCGCGGCGGTGAAGTGTCGCGATGAGGCAGTCGTGGCGCTTGATGAGTCGCGGAAACGCGAAGAGGATTTGCGCGCCTCCGTCGTTGCTAGGGAGAAGTTGTTCGAAGAACAGCTCTTCTCGATTGCTAAGGCGCTGTCAGGTATTCTGTCGTCTGGATTTCCATTGTTTCATTTCTTTTCGACTTTGTTATTGTGCTGACTTTTGCTAATACTTTGCTCTGTGTAGATGCCGGTGGTCTGAGTTTCGACGCCCAGGCGCTTCGTCGCGATGATGCTTTGGCAGGCGCCATCACGGCAGTCGAAGACCGCAGCGCTTCCATTCAGGGGACGCTGACCAAAGCTAAGGGTGTACTCAGTCGTATCCTCGAGGAGTTGGTGCCCAAAGCTAAGCTGATCGAGAACGTTGATGACTTGGTGGGGTCCCTTGCTGGAGGTATTCCTGCGGGCTTCAAGAACTCGCTTCATGTGGTTGGAGCTTCCATGTCACTCGCGATGGTTCAAGCCCATGGCATGGAGGTGGATCCCGTTGCGGTCTCCAAGGAGATGCCTGTCGGCGCAGATGGTCAACAGATAGTTTTTGCCCCTTTTGCAACTGCATGTGGCAAGTATGGGCCTCAACTCATCAACACAATCGCCAAGTACTCTGAGGAGCTGCAGCGGGCCAAGAAGGCGGCGAAGGCTGCGACATCAGGGGCCGACGGGAATCCTGTGGCGTATGATACTGCCACGGACTCGATGAGGCCCTCGAAACCAATGTCCAAGTCGAAGAAGCAAGCTGCTCCTCAATAGTGATATCTGTAATAGTTGATAGTGCGACTCCTTTTTGTTGAAAACATGCCACTTGCTAAGTGTTCCTATTGATACTTTTGATATGTTTGGATGTACTTTGAGTTTTTGTCCATGTGTTGCTTGGTCCCTTATTTGTCTCTTGCTTGGCTTGTGGTAGGGTACATCGAGTGGTCCTTCGAGTGAACCTCGGGATCCGCCATCCACAGGTGATACCCCAGCGCAGTCACACTCAAGGGTGGATGAGCTGTCCCTTCTTTTGCGACTGCGCGATCGCGTTAAGCAGCTAGAACACGAACTGCCCGTCCTCCGTGGTAACGCGGATGTATGGAAGTCGACGGCAGAGAAGGCCACTGCCCGAGAGCAATATCTACTAGGGGAGGTGGCGCAGCTGGGTGACCAGTTCAAGTGTTAGATTTCTGCCTCCTTATCTTTTCTTGTAGCCAGTCGCGGTAATTCGTTGTCTTCATACTTTTGCCCCTTGCTTGGTGTAGTTGTCAGCGCGCATCGTCCGCAGGAAGAAAAAGACAGGATCACCATTTGCATGAATGACCTGACCCAAGAATAGCTTCAAGCGAGTGGGTACTTCTGGGTAGATCATGATCGCGCGATCGCACTTGCGACTCTGCAGGATCGTGCCTCGCGAGTGCTTCATATTCTGAAGAAGTCGCAATCATGCTTAAGGAATATTTATTAAACGATGTTTCCGATGGACGTCGTTCCCTCGAGCCTGCTGGCTCTCCTTGCTAAATTTCAAGACTTGAGTGGAGTCTGCGAGTGTGTGCGGCAACAGTTAGTGGCTAGTGCCAAGGCTGCGTTGTCGCTGGTGCGACTGCATAGGCCCGATGTTGATGTTGCAGTTGTGCTGCTGGTCCGCCGACTCCGCCGGTAGGTTCGACCTGGAATATGGTTCCTCATTACCAGGCGGTGGATCGCCCAGCGGAGGAAATTGTCGGCTTCTTCGAGGAGCAGACAAACGTTCTTTTGTTGCAATAGTAGTGTTAACTTTGTATCCTGCACATAAATGTACCAGTGTTGTAAAGTTCATATATATATGTTGTGTATAATTGGTTGATATTGATGTGAAAAGAGCTTGTTAGTTCGTATGTTTTGCGAGTGTGTTGCACTATGCGATTCCCTTTCGTTAGCCTGGCTTGTGTTTTATCTCAGCACCTTGCCAACCTGCCAGGTGCGTTGCAACTGGGTTGGTGTTTGTCAAGGGTTCGATTAATGCGTCAGCTACTCAGGATATCGCGATTGGTCCGTAGAACAGATGTGTAAAGGGTGGCGCAACCCCCGAGTAGATAGATGGCGAAAAATAATAGAAAAACACAGAGTTTGGGGCACTTAGCTTTATTTATTCATAGAACAGTACGAGGTACAATGCAGGGCTAAGTATCCTTGGCTGAATAGCCTTATTTGTAATGAAAGAAATAAGAGACGACTAAGGGTAGAAGCACCGTAGCTGCGCGATGTTCCAGGGGTTGGAGTACGCGACTCCTGTCTCGAAATCTTTGAGGCGATAGGCGCCACCTAGGATTACTTCTGTAATCACGTATGGTCCTTCCCAAGGGGACTCGAGCTTGAGATGCCCTTGCTGTTTCAGTCGCAGGACCAGGTCTCCTTCGACGAAGGACCTGGGGCGTGACCTTCTGATGTGGTAGTTGCGCAGGTTCTGCTAGTAGATCGTCGATCTTTCTGCTGTGATTTCCCGTGCCTCATCAAGGAGGTCGACGGAGTCTTCGAGTGCAAGAGTTGACTCTTGCTCGCTGTAAGCGACCACTCGCGGTGCCTTGTATCGTACCTTTGCGGGTAGCACCGCTTCATCACCATGCACCATGAAGAACGGGGTGTACCCCGTGGCACTGTTTGGGGTTGTGCGTAGGCTCCAGAGTACCGATTGCAGCTCGTCTGGCCAGCATCCTGCGGCTTGTTCGAGTGGCCTAAGGAGTCGCTTCTTGATTCCGCCGCAGACGAGCCCGGTGGCCTTTTCGACTTGACTGTTGGTCTACGGATGAGCTACGGAGGCATAGCTTATGTTGATTCCCAGGATTTCGCAGAAACCCTGGAACTCCTTAGAGGTGAAGTTTGTTCCATTGTCTGTAATGATGTTGTGTGGCACTCCGAAATGATAGACAATGGACTCGAAGAATTTGACTGCGTTGGCTCCTGACCGGTTAGTCACTGGCATGGCCTCTATCCACTTGGTGAATTTGTCGACTGCGACCAAGAGGTAGACGTAGCCTCCTCGCGAGGACTTTGGGAGCTTGCCGACCATGTCGAGTCCCCATTGCGCGAAGGGCCAGGCCAATGGTATTGGCCGGAGCTCCGCGCCAGGTGCATGTGGTTTGTCCGCGAATCGCTGGCAAGAGTTGCAGTTTTGGACGATGTCCTTGGCGTCGCGCATGGCCGTGGGCTAGTAGAATCCAGCTCGTAGAGCTTTGGCGACGAGGGCGCGACTGCCGGTGTGGTGCCCGCAAGTCCCCTCATGGATGTCAAGGAGAACGGCTCTTCCATCAGCGTTGGAGACGCATCGCTGGAGTACTCCTGTGATGCTGCGCTTGTATAGTTCACTGTTGATGACGACGAATGCCTTGGATTGCCGTGCGATTTGCCGCGTGATGTCTACGCACTTCTATTCTTGTAAACAGTTGTTGGGCCTCCAAGTGCAGAGGTTTGTAGAACAGCAGCAAGTTTTCCCTTAAGTGGATTACCCAAGGTTTATCGAACTCAGGGAGCAAGTGGTCAAAGGTATTCCCTCTCAAGCAATCCTGCAATCAAGATACAAGAAGTCTCTTGTGTCCCCAACATACCCAATACACTTGTCAGGTGTATAGGTGCACTAGTTCGGCGAAGAGATAGTGAAATACAAGTGGTATGGATAATTATAAGTGGTAACGGTGCCAGAAAATAGCTTGCTGGCGTGTGGTTGACGTGGGAAAAGACTAAAGGCAAACTGAAATAAAGATGGAAGCAAGCAAACATGTAACAGATCTAATAGCAAACAGTGTATCAATGCTTAGAGACAAGGCCTATGGATCATACTTTCACTAGTGAACACTCTCATATAAATATCTTCTCTTTATGATACTACTCTTAACTACTCTCCGGTTGAACACTCTAATCGATGGTAGGGCTATAACAACACACCTCAAAGTTCATCTTTCCCAACTAGAAAACCCCACACTGTCACCTTGAGGTCTACATGGTTCAAACAAACACCACAATTTCATAAAGACATCCAACTCCAAATATAACTCATAACAAGTATTTGTAATCTCTAGCCTAAGTGCCACCATGGTGTGCACGATGTCACTTTCACACACATGGGGAGAGCAGAGATCTATTAAAGCACTTGAGTAGCAAGGTAGATCTACTTGATTACAAAGCTCATGATCACAATATGATCATGCATAGAGAGAGATGAACACATAGCTACCGGTAGAACCCTTAGCCTTGAGAGAGAACTACTCCCTCCTCATCATGGGAATCAGCAACGGTGATGGAGATGGTGGTGGAGATCGATGGAGATGACTCCGGGGGCACTTCCCGATAGGTGCCGGAACAGAGACTTTCTATCCCCCGAATCTCCCCTTCGGTGGCGGCGGCGCTGCGGAACTTTTCGTGGATTTCTGATTGACGATCTAGGGTTTTTGCCTCGAGAGGAATATATAGGCGAAGGAGGCAAGGTCGGTGGCCAGCCAGGGGCCCACACCATGCCCTGGCGCGGCCTGGGGGTACCCGCGCCTAGGGGGGTGTGGCCAGCCTGTGGCCCCACTCCGACTCTCCTTCTGGCTCCGTGAATCTTCCGGGATAATAGGCACTTTGGCTTTTGTCCCGTCCAATTCCGAGAATATTCATTTTCTGACTTTCCTAGAACCAAAAACAACAGAAAACAGGCAACTAGCACTGTGGCTCTTGTTAATAGGTTAGTCCAAGAAATCATATGAAAAGTACTCCAAAGTGTGGAAAAAACATAAGAAAGTAGATAAAACCAAGCATGGAACATCAAAAATTATAGATACATTTGCAATGTATCACCGCGCGTCAGTCGGGTCATCCGACAGCCTCTTGCTGAGAAGGTATGTGATGTAGGGTTGAGTTGAAGAGGGTTCTATCATCATGATCGCCATTGGTCCTTCGAGTCATGTGTCGATCTCCAGGTTGTCGAGTGCCATTGGCTCATTGAGTGGCGTAGCCCCCGAGTCCGTTGTTGCGCTTGTTTTCTTCTCTGCGGCCTTTGGCTTGATGGAGCGTTTGCAGATGCGCTCGAGAAATACCCCAGGTGGTATGGGGCGCAGGTAGAGCCAATGTTGGCGAGTGTGTCCGCCTCTTCATTGCTTTCGCGGCCTACGTGCTGCAGCTCACAACCGTCGAAGTCCCCTTCGAGTGTGTCGTTGAGGTTGCGATAGGCGATCATATTATTGTTCAGCGCGTCGCACTCATGCATTGTCTGGTTGACGACCAGCTTGGAGTCGCCATAGATTATTAGCCTCTTGGCGCCGCGGGCTTTTGCCATCCGCATCCCGTGCAACAGGGCCTCGTATTCAGCTTCGTTGTTGGAGGCGGTGAACTGCATTCGCAGAATATATTTCAGCTTGTCTCCCTGGGGTGATGTCAGTATGACACCTGCGCCAGCTTCGTATTTTCGTTTGGATGTGTCGAACTGCATTGTCTAGAGGTAAGACATATCTGGTTTTTCAGGGAGCTGATTCTCCATCCAGTGCACAAGGAAGTCAGGGAGAACTTGTGACTTGATCGCGTTGCGCTTTTCATATGTAATGTCTCGTGGAGACAACTCGATTCCCCAAAGCGCGACTCGTCCGGTGGCGTCGAGGTCGTTGAGGATGTGCCCAAGCGAGGTGTCGTTGACCACCACGATTGGGTGCTCCTGGAAGTAGTGGCACAGTCGCCTGGCCGTCATGAAGATGCCATATGCCAGCTTCTGGTAGGGTGGGTACCGCTTCTTTGTTGGCGTGAGTACCTCGCTGAGGTAGTAGACTGGGCGCTGTACCCCGTGGACCTTGTTTTCGTCGGCTTGTTCCACCACGAGCACTATGCTGACCACCTGGTTGGTGGCGGAGATGTATAACAATAGTGGTTCCCTCTCGCGTGGGGTCACCAGTACGGGTGAGGTAGACAGTAGACGATTGAGGTCTTCGAATGCTTCTTGTGCCTCCTTGGTCCACTCGAACTTGTCAGCTTTGCGGATAAGTTGGTAGAAGGGTAGTGCCTTTGCACCCATTCGATTGATGAATCGACTAAGCACCGCAACTCGCCCAGCTAGCTGCTGGACACCTCTTACGTTCTTCGGCTTCTCCATGTCCAGTATGGCTTTTATTTTCTTCGGTTTCGCCTCGATCCCTCACGCGGAGATGAGATACCCGAGTAGTTGCCCAGGTGGTACGCCGAAGGCGCATTTTTCCGGATTGAGCTTGATCCGGTAGCGATCGAGGTTGGCGAAGGTTTTGCATAAATCGTCGATTAGCGAGGCTTCCTCTTTGGTCTTGATTACGATGTCGTCAACATAAACTTGGATGTTGCGACCAAGTTGGTTCTTGAGGCAAGCTTGCATGCATCGCTGATAGGTTGCTCCTGTGTTTTTTTAGCCCGAATGGCATTGTGTTGTAGCAGAACACACCAAAAGGCGTTGTAAACGCTGTTTTATCTTGATCTTCCTGTTGAAAATATGCCCTAGAGACAAATAGTAGTAAGGACTATTATCATATTTCATATAGTTTATGATTAAGTTTTATATCATGCTATAACTGTATTGAGTGGAAACATCAATACACGTGTGATATATAAACAACCAGGGGTTCCAGTGAAACTCTAGTCACTAGTTCATTGGTCAACAGATGATCAACTTTCCTGATCATGTGGCATTTATGCCAGTTGGAAATGAGGTCATCTCATTCTAAGAATGAGATGATGAACCAATACCCAACCTAAACATCGTGACCCAATCATGTCACGAAGTTCAAGTTACGATGATTAGAAATGGATCCTCGTAGACTATTTCTTAGACCGTGAGGCTATATCAATCACTGTCTCCCGAGAGTGCTTAGATAGCATCAAACGCCATCTGGTAAAATGGTGGTTATAAAGGTGTGTTCAGGTACTCGGAGGAAACCGTAGAGGCAATATATGTCAAGAGCGGGATTTGTCCGTCCATGTGGCGGGAAGATACTCAAGGGCCCACTCGGAGAAGTTATATCCAATAGCTGCGCAGCGTGTGATTTGATCACACGGGATATCACTTGTTGGAACGGGTCAAGTAGCGTTGTTTAGTAACGAGATTGAACACGACATGATGATGTCATTGATCAGATCTCGGGCAATGCAAGTATCGAGTGACAAAGGGAATAAGACACGACTGTCCCGGTTCAAACGACGAAAGATCTTTGTGGAACGCACAGGGGTCACATGGCCATCCAGGTCCCTATGTCGATCATTGGTGCGGGAGTGTCCCGACCATGTCTGGAGTGTTCCCGAACCGTGGGGTATCACGCTTAAGGGCTTGATGTGAAGGAGATATGCCCGAGAGGCAAATAATAAATAGGTTTTTATTGTCATATCTCAATTAGTTTATAATAGTTTCATTTTGTCCTATAACTGTGCCAAGTAGAAACATTGGTACAGGTGTGGTATGAAACAACAAAGTCCCTAGTAGCCTCTATTCATACTAGTTCATTGGTCAAGAAGATGATCTGGGTTTCAAGATCATGGGCATTTATGCCGACTGACAATAGGATCATATCATTGGAGAATGATGTGATTGGATATTCCTCGAAGGATTGCAACACGATCAAGTCATATAGTTCATTGTTGCAACAGCTATACCTAGACTCCTTCTTCTTAGACCGTGAGCTCATATTACTCACTGTTTCCCTAGGCTGCTTAGACTGCATCAACCGTCATTTGGTAATACGGTGGCCATAAAGGTGTCCGTTGGTATTCCGAAGGAACAGTAGATGACATGTGACTGCAAGACCGGGATTTGTTCACCCACATGACGGGTAAAGATACATACGGTTGGCTTGGTGAGATTACATCTATAAATGTTGCAACATGTGACTAGGTCACGGGGATGTAATATCACGGTAACAAGAAAACATAACTTGTTGTGAACGAGATTGAACAAAGGTATGGTACCAATGATCGGATCTCGGACAAGTTGTATCGAGAAACAAAAGGAAGCAGATGCTGCATTTAGCGGTTCAAACGACATTGTCATCAGGAATGCATAGGGGTCACATGGACATCCCTGGTCCCTCTGTTAATCATTGATACCGATCATGTCTAGAGCATTCCCGAGCCATGAGAGGATACACTTATGGGTACGATGGGAGAGATCATTAGTAAGACGAAATCACAGTAGAGAAAGAGAGAAAGCCGTAATTGTTCCATAGAGAGAGATCCGAAGTTGTTCGGAGAAAGAATAAAGGACCGGAATCATTCCGGGGAAGATCCGAAGTTGTTCGGAGAAAATCGAAGGGGAACCGAAAGGTGTTTCGGGTTGAATCAGGTTTTGTAATATTTATTTACATATTAATTAATGTAATTAATATTAAATATAATATTAAAATCTAATTTGAAGGGGTATTCCACTAATGGGCCAAACTTCCTAGGGAAAAAGGGCCCATGAGGGAAAACCGAAAGGGGGGAAGGGCCAAGGGCCAAAGGGCCAAGGCCTAGGCGCCTTGAGGGGGCCCACCCGGCCAGCCTAGGGTTGTGCGCGGGGTGGGGCCCACCCCTGGCCGGCATCCCATGAAGGCCCATGCGCCTCCCCCCTCTCCCTTGAATAGTCCCACATGGGAAACCCAAAGGGGAGGGCACACCCCCTCCCCCTATATAAAGGGGTGCCCATGGGTGGGATTAAACACACCAATATTTGGAGAAGTCCTTTGGTTGACTTCCTCCTTCTCTCTCTCTAGCCCTTGTGACCATGGCCCCAAGTCTGGGCTGTGCGATCAAGGCACACCTGCAGTATGCCGTTGCACTGTAGGGATTCCTAGCCGGATATCAACTTCCGCACTCCCGGCGGGATCGGGGAGCCGGAGGTCTCATCGTGCACCGGATGTGTACGAAGACACGAGGCGCAACACTTGGGGTGCTTAAATGTCGTGAGCCGGAGCTGTTGCATGATGAAGATCAAGAAGGAGAAAGGGGTGACCTGCGAGGAGCTTCGCGACCTTGAGGTCGGCTTCGAGTATGACTACATCAACCACGTTCCCCGCGGAATGTTAACCGCGTACGGTCTACAAGGGTATGTATTCTCTACGCATCGGCCGTTACCGCATTACTACATAGATAGATCCTAGGTAGTTTCTGGGGTTACCTCGTAGGAAAATTTTTGTTTTCCGCATCGATCCCCAACAGTGGTATCAGAGCCGATCTATGCGTAGGAGTGATGTATGGCCAGTACGCACAAGTTTTGTGCGGGCATTGATCCCTTAGTTGTTACCCTCTAACGTGTACTTGTTTATATCGCGATATTGTTTGATGAAGCGGCCCGGACCGACCTTACGCGTATTCGTACGTGATACTGGTTCCACGATCAACATACAACTTGTATCGTATAAGTGGCTAGCGGGTGTCTGTCTCTCATTTGATAGTTGATATAACATTTACAACGGAGGGCCCCGAAAGGGGTGTAGTAGAGACAACTGTCGGATCCATGTTGTGGTTGAAAAATTCGTAGTTTAGAAACGGTTCTAGTGCGAAAGTCCTAACAACCACGTAAAACTTGCAATAGATAAAGTAGAGGCGTCTAACTTTATTTTGCAGGGGGCATGTGATGATGATATGGCATTGGTCGTTACAAAGGTAAAGTAGTTTACTCTTCTATTACTAAGTAGTATAGTGATAGTCATCGTTCCGATGGACGATCTGGTGGAGGCGTTGTGTACTTGGCGTCAAACCAAGGGCAAGATGGAGATCATGCCGGAGCGCTCGATGGAGATCAAGGCGCAAGAAGCACCATATCATATCACATTATACAGATGATATTGATACCCGTTTTACACCTTATTGTGTGCTAGTATTTAGATACTCAATGGTAGCAAATAAGATAATCCCTATTTAATTCCAATGTTTCGTGTTCCCCTTGTCTGTGCACCACCAAGAAAGTTATTCGGTATGAGGCCGGCCGTGATGATCGGGGGTGATGACCCACAAGTATAGGGGGTGTATCGCAGTATTTTCGAGGGAAGTGAAACCCAATTTATTGATTCGACACAAGGGGAGCCAAAGAATATTTATAAGCCTTAACAACTGAGTTGTCAATTCAGCTGCACCTGGAAACAATCTTGCTCACAGCAGTTTATCAGTAGCAGCAGTTTTGTAGTAGAAATAGTAAAGTAACAGCAGTAGTAAAGCAAAGACAACAGTAACAAAAGCAGTAAACAGTGGGATTCAAGTGCGGTAGGCATAGGGATGGATGGACGGGCATTGCATGGACAAGACAATCCACATAGCAATCAAAACATAGGGCAATTGCATATAAATAAGATAAAGCATCCAAGTACTAGACAATCCTAGGAAGGTGTTCCATATATAGTCATACGTGCTCGCAATGAGAACTTGCACAACATCTTTTGTCCTGCCAGCCAGTTTGCAGCGGGGCCTCTAGGGAACTACTGGCAATTAAGGTGCTCCTTTTAATAGAGCACCGGAGCAAAGCATTAACACTCTGTGAACACATGTGATCCTCACATCAAAGCCATTCCCTTCCGGTTATCTCGATTTCTGTAACTTTGGGGCCATAGGTTCCGGACAACAACGTGTGTATACAACTTGCAGATAAGACCAAAAACAATACTATCATAATGAATCAATAACAAGTTCAGATCTGAAATCATGGCACTCGGACCCTAGTGACAAGCATTAAGCATAACAAGTCGCAACAAAGTCAAAAAGAACTAATAGTAGATACTAGGCACCATGCCGTAACAATCTGATGCCATTACATGAACAATCTCATCCAATCCCTACCATCCCCATAGCCTACAGCGGGGGATTACTCACTCATAGATGGGGGAAACATGGATGGTCGATGGAGAAGCGATGGTGATGATGATGGCGATGATCTCCTCCAATTCCCCGTCCCGGCAGGGTGCCAAAATGGAGTTTCTGGTGCTGTTTCGTGGAATTTGGTGGTGGTGGTGGAGCGGAACTCCTTCTGGAAAAACGTCGAACCCCCCGAAGTTTTTAGGTCAGAAGGCTCCTTATAGGCGAAGAGAGAGGCCGAGGGGGTGCCTGGGGGGCCCACACCACCTGGGCGCTGGCTGGCTCAAGCGCCACTGTGGTGTGTGGCCACCGGCTCTTCTCATCTCAGATTCGGCTCCTGAGTCTTGGGTGAAATAGGATTTTGGCATATTTTCCGGGATTTTTCCTGATAGTTGATTTTCTACACAAAAAGTAGACACCAAGGCAATTCTGCTGAAAACAGCGTCAGTCCGCATTAGTTGTATCCAAATCACACAAGTTTAGAGGAGAAACAATAGCAAAAGTGTTCGGGAAAGTAGATACGTTTTGGACGTATCAACTCCCCCAAGCTTAGCTTATTGCTTGTCCTCTAGCAATTCAGTTGAAAACTAAGTGCGATAAAAGAACTTTCACGAACACATTTGCTTCATATGATGTAAATGTTCTCAGCAATGTGATCAACTACTTAGACAGTTCATAATAAAGAGTATGCAACTGTGTCTACTTAATAGTCATTACAAGCTATGAAGAGATTCCAACTCAAGAATAATAAGTAGCATGAAGCACAAACATAAGCAACGTTACAATGCTCATAAAAAGTATGATAGAGTGGTATATCGCTTGCCCTTTGATTATGAATATTAAGGCACCTCTGAAGTTCAAGTGATGACTAGAAGTAAAGATATCAAGGATACAAGCATCAAAGTCATAACACAAATAATCAAGTAATGGAGCAAACACAAAGAATGACAACTATGCTCTCAAGAAGGTGCTCAAAGAATATGTGGAGACTCAACAAGTAGAAGAAAAGGTTTTGAATAATTTGAAAGGCTTCCAAATGCTGAAAGTATGGTACTCGTTAGCTTTGAGCTCTCATTGCCCCTGTCATAAGCATATTTAATGTGGTTAAGGTGAAAGTGAGGTCCAATCTAAGTTATATGCTTGACAAACTATAAACTAAAAATCCTAAGTCCCTTGAGTACGAGGGCCCCTCCTCATGCTACTCAACTTTAGTTACCGGTAAGTTCTTGTCATCGTAAGTATGTGTGTATCATTGAGAACCGCCAACGGGGTACCCCTTGCCCGATGATACGGAAGAATCCCCATATCAAAATGACAAGGCAAGCAGACAATGAGTATCTCAACAATCTTCTTATTTACCATGGGAAAATGGTGCGTTTTTCTCTCTTTCCTCTTTTCATAAATCTCTTTTTTTCTTCTTTTTTCTTTTTCTCAATAGCTATCTCTCTCTTTTTTATAAGAAGAATGCTTCATAGATATCATTATGGTTACGCTCCAGGTTTCCACCATGTCAGCATGGATTAGACCAGCGGCCCAGGCGTTTCTCTAACACCCATACATAACTCCATGGACTTACAAGCTCCCCTTTTATTTCACACCGACGACATCCGCAAACAAAAGAGCAAGGTATCAACTGGGTATATATTTACAAGTGTTGAAAGCATTCCCGTGTGACAAAGACGGTTCTGCTAATCCCCAGCCTATAATTTGCAAGCATATAACTTTCATGGAGAGTTCACGATGGTTCAGGTTTATTAAGTGCAGGAAATAAAGTGTGCCATCAAGTTCGTGAGAGCTTTACTAACTAATTTTCCCATAACAAGCAAACATTTTATTCGGAATAAAACAAGGCATATTGAATATGCACGGGAGTAGCAAATGATGCTAATAGGTAGGTAGGTATGGTGGACACTTTGGAAATATTTGGTTTAGGGAGTTGGAAACATGAGTAAACACTCAGTGGAAGTGAAGGCTAGCAATAGTAAGGGAGCGACAAACGAGAAAGCAATAGCTGTCATTATCATGCTTGCAACAAAACAGGACTAATCATGGCATGAAAGTGATTCAAGATCCTCAAGGCAAAATAATTCATCGAGGCTTAACTGATTATTACAGTCATGTGCATGCATGAGCATGTGCCAAGTCAATTCAAACGAAACATTCAGAGGAGGATACCACGGTGTCATACCAATTTATGAATAGAGCAATGCAAGCAAACATTCATAAGACATGCTACAAACTATTAGCGTGCTAGAGCTAATCATAAGAAAGCAAGAACTACTAAGCATCCAAAGATAACATACACCCTACTTGAACAGACTAAGCAAGCCCACAGTGATGAGTATATGTATAAAAATGAAAACAAATAGAGTTTGTTACCATCCTCTTACCACGCCTCAAGTTGTCATTGATCCTCATTATTGCTCTTCACTTGTGTGGCTTGAATAATAATATGAAACCAATATCCATTGAGGACTGCCGAACCCTGTAGCAAACTCGCAAAAACCAAAGAAGAACGACAAATATTTTTGGTGTTTTCGATTTTTAAACAAGAACCAAAAGGGAAAAACAAGCAAAGCAAAATCTTTTTGGGTTTTTCGAATAGTTCAAACAAAGCAAAAAGGGAAAAGCAAACCAAGGCAAAAAGAAGAAGCAAACCAAAGAGAAACAACAGAAATATTTTTGGTCTTTTTGTGTTTTTAGAAAGCAAAAGCAAAGAAGAACGAAAACTAAAAAGAGAACGAAAACATGAATATACAAAGTACCGACGCAACATGATATGGAGATGAGTGCGGTGTCGGCTTACCTCCCCCCAAGCTTAGGCTTTTGGCCTAAGTGGGTATCAATCCCAAGCTGGCCAGGATGAAGTGTCACCCTGGTACGCCGAAGAGGTCCCCTCATCCTGGTGCGAACTCGAGTACGTCCCTCCGTAATGCGCGGAGTAATCATAGGAGGGCACATCCTCCTGGTGCTGCTCGTGGAAACCTAGCAAGCAAAGCTGCTCGTCCACCTCCTCCTTGGAGCGTGACCACGGTCTCCTGTGAACACTAAACAAAGAAGGTTGTGGCAAAAGGATCTCCCTTTCATCCCCGTCAGTGAAAAGCATCCTATATACTAGACTGTCCAAATCAGAAGTAGAAGTGACAAAGTGATGAGCTTTCATAGCAACAAGATCAAGCCTCTATGGTGCCAGCATAGCATCATAGGGATCCACTGAAAGACCTAATGCATTGACTATACGCGAGGCAATGATGCCCCCATAGATAGGTCCCCTAGCAGCTAGGATGCGAGCAATAAGCGAGCCAAGATTGTACCGAGTGTCATTGTTAAGCGCAGCAGCAAGGAATTCTAAATGATAGTTGGAGATATTACTTGTGTTCTCCCTACCAAGTACACTAGTAGCGAGATAATATGCAAAGTATCTAAGAGCAGGGAGTTGGATATTTCTTATCTTTCCACGCTGCGCCACACGGTCATCATCATTGGTCACCCCTCGGTAAAGCTCCAACAAATCAGCGGGTCGCCCTTGAATTTTCTTCACGGTCCCTGTCATACGCACACCTACAACACTGCAAAATCTCTCCAAAGGCATGGTGAAGGGAAGATCATAGATTTTAAAAGAGACAATAGACTGATAGGGTGTGTTAGTAAACGTGAAGCTCTCAACAAAAGTTTTGGTGAGCATAGCGTATTGCGCACTCTCATCTTGCATATATGAGGTCAAACCAACCCTCTCAATCAGTAGCAAGAAATCATCAAGAATACCTGCAGCTTGTAAGAAGGTAAAACAAGGAAAAGAGGATGGGTGAGCATCCCTTTCACTACCAATACGAGTTGCAATGAGATCTTCATTGTATGATGGCCTATCTTGAGAGGCTGTTCTTGAGGACCGCGACCTCCTAGGTGCATCACTCTCAAATATCTCTCCAAAAGTATGGTTGTTCATGCTTGGTATTCTGAAATTTAAACACCTATTAAACAAGTGATTGCAAAGTAAATATAATGAAGGATTCTACTCATAGGGACTTGCAAGAGGCCTAAACATGCATCAAAACTATGTCTCTAAGCATCAAACAAGCTTACAAGCTCTCATAACCAGTCACCTATAGCAGCAAAATACTCAACATATAATCCACTAAACACAAATCTACTTGGACAAGGGGAGGAGTCACATACCAGGGAACAATTGCTCCAAATTTCAGCAAGAAAGATGGGCTGAGCAAGGAGATCGAAAAAAATCAAGAGCAAGCACAACAAGAACGCGATTTTGAGATATGAACTAGAGCTTACCCGGGAGAGAGAAGAAAGCTGCAGGTGAGAAAGTTAGTGGGGGGCCAGGGGTGGCCCACACCAGGCCATGGCGCCACCCAAGGCTGGTCGCGCCACCATGTGGTGTGCTTGCCTAGTGCCCCCCCTGGTAGCTCCCAGGTACTCCTCTGCCCCTTTTTTCACGTAAAAATTTAATATGATTTTTCTGAAATTTTTCGAGACACTTTATTTTTGGGCATTTTTCAGGAATAGAAGAATGATTTTTCTGACAGACAGATTTTTTTTCTTATGGAAACATGATGCAAGGACAAAACAAGGCTATAACTACAGAAGTTCTAACATGCAAGCAACTAACAACAAAAAGAAAACTAAACGAAAGCAAAAACTAAAATGCAAAGGATAGAAATAAACGGAGATAATCATAATGAAAACATTGTTTTGCTCAATGGAATCCTTTTGTTAACAAGGTTGATCAAGTCTTGCTACCAAAACAATTGCATATGAGACAAAACTTTGTACTCCACTAATGATTATGTTACCTCAACCTTGATAGCAATGGTCCCAATCATAATAGTTTCAAATTTTTCTCTTGGTATGGGACAATATATTTCTCCAACTTGAATGCCTTCAACATGTTCAATTGAATTCAAACCATAAGTCCTTTCAATCTTCTTGGGGAAATAGACAGTATGTTCCTTGTCATTAACATTGAAGGTCACCTTTCCTTGATTACAATTAATAACAGTTCCTGCAGTATTAAGAAAAGGTCTTCCAAGAATAATAGACATATTATCGTTTTCAGGCATTTCAAGCACAACAAAATCAGTTAATATCAAGCAATTGTGAGCCACCTGAACAGGTACATCCTCACATATACCCACAGGAATGGTGGTAGATTTATCAGCCTTTTGCAAAGATATATCAGTTGGTATTAATTTTTCAAGTTGAAGCCTCTTATAGAGAGAGAAAGGCATAACACTAACTCCAGCTCCCAAATCACACAAAGCAGTTCTAACATAACTGATTTTAATAGAGCAAGGGATAGTTGGAATCCCTGGGTCTCCAAGTTTCTTAGGAACCTTACCATTGAAGGAATAATTAGCAAGCAAAGTAGAAATTTCTTCATTAGGGATCTTCCTTTTATTCGAGACAATGTCCTTCATATACTTTGAGTAAGGAGGCAATTTAATAGCATCAGTCAAAGGAATTTGCAAGAATAAAGGCTTCATCCACTCACAAAACTTATTATAGTGTTCATCTTCCTTTGACTTGTGTTTCTTATCAGGGAATGGCATAGGTTTTTGGACCCAAGGCTCTCTTTCACTACCATGTTTCTTAGCAATAAAATCTTCTTTGGTGTATTTAGTATTCTTAGTGTGGTTTTTAGGTTCTTCTTCAACTTTTTCTTCATTAGGAACTTCATTTTCTTCATTACCACTTTCAGTTTCAGCATCAGAGATAGATATACTATTAGGATCTATAGCAGGTTCAGAGGGTTCTACAACAGTTTTATGTTTCTTTTTCCTTTTCTTACGAGTAGAACCACTATTTTCATCTTGTTGAGAATCCTGCTCAATTCTTTTGGGATGCCCCTCAGGATATAGAGGATCCTAGGTAGCAGCACCACTTCTAATTCTAATTTCATAAGCATGTTTTTCTTTAGCAGCATTAACTAGCAAGTCGTTTTGCACTTTAACGAGTTGATCTATTTGAGTTTGAACCATTTGAAAGTGTTTAACAATCATTTTAACATCATTAGAGGTTCTTTCCACAATATCTTTCAACTCAACAATAGCTCTAGTGTTTTCCATTAGATGATTTTGCACCCTTTTATTAAAGTTATCTTGCTTAACAATAAAGATATCGAATTCTTCTAAGCATTGATCAGGAGGTTTAGAGTAAGGGATATCACCTTCATCAAAGTGTTGGAGAGAGTGTACCTCAATAGTAGATGAGTAGAGAATAGGCTTACATAATTCTTCTATAGGAGGTAGATTCTTGACATTTGCAGCTTTAATTCCCTTCTCCTTAAGACATTTCTTAGCTTCCTTCATCACTTCATCATTTAATTCAATAACTCCCCTCTTATTTGATGTTGGAATAGGCACCGGAATAGACGGTTCAGGTACAATTACTTCAGGTATAGCTTGTTTAGGAGGAGTCCAATCTTCAAAATTCTTGCTTATTTTAGCCATTAATTCCTCGGCTTCCTTAGGAGTCCTATTTCTGAAAACACAATCAGCACAACTATCTAGGTATGTCCTAGATTCTTCGGTTAGTCCATTATAAAATATATCAAGAAGCTCATTCTTAGGTAATGGACTTCCAGCCTGTGCATGAATCAAAGCACAAAACCTTGCCCAAGATTCGAGCAATACCTCTTTTTCTCCCTATTTAAAATAGTCTTGATGACCCACAAGTATAGGGGGTGTATCACAGTATTTTTGAGGGAAGTGAAACCCAATTTATTGATTCGACACAAGGGGAGCCAAAGAATATTTATAAGCCTTAACAATTGAGTTGTCAATTCAGCTGCACCTGGAAACAATCTTGCTCACAGCAGTTTATCAGTAGCAACAGTTTTGTAGTAGGAATAGTAAAGTAACAACAGTAGTAAAGCAAAGACAGTAGTAACAAAAGCAGTAAACAGTGGGATTCAATTGCGGTAGGCATAGGGATGGATGGACGGGCATTGCATGGACAAGAAAATTCACATAACAATCAGAACATAGGGCAATTGCAGATAAATAAGATAAAGCATCCAAGTACTAGATAATCCTAGGCATGTGTTCCATATATAGTCATACGTGCTCGCAATGAGAACTTGCACAACATCTTTTGTCCTGCCAGACCGCTTGCGGGGCCTCTAGGGAACTACTGGCAATTAAGGTTCTCCTTTTAATAGAGCACCGGAGCAAAGCATTAACACTCCATGAACACATGTGATCCTCACATCAAAGCCATTCCCTTCCGGTTATCCCGATTTCTGTCACTTCGGGGCCATAGGTTCCGGACAACAACGTGTGTATACAACTTGTAGATAAGACCAAAAACAATACTATCATAATGAATCAATAACATGTTCAGATCTGAAATCATGGCACTCGGGCCCTAGTGACAAGCATTAAGCACAACAAGTCGCAACAAAGTCATAAAGCACTAATAAAAGATACTAGGCACCATGCCCTAACAATCTGATGCCATTACATGAAAGATCTCATCCAATCCCTACCATCCCCATAGCCTACAGCGGGGGATTACTCACTCATAGATGGGGGAAACATGGATGGTCGATGGAGAAGTGATGGTGATGATGATGGTGATGATCTCCTCCAATTCCCCGTCCCGGCAGGGTGCCAGAACAGAGTTTTTGGTGTTGTTTCGTGGAATCTAGTGGTGGCGGCGGAGCGGAACTCCTTCTTGAAAAACGTTGAACCCCCCCGAAGTTTTTAGGTCAGAAGGCTCCTTATAGGCGAAGAGAGGCCGAGGGTGCTGGGGCCCACACCACCTGGCGGCGGCCTGGCTGGCTCAAGGCCACCGGTGGTGTGGCCACCCCTGGCTCTTCTCCGTCTCGTATTCTGTCTCCTGGAGTCTTCGGGTGAAATAGGATTTTTGGCATATTTTCCGGGATTTTTCCCGATAGTTGGTTTTCTGCACAAAAAGTAGACACCAAGGCAATTCTGCTGAAAACAACGTCAGTCCGCATTAGTTGCATTCAAATCACACAAGTTTAGAGGATAAACAATAGCAAAAGTGTTCAGGAAAGTAGATACGTTTTGGACGTATCAGTGTCCAGCGGACATGCCAGGGGTTCCCAGGGAATTCGCCGAGCATGCACTCAGTGTCAACCTAGACGCAAGGCCAGTTAAACAAACAATTCGGTGACTGTCTGAGCCAAGAGCAAAAGCAGTCGGAATGGAGATCAACAGACTCCTCGACGCTAGATTTATACGCGAGATCAAGGAAAGTACTTGGCTCGCCAATACGGTGCTGGTACCCAAAAAGAACACGGATATCCTACGGATGTGCGTGGATTTCACCTCCCTGAATAAGCACTGCCCAAAGGACCACTTCCTGTTGCCGTGAATCGACCAGATCATCGACTCCACCGTGGGATGTGAGCGCCTCTGCTTCCTCGACGCCGACTCAGGCTATAATCAGATTCGAATGAAGGAGGAAGTGTAGGGGTTCCGCGTATGAAAATAATAAAATTTTACCCTACGCCCCTGAACCCCTGAAGCTGCCAGGACCTATATATTAGTAATACAGTAACGGGAGGGGCTTTTCGTGAACTTACCCTTGAAGACCAAAAAGTGTTGTCAACGCTCAGGAGAGCGTGGTTGATGTAGACGAGCTGAAGCCGACCTCAAGGTCGTGATGAAGTCCTTGCGCTCCTTGGCTCCAACGAATTGAGTGCCTCAAGTGCGACACCTCGCGGGGAGTTACACATGTCCGGTGCCTGACGATGACTCCCGCTTCCCTGATCCAGCAGTAGTTGCGGAAGTAGAGCTCCCGGATCCGAATCCCGCAGTGCGAGGCGCTCTACGGTGAAGATGTCTCTCGTTCGCGCAGTCCAGACTTGGGACCACGGTCATGAGAGAGAGAGAGGGGGAGAGAGAAAGTATCAATTAGAGGTCCTCCCAAAAGTGGGGAGACCTTTATTGATTATTGGTGTATTTATCTTGGCCAAATACCCCCACTAAATATAGGGGGAGGGGAGGTACTACCTCCCTCAAAGTCCCGGGGTGGGACTAAAGGAGAGGAGGAGGTGGGGGAGGCACCGCCGGCCACCCTCTCATGGGCCCCACGTGGGGGGCTAGCCCAATAGGGCCTTTGGCCACCCCTTGGCCCTTCTCCCCTCTTGCCTTTCCCTAATGGGCCCTCTCCCCTCTGGGAATTGGCCCATTAAGCCTTTGACAATTTAATTGATTTTTCTCTTTATTAAATAATTATGAATAAATGATTAAATCAACATTTAACATTCGTTCACATATTATTCAATCTCCGTGGCTATGGAACACCTTCCACCTCCACTCCGGACATCCTCCGGACTTAGAGAAACCCTTCCGGTTTTCTCTCTACTATTCTTCGGCGATTCTACCTATCCTATAAACACTCTCTAAGCATCATCAAGCCCTTAAGCGTGATACCCCACGGTTCGGGAACACTCCAGACATGGTCGGGACACTCCCGCACCAATGATCGACATAGGGACCTGGATGGCCATGTGACCCCTGTGTGTTCCACGAAGATCTTTCGTCGTTTGAACCGGGACAGTCGTGTCTTATTACCTGTGTCACTCGATACTTGCATTGCCCGAGATCTGATCAATGACATCATCATGTCGTGTTCAATCTCATTACTGAACAACGCTACTTAACTCGTTCCGACAAGTGATATCCCATGTGATCAAATCACACGTTGCGTAGCTATTGGATATAACTTCTCCCAGTGGGCCCTTGAGTATCTTCCCGTCACATGGATGGACAAATCCCGCTCTTGACATATATTGCCTCTACAGTTTCCTCCGAGTACCTGAACACACCTTTATAACCACCGTTTTACCAGATGGCGTTTGATGCTATCTAAGCACTCTCGGGAGACAGTGATTGATATAGCCTCACGGTCTAAGGAATAGTCTACGAGGATCCATTTCTAATCATCATAACTTGAACTTCGTGACATGATCGGGTCACGATGTTTAGGTTGGGTATTGGTTCATCATCTCATTCTCGGAATGAGATGACCTCATTTCCAACTGGCATAAATGCCACATGATCAGGAAACTTGATCATCTGTTGACCAATGAACTAGTGATTAGAGTTTCATTGGGAACCCCTGGTTGTGTATATATCACACGTCTATTGATGTTTCCACTCAATACAGTTATAGCATGATATAAAACTTAATCATAAACTATATGAAATATGATAATAGTCCTTACTACTATTTGTCTCTAGGGCATATTTCCAACAGTCTCCCACTTGCACCAGAGTACAAATACACTAGCTGCATTTGTTCTCAATCATTGGCACCATATATCCGGTACCTTGAACATGCTTGCTCATGGAAGAGGTTGAGTCTTGGGTCTGTACTTTATAGTCCCAAATCCTTTGCAACTTACTAATGTCACCTGGATTGACATTAATACTCTATCATCACATGATAGCATCTATGTGTATGCATCATCGCTATGGCAGCAGAACGAGGCTTGATTCCAGGAGCCTACAGTGACGTTATATCAACCTCAAGGGCTTTCTCATGGGCACTGTGCCCTGGGACACATCATTCTACGTTAAAAGCGAACTAGCCCCGCCATAACATTATACAACACTTTAGATGGTACCCTTATCTATTATTATAAATGTATTCATCGAAACACTAGTGCACTCTGTGCAACTTTCGATGTTTTTGTTCACTTCGCTTCCTACTTGACTTTGATCAGTATCTACAGGAGTTTCCAACATATTCCCTTATAACATAACCCTTTATGCTTTAAGATATGTCATCCTTCATGGATTTGGAAAATATGTCCACAGTTCTCTACTAGACACTGTGGACAAACTTAGCTCATCGTTATGTGATTCGAATTTAATCACTTTCAAACGTTCCTTAATTGGATCATATATTATGCTAAGTTATCATCATGGTTTTCTAAGATAGAACCTATGTCTCAACATAGTGGATGACGATCATCCTTTTCTTTCTTTCAACCATTGATGTTAAACTCAATACAATTCCTAATTTGAGTCATTAAGGACTAGTTCCTTAATTAACCCTATTCTGAAACCCCTTCAGAATCCCTTAGGGAATACTACATAATATCATAATACGCTTATTATCAACTTCTACATCTTATAACTCATTATTTATAAGTATTTGCACTTTCATCCTTAACATACTTAAGAATCACTCCTATAAGCTCCCACTCAAAATATGTTCGTACATATTTGAATTTGAGTCTTATATTGCTCCCACTTAAAAAATATGTCAATCACATATTGTTTTAGGAAGAATTTTATAGCTCCCACTCAATTTTATGCAAATTGGATATCCACTCACTATTTTGAACAACTTCAAAATCCTTTGATCAAATATCAAACTTAGAGTTTTACTATGAGATGCCAGTACTGTTACTAGTTTTAAATCCACTAGACATTTAGCACACATGAATCAAATTCATTTGAATTCATCCAATATTTGACAAATTGTGCTTTTGTCATTCACCCCCTTTTCGACTATGGCTTTGCAGTCATTTGGGAAAATTCCAAGTAACTCCTTTTACTTGTGAGATTCAGCAACGAATTGCTTTCTAATCTCAAGTGAATTTTGTTTCTAGGATTTCTCATAATTTAGTTTACCATTATTTCCTTAGTAGTTCGTAGGTATGTCATATTCTAATAATCATGACAAATGATTCACAAATGTTTCCATATGGATTACATTTTGAATCCTACTTCATGTAGTGAAAACACTAGTGGGGAAAACACAATGATCAAAATCATTGATTCTTTCCTTCTGTGAAGAGAATCGTTCAGGAACATTGTCCGTTGCGCTTCTCAACACTCTGATGCAGGATTTTGAATCCTGGTCATGTTTTGCACTAATTTCCATTTGCTCCATAATTGAGAAACATCACTAAAAGTGAGCTTTCGCAAGAATGTACCAAAATCCAAGCAATACCAGTTTTGCTTTCCTTTTGGTTTCAGCTATGGATTTCATATTCAAAGTTTCCAATGAATACTCTACAAGGACTTATTCGCTGTTGTTTTGGTTATATCGAATAACCCCAAAACTTTCACGAATTCAAATGGTTCACTACATTCTAATTGAGTGCTAACTATTTCTAACTAATGGTCTCTACATCTACACTACAACGATTTATTTGGTGCCTTCTATTCAACCCCTTTGATATCTAATATCGCATTGTGATTCTTTGCATTTTAACGTTTCAAAATGCTTTGCATTCCACAATTTCTTTTATGCCATTCTTATAAAGTTGAATTTCATTACTATTGATCAAATCATAGTAATTGGATTCTCTTTTATATTTATACCCTTTCATTGATGAAACACTTTGATCCAATCAAATAGTTTCATATTCATGTTTCCTTTGGTAAACTACTTTACACATATAATGATAATTACCATTTTCGTTAAAACCCAAAACATCGAATATGTATTTACTTTTAACAATTCATTAAACACTTTGTATTCAAGTAATACACGGTGTTCAAGTTATTTTGCCAAACTTAGGCATGATTTATATGTGATAAGAAATCGAATGACTTTCACATATTATCACATAACTTTGAATTTAAACAATGGTCTTTCATTCATTAATGAACATATCATTAAGTTGGGTATTTTAAACAAGGCATTCTAATGTTTTACAAATGTTCATGCATTATCAATTAGTTTCAAACAACAAGGATAATTCACACATAATCAAACAAGATATGAACATGAATAGAAATCATTCATAAAAGTGGAACAACTGTTTGTTACAAACTCATATGAATAACCGTCTCACGAAGTGTGAGACACACTAAAGAAGTTCACAATCTCTTGATTACATTAATCATCCTAAAACACAAACTAAATGATAAATGTCGAGGGAGAGTGTCGTCGGCCATCATCATCATGCTCACCATCAACACACAACGTCACCTCCTCTCCAGCAAGCACCTCTCATGCAGAAGGACTTGTTTTCAGTAAAACAGAACAAGTATCAGATATACTTAACACTGCAAATGTGTTTGCAAGATTATAACATTTATAAAACTGTATATCAAATATATACCTTTGTCGTTGACGACCTAAGCGACATCTGGTTCAACCAACACATTCCTGAGATGCGTCATGAACCGGTGGAACTTCATTGTTTCTACGTCGCCCCTCATTACGCAAGTCTTGACTTGTGCTTGGTAGCTTGGTGGCAGCGACCGTAGCACAGTGGCGTTTGCAAAAGAGCCCGTAATCCAGACGTCCATGAAGTGTGCAGGCCTCATGTACACATCATGCATGTGCTCCAAGTGGTCGTCCAGTGATGAGTTCTCCTCCATCTTAATGGAGAGGAAGTCTCCCATAAGCTCATGCTCCCAAATGCGTGTCTGCTCCACGAAATGTGTCCTAAGCTGTAGCATTACCAAACGAGGGTTGACATCACCCATGAAAGGCCACAGCTCATCCACCATTCCGAAACGCATCACAACTGAAATATAGGAGGCCATCTCACGATGGAGATAGCGGTCTTTCCGCTCCTCTGGGGTCTCAAGGTCCATGGGTTGATCCAAATCCATCCCGTCGAGTATGTAGTCGACCACGTCGTTCTCGCTAAGGAGAACATGGAGACTGGCAACCCAAATGGAGAAGTTCGATCCATCTAATTTGAGCTTCTCTCCTTCTAACCAATTGATACATTGCAAATGTATCTATAATTTTTGATATTCCATGCTTGGTTTTATCTACTTTGTTGTGTTTTGTCCACACTTTGGAGTACTTTTCATATGATTTCTTGTACTAACCTATTAACAAGAGCCACAGTGCCAGCTGCCTGTTTTCTGCTGTTTTTGGTTCTAGGAAGTCAGAAAATGAATATTCTCGGAATTGGACGGGACAAAAGCCAAAGTTATTATTTTACCGGGGGACACTTGGAGCCAGAATACGAGACGGAGAAGGGCCAAAGGGTGGCCACACCACCTGGTGGCGTGGGCCAGGCCAGGACGCGCCAGGGGGTGGTGTGGGCCCCTCCGACACCCCCTCGGTCTCCCCTCTCGCCTATAAGAGCCTCCCGATGCATAAACCCTAAAAAAATCTAGCCTCCAGCCACGAAAAGTTCCGCAGCGCCGCCACCACCGAAGGGGAGATTAGGGGGACAGAAAGTCTCTGTTCCGGCACCCTGCCGGGATGGGGAAGTGCCCCCGGAGCCATATCCATCGATCTCTACCACCATCTCCATCACCGTTGCTGATTCCCATGATGAGGAGGGAGTAGTTCTCTCTTGAGGCTAAGGGTTCTACCGGTAGCTATGTGTTCATCTCTCTCTCTATGCATGATCTAATTGAGATCATGAGCTTGTAATCTATAGATCTACCTTGCTACTCAAGTGCTTTAATAGATCTCTGCTCTCCCCATATGTGTGAAAGTGACAACGTGCACACCATGGTGGCACTTAGGCTAGAGATTACAAATACTTGTTATGAGTTATATTTGGAGTTGGATGTCTTTATGAAATTGTGGTGTTTGTTGGAACCATCTAGTGATCAAGGTGACAGTGTGGGGTTATCTAGATGCGAAAGGCTTACTTTGAGGTGTGCTGTTATAGCCCTACCATGGATTAGAGTGTCCAACCGGAGAGTATTTAAGAGTAGTATCATAAAGAGAAGATAGTTATATGAGAGAGTGTTCACTAGTGAAAGTATGATCCCTAGGCCTTGTTTCTAAGCATTGAAACACCGTTTGCAATTAGATCTGTTACATGTTTGCTTGCTTCCATCTTTATTTCAGTTTTACTTTAGTATTTTCCACGCCATCAAGCTATTTTCTATCACCGTTACCACTTATAATTATCTATACCACTTGTATTTCACTGTCTCTTCGCCGAACTAGTGCACCTATACACCTGACAAGTGTATTGGGTGTGTTGGGGACACAAGAGACTTCTTGTATCTTGATTGCAGGGTTG
The DNA here is from genome assembly GCA_023614405.1 of Avena insularis. Lineage (NCBI taxonomy): Eukaryota > Viridiplantae > Streptophyta > Magnoliopsida > Poales > Poaceae > Avena > Avena insularis. Next base: position 404,452,479 of record CM042684.1, read on the forward strand.
CTTGAGAGGGGATACCTTTGACCACTTCCTCCCTGAGTTCGATAAACCTTGGGTGATCCACTTAAGAGAAAACTTGCTGCTGTTCTACAAACCTCTGCACTTGGAGGCCCAACAACTGTCTACAAGAATAGAAGTGCGTAGACATCACCAATCAATCGTCAATACGAAAGGTCCCATCTACATTTATAATTGCAAAAGGAATTTATACTAAGTTTATAATTAAATGAGTTAATCGTAACTCCACTCAGAAACACCTATCCCCAGTGAGGGTCCCTAGTGATAACACGACCCCTATCAGCCACATCTCCCCCGATCATCACGTCCATCAATGTGGGTTCAAGGGTGGACGCTAAACGTCGGTCACATCATTAATGCGACTCGTGCTTGATCTTTCGACCATCCGTGTTCCGAGGCCATGTCTGTACATGCTAGGCTCGCTAACTCAACCTTAGTGTATTCGATGTGCAACATGGCTTATACCCACTGTATGTGAACGTAGATATGTCTGACACCCGATCATCACGACCTGCCTCATACCGAAGAACTTTCTTGGTGGTGCACACTAAGGGGGAACACAATCGTTGGTAATTTTAACAGGGATCAACTTATTAGGCTACCATCGAGTATCTAATACTTGCACACAATAAGATATACAAACAATAACATTGAATGTAAATGCTATGTGATATGGTCCTTCACGTCGTGATCTCCATCCGCCGTCACCGGGTTTCGGCGCCAAGGTTCCGGCGCCGTAGACACCAGGGTACCGGTGTCATTCCGGCGTGGTAGTTCATCACCTCCGTGACTATCTACTACTATGTAACAAAAGGTAATTACTTTACCTTTGCCACAACCATATCACAAAGCAACGCCCCCTGCAAAACAAAGTTAGACGCCTCTACTTTATCTTTGCATGTTTTACGTGGCTGAATGGGCTTTCGCACAAGAACCGTTCTTACCTACGAACTTTCAGCACAACGCTGATCAAGTATTTGTCTATACTACACCCCTTTCGGGGCCCTCCGTTGCAAATGGTATACCAACTAATGCGAGAGAGACAGACACCCCCTAAGCCACTTTATACGGTACAAGCCGTATGTCAAGCGTGGACCAGTCTCATGAATGAACGCGTAAAGTCGGTTGGGGGCCGCTTCATCAAGCATTACTGCGGTATACACAAGTACACGTGGGAGGTTAACAACTAAAAGATCAACGCCCACATGCTACATCTCGTGTGTTCTACCCGTACTAGCATTACTACGCATAGATCTAGCTCTAATACCACTGTAGGGGTTCCGTGTATGAAAACAATAAAATTTTACCCTACGCCCCTGAACCCCTTAAGCTACCAAGACCTATATATTAGTAATACAGTAACGGGAGGGGCTTTTCGTGAACTTACCCTTGAAGACCGAAAAGCGTTGTCAACGCTCAGGAGAGCGTGGTTGATGTAGATGAGCCGAAGCCGACCTCAAGGTCGTGATGAAGTCCTTGCGCTCCTTGGTCCAACGACTTGAGTGCCTCAAGTGCGACACCTCGCGGGGAGTTACACACGTCCGGTGCCTAACGATGACTCCCGCTTCCCCGATCCAGCAGCAGTTGAAGAAGTAGAGCTCCTGGATCCGAATCCCGCAGCGCGACGGTGCTCCGCGGTGAAGATGTCTCTCGTTCACGCAATCCAGACTTGGGACCACAGTCACGAGAGAGAGAGGGAGAGAGAAAATATCAATTAGAGGTCCTGCCAAAAGTGGGGAGACCTTTAATGATTATTGGTGTATTTATCTTGGCCAAATACCCCCACTATATATAGGGGGAGGGGAGGTACTACCTCCCTCAAAGTCCCGGGGTGGGACTAAAGGAGAGGAGGAGGTGGGGGAGGCACCGCCGGCCACCCCCTCATGGGCCCCACGTGGGGGGTTGGCCCAATAGGGCCACCAACCACCCCTTGGCCCTTCTCCCCTCTTGCCTTTCCCTAATGGGCCCTCTCTCCTCCGGGAATTGGCCCATTAAGCCTTTGACCATTTAATTGATTTTTCTCTTTATTAAATTGTAGCACCCCGATAAAACCACTACTAGAAAATCGCGTGTTGTTTTTATTTTTGTGCATCATCATGACAACATGCTCATGTCATCATGCCACATTGCATTTGAGCATCGTCATCATCCTGCATTTTGTTTGCCTAAAACTATTTTATAAAAGCCTATCTTTGTTTTCTACATATCCCCTTCTTCGTTTCAAATTATAAATCCCGGTCCTTCCGGATATTTTATTTGTCTAAAACCCTATTTATAAATATTTTATTTTAAACAAATAAAATGAATAAATAATAAAACAATTTTTATAAAATCCGGGGAGGCAGCCGCCGGCCAGGCCCAAAAGGCCCACCCAGCAGCCACCTACCACCCGGCTACCCCCTACCCTAATCCCCACCCCCACCCAGCTAGCTAATCCAAACCCTAGACACCACACACCACCACCGCCGCCAGCTACACGCGCAAGCACCAAAACCGCGCTGCATCACAGATCCCCGCTCACTCACACGTTTTCCCCAGCCCCACCCTGCAGAGCACATAGCGCACACGCGCACGGGATCAAGTCCCCACACGCGATCCTGTGGCCCGTCCCCAACCGTCCCCCTCGCGATCCCCTCCTCCTTCCGTTCGCGTGCCCGACCCCGTGTGTCCTGCCCGATTCTGGCGCCCTCCCGAGCTCGGCGACCCACGCCACGTCGAGGCTGCGCCGAGCCCCGCCGTCACAGACCCGTCCCCAACCTCGCCACCCTCTCGGTCTCCTACCCCGGCCCCGCCCCTGCGACCGGCGGCTATCTTCGCGCCCTGCCTCGACCCGAGCTCCATCATCGTCCGGTGCTCCCTCAACCACAGGCCTGCCTAGAGCATCGCCACGCCCTCCTCCCTCGAAGCTCCGCAGGCCCTGCCTCCCCGAGCCTCTCTGCCCGGCCGCAGAGCCCGCCCCTTCTTCATCCCGCCCACGACCTCGCGACCTCCTCGCTACCGGCCTCGTCCGCGTCCGCCCCGCCCCCTTTGCAAGCTCCGGTGCCGCCAGCGCCTCTCCATCGACCAGCTGCCGTTGCCCTGCTCGTTTCTGCCGTCCCGGTTGCTCTTCCTCACGAGCATCACCCCTGCATTTACCACGCCACCGTCCTCTCTGCCACCACCTCGTTCGCCTCTGCCCGCCGCCACCTCGTCGCCTCTGCCCGCCGCCAAGGACGCCGTCCCGGGCAGAGCCCCGAAGCCGCCGCCCCAGTTTGGCCTCGACCCCGCGTTCAGCACCTCCGTGTCACCAGGCTTGCCTCTGCGTGAGCATGCCCGTGCGTATGTCCTCTGCTTTTGACAAGCACCCCTTGTGTCATGCGTGTGTGCTAGCCCTGCTATAGTGTGATGCGGCCAACAATGTTGTCGTGTTTGGCTGCAACTCGTTTTTCCCGGATGTGATACGGCAAACAAGTTCGCGAAGATTTATTCAACAATAAGGTCAACATGTGCTGGAAACCGAGAGGACCACGTCGAGAACCCGCGTGATCTGAAGACCGTATCATACCCGATGGCACTAGACAAAACCTCGACAAGACCTCCGCCATGGAACCGAAGACCCCGATCTCGGAGTCTGAAAACCGACCCCTCTAGACGCCAAGACCTTCTCCACGGGTCCAAAGCCCCGACCCGAAGCCGAGATCGAACCCCGTCAAACCCCGGAACCCCAAGATCTTCGATCCGAGAAGTGTGACCCCTATCTATCCCGTCCCTATTTTAGAATGACATATATTTGTCGCATATTAAATTGTCCATGATTGCATACATATTGTGGTTGTTTGGGGGTATTAGATGATTCACCTAAATTAAATATGGAGCGCATATGTGGGCTATTCCAGTCTTATAATGGCCCCCATTTAAATTGGTGTAGCGAACCGATGCCGTGTTTTGTCTTGTCAATACAACATTTAAATTGCGGGGTTTTAAATAACTTGAACCGTCTAATTAAATGTCGGGACCCCGATTCCGCTTAATACTGCCTAATTGCACCACACTTTTGCCATGCCATGCATCATACCATGAACATGCCGATTCTTCTGCTGTAGCATTAAATATTGCATCCGGTGTTTCTTCTAGTGTTTGCTTCTTCGCGGACTAGGCCGATGAGTGGATGCGAGTGTCGACCCGATCTCTGGTGAATCTTCGACAATGTTTCCCAGGCGAGCATCTCTCCCCCTTTCTACCTATTTTGTGTTTAAAGTCTTTATTTCCTCCTATTGATCTATTGCTATCTGTGTCGCGATGCTTTAGTTTCCGTGCACCAATTATACTCCTTGCAGCCTCTATATTGACATGGACACATCCTATTGCCTGTTGTTTGATAGATAGTCGGCCCTGCGAGTCGTAGTTGCTTGCTTTTGTGTTGCTTCGCGTCGTTGTCGTTCCACCGTTGACGGCAAGTTGGCACATGATAAATGGTGGAGATGCTTAATGGTGGAGATGATCATGTCTTTAATTACAACTATTAAATTGCTGTGATAACTAATGAAAGTGCACCGGCGGGCAATTATATGTTATTTGGTTTTTCATGCCCACCTGTGTCCCGTAGGCCTTGAGTACTTGATACCTGTTCCTTGACTATTCGCACTATCCACATCCGGGAGAGTCTATGAATCCCCCTTAGCCAGAGCTTGATTCATTTCTTATTTCTTGGGGCCACAAACTAGTTTGGGGTTTTATTACTATCCTGTACTTATGCCATGCTTTACCGCTTTATTTACGATTGTGCGTGGAGCACCTGTACTGTTTTGGATCGTGACATGTTTTCGCTGTATCGACAAGCCCAGTCACACTTTCGGGTTCCTAGTCGTTTACCGCCATCCACACAAACCCTGGGTCCGTCTCGGAGCCGGCCAACTTCGTCGCGGGTAGCTTAGTGGGGTGGCCCCCTGAAATATTTTATGAATCCTGTGATTGCTTTGTCATGAAAGCCTTGTTGGGTTTTGAGTTGGTTTTTCCGAGGTTGATCGAGTGTGTGTTGCTATTTGTGCACCCCTACAGGGTAAAACTTTCTAAAAGCCGTGTCCGCGGTTATGGACGACTTGGAGCACAGTATCTCGATCATAGACAAGCTTAACTAAAGTAGTGTTATAAATTTGACTTAATATATGACTAGTAATCAGATTCAAGTATAACGGAATGGATATTAATAATGCCAACAACTGTTGGATCTGGGTTGTTTTGTTATATATGCCTAGTAAGTATTGCAACTCCAATGGAATGTGATAAAAGTGCCAACAACTGCTGGGTTTTGGGATTCCTCAGGACAATTATATCTGGCTAGTAAATGTTCCAACTATAACGGAATGGTGATTAAAACTGCCCACTACTTATGCTTCAAGATGACTCGTGCTATCTATATCTGATTAGTAATTGCTGCAACTATAATGAAATGAGTAAAATTGCCAACTGTGTGAGTTCCTAGGTCCGACTTCCTCGTTTGGTCTCGAGGGGGAAATACCGGGATGGGTTTGTTTGGTGTTAGCTTCAGGTTGGATCCGAATAGGTCTTTCTTATCCCTCTCTGATAACCGCCAGTTGTATCGAGTCTCTATAGGTTGTTTAGTGCCGCTGCGCTGCCGCTTCAGCCACCATACCTATGTAGGCGAGAGCCGCCGAATTCTAGCCTCGCCGTGTACTGGCCTCAGTATTGACGCTCCTCTTTTTCCTTTGCCCTTTGTCGGCACCCCTTTTTTTAGCAGGTTGAGATCGACGTCGTTAGCAAGGTTACCCTTCCGGCTTGGCCTGGGCAGGGTTATGGACGCCATTGGTTATTCTTCAGGGCTCTTAGCCCCATTTGCATCTTGTCCGTAGTCGGACGCTCTATCGTGTTCAAGGTGATTTGGATCTTTGTATATTATATCTGTATTCTTGACTCGCTGAGTCGCTGTTATGTATATATCTGCTCTGTGGGTCCCATCGAGGACTGTTGTGTAATGTTATTGCTTCGTTTTCCACCTGCCCGAAAGTGCCTGGTGGGCGTCCTTGAATCGTTTCTATGCGGGTTTGGCGAAAAAGGGCTAAAACTTGCATATGGCCGATTTGAGGGTGTTACAGAGTGGTATCAGAGCCCAGAAGTTGTGATACCCCACAAGTCCAGCCTGTAGGATAACCTAGCTAACGGCCGAAGTAGAGTGTCAAAACTATTTTGCAAAATCGGTTGAATAGATCTGATTAGGTCTGCTTTTACTCCTTACCCCTCTGCTATTCTCCTCTTACCTCTGCGTGTTTTGATTCTACTCTTTTATCTTTTCTTGGAGTCCAGGAATTCTCGTGGTTGGGTTTCCGTCGGACCTTCAGGGTTTCGCTTCCTCCTTTGGTAATGGTGTTTCTACCTCCGGACTTCGTGCTATCTGAGGAATCCTTCATCTGTTGGACTTCTCTCTGTTCCTTCTTGTGCCTTCTGGTGTTTTCCGACGCGACGACATCATCTATGTTAGATCAGATGAAACCCTGCATTGCTCCTTTGTTTCCGAACCTCGCTTATCGAGATCTTCAGTCTGATTCCGAGTGTTGGTTGCATAATTCTCCTATTCGTGTGCAGAGTAATGGTTTGGGTGCACGATGGACTGATCACCATCCGACTACTCTTATCATTCGCTCTTGTACATAGAATCGGTGGATCCAGCAATTTTACTCCGTCCACGGAAGCTAGAGGTGGCTTTATTTGTCGATACCTTTACCTTCTTCCTTTGTTTAACCGGAGTGTTCTCTCGACGGATGTGAGCAACGATCTTGTTAGTGGTGTCGCGAGGATCTACATGAAGCGAGAAGATTCAGATCGTCGTCCTTCTTCCCGGTACCATGAGGCGGATCTCGAGGGCGAGATCCATTGTTAGTGGTGTCGAATTGTAGCACCCCGATAAAACCACTACTAGAAAATCGCGTGTTGTTTTTATTTTTGTGCATCATCATGACAACATGCTCATGTCATCATGCCACATTGCATTTGAGCATCGTCATCATCCTGCATTTTGTTTGCCTAAAACTATTTTATAAAAGCCTATCTTTGTTTTCTACATATCCCCTTCTTCGTTTCAAATTATAAAGCCCGGTCCTTCCGGATATTTTATTTGTCTAAAACCCTATTTATAAATGTTTTATTTTAAACAAATAAAATGAATAAATAATAAAACAATTTTTATAAAATCCGGGGAGGCAGCCACCGGCCAGGCCCAAAAGGCCCACCCAGCAGCCACCTACCACCCGGCTACCCCTACCCTAATCCCCACCCCCACCCAGCTAGCTAATCCAAACCCTAGACACCACACACCACCACCGCCGCCAGCTACACGCGCAAGCACCAAAACCGCGCTGCATCACAGATCCCCGCTCACTCACACGTTTTCCCCAGCCCCACCCTGCAGAGCACATAGCACACACGCGCACGGGATCAAGTCCCCACACGCGATCCTGTGGCCCGTCCCCAACCGTCCCCCTCGCGATCCCCTCCTCCTTCCGTTCGCGTGCCCGACCCCGTGTGTCCTGCTTCGATTCCTGGCCGCCCTCGCCGGAGCTCGGCGACCTCGCCCGCGTCACCGAGGCTGCCGCTCGAGCCCCCGCCGTCACGTACCCCGTCCCCAACCTCACCTCCCTCTCGGTCTCCTACCCTGGCCCCGCCCCTACGACCGGCGGCTATCTTCGCGCCCTGCCTCGACCCGAGCTCCATCATCGTCCGGTGCTCCCTCAACCACAGGCCTGCCTAGAGCATCGCTGCGCCCTCCTCCCTCGAAGCTCCGCAGGCCCCGCCTCCCCGAGCCTCTCTGCCCGGCCGCAGAGCCCGCCCCTTCTTCGTCCCGCCACGACCTCGCGACCTCCTCGCTACCGGCCTCGTCCGCGTCCACCCCACCTCCTTTGCAAGCTCCGGCGCCGCCATCCCCTGTCCATCGACCAGCTGCCGTTGCCCTGCTCGTTTCTGCCGTCCCGGTCGCTCTTCCTCACGAGCATCACCCCTGCATTTACCACGCCACCGTCCTCTCTGCCGCCACCTCGTTCGCCTCTGCCCGCTGCCACCTCGTCGCCTCTGCCCGCCGCCAAGGACGCCGTCCCGGGCAGAGCCCCGAAGCCGCCGCCCCAGTTTGGCCTCGACCCCGTGTTTAGCACCTCCGTGTCACCAGGCTTGCCTCTGCGTGAGCATGCCCATGCGTATGTCCTCTGCTTTTGACAAGCACCCCTTGTGTCATGCGTGTGTGCTATGCGACCAACAATGTTGTCGTGTTTGGCTGCAACTCGTTTTTCTCGGATGTGATACGGCAATCAAGTTCGCGAAGATTTATTCAACAATAAGGTCAACCTGTGCTGGAAACCGAGAGGACCACGTCGAGAACCCGCGTGATCTGAAGACCGTATCATACCCGATGGCACTAGACAAAACCTCGACAAGACCTCCGCCATGGAACCGAAGACCCCGATCTCGGAGTCCGAAAACCGACCCCTCTAGACGCCAAGACCTTCTCCACGGGTCCGAAGCCCCGACCCGAAGCCGAGATCGAACCCCGTCAAACCCCGGAACCCCAAGATCTTCGATCCGAGAAGTGTGACCCCTATCTATCCCGTCCCTATTTTAGAATGACATATATTTGTCGCATATTAAATTGTCCATGATTGCATACATATTGTGGTTGTTTGGGGGTATTAGATGATTCACCTAAATTAAATATGGAGCGCATATGTGGGCTATTCCAGTCTTATAATGGCCCCCATTTAAATTGGTGTAGCGAACCGATGTCGTGTTTTGTCTTATCAATACAACATTTAAATTGCGGGGTTTTAAATAACTTGAACCGTCTAATTAAATGTCGGGACCCCTGTTCCGCTTAATACTGCCTAATTGCACCGCACTTTTTCCATGCCATGCATCATACCATGAACATGCCGATTCTTCTGCTGTAGCATTAAATATTGCATCCGGTGTTTCTTCTAGTGTTTGCTTCTTCGCGGACTAGGCCGATGAGTGGATGCGAGTGTCGACCCGATCTCTGGTGAATCTTCGACAATGTTTCCCAGGCGAGCATCTCTCCCCCTTTCTACCTATTTTGTGTTTATAGTCTTTATTTCCTCCTGTTGATCTATTGCTATCTGTGTCGCGATGCTTTAGTTTCCGTGCACCAATTATACTCCGTGCAGCCTCTATATTGACATGGACACATCCTATTGCCTGTTGTTTGATAGATAGTCGGCCCTGCGAGTCGTAGTTGCTTGCTTCTGTGTTGCTTCGCGTCGTTGTCGTTCCATCGTTGACGGCAAGTTGGCACATGATAAATGGTGGAGATGCTTAATGGTGGAGATGATCATGTCTTTAATTACAACTATTAAATTGTTGTGATAACTAATGAAAGTGGCACCGGTGGGCAATTATATGTTATTTGGTTTTTCATACCCACTTGTGTCCCGTAGGCCCCGAGTACTTGATATCTGTTCCTTGACTATTCGCACTATCCACATCCGGGAGAGTCTATGAATCTCCCTTAGCCAGAGCTTGATTCATTTCTTATTTCTTGGGGCCACAAACTAGTTTGGGGTTTTATTACTATCATGTACTTATGCCATGCTTTACCGCTTTATTTACGATTGTGCGTGGAGCACCTGTACTGTTTTGGATCGTGACACGTTTTTGCTGTATCGACAAGCCCAGTCACACTTTCGGGTTCCTAGTCGTTTACCGCCGTCCACACAAACCCTGGGTCCGTCTCGGAGCCGGCCAACTTCGTCGCAGGTAGCTTAGTGGGGTGGCCCCCTGAAATATTTTATGAATCCTATGATTGCTTTGTCATGAAAGCCTCGTTGGGTTTTGAGTTGGTTTTTTCGAGGTTGATCGAGTGTGTGTTGCTATTTGTGCACCCCTGCAGGGTAAAACTTTCTGAAAGCCGTGTCCGCGGTTATGGACGACTTGGAGCACAATATCTCGATCATAGACAAGCATAACTAAAGTAGTGCTATAAATTTGACTTAATATATGACTAGTAATCAGATTCAACTATAACGGAATGGATATTAAAAATGCCAAAAACTGTTGGATCTAGGTTGTTTTGTTATATATGCCTAGTAAGTATTGCAACTCCAATGGAATGTGATAAAAGTGCCAACAACTGCTGGGTTTTGGGATTCCTCAGGACAATTATATCTGGCTAGTAAATGTTCCAACTATAACAGAATGGTGATTAAAACTGCCCACTACTTATGCTTCAGGATGACTCATGCTATCTATATCTGATTAGTAATTGCTGCAACTATAATGAAATGAGTAAAATTGCCAACTGTGTGAGTTCCTAGGTCTGACTTCCTCGTTTGGTCTCGAGGGGGAAATACCGGGATGGGTTTGTTTGGTGTTAGCTTTAGGTTGGATCCGAATAGGTCTTTCTTATCCCTCTCTGATAACTGCCAGTTGTATCTAGTCTCTATGGGTTGTTTAGTGCCGCTGCGCTGCCGCTTCAGCCACCATACCTATGTAGGCGAGAGCCGCCGAATTCTAGCCTCGCCGTGTACTGGCCTCAGTACTGACGCTCCTCTTTTTCCTTTGCCCTTTGTCGGCACCCATTTTGTTTTAGCAGGTTGAGATCGACGTCGTTAGCAGGGTTACCCTTCCGGCTTGGCCTGGGCAGGGTTATGGACGCCATTGGTTATTCTTTAGGGCTCTTAGCCCCATTTGCATCTTGTCCGTAGTCGGACGCTCTATCGTTTTCAAGGAGATTTGGATCTTTGTATATTATATCTGTATTCTTGACTCGCTGAGTCGCTGTTATGTATATATCTGCTCTATGGGTCCCATCGAGGACTGTTGTGTAATGTTATTGCTTCGTTTTCCACCCGCACGAAAGTGCCTAGTGGGCGTCCTTGAATCGTTTCTATGCGGGTTTGGCGGAAAAGGGCTAAAACTTGCATAGGGCCGATTTGAGGGTGTTACATTTATTAAATAATTAAATCAACACTTAACATTCATTCACATATTATTCAATCTTCGTGGCTATGGAACACCTTCCACCTCCACTCCGGACATCCTCCGGACTTACCGAAACCCTTTCGGTTTTCTCTCTACTATTCTTCGGCGATTCTACCGATCCTATAAACACTCTCTAAGCATCATCATGTTGGGGATCGGTGCGGAAAACAAAAAATTTCCTATGAGGTAACCCCAGAAACTGCCTAGGATCTATCTATGTAGTAATGCGGTAATGGATGATGCGTAGAGAATACATACCCTTGTAGACCGTACGCGGTTAACATTCCGCGGGGAACGTGGTTGATGTAGTCATACTCGAAGCCGACCTCAAGGTCGCGAAGCTTTTCGCAGGTCACCCCTTTCTCCTTCTTGATCTTCATCGTGCAACAACTTCGGCTCACGACATTTAAGCACCCCAAGTGTTGTGCCTCGTGTCTTCATACACATCCGGTGCATGATGAGACCTCCGGCTCCCCGATCCCGCCGGGAGTGCAGAAGTTGATATCCGGCTAGGAATCCCTGCAGCGCAACGACATACTATAGGTGTGCCTTGATCGCATAGCCCAGACTTGGGGCCATGGTCACAAGAGCTAGAGAGAGAGAAGGAGGAAGTCAACCAAAGGACTTCTCCAAATATTGGTGTGTTTAATCCCACCAATGGGCACCCCTTTATATAGAGGGAGGGGGTGTGCCCTCCCCTTTGTGTTTCCCATGTGGGACTATTCAAGGGAGAGGGGGAGGCGCATGGGCCTTCATGGGTCGCCGGCCAGGGGTGGGCCCTACCCCGCGCACAGCCCTAGGCTGGCCGGGTGGGCCCCCTCAAGGCGCCTGGGCCTTGGCCCTTCCCCCCTTTCGGTTTTCCCTCATGGGCCCTATTTCCCTAGGAAGTTTGGCCCATTAGTGGAATACCCCTTCAAATTAGATTTTAATATTATATTTAATATTAATTACATTATTAATATGTAAATACATATTACAAAACCTGATTCAACCCGAAACACCTTTCGGTTCCCTTTCGACTTCCTCTGAACGACTTCGGATCTTCCTCGGAATGATTCCGGTCCTGTATTCTTTCTCCGAACAACTTCGGATCTCTCTCTGCGGAACAATTCCAGCTTTCTCTCTTTCTCTAATGTGATTTCGTCTTATGAATGATCGCTCTCATCGTACCCTTAAGTGTATCCTCTCACGGCTCGGGAATGCTCTAGACATGATCTATATCAATGATCAACAGAGGGACCAGGGATGTCCATGTGACCCCTATGCATTCTTGATGAGAATGTCGTTTGAACCGCTAAATGTAGCATCCTCTTCCTTTTGTTTCTCAATACAACTTGTCCGAGATCCGATCATTGGTATCCCATACCTTTGTTCAATCTCGTTCACAACAAGTTCTGTTTTCTTGTTACCGTGATATTACATCCCCGTGACTTAGTCACATGTTGCAACATTTATAGATGTAATCTCACCAAGCCGGCCGTATGTATCTTTACCCGTCATGTGGGTGAAAAAATCCCGGTCTTTCAGTCACATGTCATCTACTGTTCCTTCGGAATACCCAACATACACCTTTATGGCCACCATATTACCAGATGACGGTTGATGCAGTCTAAGCAGCCTAGGATAACAGTGAGTAATATGAGCTCACGGTCTAAGGAGAAGGAGTCTAGGTATAGCTATTGCAACAATGAACTATATGACTTGATCGTGTTGCAATCCTTCGAGGAATGTCCAATCACATCATTCTCCAATGATATGATCCCGTTGTCAGTCGACATAAATGCCCATGATCTTGAAACCCAGATCATCTTCGTGACAAACGAACTAGTATGAATAGAGGCTACTAGGGACTTTGTTATTTCATACCACACCTGTACCAATGTTTCTACTTGGCACAGTTATAGCACAATATGAAACTATTATAAACTAATTGAGATATGACAATAAAAACCTATTTATTATTTGCCTCTAGGGTATATCTCCTCCAGTCTCCCACTTGCACTAAAGTACAAATAACCTAGCTTGTATTTTACTCATATAAACCATATACCATATGCGTTTACAGATCATGCATGCTCATGGGGAACGTCATGTCCATGTTCTGTTTTACCACATCATTATATCTTTTGCAAATCGTTAGTGTCTTCCTAATTTTGACATTCACACCATTATCTTATTATGGGTCGAAGCATTTGTTTTGTAACAAAGTGAGTCTTTGTTTCTAGTGTTTATGATGACGGTCGTTTTCACCGTTGTCATCTAAACTTCGAAACACACTTTGCTATCCTTTGTGTATATATTATAGTCATGGCAGCAGAACGAGGCCGGATTCCAGGAGCTTATAGTGACTTTAGATCAACCTCGAGGGCTTTTTCATGGGCACTGGGCCTCAGGACACATCATTCTACGTTAAAAGCGAACTAGCCCCGCCACAACATTATACATCAGATCAGATGGAGCTTTTATACTTCTATATCTATGTAGATCCTAGTGCATGAAATGCAACTATGCCACTTACATTGCTTCTTGCCATTTATGTACAAACTCAATTCTGGTTCAGTGATCAACTCAGGAATCACTTAAAGACATGTTCTTACAGTTAAGACTTTGTCCTACCAACCAGAACTTTGGGTCACATTATGTCGAGTATACAACATGGTTTTATGGAAGAACCTATGACCGAGGCATAGGAGATGCAACGCATCTCTTTCTTTCAACCATAGTTGCAATACTAACTCAGTGATTCATATGGTAAGAACTTCTTTCTTACCTTGTTCCATTCTGAGCCACTTTAGAATCTTGCTTAGGACATTCTAAACATCTTTCAGAATCAAGTCCAGGAAGCATCCGACATTCAGTGTTTATTAAACTCACCAATCTATCTCGATAGATCTTATTGTTTAATAACTTCAACTTCATCCTTATTTATCTAACTTAAACATTATTAACACTAATCACATCATTCACATATGTCGTCCACATATCCCAGAATGATTTCACGCTCCCACTCAAATATGACATTCATGTTTGAGATCTAGGGATTTCACTTAGCTCCCACTCAAATATGACATTCATGTTTGAGATCCAGGGATTTCACTTAGCTCCCACTCAAAATATGTCAGCTACATATTATGAATTAGGCAAGCTGATTTGCTCCCACTCAAAACCAGGTTCTCTCGATAGTCTTGGACATTCCAAAATTCTTTGATCATCATCAATTTGAGAATTCCAATTACGAGACTTCAATATCCATATATTTCTAGTGTAAATCCAAAAGACTTAAGCATCACTACTGTTGTAGTCAACTCCTTGAATTTGTCCAAACTTGTGACAAATCGAGCTTTTTGTCATTTGTTAAGTTTCATTTCCTTCTCATGACTTTGCAGTCATTCAGAAATATCAAGTAAACTTCTTTACTTTAATAAGATCAAGTAACATGTTACTTTGCAATCTTAAATGTAACTTAATATAGGATTTTATGACTCCTAGTCATTTCTCGCACCTAGGTCCATCACTCTTATTTGTAATTTGTAGGTATGTCTTGTTCAAAACATGACAAGTGAATCAATAATATAATTTCCACAAACTTGTAGAATATATAGATGAATCCTAACTTCTTTAGTAAAAGTATTCGATGAAACTTAATGATCATTATCTTTGGTTTCTCCTCTATTTGTAGAGTTTGGTTTCACGAAACAAATTCCGCTGCGCCACTCAACAATTCGGAGGTAAGGTCAAATACCTTATTTTGATCTTTTACTTTCTTCCACCTATATCTTCATCAAGACACGTCAACTTTGGACAACCACAAGTTTGCCCCTTTGTGGAAGATGCATTCATAGCTTCCCAAGAATGCTCTATAAAGACTTGTTTATTCGCCATGATTTCGACTTATCGAAATCTCCAGAAACTCGAACGTGCCATAACACTTATGGTGTTGTTTCCACGAATCTTTAGATGTTCCTTTGTATTTCAAATGTGTGTTTGCTTATTTCGATCTCTAACTCTAAATGACGACTATAACCCTGATAAGAGATAATATTATATCATATGTATCTAATACATAATGATTATGAGGTTTAGACATTTCAACAAAGTTTGAATTCATCCAATCATCATAATTTGTGAAACATATTTCACAAGTCCCTTTTATGCTAAACTTAACTTGAATACCTAAGTCATGTCGATCAAATCGAAGAGACTTGTTAATTCAGTTAATTCAATATCCCATTTAGTTATGAACTCATTTGAACAATTCAAATCATTTCAAACTTCATGTTTCATTAAGTAAATACACTTATTCACTTAAGTCCACAATAAATGATTTCCATTACTTGTTGAAAATATGATACATCACTACGTATAAGATTCAACATTTCTTCGCATATCACCGTTTTACCAGAATGCGGAGTTTTAGTCATTCTGCCCAAGAGGCATGGTTTTGCAAAGTCTCTAGATTAAGCATCTAGGACCCTGATCTTTCATAAAGAACCTGCAATAACCCAAATGACTTAAACTGTAGTGTCATTTCATTATTAAACTTTGGATATCTTTTAGCATTCTAATCCTTTATAAATGTTTAAACTATTATCATTAACATAGTGATGAGAATAACTTATCTGTAATCATAATGTGACCATCAGATATTGTTCATAAGAATAGTACAAACTGGTTTGTAACTTGTTCATATGAATAATCGTCTTGCCAAAAGCAAGACACACAAACAAGGATTACAAAATTATATTCAAGTCCACTAATCCAAATGATAAACTTTGAGGGAAGAGGTGATGTCGGCCATCAACTATTTTGCTTGCCGTCATCAAGTCATGTTGCCTCAAAACTAGCAATTCTCAAGCAGATCCTCCTGTTTTCACAAAACGAGACATGTATCAAATACTTTGCAAACTGCAATGAGTTTTGCAAGAACCACATTTATAAGTTGTATATCTTACATATACCTTTTCATCCATGACCTCCATCTACAATCAAGTCCTTCTAAGAGTTCTCAATTCTAATGCAAGATTGCTAAGTTTTTTTCCAGACAGTCTCTTTTCATCCGTGATGGAGGAAAACCCATCCAATGGCTCATACTCCATGTGCCTTATTTTGAAGAATACAAAATGTAGCCCAACTCTCCATTGAATGGAGAAAGGCTTATTGGATGATTATGGAGAAAACACAAACATTCTGGAGTCACTGAATTATCTCCTAATGGTTATTGTATAAAGAAGAGAAGATCACCTTTTACGAGGATATCCCTCAGGCGTGGGTATTAATCTATGAAGTTGGACCCTTTTGCTAAGTTCCATATTAAGCAATATATTCCCTTGGTCGCAAAGGACCTCAATGGGATAGGCCAAGGTCTACTAAGATATTTGCAAACAGACATCTAAACTAAGTTTATAATAAGATATCAATTTATAATTGGTCTCCACTAAAATTGTCATCCCCTGGACGATTTTAGTGATCACATGATCCCTATCCTCTGCACCTCCCCCGATCATCACGGCCATCAGTGCATTATCAAAGGTAGCCATTCAACAATGCCAATCACATCATCCATGTGACTCATGCTCGATCTTTCGATCTCTTGTGTTTCGAGGCCATGTCTGTACATGCTAGGCTCGCCAAATCTAACTTGTGTGTATTCGCTGTGCAACATGGCTTACACCCACTATATGCGAACATAGATATGTCTGACCCCCTGATAAGTCCAAAACATATCTACTTTCCCGAACACTTTTGCTATTGTTTCTCCTCTAAACTTGTGTGATTTGGATACAACTAATGCGGACTGACGCTGTTTTCAGTAGAATTGCCTTGGTGTCTACTTTTTGTGCAGAAAATCAACTATCAAGAAAAATCCCGAAAAATATGCCAAAAATCCTATTTCACCCGAAGACTCCAGGAGCCAGAATACGAGACGGAGAAGAGCCAGGGGTGGCCACACCACCTGGTGGCACGGGCCAGGCCAGGCCGCGCCAGGGGGTGGTGTGGGCCCCCCAGGCACCCCCTCGGCCTCTCTCTTCGCCTATAAGGAGCCTTCTGACTAAAAACTTCGGGGGGTTCGTTTTTGTCTTATCTGTAAGTTGTATACACACGTTGTTGTCCAGAACCTGTGGCCCCGAAGTGACAGAAATCAGGATAACCGGAAGGGAATGGCTTTGATGTGAGGATCACATGTGTTCACGAAGTGTTAATGCTTTGCTCCGGTGCTCTATTAAAAGGAGCACCTTAATTGCCAGTAGTTCCCTAGAGGCCTGCGAACGCATTTGGCGGGGACAAAAGATGTTGTGCAAGTTCTCATTGCGAGCACGTATGACTATATATGGAACACATGCCTAGGATTATCTAGTAGTTGGATGCTTTATCTTATTTATCTACAATTGCCCTATGTTCTGATTGTTATGTGAATTGTCTTGTCCATGCAATGCCTGTCCATCCATCCCTATGCCTACCACACTCGAATCCCACTGTTTACTACTTTTGTTACTACTATCTTTGCTTTACTACTGCTGTTACTTTACTATTCCTACTACAAAACTGTTGCTACTGATAAACTGCTATGAGCAAGATTGTTTCCAGGTGCAGCTGAATTGACAACTCAGTTGTTAAGGCTTATAAATATTCTTTGGCTCCCCTTGTGTCGAATCAATAAATTGGGTTTCATTTCCCTCGAAAATACTACGATACACCCCCTATACTTGTGGGTCATCAGACACCAGGCGAAGATTTCCTAGTGCTCATGGAGGAATTCGATGAGCGCGAGTTCCTATGCGGGACTCAAGTTGTTGGCGATGAGGGTCGTCTTGGCCGGGTCAGATGGGTGGACCTGAGCTTTCTTCGTGTGCACCGACGAGTCAAAGGATAGGTCAGGCGAACTTGGCCGGCTAAGGGGAGTCAGACTATTGTCTGTCGACTCCTTCAATCTTGCGAGTTCTTCCTACATGCCAAAGGACTGGGAGATTCTGTTGAATTCCCTGTCGCAGCTGTCGGACCTCTCGAAACTCCCGTTGATTGTGATGACGCCATTTGGACCTGACATTTTCATCTGCAGGTAGGGTAGTGCGGTACTGCCATGAACCTAGCGAATGCGGCGTGTCCGAGGATGCAGTGGTACTGTGAGGGCCAGTCGACGACTTCGAAGTCGATGCATTCACGTCAAAAGTTTTTCAGCATGCCGAAGATGACGTCGAGGTTGATTTTGCCCAGGGATATATGCCCTTGCCTGGGTCGATGCCATGGAATGTCGTGTCTGAGACCTCTAGGCAGGTCAGAGGGATCCTCATTGCTCGCAAGGTACTTGCGAACATAAGGTTAATGCCGCTTCCACCATCCATGAAGACGCGACTCATGTCGAAGCCTCCGATCTGTGCCTCGAGTACGAGGGGACAGTGGCCTGGGCAGGGTACTTGGCGTGGGTGGTCGCGCTTGTCGAAGGTGATGCAGGAGTCGCTTCCGCTGTGGTACTCAGTGGTGGATGGTGGTGAGTTTGTCGCCAAGTTTACTTGGCGAGTGATGGCCTTCTGCACCCAATTCAAGGGGTGTCCTTTTTGGATCATCATGTTGCCCACAGCCCGTGGGTATGGCTCGCCGCCTTGATCGTGGACCTGTGCGGCCGTGGGTGGTGGCACTCCAGGTGGTGGAGGAGGATCTCCATGTGCTACAGCGCCTGGAGCGACTCCGTAGCCTCTATTGACTGCGTCGCGATTCATCCGCGCCAAACCCTCGTGGAGCTTGAGGAACTTGCGGCAGTCCTTAAAAAGGTGGATGGATTTCTTCTTGCCGTCGTGCTTGTCGATGTAGAAGTGCATGTTGCACGGCCTAGACAGTTTGTCCTCGATTGTTGTCACGGGTGCCTCTTCGCGAGTGCGGCATTGCCATACCTGCGTGGTTTTCTCGGAGTCGCGGTGTCCATCACTGCGATAGCCGCTATTGCGGTTGTCATCGCGCCTATCGGCGTAGCCGGCTGCGACCATGTTGACGTCGTCGCGATCATCGTAGATGCACATTTGATGTTTGCTTCGGCGATCGCGTCTACGCTCGAGCTCTGCTTCGTCGTTGGAGTGAACGCGGTTTTTCACCGAGTCTTCTCCATCTGCCCACCGATTCGCGATTTTCATCAGGTGGTCAATGGTTTTGGGCTTTGAGTGGCCCAGCTCTTCCCTGAGCTCTATGCGGCAAACGCCGCCATTGAATGCGTCGATTGCCCGGTTCTCCGAGATATTTTCTGTGGAGTTCTTGATGATGGACCACCTCTGGATGTACGAGCGTAGCGATTCGCCTGACCTTTGCTGGCAGCATCTTAGTTCTTCGATTGACGCGGGCCTTTTGTAGGTACCCTTAAAGTTGCGCACAAAGTTGTAGACCAGCTCATCCCAACTGCGAATGGATCCGCGCGGGAGGTTGTTGATCCATGCTCGGGCGGCGCCCTGCAGCTGTAGCTGCAGGCATTGCATGGCCGTACTTCGACTCCCAACATGGAGCCTGATGGAGGAGATGTGGTCCTCCAACCAAATTTTCGGGTCCTACAGGCCATCAAATTTTGGGTTCTCCGATGGGAGCTTGAACCCCTTGGGCATTCGCTTTTGTCTGATGGCCCTGCTGAAGCATCTGGCGCCACAGAGCTCCACATCTTCGTCCTCTGAGTCAGTCGAGCGAGCGCGTTGTGTCCTTGACTTGTCGATTTTGTGCTGCGTGATGTCATCACGTGCATCGTAGTCGTGGTCGTGTCGCCGTGAGCGGCGGCGTTGAGACAGATCATGACTGTCGTCGCTGGATGAAGGTGAGGAATAGCGCTTTGCCAGAGCCTTGTTTTTCTTCGGCTCTAGCATCGTCTCTTTGTCGAGAGCAGCCTCGATTAACCCCAAGCCTGCGACCGTAGATCGGTGCATGGGGGCTCGGAGATCTCCAGCCGGCGGCTGGTTGTTGA
This sequence comes from Avena insularis, assembly GCA_023614405.1. Lineage (NCBI taxonomy): Eukaryota > Viridiplantae > Streptophyta > Magnoliopsida > Poales > Poaceae > Avena > Avena insularis. Next base: position 404,472,400 of record CM042684.1, read on the forward strand.
GTAGGTACATGGTGGCCGCTGTCACCGCTGCTTGCGGCGTCTTTGGGACCACATTGCCCCGGGTGTCGACTGTCAAAGAACTGAAGTCGAGGACTTTCGCGGCTTCTATGCGCTCCTTCTCGGTGAGGTGGGACATTCGAGATCGTCTCTTGTTGGCCACGTACTCGTTGCCTTTGGAGGAGGATCCTCCGTGGGAGGAGAGCCCGGCCCGTCGAAGGCTCGACTCGTCAACCGCCTTTTTACGCGCTTCGAGTTGCGCGATTGTTTGTAGCTGGCATCTGTACTCCTCTTTGAGTATCCAAAGGTAGCCCATCAGCATCTCCTGCGAGCTGCCTGGAGGCAGAGGATTGCCCCGCGAAGCTTCTCGGCAGCGGGCCCACTCGAGATCGTTGAGCCTAATCACAACACGTTCGCCAGTGAGTTCGTTCACCATGGTTGGAGGTTCGACTGTCCCTCTGTTGTTGACAGGTGCACCATTGCCACCATTGGCGGGGCCGCCATTGGGTGGTCTGCCGTTAGGTATGCCACCGTTAGGCGGATCGGTGCCAGATCCATTGCCACCGTTTTCGCGATTAGCGATGGAGTCGCCAGTGTTGATGATGGCGCCCATGAAGTGGCTAGGGAAGCCGTTGCACCCGCAACTTTCGGATCCGGAGCCGTAAACTCCATCTTCCGTTGCTAGGCCACCCAGATCGGATCTGCGACTGCTGTCGCTATCCGTGCTCTCAGCTATTGCTGAGGTGTTGATCTTGCTGAGGGTGTTGATTGGTGGTGGGAACCACGATACTGGAGCAATCGCGGATGTCGTTGGCTGGTCAGTCATGCGAAGCGTGCCCATCTGACCAACTTGGAAGCGGAAGCTTCTGATCACCAGGCTGATTCCATCGCCCACAGACTCAAAAGCCGTGCGAGTGGCTGGCGTGTGGATGGTGAAGTCGAACGCGCCGAAGAGCTGGCGGATCTCCACTGTTGCGGAGTTGTAGATCGCGGTTAATGAGGCCGAAGAAGCCACAACACTAGCACTCCCAATTCCCACAGACGGTGCCAATTGACGAGGATTTAACTCATCAATGCTCATTGTTATGGACTTGGGTTTTGGAGAAGGAGGGAGCGATGGAAGCATCAATCGGCTAGCAAACAAGCACACAGGGACGCAAGGTTTACCCATGTTCAGGCGTTGTAGAGGTCCCTACTCCTGCCTGTCTGCTCTTGGAATTAACGAAGGAATCGAAGATTATAGGGGCGCACAGATGCAATCTGGCGAGAGTTGTGGAAACTAGGGTTGCGTGTGTCCTCCTCGCCGCCCCCTCCTGGCCTTTATATAGATAGGCCAGGTCTCGGGTAGCAGGTCGAGTCGGTTACAGTTTAGGGTTTGCCCTTCAAACTTTCTATCTTTAGACCTCTTCTTGTCTCCCAAGTTATCGAGATTCCGTAGGCCACTCGAAGTCTTCATTGGGCCGTGGCAACGCCGTGGTCTTCCACCGTACCTAGACCATATATACCAGACTCGAGTACCTACAGGGTATACCCATGTCACCAGCACTTTCACTTGCTCTTTAATGAACTCATTGTTATCTTGAAGCGTGTGTAGCGCCTTAAGACTCATAGAAAACCTGTTTCGGTTGTCTGCTTGATATCTTCATCAAGTTTGTCAAGATAAAGTCGCAGCAACCAAAGATGTTTGTGTTGGAAATATGCCCTAGACAAATAATAATAAGGATTATTATCATATTTCATAAAGTTTATGATTAAGTTTTATATCATGCTATAACTATATTGAAAGGAAACATTAATACACGTGTGATATATAAACAACCAGGGGTTCCCGGTGAAACTCTAGTCACTGGTTCATTGGTCAACAGATGAGCAAGGTTTCCTGATCATGTGGCATTTATGCCAGTTGGAAATGGAGTCAACTCATTCTGAAAATGAGATGATGAACCAATACCAAACCTAAACATCATGACCCGGTCATGTCACGAAGTTCAAGTTACGATGATTAGAATAGACCTCGTAGACTATTCCTTGGACCGTGAGGCTATATCAATCACTATCTCCTGAGAGTACTTAGATAGCATCAAACGTCACTTGGTAATACAGTGATCATAAAGGTGTGTTCAGGTATTCGGAGGAACGGTAGAGGCAATATATGCCAAGAGCAGGATTTGTCCATCCGTGTGATGGAAAGATACTCGAGGCCCCACTCGAAGAAGTTATATCCAATAGTTGTGCAGCGTGTGATTTGATCATAGGGATATCACTTGTCGAAATGAGTCAAGTAGCATTGTTCGGTAACTAGATTGAACACGACATGGTGATGTCATTAATCAGATCTCGAGCAATGTAAGTATTGAGAGACAAAAGGAATAAGACACGACTATCCCGGTTCTAACAATGGAAGATCTTCGTGGAATGCATAGGGGTCACATGGCCATCCATGCCCTCTGTCGATCATTGGTCCGGGAGTGTCCCGACCATGTCTGGAGTGTTCCCGAACCATGGGGTATCATGCTTAAGGGCTTGATGATGCTTAGACAGTGTTTATAGGATCGGTAGAATCACTGAAGAATAGAAAGAGAGAAAACCAAAAGGGTTTCGGTAAGTCTGGAGGATATCTGTAGTGGAGGTGGCAGGTGTTCCATAGCCACGGAGATTGAATAATATGTGAATGAATGTTAAATAATGATTTAATCATTTATTCATAATTATTTAATAAAAGAGAAATCAATTAAAGGTCAAAAAAGCTTAATGGGCCAATTCCGGAGGGAGAAGGGCCCATGAGGGAAAGGCAAGAGGAGAGAAAGGGAAGGGGGTGGCCGACTGGGCCTAGCCCCCCTCCCCCCGCGCGGGTCCCACTAGGGCTGGCCGGCAGGTGGCCCCCTCTCCCCCTTTAGTCCCACCCCGGTACTTTGAGGGAGGTAGTACCTCCCTTCCCCCTATATATAGTGGGGTATTTTGACCAGAAAATACAACACAATATTCAATAAAGGTTTCCTCACTTTTGGGGAGACCTCCAATTGATATTTCTCTCTCTCTCTCTCTCTCTCTCTCTCTCTCTCTCTCTCTCTCTCTCTCTCTCTCTCTCCCGTGACCATGGTCCCAAGTTTGGATTGTGCGAACGAGAGACATCTTCACTGTGGAGCGCCGCCGTGCTGCGGTATTCGGATCTAGGAGCTCTACTTCCGCAACTGCTTCTAGATTAGGGAAGCAGGAGTCATTGCTAGGCACCGGATGCATGTAACTCCCCACGAGGTGTCACACTTGAGGCACTAGGAGTCGTTGGAGCCACAGGAGCGCAAGGACTTCATCACGACCTTGAGGTTGGCTTCGACTTGTCTACATCAACCATGCTCTCCTGAGCGTTGACAACTCTTTTTGGTGTTCGAGGGTAAGTTTGCAAAAATCCCCTCCCGTTACTACATTACTAATAGATAGGTCCTGGCAGCATCAGGGGTTCAGGGGCGTAGGTTAAAATTTTATTGTTTTCATATGCGAACCCCTTCAGTGGTATGAGAGCTAGATTTATGCGTAGTATTGCTAGTACAGGCAGAACACATGAGATGTAGCATGTGGGCGTTGATCTTTTAGTTATTACCCTCCCACGTGTACTTGTGTATACTGCAGTAATGCTTGACGAAGCGGCCCCCAACTGACTTTGCATGTTCATTCGCGAGACTGGTCCACGCTTGACATACGGCTTGTACCGTATAAAGTGGCTTTGGGGGGTGTGCATTTGCAACGGAGGGCCCCGAAAGTGGTATAGTATAGACAACTACTTGATCAGCGTTGTGTTGAAAGTTCGTAGGTAATAACGATTCTTGTGCGAAAGCCCATTCAGCCACGTAAAACATGCAAAGATAAAGTAGAGGCATCTAACTTTGTTTTGCAGGGGGGCGTTGCTTTGTGATATGGTTGTGGCAAAGGTAAAGTGATAACCTTATGTTACGAAATAGTAGTAGATAGTCACGGAGATGACGGACTACCACGCCAGAAAGACACCGGTACCCTGGTGTCTACGGCGCTAGAACCCTGGCGCCGGAATCCGGTGACGCCGGATGGAGATCATGATGTGAAGGACCATATCACATCGCATTTACATTCAATTTCATTGTTTGTATATCTTATTGTGTGCTAGTATTAGATACTTGATGGTAGCCTAATAAGATGATCCATGTTAAAAATTACCAATGATTGTGTTCCCCCTTAGTGTGCACCACCAAGAAAGTTCTTCGGTATGAGGCAGCGCCGTGATGATTGGGTGTTATACATATCTACGTTCGCATACAGTGGGTATAAGCCATGTTGCACAGCGAATACACTAAGGTTGAGTTGGCGAGCCTAGCATGCATAGACATGTCCTTGGAACACGGATGGTCGAAAGATCGAGCATGAGTCGCACAAATGATGTGACCTACGTTTAGCATCCACCCTAGAACCCACATTGATGGCTGTGACGATCGGGGGAGATGTAGGGAAAAGGGGTCGTGTTATCACTAGAACCCATCAGGGGATCAGTGTTTTTAGTGGAGTTATTTTATTAACTCATTTAATTATAAACTTAGTCTAAATTCCTTTTTGCAATTATAAATGTAGAAAATGGTTCTCCCCGATGCTACCTTTCCTGTTGACGATTGGTTAAATGAAGAGAAGGTTAGGCTAGATGGATCAAACTTCTCTATGTGGGTTGCACGTCTCCATGTTCTCCTTAGCAAGAATGACGTGGTCGACTATATACTCAACAAGATGGATTTGGATCAGCCCAGTGACTTAGAGACCCTAGAGCAGCGGGAATACCGCTATTACCGTCATGAGATGGCCTCCTTCATTTTAGTTACAATGCGTTTCGGAATGGTGGATGAGCTATGGCTAGTCGTGGGTGATCCTGACCCTCGTACGGTAATGCTACAGCTTAGGACACATTTCGTGGAACAAGCACGCATATGGGAGCATGAGCTGATGGGAGATTTCCTCTCCATTAATATGGAGGAGAACTCTTCGCTTGACGACCACTTGGACCGCATGCATGATGCATACATGAGGCCTGCATACTTCCGGGATAGATAGATTACGAGCTCTTTTGCAAATGGCATTGTGCCAAGGTCGCTGCCACCAAGCTACCGAGCACATGTCAGGACTTGCATCATGAGAGGCGATGTGGAAACACAATATTTCGATAAGTTCATATCACATCTCAGGAATGTGAAACTTGAACCCATTGCAGGAGAGGTCATCGATGACAAAGGTATATATTTGATATACAATTTTATAGATGTTATAATCTTGCAAACACATGTTGAAGTGTTAAGTATATTTGATACTTGTTCTGTTTTGCTGAAAACAGGTCCTTCTGCATGGGAGGTGCTTGTTGGAGAGGAGGTGACGTTGCGTGTTGATGGCGAGCATGATGATGATGGCCAACGACACTCTCCCTTGATATTTATCACTTAGTTTATCGCTTTTGGATAGTTATTGTAATCAAAAGATTGTGAACTTATTTAGTGTGTCTCACACTTTCTAAGACGGTTATTAATATGAGCTTGTAACAAAAGATTGTTCCACTTTTATGTATATTTTCTATTCGTGTTCATATCTTGTTCGATTATATGTGAATTATCCTTGTTGAAACTAATTGATAATGCATGAACATTTGTAAAACATTGAAATGCCTTGAAATTACCCAACTTAATGATATGTTCATTACTGAATGAAACCATTGTTTAAATTCAAAGTTATATTGATAATATGTGAAAGACACTTGTATTCTTATCACGTATGAATCATGCCTAAGTTCGGCAAAATAACTTGAACACCGTGTATTGCAAGAATACAAAGTGTTTGATGAATTGTTAAAAGATAATACATATTCGATGTATTGTGTTTTAACAAAAATGGTGATTGTCATTATATGATTGTTTAAATTTTGTAAAGAAGTTTACCAAAGAAACATAAGCATGAAACTATTTGATATGATCAAAGAATTTTAGCGTATGAAGGGTATGAAAATAAAAGAGAATCTAATTACTCTGATTTGATCAATAGTAATGAAATTTGACTTTATAAGAATGGCATAAAGAAAAATTGAGGAATGCAATGCGTTTGAAACGTCAAAATGCAAAGCATCACAATGTGATATTAAATATCAAAGTGGGTGAATAGATGGCGCTAAATAAATCGTTGTAGTATAGATGTAAAAGACCATTAGTTAGAAATAGTTAGCACTCAATTAGAATACATAGTGAACCATTTGAATTCATGAAATCGGCACCATATATTGTATGGATCATCGTGGAAGTTTTGGGTTTATTCGATATAACCAAAACAATATGTAAGATCCCTCCTTATTAAAGGAAAAGATCCCTGTGATTGCAATGCTAGTCCCTGGATCATTGCTAGCATCCACAGTTTAAGATGAAGTACACAGATACAAAGGTCGTTTATTACAGTCATTCCAGAGATAAAACATAGTCTTTTACAACTCATGGCCAAAGGCCTAGTACAAGAGTTTATGGAATATGTAAATAAACATAAGTCTTCATCTTCATGTGCCACAGGCAAGCATGTTGAGTGTAGACTCATGACACCTAATCATCATCAGAGTAACCTGCAACATCATAAGTTACAGCCACAAGGGTCAATACTTTGGAATAGTATTGGCAAGTGATACCTTAGTATAAATTTAAGTGGACTATAATACTATATGCATTTGGCTGGTGGAGCTTAGGCTTGCATTGCTCAAAATAGATTTTTCCTTAACTTTTTGAAAACACTAAGTTTTTGCTTGACAAAGTCCATCCCAAGGTATCTACCAATCGAGATGAAGATCCACTCAGGCATCTACCAATCAAAGACTGAAGATCCTTTAACCCTTGTTCACCCACAAGTTTTATTTAGAAATTGGAGTGATGAGATTCTTGAAGTTTCCATGTCTTGATGCTCAAATTGTCCTTTACAGGGGACATGGCTAAGTACTTAGGTTTTACACTGCAGAGGTGGTGCACTTTCCCCACAAGCCTTGGTTTCCCAAGACATGATCCTTCAAGAGCCTTTCCTTAGTCAAATGGACGCGCTCCAACCTATCACCCATCTACCACCCTTGTCCAAGAGAATAAGTTCCGACATCCTAAGATCATGGCAGAGCCCATATTACCAAGTGGTTGCACTTGAAGCTTCTCAACATTTGACAACTTAAATCTCTTTGTTCCTGGTGGCCATCCACAAGTGAGATACACAAGGTTCACAGTACCCTGGCCTTGTGTAACCACTCAACATAACCCATTCTTTCCATTCCACCCAGGTGGTTCATTAACTTAGTTGTTTTTATTTTACAAAAACATAAGTCCTTAGACTTAGAAATTTTTCCATAGTGAATATATAAACCACCCTTGTTTTCTAGTAGCTAGGCTAAGCATGATAGTAATAGGAATCTTGACTTAGGAAATCTTCACTAAGGTTTTACCTAATAGGTTTTCCCAAAGCTTAGCTTGTACTTAGCAAAAATTCATGCAAGTCCTATATTTAGAAAAAAATAATACTAATGCATATATAAAATATAGGAATGGAATATTCATGATGATATCACTTGCCTTGGTAGTGTGGAGAGTAGCACTCGTCACAATCACAATCACTAGCAAAATCTACACACAAAGTGGTAGCACACAATTACACACAAATATATACAAACAAAAGTATTATGAATGCATGCATGAATCTACCAAGTGATGATTTTTGAAAACTTCAACCAAGCAAGTGCAAGTTTACAGAATCTAAACAAGTCACAAATATATCCAAGACAACTTAAATAACCCTAAAACAAAAATACTAAGCTAAATCTATACTTAAAATGGCCTCAAACAAGTCTCTGCAATTTTAGCACATCTAATGGTTACTATAAGCTAAACAAAAAGGATAGGCAGAAAGGTCTTGTTTTTCTGAATCCAACGGTATAAATTTTGCAAAAATCCAACGTGGCATTCAAAAGATATAGGCATTTGAATTTGGATCAAATTTTCTGGTTTTAAATTCTATTCTCAGATCTAACCTAGCCACGCGTCTTATTCTTATTCGCCCGTATTCATCGGCTGGATCGAGCTCCACAGGATGTAGGATCTAAGGGGCAGATCGCTGCATCGCTTCGGTTTAAGTGATCTATCCTAGCGCCACGATGCAGATCTAACGCCGCTACTCTTCGCCAAGCTGGCGGAGCGGCGGCTACCGGCGGCGGAACCGTCGGTCAACGACGTTGCCGATGATGCAGAGAGTAAGGAAGATCGAGGAGTAGCTCACCGGGCTCAGGAGGTCACGGTGAAGCTTGTCGTACTCGCGGTTGGTCAAGGGGCGCCGCACGGCCGCTATTCCTCACCGGAGTTCGTGGGCGTCCCGGGTGCGTCGGGTGGTCGTCGGGACGTCGCGTGGATCACCCCAAGGCATGACGAGGACACGGTTAGACTCACCGAGTCGAGGCAAGCTAGCATGAACTAGGAGGCGCGGGGCGGTCTGGACTTACCACTGGAGTTCGCCGGAGTTCGTGCAGACGTCGGTGACGACTAGTCGATGATGTTGCCGGAGCTACGGTCCATGCGAAAGCAAACGGAATGTGTTAAAAGAAGCGCAGAGACTCACTGAATCAGTTTGCAAGAATGAGAGGCAGAGGGGAGCTCTGGACTCACCGGAATTCGCCGGCGCGGTCGTCGGAGACGGCGCGGAGAGTAATACACGCTGGTGGCGCCTGGGTTGAGGTTTGAGTGAGAAGAGAGAGGAGACAGAGGGGGTTCTTATAGCCTGGTCACGAGCGAGAATCACTCGGCCAATAACTCGAATTGACACCGCGAATTTAAACACAGAAACGCTCGCGTTGATTTGGGGATGAACGGGTCGTGCGGGTGGAGACGACGGTGACGTGGAGAAGGCCCGCCTGTCAGCGAGGAGCGCGGAGTGCAGGTGGGGTCGGTTTGTCAGCGTCTGTCTGCGTGGGCTCGCGCGTGAGAGAAGAAAAAGGAGAACCCCGGGTGGGCTTGCTGGGCTGGATCTGCTGCTGGGCCAGATTCTGGCCGCTCGGCCCTTTTCTTTTCCTTAGCCTTTTTCTTTTTCTAATTTCATTTTCTGGAATGAATTTGATATGAATTCAAATCCTTTTGAATTCAAACTTCTTTGGGGATTTTTGCAGGGTTCTTGTGGGTTCAAATGCAGTCAAATAACCATGTGGTCACCTTGCAAGGCTTGGTCAAGCTTGGGTCTTTGAAATAAACAGAGACTTTGACTCTTTGTCTCTAGTTGCAAATATTTAGAATAGGGTTTAGAAAATATTTCTAAATTTTGAATCTTGGGTTAAAATGCTTCTCCTAATCTTTCCAACCATGGTGGTAAGCAAACAAGATTGTGGACAATCAAATCCCAAAGGGTGTTGGTCAATTGAGACAATTTGCCCACATGAAATCATAGCCAAAGTGTATGCTTCTAAATGATTTTGAGAAAAACCCTATATGAATGAATGATGCAAAGATGATATGAATGAGTTTTTGAAACATGATTTTTGGGATGTTACAAATCTAACCCCCTTAAAATGAATCTCGCCCTCGAGATTCGGATTGGCTAGCAAATAGGTGAGGGTGGTCTTTCCGAAGATCATCTTCTCTTTCCCATGTTGCTTCTTCTTCGGAATGATGATTCCATTGTACCTTGCAAAACTTGATAGTCTTTGTTCTTGTGACTCTTTCTGTGGTTTCAAGAATCTTGACAGGCTTTTCTTCATAGGTGAGATCACTTTCTAGTTGAACTTCTTCCAAAGATATGGTATCCTTCAAAGATGTTTCTTCCATTTCTGGGTGACATTTCTTGAGCTCACATGAAAAACATTATGGATCGCTAGTAAAGATCTTTGGCGATCGATTTCATATGCAGCTTCTCCCTTGCGACTTAAAATATTGAATGGTCCCACATATCTTGGTGCTAACTTTCCTTTGACTCCAAATCTTTTTACTCCACGAAGTGGTGATACTCTAAGATAAGCTCTATCCCCAACTTCGTAAGTGACTTCTCTACGCTTAGCATCTGCGTAGCTTTTCTGTCGAGACTGTGCTATCTTCAATCTGTCTCTAACCAATTTGACCTTTTCTTCGGCGTCTTTGATAAGGTCTGGTCCAAACAAACTTCTTTCTCCCACACCATTCCATAGCAATGGGGTGGTACACTTTCTTCAGATAGAAACTCAAATGGTGCCATCCCAATACTAGATTGGTATTTGTTGTTGTAAGAGAACTTCTGTAAAGGCAGACTTTCATCCCAACTTGCTCCATAGTCTAGGGCACATGCCCTCAACATGTCTTCAAGAATTTGATTAGTCCTTTCTGTTTGTCCATCAGTTTGAGGATGAAAAGCAGTGCTGAATTCCAACCTCGTTCCTAGAGATTCATGAAGCTGTCTCCAAAAGTGAGAAGTGAACTGAGTTCCTCTATCAGACAATACTCTTAGGTACACCGTGGAGGCATACAATTCTGCTCATGTAGATTTTGGCTAACTTTGTACTGGTATAAGTTGTCTTCTGGTATAAAATGAGCCACTTTAGTTAGGCGATCCACTATTACCCATATGGAATCATACCCTGACCTGGTCCTTGGTAATCCAGTAATGAAATCCATACCAATATTTTCCCACTTCCATTCAGGAATAGGCATTGGTTGAAGCAAACCTGCTGGTTTCTGATGCTCCGCTTTCACTCTACTACACACATCACACAAAGCAATGTGTTCGGCGATGTCCCTTTTAAGATTGTTCCACCAAAATCTTTCTTTCATATCCATATACATTTTGGTGTTTCCCGGGTGAATAGAATACGGAGAGTTATGGGCTTCTTGTAAAATCAGTTTCCGCATTTCCGGATCTTGTGGAACACAAATACGTTTCTCGTGCCATAAAGTACCTTGTTCGTCCATATGGAAACTTTTAGCTTTCCCTTGGCTAATCCTTTCCTTAATCTCTTCGATTTCTTTATCCGTCTTTTGGGCTTCTTTAATCTTATCCAACAGAGTGGGTTGAACATCCAAAGACATGAGATGTCCTTCAGGCATAATCTCCAACCTGAGTTCCTTGAATTGCTTACACAAATCATCTGGCAATTCACCTTTGGTAAGACCATTTACAAAGGCTTTACGACTTAGAGCATCTGCTACTACATTTGCTTTACCGGGGTGGTATTGCAAACTCAAATCGTAATCCTTGATAAGTTCTAGCCATCTTCTTTGTCTCATATTGATCTCCTTCTGGGTGAAGATATATTTCAAGCTTTTATGATCGGTGAATACTTCACAACGTTTTCCCAAAAGGTAATGTCTCCATGTTTTGAGTGCATGGACAACAGCGGCTAACTCTAAATCATGAGTAGGATAATTTACTTCATGAGTTTTGAGTTGTCTCGAGGCATAAGCCACAACTTTTCCGCCTTGCATAAGTACGGCTCCTAATCCTTGATGCGAAGCATCACAATACACTTGGAAATCCTTTTCCAAATCTGGTAGGCATGTAACCGGTCTTGACACAAGTCTCTTCTTTAATTCTTGAAAGCTGAGTTCACATCCTTCAGACCAAGCAAATTTCTTATCTTTCTTTAACAATTCCGTCATTGGTTTAGCAACCTTAGAAAAATTTTCAATGAACCTTCTGTAGTAACCTGCTAAACCAAGGAAACTACGAATCTCTTTTACATTCTTAGGAGATTCCCATTCATTACCTGAAACCTTAGCAGGATCAATCGCTACACCATCTTTTGTCATAACATGACCAAGAAATCCAACTTCCTCTAACCAAAACTCACACTTGCTGAATTTGGCATAAAGCTTATGTTCCCTTAGTTTCTCAAGTATCAAGCGTAGATGTCTTTCATGTTCTTCCTTGCTCTTGGAGTAGACTAAGATGTCATCGATGAAAACAACAACGAACTTGTCGAGAAATTCCATGAACACTTTGTTCATCATATTCATGAAGTATCTTTGGAGCGTTGGTTAATCCAAAAGGCATCACAGTGTACTCATACAATCCATACCTTGTGGTAAATGCTGTTTTAGGTATGTCTTGCTCTCTTATCTTGAGTTGAAAATAGCCTGACCGAAGGTCAATCTTTGAGAACAAACAAGCTCCTTCTAGCTGATCAAACAAGTCATTGATTCTTGGCAAAGGATATTTGTTCTTGATGGTTACCTCGTTGAGAGAACGGTAATCTATGCATAATCTTTGAGTTCTATCTCTTTTCTCTGAACAAAGCTGGAGCTCCCCAAGATGAAGAACTTGGCTGGATGAATCCTTTCTGCAATTGTTCTCCAAGTTGTTTCTTGAGTTCTTTAAGTTCGTCAACTGACATTTTATAAGGTCTCTTTGCTCTTGGCCCAGATCCTGGTACCAAATCTATTATAAACTCCACATCTCTATCTGGTGGCATTCCTGGTAACTCTTCCGGGAACACATCCGGATACTCACACACAATTGGCACACTGTCCAAGCTAACCCCCTTAAGAGAATTCAGCTTACTCCCTTTAGATTTAAAATATGACTTGAATGTTATCCTCTTACCTGAGGGTTGTGAGTGAAATTGTGCGATTTGCACAATCTAGTACTCCCTCATACTTAGCCATCCAATCCATTCCCAAAATTACATCCAATCCTTGGGAATTTAGGATTATTAGGTTTACTGGAAACTTATGTTTTCCGATTTCTATGACTAAATCCCGGCATCCAAGACTCACTATCATATCCCCTCCCGGAGAGCTAACTTTTATCGGACACCCAATGTTTTCAGATGCAAACCCATTTCTTTCGACAAATGCTTTAGATATGAATGAATGAGATGCACCAGTGTCAAAGAGTACAAATGCTGAGATGGAATTGAGTCTGAACTTACCAAAGAACGGCATCGGGTTCTTCATAGACTTCCTCCACATTGATGTGGTTAACCTGTCCTTTACGAAAAGGATTGGGTTTGTTAGGTCCTTCAACGTTCTTCTCAGGGCACTCATTAGCATAATGCCCCAGCTTCTTGCATTTGAAGCATTCAACCTGACTGTTGTCCTTCTTAGGTTGACTTCCACTTCCACTTCCACTTCCACTATGGTGGCTCTTATATCCACTCTTGTGGTTCTTGTACTTATCATTGTCATGACTGCGATGATGCTTGTTGTCATGACGGTTGTGGTTGTGGTGCTTGTTAAACTTCCCATGCTTGTGGGATCCTGAGCTGACACTATCATCATAGTGTGATCGTTTATGATACGATCCCGAGCTATGCTTGTCGGAGTGTTTCCTCTTTCTACTCTCAACTTGCTTCATTTTATTCTCCACAATAACAGCCTTGTCACACAGCGACTGATAAGTTGGAACATATGCCACCGACAGCTGAAGATTTAGCTCATCATTCAAGCCTTCTAGAAACTTTTCCTTCCTTTTGGCATCAGTGTCAACCTCATCCGGTGCATAGCGCGCCAGATTGTTGAACTCTTCGATGTATTCAGCCACGCTGTGGTGGCTGTTTCAGGTTGTGAAATTCCTTCTTTTTCAGGCTCATCATTCCTGGTGAGATATGAGTGGTACGAAATCCATCTTCAAAGATAGCCCGTTACCTCATCAATAGGCGTGGTAACTGAAGTTGTCCCACCATGTCGCGGCTGGTCCTTCCAATGATGTGCCGCAAACCTGACCTTTTCAGCATCTGTGCATCCCACGGTCACTAAGTCTTTGTTCACGTAACGAGCCAATCATTGGCCACCATGGGATCACCGTTCCGAAAACTTAGTTGGCCTGACGCAGAAATCTGGTGAGCATATCAAAACACGGAGGGTTGTTGTTGTTGTTATTGTTGTTATTGTTGTTGTTGGGGTTGTTGTTGTTGTTCAGTTACGGATGAACGTCGTCATCATTTGCATAAGCTGTGTTTGCGCATTCATCATTTGTTGCATTTCCGGGGTAATGTTGGGGTTGGGGTTGGTGTTTGCGCGACGGGGAGGCATCTGTGGTTTATTCATATAGAGATAAGATTGAGATACCCTTACATGATTTATGCACAATACATTACACAAGCAAACACATAGCTAAACAACAGATAACAAAAAGTCTCAAAGTACAAACACACAAGCGGCAAGCCATCCACATGTCGGATGGTCCAACAATAAGTTCTCAAATAACAAGTGCGGAAAATAAAGATAACTGAGTAGTCAAATCTACTCGTCGGCATCAATCTCCTCCTCGACAAAGGTAAGACCTGCGTTCTCCATTGCGGTCTTGTTCTCCTCGATGGTAGTGGTCAAAGAGTCGATCTTGGTCTTGAGAGTCCTCTTACGGGAACGAAGCCTCTCAATCACCGTCGCTGCGCTCTAACTCAAGTCTTTGACTGCAGTTCCTCGGTCATATCACGAATCCTCTTGTTCCTATCCTGGACACGCTTCTCTTGACTCTTGAACTTACGGTCTTGGGTCTCAAACTTTGCCTCCATCTCCTGACTATCTCGCCCTGCTTGAAGAGCTTGTCCTTCTCATGGCTGCACTGAGCTCGTCATTACTAAGCATGACGTTGGTCCTATCGGTATCCACGTGCCTAATAAGAGTCTCTAAGTCCCGGAGGTACAGCGTATCGGCTCTGCGGACCTCGAGTCGTCCTCAAAGTCAATGGACTCTCCGTCATCATCACGCCTTCCAAAGCGTGGAAGTGAGTGCCTCTAACCTGGGAGTGACGCCCTAACTGTCCCTATCAGATCTGCATGACAACCTCCATGCCTCTCTCCTGTCATCGTGCATAAGCTTGAAGACGATGGCCTCCGTAGTAGGCTCTTCAAGGCCCCGGCTGGTTCACCTTGAAGCCCCAAAGGTCCTTCCTCTCAAACTTGGTGAGTGGGTGCACCGTAATGATAGGAAGAGGGAGATCGAGTAAAGTAGTAAGCTCTACGACACGAGGACCAAAACGGGTACTGAACTCCTCAAGGTCTTGATGGCAATAGGCATCTATTTATAAGATTGAAAAGTTAGAACAACACAATTTAAATTAAACAAGACAAACATTCAAGCGTAACCACAAAAACACACAAGTCATGAATACTTAGATTCATTACATCAACCAAGGTTCAAACTTATTTAAGGTCTTATTTTGGAAAATAAGGTGGTAGGTGGTGGTCAACTAACGGCGCGCTTACAATCCTATCTCATTGGATCTGGTGTCTAACACAATGTTCCTAGTGGCAATCACCCTATCTTGTTCACATGCTTCTATCACTAAGTCTATAATATCTCCCCTTAAAGATTGGTTGGTGACTTCCAACTCTTGGGTATGTTCCTTCTCTTTCTCTAAGTCTTTTTGGAGGTTGAGCATCCTGCACTTGACTCTAGCACTTAGTTCCTTGATAGTCTTCCAAGCTGCTTCTTTTGCTGACTCAAAGAATGTGGTGTGCATAAAAGTGTTGGTGTACATGCAGAAGCCTTTTTCTTTGTGGTTGTCTTCCTTGTTCTTGTACAAGTGAAGTTGCACCCACCAATACTCCACTCCATCCTCCATCACTGGAAAGCCCTTGTACACAGCTGCACCATGTACTCCCATGGTTTCCATGAGGTCCTTGAGAATCTTGGGAAACTCAGTCTCACACTCCAAGGTCATGGTCATGAGTGGTCCTTTCTTCACCTTGTTGACGGAGTTCATCTACAAATAGAGATGAGAATGAGAAGATTAGAAAAGTTTACGAGAAGAATAGACAAGTGTAGAAGAAGTTAAAATTTTTCCTTAGTGGCTTCCAATCCTAGGGTCATAATCCTATAGGCAACACAGTGCTCTGATACCATCTGTAAGATCCCTCCTTATTAAAGGAAAAGATCCCTGTGATTGCAATGCTAGTCCCTGGATCATTGCTAGCATCCACAGTTTAAGTTGAAGTACCCTGATACAAAGGTCGTTTATTACGGTCATTCCAGAGATAAAACATAGTCTTTTACAACTCATGGCCAAAGGCCTAGTACAAGAGTTTATGGAATATGTAAATAAACATAAGTCTTCATCTTCATGTGCCACAGGCAAGCATGTTGAGTGTAGACTCATGACACCTAATCATCATCAGAGTAACCTGCAACATCATAAGTTACAGCCACAAGGGTCAATACTTTGGAATAGTATTGGCAAGTGATACCTTAGTATAAATTTAAGTGGACTATAATACTATATGCATTTGGCTGGTGGAGCTTAGGCTTGCATTGCTCAAAATAGATTTTTCCTTAACTTTTTGAAAACACTAAGTTTTTGCTTGACAAAGTCCATCCCAAGGTATCTACCAATCGAGATGAAGATCCACTGGGCATCTACCAATCAAAGACTGAAGATCCTTTAACCCTTGTTCACCCACAAGTTTTATTTAGAAATTGGAGTGATGAGATTCTTGAAGTTTCCATGTCTTGATGCTCAAATTGTCCTTTACTGTGGACATGGCTAAGTACTTAGGTTTTACACTCTGCAGAGGTGGTGCACTTTCCCCACAAGCCTTGGTTTCCCAAGACATGATCCTTCAGTAGCCTTTCCTTAGTCAAATGGACGCGCTCCAACCTATCAACCCATCTACCACCCACTGTCCAAGAGACTAAGTTCCAGCATCCTAAGATCATGGCAGAGCCCATATTACCAAGTGGTTGCACTTGAAGCTTCTCAAAATTTGACAACTTAAATCTCTTTGTTCCTGGGTGGCCATCCACAAGTGAGATACACAAGGTTCACCAGTACCCCTGGCCTTGTGTAACCACTCAACATAACCCATTCTTTCCATTCCACCCAGGTGGTTCATTAACTTAGTTGTTTTTATTTTACAAAAACATAAGTCCTTAGACTTAGAAATTTTTCCATAGTGAATATATAAACCACCCTTGTTTTCAAGTAGCTAGGCTAAGCATGATAGTAATAGGAATCTTGACTTAGGAAATCTTCACTAAGGTTTTACCTAATAGGTTTTCCCAAAGCTTAGCTTGTACTTAGCAAAAATTCATGCAAGTCCTATATTTAGAAAAAAAAATAATACTAATGCATATATAAAATATAGGAATGGAATATTCATGATGATATCACTTGCCTTGGTAGTGTGGAGAGTAGCACTCGTCACAATCACAATCACTAGCAAAATCTACACACAAAGTGGTAGCACACAATTACACACAAATATATACAAACAAAAGTATTATGAATGCATGCATGAATCTACCAAGTGATGATTTTTGAAAACTTCAACCAAGCAAGTGCATGTTTACAGAATCTAAACAAGTCACAAATATATCCAAGACAACTTAAATAACCCTAAAACAAAAATACTAAGCTAAATCTATACTTAAAATGGCCTCAAACAAGTCTCTGCAATTTTAGCACATCTAATGGTTACTATAAGCTAAACAAAAAGGATAGGCAGAAAGGTCTTGTTTTTCTGAATCCAACGGTATAAATTTTGCAAAAATCCAACGTGGCATTCAAAAGATATAGGCATTTGAATTTGGATCAAATTTTCTGGTTTTAAATTCTATTCTCAGATCTAACCTAGCCACGCGTCTTATTCTTATTCGCCCGCATCGTTCAAGGCTGGATCGAGCTCCACAGCCGTAGGATCTAAGGGGCAGGTGCGGCTCAGATCGCGTACCGTTTCGGGTTTAAGTGATCTATCCTAGCGCTACGATGCAGATCTAACGGCTGCTACTTCTCTGGCCAAGAACTGGCGGCGGCTACCGGCGGCGGAACCGTCGGTCAACGACGTTGCCGATGATGCAGAGAGTAAGGAAGATCGAGGAGTAGCTCACCGGGCTCAGGAGGTCACGGTGAAGCTTGTCGTACTCGCGGTTGGTCAAGGGGCGCTCGGGCACGGCTGCTATTCCTCACCGGAGTTCGTGGCGGCGTCGGGTGGTCGTCGGGGACGTCGCTGTGGATCACCCCAAGGCATGACGAGGACACGGTTAGACTCACCGAGTCGAGACGAAGTAGCTAGCATGAACTAGGAGGCGCGGGGCGGTCTGGACTTACCACTGGAGTTCGCCGGAGTTCGTGCAGACGTCGGTGACGACTAGTCGATGATGTTGCCGGAGCTACGGTCCATGCGAGAGCAAACGGAATGTGTTAAAAGAAGCGCAGAGACTCACTGAATCAGTTTGCAAGAATGAGAGGCAGAGGGGAGCTCTGGACTCACCGGAATTCGCCGGCGCGGTCGTCGGAGACGGCGGGGCTACAGAGAGTAATACACGCAGCCTGGTGGCGCTCTGGGTTCGGGGTTTGAGTGAGAAGAGAGAGGAGACAGAGGGGGTTCTTATAGCCTGGTCACGAGCGAGAATCACTCGGCCAATAACTCGAATTGACACCGCGAATTTAAACACAGAAACGCTCGCGTTGATTTGGGGATGAACGGGTCGTGCGGGTGGAGACGACGGTGACGTGGAGAAGGCCCGCCTGTCAGCGAGGAGCGCGGAGTGCAGGTGGGGTCGGTTTGTCAGCGTCTGTCAAGGTGGCTCACAGCGTGAGAGAAGAAAAAGGAGAACCCCGGGTGGGCTTGCTGGGCTGGATCTGCTGCTGGGCCAGATTCTGGCCGCTCGGCCCTTTTCTTTTCCTTAGCCTTTTTCTTTTTCTAATTTCATTTTCTGGAATGAATTTGATATGAATTCAAATCCTTTTGAATTCAAACTTCTTTGGGGATTTTTGCAGGGTTCTTGTGGGTTCAAATGCAGTCAAATAACCATGTGGTCACCTTGCAAGGCTTGGTCAAGCTTGGGTCTTTGAAATAAACAGAGACTTTGACTCTTTGTCTCTAGTTGCAAATATTTAGAATAGGGTTTAGAAAATATTTCTAAATTTTGAATCTTGGGTTAAAATGCTTCTCCTAATCTTTCCAACCATGGTGGTAAGCAAACAAGATTGTGGACAATCAAATCCCAAAGGGTGTTGGTCAATTGAGACAATTTGCCCACATGAAATCATAGCCAAAGTGTATGCTTCTAAATGATTTTGAGAAAAACCCTATATGAATGAATGATGCAAAGATGATATGAATGAGTTTTTGAAACATGATTTTTGGGATGTTACACAATAGCAAATAAGTCCTTGTAGAGTATTCATTGGAAATTATGAATACAATAGCCATAGCTAGAACCAAAATGAGAGCAAAACTTGTATTGCTTGGATTTTGGTGCATTCTCGAGAAAGTTCACATTCAGTGATATTTCTCGATTATGGAGAAAATGGAATATAGTGAAAAACATGTTGAGGATTCAAAACCCTGCATCAGAGTGTTGAGAAGGGCAACGGAAAGTGTTCCTGGACAATACTCTTCATAAAGGAAGGAATCAATGATGATGATCATTGTGTTTTCCCCACTAGTGTTTTCATTGCATGAAGTAGGATTCAAAATGTAGCCCATATCTTGTATGGAGACATTTTTGAATCATTTGTCATGATTACCGAAATATGACATACCTACGAACTACTAAGGAAATAATGGTAAGCTAAAGATATGAGAAATCCTAAAGCAAAATTCACTTGAGATTAGAAAGCAATTCGTTGCTGAATCTTAAGAGTAAAGGGGGTTACTTGGATTTTCCCAAATGACTGCAAAGCCATAGTGGAAAAGGGGGTGAATGATCAAAGCACAATTTGTCAAGTATTGGAAAAATTCAAATGAATTTGATTCAAGTGTGCTGAAAGTCTGTTGGATTTAAAAATTGGTAAAGTACTAGTATCTCATAGTAAATCTCCAAGTTTGATATTTGATCAAAGGATTTTGACGTCATTCAAAATAGTGAGTGGATATGCAATTTGCATGAAATTGAGTGGGAGCTATGAAAGTCTTCCTAAAACAATATGTGAATGACATATTTTTAAGTGGGAGCAATATAAGTCTCAAATTCAAATATGTAGGAACATAGTTTGACTAAGAGTAGTGACTCATACCCAAACATGTTGGGAATATATTTGAGTGGGAGCTTAGAGGAGTGATTCTTAAGTGTGTATACGACACATTAAGAATAAAAGCGCAAGTACCGATAAATAATGATTTATAAGTAGTAGAAGTTGATAATAAGTACATTATGATATTATGTAGTATTCCTTAAAGGATTCTAAAAAGGGTTTTTGGAATAGAAGTTAGTTAAGGAACTGGTCCTTGATAACTCAAATTAGGAATAGAATTAAGTCTAACATCGATGGTTGAAAGAAAGAATAGGATGATCATCATCCACTATGTTGATACATAGGTTCTATCTTGGAAAACCATGATGACAACTTAACATAATATATGATCCAAGAAGGAACGTTTGGAAAGTGATTAAGTTCAAATCACGGAACGTTAAGCTAAGTTTGTCCGCAGTGTCTAAAAGAGAACTGTAGACATGTTTTCCAAATCCATAAAGGATGACATATCTTAAAGCATAAAGGGCTATGTTATAAGGGAATATGTCAGAAACTCCTCTAATACCGACTAAAGTCAAGTAGGAAGCGAGGTGAACAAAACATTGAAAGTTGCACAAGGTGCACTTGTGTTTTGATGATTACATTTATAATAATAGATAAGGGTACCATCTAAAGTAATGTATAATGTTATGGCGGGGCTAGTTCGCTTTTAACATAGAATGATGTGTCCCAGGGCACAGTGTGAAGGGAATATGCCCTGAGAGGCAATAATAAAGTTGTTATTATACATATTCCAGGTATATGATAGATGTTTATTTTGCATGATATAATTGTATTAGTTTGTAAATGTTAATAAATGTTTGTTTAATAAACAAAAGGAAAGTTCCTAGTTATGCCTATCTTATAAACTAGCTCGTTGATTAACAAGATGATCAAGGTTTCCTGATCATGGACATTAGATGTTGTTAATAACGAGGTCACAACATTAGTGGAATGATGTGATGAACATTCATCTGAAGTATAGCATTACTATCAAAGTCATTGTGTTTATATTGCTATAACATCTAACAAAGTAATCCTACTCCTTAGACCATGAGATCATGTTAATCACTAACACCGGAAGAGTATCTTGATAACATCAAACGTCACACCGTGAAAGGGTGATTATAAAGGTGGGTTCAGTGCTACAAAAGTGTTATGTAGAAGCTCATGGATCAAGAGTGGGATTGTCCATCCCGATGATGGATATATATTCTCTGGGCCCTCTCGGTGATATCACATTGGTTAGCTTGCAAGCAAGTGATAAGATCACTAGAATGTTATATCACGGGAACAAGAAAAGTGTGCACGTCGGTAACGAGATCAAACTAGGTATGGATATACCGATGATCGAATCTCGGACATGTAATATATCGGGACACAAAGGGATTTAGTTACTAGCGTTAAAGGTTCTCACGATCACAGAAGTCATCGTAGAATGTGTAGGAGTCAGTATGGATCTCTAGGTCCCGCTTCTGATTATTGATCTGAGAGGGGTCTTGATCATGTTTGCATTATTCACGAACCATAGGGTGACACACTTAAGGGACACCAACACCATTTGGAGCAAATATGTTTCAGACGAATGAATTGCAAAGTGCTGGAATTATTTCAATAGACACCAAAACTGTTTCGGGTGAAATGCTGAAACTGGTTCTGCATGTAATAATGAAATGTTGTAGGGGTTTTATGTGAATGTTTGTTAACTAAAGTAATTAACAAAATTCTGAATAAATTTAATAAAAGAGTTTTATTAAACAAGAGAGCATTAAATTTGGAGAAATTTAATGCATTTAAAGTAAAGACTTTAAAGAGGAATGTTAAGGGACACTTTTATGTGGAGGGGGTTACCACCACATGAATGGGGGAGGTGAGGGGTCACCCCCCATGGGGCGCTGGCCATGGGGAGGGGTACCCCCCTCCTCCTATAAAAGGCCACCCCTCTCACCCTTCTTCCTCACACCTCCTCGTGAAGGATCTCTCCCCCCCTCTAGAATTATTCCCCATGGTCTCGGATTAGCGAGATACATGTTCCCGGTGGCATTTCGTCTGGAAGGAGTTGCTGCTTCCGCTGCATCGATGGAGCGAGGAGGTTGTTGTATCTGAACGTGTAAAGTGCGGATGCGCTGCTGGTTTGCGGCGCTAGGATTTCCACATGATCTTGAGATCGGCAAGCGTACGACTACATAATCCACGAGTTCCTACTCGTTAACAAAACTTTGTTGTCTTTGAGGGTAAGTTCTCCATGGATGTATATCCACCCGTTGCTTGTATCTAGTAGATAGATCTTGGCATATAGTTCTCATCGTAATAATTTTTTCTATGTTGCGAACCCTTCAGTGGCATCATAGCCTGATCTATGCATAGGTGCTTTGCACGGGTAGAACACATAAGAGTATGTGGGCGGTGATGATCATGTTATTGCTTCTTATATGTACTTTGGATATTGGTGGCATAGTGGGATGAAGCGGCCCGGACCAACCTTACATGTCATCGCACATGAGACCGGTTCCATGACTGACATGCAACTAGTTTTGCATAAGTGGTCAAGGGTGTCTCTCTCCTACTATAGTCAATATCTGATTTACAACGAGTTGCTAATAATTTGGTTATCATCGTTGTGGTTCCATGTTCATAGGTAAGAACGGTTCTATCTTCGAAAGCCCTAAGCCACATAAAACTTGCAATTGATAAATTAGAGGCATCTAGTTTAGATCGTTGCTGGGCTTGTATCATGATATGGTATTGTTATGAGTTGATGTATAGTTGGTACACTTACAACACACTTAATGTGTAAGTTCCATAGACCTTGGCCTTACACACAAAGGAATGATAGAGATCATACCACGATGCATATGATAGGATCAAATGCAAGAACCATATCATTTCACTTTACACATATGATGTTCGCATCTTATATTGCTAGTTTGGCGTTTTAGTAGCATTATAAGATGATCCCTCATTTAAATATCAAGATAAAAATGTCGTCTTCCTTAAGTATGCACCGTTTATGTTTCGCCGCTTCAAGACATTACATGATGATCGGGTGTACTTGAATCCACGATCATATTTCGGGTGTAAGACAGTTTTACACACGCGAGTACTAAGGTTCTTACTTGGTGAGCCTAGCATGTACAGACCGAAAGGTTAAGAATGAGTCATATAGTTGATATGATGCCCATATAGATGCTCGCCTTTGAAGGTACACCGACTCATGTGATGATCAGACTTGGTGTAGTGGATTTGGTTCATGTAATCACCAAAAAGACATGAGGGATGTTATTTTTGAGTGGGAGTTTAGTTGAACTCAATCTATCATAAACTTAGTCTAAATAAACTTTACAAATTCTGTTGTAGATGGCACCACCTGCTTTTAATTTCAATGTGTTCATGGAGAAAGAGAAACTTGCTGCGAATGGTAGCAACTTCACCAATTGGGCTATGAATTTGAGGATTCTCCTCTCTGTTGCACAAAAGCAATATGTGCTAGAAACGCCGCTAGGCCCCCCACCAGCTCCTGGCGCCCCTGATGAGGAAAATAATATCTATGTGACTCGTCAGGAGGACCACAACTTAGTTCATTGTGACATATTGTATGGGCTAGAGCCAGAACTTTGAAAGCGTTTCGAAAATGGCAATGCCTATGATACCATGGGTGAATTGAAAATGATTTTCGATACCCATGCTGCCGTAGAGAGTTATAATGCTTCAGAAAAGTTCTTTAGCTGCATGATGGAAGAGAACAGCTCCGTAAGTGAGCACGTACTCAAAATGTCTAGATACGCCAATAAGCTTGTGTCCTTAGGAATAACGATTCCCGTTGATTTAGGCATACATCATTTTCTCCAATCTCTCCCACCTAGCTACAAGAGCTTCGTGATGAACTATAACATGCAGGGCATGAAGAAGACTCTCCCGGAGCTTCTGTCAATGCTTAAGACTGCAGAAGTGGAGATTAGGAAAGAACATCAAGTGTTGATGGTCAATAGGACCACCGGTTTCAAGAAAGACAAGAAGGGTAAACAAAAGGGAAAGAAGGGTGGCAAATCTGTTGCTGCGACTGAAAGAAATCCCGGGCTGGCCCTAAGTCTGATACCGAGTGCTACTATTGTAAGGGGCCTGGCCATTGAAGCACAACCACCCCAAGTTTTTGGCAGACAAGAAAGCTGGCAAAGAAAACAAAGGTATATATGATATACATGTTATTGATGTGTACTTGACTAGTACTCGCAGTAGCACCTGGGTATTTGATACCGGATCGGTTGCTAACATATGTAACTCGAATTAGGGGCTGCAGAACAAGCGACCGCTAGCAAGGGGTGAGGTTAAGATGCGTGTCGGCAATGGATCAAGAGTTGATGTGATCGTCGTCGGAACATTGCCTCTCCACCTACCATTAGGATTAGTTATAAACCTAAATAATTGTTATTTGGTTCCTGCACTGAGCATGAACATTATATCTGGATCTTGTTTGATGCGATGTGGTTATTCGTTTAAATCCGAAAAAATGGTTGTTCGATTTATATGGATAATATATTTTATGATCATGCACCCGTGATGAATGGTTTATTTCTGTTGAATCTCGATAGTACTCGTACGCACATCCATAATGTTGATGCTAAAATAATTAAACTTAATAATGATATATCTACATATATATGGCACTGCCATCTAGGTCATATTGGTGTTACACGCATGAAGAAACTCCATTCTGATGGACTTTTGGAATCATTTGATTTTGAATCATTTGATACATGTGAGCCATGCCTTATTGGCAAGATGACTATAACACCGTTTTCCAATTCAATGGAACGGGCAACAGATTTATTGGAGATCATACATACTGATGTATGTGGTCCAATGAGTGTGTCGGCGCGAGGTGGACATCGTTATTTTGTTACTTTCACGGATAATTTGAGTAGATACGAGTATATCTATTTTATGAAACATAAGTCTGAAACCTTTGAAAAGTTCAAGGAATTTCAGAATGAAGTGGAAAATCATCATAATAGAAAGATCAAATTTCTGCGGTCCGACCGTGGAGGTGAGTATCTAAGTTACGAGTTTATCACACACATGAAAGATTGTGGAATAGTTTCACAACTCACGCCTGCCGGAACACCACAACGTAATGGTGTATCGGAACATCGTAATCATACTCTATTGGATATGGTTCGATCTATGATGTCTCTAACTGACTTGTCACTGTCATTTTGGGGTTATGCACTGGAAACCGCTGCATTCACTTTAAATCAGACACCGTCTAAATCCGTTGAAACTACACTGTATGAATTATGGTTTGGAAACAAACCTAAGCTGTTATTTCTTAAAGTTTGGGGATGCGATGTTTATGTGAAGAAACTTCAACCGGATAAACTCGAACCCAAAGCGAAAAAATGCGTCTTCATAGGATACCCTAAATAAACAATAGGTATTCCTTCTATCACACATCCGAGGGCAAGGTTTTCATTGCCAAGAATGGATCCGTTCTAGAGAAAGAGTTTCTCGCGAAAGGTGTGAGTAGTCGAAAGGTAGAACTCAAAGAGGTTATTGAACCTTCTCTTCATGAAATGGCGAGTGGCGCAGCACCGGAAGTCGTTATGGAGTTGACTTCACCAAATGAAGAAGGAACTAATGATAATGATCATGAAACTCCAAAAGAGGACACTACTGAACCTCGTAGGTCAAGCAAGACACGTGCAGCTCCTGAACTGTACGGGAATCCTGTTGTAAATTTCATGGTTTATGAAATAGATGACCCTGGGATGTATGAAGAAGCGATGATGAGCCCGGATTCCATCAAATGGCTAGAAGACATGAAATCCAAGATGGAATCCATGTATGAAAACTAGGTTTGGACCTTGGTGGACTTACCTCATGACCGAAAGGCTGTTGAGAATAAATGGATTTTCAAAAGAAAACTGATACTGATGGTAATGTAACCGTCTATAAAGGTCGACTTGTCGCAAAAGGGTTTTCGACAAATTCAAGGAGTTGACTATGATGAGACATTCTCTCCCGTAGCGATGCTAAAATCAGTTAGGATTATGTTAGCAATTGCTGCATATTTCGATTATGAAATATGGCAGATGTATGTCAAAACTATGTTCCTCAATGGTAACATTGAAGAAGAGTTGTATATGATATAACCAAAGGGTTTTGTCGATCCTAAGGATGCTCACAAGGTGTGCAAGATTCAGCGATCCATCTATGGACGGAAGCAAGCATCACGGAGTTGGAATCTCCGCTTTGATGAGGTGATCAAAGAGTTTGGATTTGTCCAAACTTATGGAGGGGCTTGTATCTATAAAAAAGTGAGTGGGAGCAATGTGGCATTTCTGATATTATATGTGGATGACATATTATTGATTGGAAATGATATAGATCTTTAAAAAGTGTTAAAAGTTATCTAAACAACAAATTTTCTATGAAAGACCTTGGTGAAGCATCATATATATTAGGAATAAAGATCTATAGAGATAGATCAAGACGCCTAATAGGGCTATCGCAAAGTACATACCTTGATAAGATTTTAAAGAAGTTTAAAATGGACAAAAGTAAGAAGGGGTTCTTACCTATGTTGCTAGGCAAGACATTGAGTAAGACTCAAAGTCCGGCTACGGCGGAAGAAAGAGAGATAATGGATAAGATCCCCTATGCTTCAGCCATAGGCTCTATAATCTACGCCATGCTATGTACAAGACCGGATGTGGCACATGCTATTAGTTTGACTAGTAGGTACCAATCTAATCCAGGTTTGGAACACTGGATAGCGATCAAGAATATCCTTAAGTACTTGAGAAGAACTAAGGAAATGTTTCCTGTATACGGAGGTGAAGAAGAGCTGGTCGCTAATTGTTATGTCGACGCTAGCTTTGACACTGATCCGGACGACTCTAAGTCTCAATCCGGATACGTATTTCTCATGAACGGAGCAACAGTTAGTTGGAGGAGCTCCAAACAACCCGTGGTAACAAGCTCAACAACGGAGGCGGAATATATTGCTACTTCAGAAGCAGCACAGGAAGCGGTTTGGATGAAAGGAGTTCATTACCGAACTAGGTGTGGTTCCTAGTGCATTGGATCTAATGGTGATCTATTGTGACAACAATGGAGCCATAGCCAACGCAAAGGAACCAGGGTCTCACAAGAATTCCAAACATATTAAGCGCCGGTTTCACTCCATCCACGAGCATGTCAAGGATGGAGATATAAAGATTTGTAAAGTACATACGGATCTCAATGTAGCAGATCCGTTGACTAAAACTCTCCCTAGAGCAAAACATGATCAACACCAGAACTCCATGGGTGTTAGATTTATCACCATGTAACTAGATTATTGTCTCTATTGCAAGTGGGAGACTGAAGGGAATATGCCCTGAGAGGCAATAATAAAGTTGTTATTATACATATTCCAAGTATATGATAGATGTTTATTTTGCATGCTATAATTGTATTAATTTGGGAACGTTAATACATGTGTGTTTAATAAACAAAAGGAAAGTCCTAGTTATGCCTCTCTTATAAACTAGCTCGTTGATTAACAAGAGGATCAAGGTTTCCTGATCATGGACATTAGATGTTGTTAATAACGAGGTCACAACATTAGTGGAATGATGTGATGAACATTCATCTGAAGTATAGCATTACTATCAAAGTCATTGTGTTTATATTGCTATAACATCTAACAAAGTAATCCTACTCCTTAGACCATGAGATCATGTTAATCACTAACACCGGAAGAGTATCTTGGTAACATCAAACGTCACACCGTGAAAGGGTGATTATAAAGGTGGGTCCAGTGCTACAAAAGTGTTATGTAGAAGCTCATGGATCAAGAGTGGGATTTGTCCATCCCGATGATGGATAGATATTCTCTGGGCCCTCTCGGTGATATCACATTGGTTAGCTTGCAAGCAAGTGATGAGATCACTAGAATGTTATATCATGGGAACAAGAAAAGAGTACATGTCGGTAACGAGATCAAAATAGGTATGGAGATACCGATGATCAAATCTCGGACATGTAATATATCGCGAGACAAATGGATTTAGTTACTAGCATTAAAGGTTCTCACGATCACAGAAGTCATCGTAGAATGTGTAGGAGTCAGTATGGATCTCCAGGTCCCACTTCTAATTATTGATCTGAGAGGGGTCTCGATCATGTCTGCATTATTCATGAACCGTAGGGTGACACACTTAAGGGACACCAACACCATTTGGAGCAAATATGTTTCAGACGAATGAATTGCAAAGCGCTGGAATTATTTCAATAGACACCGAAACTATTTCGGGTGAAATTGCTGAAACTAGTTCTGCATGTAATATTGAAATGTTGCAGGGGGTTTTATGTGAATGTTTGTTAATTAAAGTAATTAACAAAATTCTGAATAAATTTAATAAAAGAGTTTTATTAAATGAGAGAGCATTAAATTTGGAGAAATTTAATGCATTTAAATTAAAGACTTTAAAGAGGAATGTTAAGGGACACTTTTATGTGGAGGGGGTTACCACCACATGAATGGGGGATGTGAGGGGTCACCCCCCATGGGCCGCTGGCCATGGTGAGGGGTACCCCCTCCTCCTATAAAAGGCCACCCCTCTCACCCTTCTTCCTCACACCTCCTCGTGAAGGATCTCTCTCCCCCTCTAGAATTATTCCCCCATGGTCTTAGATTAGCGAGATACATGTTCCTGGTGGCATTTCATCTGGAAGGAGTTGCTGCTTCTGCAGCATCGCTAGATCAAGGAGGCGGAGGTTGTTTGGTGGCATGAACGTGTGTGCGAGTGCGGATGCGCTGCTGGTGTGTGGCGCTAGGACTTCCACACAATCTTGAGATCGGCAAGCGTATGACTACATCATCCACGAGTTCCTACTCGTTAACAAAACTTTGTTATCTTCAAGGGTAAGTTCTCCATGAATGTATATCCACCCGTTGCTTGTATCTAGTATATAGATCTTGGCCTATAGTTCTCATCATAGAATTTTTTTCTTTTCTTTATGCCTAATATATATGACGCTTCACCAAGGTCTTTCATAGAAAATTTGTTGTTTAGATAACTTTTAACACTGTTTAAAAGATCTATATCATTTCCAATTAATAATATGTCATCCACATATAATATCAGAAATGCCACATTGCTCCCACTCGCTTTCTTATAAATACAAGCGTCTCCATAAGTTTGGACAAATCCAAACTCTTTGATCACCTCATCAAAGCAGAGATTCCAACTCCGTGATTCTTGCTTCAGTCCATAGATGGATCACTGAAGGTTTCACACCTTGTTAGCATCCTTAGGATTGACAAAACCCTTTGGTTGTATCATATACAACTCTTATTCAATGTTACCATTGAGGAACGCAGTTTTGACATCCATCTGCCATATTTCATAATCGAAATATGCAGCAATTGCTAACATAATCCTAACTGATTTTAGCATCGCTACGGGAGAGAATGTCTCATCGTAGTCAACTCCTTGAATTTGTCGAAACCCTTTTGCGACAAGTCGAGCTTTATAGACGGTTACATTACCATCAGTATCAGTTTTCTTTTGAAAATCCATTTATTCTCAATGGCCTTTCGGTCATGAGGTAAGTCCACCAACGTCCAAACCTGGTTTTCATACATGGATTCCATCTCGGATTTCGTGGCTTCTAGCCATTTGTTGGAATCCGGGCTCATCATCGCTTCTTCATACATCCCAGGGTCATCTATTTCATCAACCATAAAATTTACAACAGGATTCCCGTATAGTTCAGGAGCTGCATGTGTCCTGCTTGACCTGCGAGGTTTAGTAGTGTCCTGTTTTGGAGTTTCATGATCATTATCATTAGTTCCTTCTTCATTTGGTGAATTCAACTCCGGAACGACTTCCGGTGCTGCGCCACTTGCCATTTCATGAAGAGAAGGTTCAATAACCTCTTCGAGTTCTACCTTTCGAATACTCACACCTTTCGTGAGAAACTCTTTCTCTAGAAAGGATCCATTCTTGGCAACGAAAACCTTGCCCTCGGATCTGTGATAGAAGGAATACCCAATTGTTTCTTTAGGGTATCCTATGAAGACACATTTTTCCGCTTTGGGTTCGAGTTTATCCGGTTGAAGTTTCTTCACATAAACATCGCATCACCAAACTTTAAGAAATGACAGCTTAGGTTTTTTTCCAAACCATAATTCATACAGTGTCGTTTCAATGGATTTAGATGGTGCCCGATTTAAAGTGAATGCAGCGGTTTCTACTGCATAACCCCAAAATGACAGTGGCAAGTCAGTCAGAGACATCATAGATCAAACCATATCCAATAGAGTATGATTACGACGTTCCGATACACCATTACATTGTGGTGTTCCGGCAGGCGTGAGTTGTGAAACTATTGCACACTCTTTCATGTGTGTGCTAAACTCGTAACTTAGATACTCACCTCCATGGTTGGACCGCAGAAATTTGATCTTTCTATTATGATGATTTTCCACTTCATTCTGAAATTCCTTGAACTTTTCAAAGGTTTCAGACTTATGTTTCATCAAATAGATATACCCGTATCTACTCAAATCATCCGTGAAAGTAACAAAATAACGATACCCACCTCGTGCCGACACACTCATTGGACCACGCATGAAAACAATAAAATTTTACCCTACACCCCTGAACCCCTGATGTTGCCAGGACCTATATATTCGTAATGCAGTAACAAGAGGGTATTTTCGTGAACTTACCCTTGAAGACCGAAAAGCATTGTCAACGCTCAGGAGAGCATGGTTGATGTAGACGAGCCGAAGTCGACCTCAAGGTCGTGATGAAGTCCTTGCACTCCTGTGGCTCCAACGACTTGAGTGCCTCGAGTGTGACATCTCGTGGGAGTTACACACGTCCGGTGCCTGACGATGACTCCCGCTTCCTCGATTTAGCAGTAGTTGCGGAAGTAGAGCTTCTGGATCCGAATCCCGCAGCGTGACGGCGCTTGGCGGTGAAGATGTCTCTCATTCGTGCAGTCCGAACTTGGGACCACAGTCACGAGAGAGGGAGAGAGAGAATATCAATTGGAGGTCTTCCCAAAAGTGAGAAGACCTTTATTGAATATTGTGTGTATTTATCTGGACAAATACGCCCACTTTATATATGTCGTGGTGGTGTCACGGCAGATGCCATGGATAGGCTAAAGGTGGGGACTAAATGCACTAGGGGAATCTAGGGAGGGATAGTATGGTGATTCCACACACTGTTGCTTTGTATTTGATTCACTTCCACGGTTTACAAGTGCTCCTTGAGCTGTATTGGGGAGAGGAGGAAGAAGAAACTCTCTTACTCTCACCACTAGCTGGCCCTCAGGAACACACTAGTAAAACACAACCCTCTCGAGATCAACCTTTTCTACAGAGGCTCTATCCCCCCTTATATAGGGGTAGCCAGGTCTCCAATTAGGGCATACATGGAGGCATATTCCAAGGAATATGCCTCCTCCCAAAATAGTAAGCCGGTCGGGTCACTTTTGCCCAGCGTCATCCATGTAGAGGCTACGTGAGCCTCTGTGGCGCCGCGTCATCCAACACAGGCATCGCCACCTTTGTCGGCCACGCCTCAGTGGTCCTGGCCTCTGTCCGCTTAGCTCATGCTCTGCGTACAGTGGTCACCCTTTGACCAGCGAGATACCTTCCTTCTCTTATAAACTTGATATAACCCCGATCGTACCTAGTTGATCCGGCCACACCTGTACCTGCATACAAGTTAGATACATCTTACCGACATACGACATAAGTCGGCTGAGACCTAGTTAGGTGGACATCCCCTGGTTCGGGTTACCCCGTGATTCGGCCTGCCTTGAGGTGACTCGGCCGGCACCTGCTTTAACCTTGTCGTACCTCGGCTAACTCGGCCTTTATACCCCGGCATGACCCTACCCGGGAGTAGCCCCCCAACATTAGTCCCTGAAGCTGGTGTGGTCTTAGCTGCCTTAGCCGCTAAGGCCACAGCAGGTTCAATTTTACCGAGCCTTTTGTTCTTTTTCCGAGTTACCTCATAGTCCGGATTTCATAGGTTTACTTTCTCTTGGCACATTCCGAGTTTTCACTCGCTGGCCGGGTCACCTCATACTCATCCGGGTCATTCTTCCTTCTCTCGTACGCTTCCCTACGTGGAGGCTAATCATTACTTTGCCTCATTTTAAGGGCCTGCGCTAGTAACCGCCGCAGTTATTGTCAGATATTACTGTAGCCCACGTCACATCGTGCCTGCCTCCTTGTTAACTCTATCATAATGTCACGTCATGGGATCTCTTGCGCCCTGTGGCCCTTCCTGTGGCTCGTCGCTGATTGGTTGATCCGGGTCATACATGGCCACACCGTGTGGCCCGTCCGCGCAGCGCGATCCCACTACCCCTCAAGGGCATGGTTAAATAGGGGAGGGGCGCGCCCCTTGGGTCTTTCCCCACTCTCGCGCCCCTCTGCCTCTTCTTCTTCTTCCTCCGCATGACACTTGCGTAGCTGCGCTCACTGGCCGCATCGTTTCCTCGCGCACTTGCGTCGCCACCCCTCCCGCACATCTCCTCCGCCACGGGTCCTCGCCAGTCCAGGCCACTGCCTCCCATCGCCACTAGCGCCAGTGAGGACAGTGACCTTGAGATGACAGAGGAGGATCTCGCCGTCACGGAGTAGGAGATGGAGGAGGACGCGGGGAACACCGACCGCGGCGCTTGGGCTGGGTCTTGGGTTTGCCAGGATGATCTTGACTGGCTGTACCGCACCCTACGTATGTCGGAGGGCGTCATCGCACACCTCGCCGCCGTGGAGCTTGCCCCCTCACCCAATCCAGGTGAGTACGTCGTATTCCTCTCCCACTTCCAACGTGGGTTCGGTCTCCCTGTTAGCGATTTTTTCCATGACTGGCTCAACACGTATGAGCTTCAACCGCATGATCTTCCGGCTAACGCCATCACCTCTCTCTCTGCCTTCGCTTCCACCATCGAGGGCTACACCATACGGTGGCCCACAAAGGAGCTCTGGATCCGGTTCTTTGGCCTCCGCCGGAACGTGATTCCGAATATAGAGCTTAACTCGGAGGATAAGCAGCTCACGCAGTCGGCGCAACTTCTATCTTGCCTCGGAAACAGTCCATTTTCCCCCGAGTCATGAGGCTTGACTCCTGCAAGGGCTGGGCCCGAACCTTCTTTTATGTCAGAAATGGCACAACTGAAGATCTGATCCGGCTGCGCCCCTACGCTCCGGGTCCTCCTAATCCAGATCTGTGGGACAAGGTCCCCAAGAAGCCCACTGTCCTGGTGAACCAGGTCAATAAACGGTTCCAGGAGCTGAAGGACCAGGGATTGCGCAACGAGGACGCAATGATCACCTTCATCCACAACCGGATCTCCCCCCTCCAGAAACGCACGCATAAACTCTACCACATGAGCTGGGGCCGTGACCCTAACCGAACCTCCCCATTCGAGTTAAGCAACACCGAGATCTACCGTCGGGTCAAGGCCCTCTTCACCACCAACAAGAACTTCTTTGCTGAGTGGACGTGGGGGATCGAACACTTCTGCCGAGATAGGCTTCCCCCCGCGGTAAGTCTCGTGCCCCAATCTCTTTTTGAGTTGAATTGTATGTCGATTTTTGTTGTAGATTTGATCCCTTTGCCTTTTCTTTCCCTTAGATGTTTCTTCAGCAAACTATTGAGGATGACACCGAGCCTTCTCTTAAATGGGCGCCTGACCGAGATGCCTCGGACGAGGAGGAACTGGATCAGGAGATGTTCCTGCCGATGGCTGATGCGACCAAGCGACACACTGGTAAACTCTCCTCCATTAGATATTGGCCTGACGATGAAGATAAATCCGACGTTGAGGTGATGGAGGCATTTGACGCTATCCCCCTGTCTTACGCTTTTCTGACATCAGCTAACCCCGATGGGAAGATTCATGAAGATCCTCCCCTTTCCATGGGTGAGCCTGTCCCGGTCGCATCGAAGAAATGGGGGGCCGCATATGCCTCTTCCTCCGGACCTTCTAAGCCAACAAAAAGGCGCAAGAAGTCCGCAGACAAGGCTGCCACCAAGTCCACGACCAAGGCCGTAGCCCGGAGAGCTCGCAAGCCCAAGGAGCCCTTGACCTCGGATGAGTAAGTCACTTCTCCCTTTGCTATTCACTTGTTCTTCCTTTGTTTAAGTTTCTTATCATTCATGATCTGATTCGGCAGGGCCGTGGTGGAGGTTCCTCAGAGTGGATCTGGCATAGCCTCGCCGCTCCGACATAGCCCTTCTCCCCCTCGTGGCGACGATTCACGCCCGTTGAGCCCCATTCAGGAGGGTTCAGTGGCTGCTCCGAGTTCTAGCCCATCTCGTCAAGAGGAGGGCAACCTCGGAACAGGGGAAGCGGTTCTGTTGAGGCTGCAGTTGCTCCTTCTTCGGCACCGCCACAACTAGCCACCATCGAGGTTCCTTTAGCACCCCCACCGAAATAGAAATCAGCATCAGCATCAGCTCCAGCACCAAAGACCAAAGCAGCAAAGAAAAGCGCCAAAGAATATCACTAAGCCCTCTCATTCGTCCGAGTCTTCCAAGACTCGGCGAGAAGGCACCAGCAGTACCAAGGCAGCTCCCAAGGGCAAATCTGCTGCAGTAACTTCATCTTCTCAGCAGCAGCCGAAGGGCAAAAAGGCTCCTGACACTACCAAGGCAACATCAATTGAGGCTGGACAGCGTACACTTGCGTCCATGCTTTCAAAGAAGACCCCACCGACAATGGACACCTCTGCCGGGTCAGCTGATGTGCAACTCGTTTTGCACACCAGCCCCGCTGTTGCCCAGGTTGAACAGAGGGAATCCCATGCCAAGGGTCTGGTTGCTCCCCACATGCTCAGTGGCGAACATTATCCTCCGACCTTAATCAAGTTTGTAAACAACTGGAACAAGGCAGAGTTCGTCCACAATGATGATCTCCCTGAGAAATTCGGGCCCGCCAAGTTTGCTACCCAAATGAATACCGCTGCTAAGGCAATTAACCTTGTAGGTCGGATGATGGAGGTACGTTATTTCGCCTTTTCCTTAACATGTAGTAGATATTAGTGATATAGCCATTAGTCCCCGAGCCTCCAGGGGAGTAACTTGTTACTCGGCCGGATGCTCCTTAGAGAACTAACGTAGCTCCTTAATAACTTCAAACATGCACACACCTAGAGCTGGGTTAAGTTCCACTTGGCCCGGATCTTGTACACTTCGAATATGCACACACCTAGAGCCGGGTTAAGTTCCACTTGGCCCGGATCTTGTATACTTCGAATATGCACACACCTAGAGCCGGGTTAAGTTCCACTTGGCCCGGATTTTGTACACTTTGAATATGCACACACCTAGAGCCGGGTTAAGTTCCACTTGGCTCGGATTTTGTACACTTCGAATATGCACACACCTAGAGCCGGGTTAAGTTCCACTTGGCCCGGATTTTGTACACTTCGAATATGCACACACCTAGAGTCGGGTTAAGTTCCACTTGGCCCGGATTTTGTACACTTCGAATATGCACACACCTAGAGCCGGGTTAAGTTCCACTTGGCCTGGATTTTGTACACTTCGAATATGCACATACCTAGAGCCGGGTTAAGTTCCACTTGGCCCGGATTTTGTACACTTCGAACATGCATAAGACTAAGCTATCATTTTGTACTCTTTTCAGGTGACCACCAATCGCCGGAGCGCTGAGTTTCAGCGTCTCTTGGATACTCACAAGATGCTGCGCGCGAAACATAATGCACTTCTCGCCGAACACGAGAAAAGGGGTAAGTTTTTTCCTTGGCATGTTTCCATTTTTCTTCGTCTTTTTCCGCCGAACTAATCCATCATTCGGATTTCGCAGCTGGGGTGGAGGCCGAGAATACTATCATGAGGAAGAACTTGGAGCAGATAAAGAGTAAGTCATTTTTGCTTAACCTTCCTCCGCACTCTATTTCCTTTTCTCCTTGGCTCGGCAAATATTCATACCTCGGCTTTGCCGGGTCAACAAACTATTTCAGCCTCTCTTGAAGATAGTGTGCCCGTGCCTGACATGATGCTGCATTTTCTCGAACAATCAGGGCAGCATCAGGCCAAACTCAAGAAGAAAGATGATGAGCTCGCCCTCCTCCGAACCAAAGATGATGAAATCGCCAAGCTTAAGGAAGACATGAAGAAGCTCAAGGCGCAGCACCAGTCCGAACTGGAGAAAGCAGGCCAGGACTTTACTGAAGAGCGCGAGTGCCTCAACCTCCAGATCGCCAAGGACCAAGAACTGCTGAAGGAGGTCGACTCTAAGCTTGAGTCGGCGAATACTGAGCTTGCGCAACTCCGGGAGAGGCGTGACAAGTGTACCAAGGAGCTGACCTGGATCCACAGCCACATTTCTCGTAAGTTCTTTTTCTTCAGCTGTCATGAATCTCTCCGGGTCAACCTTCCTCACTTATTTCACCTGTCCTGTTTTTAGACAAATTTCCAGAGGGCAATGCTATTGCAACTACTATTGTCGCCAAGTTCCGCCAGAAGAGGGGTACCCCAATTGCTCCTGGCACTGGAGAAATTCCTTACGACATGGAGGACCTGCTGGTCAGCTTGTCTTCTCGTGTCGAGATTGTGAAGAACTATGGCAAGGACATCCTGGATGTGGCAGTGCGGATCTTCAATGCCTTTTGGCCTGATGAAGATACTCCAGAGGGGACCGCAGCTCTCTTCGCCAAGTTAATGGAGTGTGAGACCCAGCTCGATCTTTGGAGAGAATCTGCCGGACGCGCCGGAGCTGAGATCGTTCTCCACTACGTGCTTATGTGGTATGAGAAGATCAACCTCAATCTCCTTGAGCGCATGCGCACCGGATCAAGGTTGTCCAATGACCCGGATTGGATAGCTTGGCGCAAGGCTTGCGCTCATAGCCTCATCCAATACGCCCCCATTCATCAATGGAACGAGGGACCAAGCTTCCTAGGCGCCGCCGAGGACGAAAATGCTGAAACTGCTGAAGATGATTCGGGTGAGGACGAAGAGGACGAAGCTTCGGACGTCGAGGAAGATGAAGATGATGTTGAAGCCAAAGCCGGGGCTGCACCCACTGGCGCCAAATTACCTCCTCCTACTGCTCCTTGATTAGAAACACTCTGAATTTCATCAGATCCCTGGCATGCCGGGTGCAATTGTATCAAGCACATAAGTGATATTTTGCTACTAAGCTTTTGTGTGGGATTAACTTGGGCGTAGTCCCCGAGTTTCATTTTCTTGTTCCTCCAATTTCTTGGCTCGGCTCATGTCTACCTTGGTTCGTTTTTATGACTTACGAGTCCGAGCTTCAAAAATTGACTTAACAATACTTGGAAACTCTAGGATTAGCTCAAAATAATTCAGCATAGTAAGCATAAGGTTAGTCGGGAAAACAAACTTCGGCTCGATTAAGTTCCTTTCCTTAGTCGTTTTTCATGTGTTACGCAATTCTAAACCTGTTCTCTTGCTTGCCATGAAGCCAAATCTTGTTGGACAGCAGCAAGTCGAAGAGTTAGGTTTTTGGTGCTCACACACTACTAATCCGGCTTAAGTAGAAACAACTTACACCAGCCGACGTATAAATAATAAATACAGAAGACAACAAATATTACAAGGCAGTCCCTGAGTTACTGCTCGAGGTGCCAACATTTCATTGATAAGTTCATTGCCGGCATACATACCGACATATAAGTGACTCGGATACACACACTTCTTTGCTAAGTGTAGAAAGGACAAAGTAGAGCTACATTCCATGGACACTTAGATTCCTCGCCGGACCTGTCCGCCTTGTTCTTCTCCTGTGGTTTTGCGTCGATGAGATAATATGAGTCATTGTGCAATGCTTTGCTCGCGATGAATGGCCCTTCCCATGGGGGGATAACTTATGCATGCCAGCAGTACGTTGTACCAACCGGAGTACCAGATCACCTTCCCGGAAAACTCGGGGGTTTACTTTCCGGCTATGATAGCGTTGGAGATTTTGCTGATATATGGCGGATCTGGACAATGCTAATTCTCTTGCTTCTTCCAGCACATCAACATCATTTTGCCGGGCTTCTTGCACTTCGGCTTCTATGTATTGGGTGACCCTAGGCGAGTCATGCTCTATGTCGGCTAGTAATGCAGCTTCTGCCCCATATACCAGAAAGAATGGCGTATAGCCCGTTGGTCGATTCGGAGTTGTTCTTAAACTCCACAGTACCGCTGGCAGTTCTTCTATCCAGCACCCCACTGATCTCTGCAGCGGCTCAATGAGCCGAGGTTTTATCCCGGATAATACTAATCCGTTGGATCTTTCCACTTGTCCGTTCGATGCAGGGTGAGCTACCGAGGCTACGTCTAGCCGGATCTTCTTATCCTGGCAGAATCACGCAAATGCCCCTTCAGCAAAATTCGTGCCATTATTTGTTATGATACTGTGAGGATAACCGTATCTCAATATGATATCCTTGAGGAATGTCACGGCGGTAGCTCCATCACATTTTCTTATTGGCTTCACCTCAATCCATTTTGTAAATTTGTCAACCATGACCAAGATGTGGGTCATGTTCCCTCTTGCTGGTTTGAAGGGGCCAACCATATCCAAACACAATACGACAAATGGCCAGGTAATTGGTATGGTCTTGAGCTCCGACATTGGCATATGTGTCTTTGTCGCATATCTTTGACAGCCATTGCACTGTCTTACTAGATCTTCTGCTTGTTCCAAGGCATTTGGCCAGTAAAACCCATGACAGAAAGCTTTTGCTACCAAGGCTCTGGACGATGCATGATGCCCACATTCCCCTTGATGTATATCTCGAAGGATGTCAAATCCTTCTTCTCGGTTAACACATCGCTGGAGAACATTAGTCACACTCCTTTTGTATAGCTCGGAATTGATGATCGTGTATGCTTTTGCTCTCCTCTGAGTTTGCCTGGAAAGCACATCCTCAGCGGGTAAGGTTCCATCTTTCAGGAATTGAAATATGGGCAATGCCCAAGCTGGTATAGCTCGCACTGGGAACACATCCTCATCAATTTACATCTGATCCACCGGCATAACCTCAGCCGGATCGCGCTGAGCAGTCCCCGGGTCTTGTGAAGCAGTCCTCGGGTTCGCCGAGGCAGTCCCCGGGTTTCACGTACCACCTCCTACGTCACTGTCCATGGGTACGGCTCTGGACTCTGGATCTTCCGGGACGTAGATTGAGTCAGTTTCTAGGGACGGCCTGATAGATAGTTTTCTAAGGTGTTCTAATGCTACACCCGGTGGAATTGCTTGTCGGGTTGATCCGAGCTTCGACAATACGTCGGCAGCCTCATTTTCTACCCGGGGTACATGGTGAAATTCGCATCCCTCAAAGTAACCAGATATCTTCTGCACATGGAATCTGTATAATGCCATGTTTGGATCAAGAGCGTCCCACATCCCCAAAACTTGCTGAACTACCAAATCCGAGTCGCCAAAGCATTAGATCTGACGTATCCCAATTTCTTTTGCCACTTTGAGCCATGTACAAGTGCCTCATATTCAGCGACATTGTTTGACGCTGCGAAGTGGATCTGCAATAGATACTTCAGCTGGTCATTTTTTGGCGAGGTAAGTACTACTCCGGCGCCTAACCTGGTTTTTGTTTTTGATCCATAGAAGTGCATCCTCCAATAATTCGGATCTGGTAATGGTGGTTCATATTGCACTCAGCCCAGTCCACAAAAAAGTCGGCCACAGCCTGAGACTTGATTGCTTCTCTCTGTCATATTGTGGCGCATAAGGGGCTAGCTCAATTGCCCATTTTGCAATCCTGCCACTTGCATCCTTGTTACTCATTATCTCGTATATGGGAGCTTCACATATTACTTTGATGGGGTGCTCCTCAAAATAGTGTTTTAGCTTCTTAGCTGACATGTACACACCGTATGCCACTTTTTGATAGTGCGGATAATTTTGCTTCAATGCGGATAATACCTCGCTTAGGTAATATACTGGCCTTTGCACTGACTTACCCTCTTCATCACGCTTTACCACAATTACTGCACTTACAACTCGGTTGATTGCGGCTACATAGAGCAACATTGGCTCCATTGATAATGGAGAGGCTAACACTGGTGCAGTGGCTAACATCTTCTTTAATTGGATAAAGGCTTCATTGGCCTGCGGCGTCCAAATGAACTTGTCCGACTTTTTCATGAGTTGATAGAGAGGCAGTGCCTTTTCTCCCAACCGACATACAAACCGACTTAAGGATGTCAGGCAACCAGTGAACTTCTGGACATCGTTAAGGCACTTCGGTAGTTCCATTCGCTCTATGGCCCGGATTTTAGTTGGATTGACTTCGATACCTCGGCTGGAGACAAGAAATCCGAGTAATTTTCCAGCCGGAACACCGAAGATACATTTTTCCGGATTAAGCTTCATTCGGAACCTCCTTAGGTTTGCGAATATCTGCCTGATATCATCAAGGAGCGTTTTGCTTTCCTTGGTCTTGATAACAACATCATCCATGTATACCTACACATTTTGACCAATTTGGTCGTGCAAACATTTCTGCATACATCTTTGGTACATTGCCCCTGCATTACGTAAACCAAAAGGCATGGTGCGATAGCAATAAGCCCCATACGGGGTGATAAACGCGGTCTTTATTTGATCACTTGGGTTCAGAGGTATTTGGTGGAAACCAGAATATGCATGAATGAATGACAACAATTCACACCCAGCTGTGGAATCTATGACCTGGTCTATCCTTGGCAGTGGGAATGGATCTTTCGGACACGCCTTATTCAGGTTCGTGTAATCGATACACATGCGCCAAACCACTGCCATGTTCAGATCGTCCTTCTTCTTCTCCACCAGCACCGGATTAGACAGCCAATCCGGGTAAAGTACTTCCATGATAAATCCAGCTGCTAGTAGCCGAGCTATCTCATCTCCTATGACTTTTCTCCTATCTTCGGCGAAGCGGCGGAGAGGTTGCTTCACCGGCTTTGCTCTGGGTCTCACATTCAAAGAGTGCTCGGCCAACTCCCTCGGAACACCTTGCAAGTCCTGTGTGGACCAAGCAAAAATATCTCGATTCTCACGGAGGAAGTTGACAAGCTCGCTTTCCTATTTGTCATTTAACCCGGCACCAGTTGTTACGGTGCGCTCTGGGAACATATCATCAACAGGCACTTTCTTGGTATCTTTTGTTGCTTGGAATGAAACACTACCATGCGGATTACTCAGCGCCGGCATATACTGCTGCGCGGACTGAGCCAATGCCGCCACCTCTTGGATTTTTCTCTTCTCTTGCACAATCACAAGTGACTCAGCCAGGTTAGACCCGGCTGACGCGCACTCAATAGAACGTCGGAAATCACCAGTTATGGTGATCACACCATTTGGCCCGGGCAGCTTCATCTTCAAGTAACTGATATGAGTACTCGCCATGAACTTGTTCAGAGCTGGCCTGCCGAGTAACGCGTGATATGCGCTCTCCAAATTGACAACCTCGAACTCCAAATTCTCAGTCCGGTAGTTATCTCTTGTGCCGAACAATATGTCAACCCGGACCTTGCCTATGGGCTCACAAGAAATGCCTGGCACAATGCCATGGAAAGTTGTCCTTGTAGCTTGGAGCATGTTCTCCGAGATACCCAATTTGCACATCGTGTCCAAGTACATGATATTATGCTGCTGCCATTGTCAATCAACACCTTTGAGAATCTCACATTGATGTTTGGCTCGATGAATGTTGGGTCCAACACTAGCGCATACGAACCAGGACTTGGCATAAGCTTGGGATGATCTTTGATGCTCCAGGTAATTTCCTGGTCCGACCAAGGCATATACCTCGTCACTGCTAGCATTATCGCATTTACTTCCATGTGTTGGCGCTGCAAACTCTTTCTGTCTGTCTCTTTTGTGGTAAACACACAGTAACTCTGATGATGCTCTCTGTACTCATTCCTCCCCTCGTTTCCGGGGTACCTCTGATCCGGTTGATGTTGGTCTTCCACTTGATGCACTGCATCCCTTCTCTCATGGTTGTCATACCTCGGCGGAGGGGGAGGCAACATTAACTGTTGCGTGTTCGCTCCGGAGAGCAATTGCTGCCGGGGTAACTCCTACCGAGGTTGATCACTCCGAGGTGCCTAAGCATTCCCCGAACCACCTTGTTCTATCTTTCTCATCCACTCACACTGCCTGGTTGTGTGACCCGCTGGGTTACTCGGATTCGGCGTGTGAAATTTACACGGCTGATCCAGCATTGCCTCATAAGTATACCTCGGACGGTCCTTCTTTTCTTGCCACTGTTTCTTCTGTTCTGGTGTCCAAGTTTTCTTGCCATCATTTCTTGGAGTCCATTGCTGTCCTCCAGTTTTCTGGCGTTGGTTGCTTCCCGCACCAGGTTGATCTTGATTCACAGTAGCAACTTGTTGCGAACTGTACCGGTAATCCGGTCTGTCGTCTCTTCTTTTACCCCGGTAATCATTTCTCTGGTATGATCTGGCTCCATCTCTCTGGTAGTATTCCTCGTTTAACTCGCTCGACATTAGCCTGGGTTCAGTCGGATCACCCAAGGCATACGAATCAGCGATCTAGATTGTCTCTGCCAATGTAGTTGGCATATCCCTTTGCAATCTTTGTCACAACATGCTTGCATATCTGCACCCTTGCGCAAACCATGCTATGGCTTGTGACTCAATTACACCCTCATAGGAGTTTCGCACTGTACACCACCGGGTTAGGAACTCCCGGTCTATCTCATTCGGTTTCTGCTTGCACATTGCTATGGTCTGTGGCCTATTCGGCCTCTGATACGTACTTGAGAAATTGCTGACAAACATTTCCTCAAAATCGATCCAACAGTTAATATTTCTGGGCGGCAAATTGTTTAGCCATACCCTCGCTGGCCCCTCCAACATCTGGGGTACATATCTCACAGCCCATCTCAAGTTGCCTGTAGCAATTTTTACAGCTGTTGCATAGTTAATCAACCAATCTTCCGGCTTTGTGCTGCCGTCATATGTCTTAGTGCCTCTAGATAGCTGTAAGTTAGGTACCGGAGGTTCCTTCATGATCCGGGGCCCAAAACATGCTGGACCCGGAGGACCTTGACATTCAATTTGCTCTGACCTATACAGCCGATCCAGTTTTAACCTGGCATCGTCAGGCATCAAATTCCTGCTTCCCAATCTTGACCCTATCACGTGATAGTCCAGCCTGGGATACCCAGCATTCACCATTTCTGAATCACCATCATTGTATCTATCTTGCTCGTGTGGAGCTGCTCTCTGTTGCATACCTTGGCCGGCACTGTGCTCTTGCCGTGGTATATTCCGCTGCTGTGGTTGCCCTACACCTGCCGAATTACGCTGTCCGGCATTGCCGTTTACAGTGTTCCCTTGACCGGCATTGCCTTGGTCGCGGTTACCTCGGCCATCTTCACCTCGGCTCACACTTCGTCGATCCTCATTTCTCTGCACTTCTTTTCCTTTCCCTGCCCTTGCCGGGTCATATGGGACTATCTGCTTATTCCTCCTGGCCGAGGTTACTACCTCTTCTCTTCTAGAACCACCATGAGGAGACGATGCAGCGCCAGCGGATTTCTCCGGGTTACCCACCGCTGAATGAATGATCTTGGATGCTCCAGCTCTCTCCGGGTTAGCCCTGAGCAATTCATAATTTTGCATGTTTGCGATCCGAACCAACTCATTGACCCTATCTTGCTGTCTCTGACGGGCTTCACCCGTCAGACCCTCTAACTCGGATGCAGCTGCATTTGCTGCTCTGAGGTTCTTTGCCGAGGTACTATACTTCGGCAGCCCCACGGATAAGCAGTTCTATGATTCCTCAATCCTAGTATCACCCTCTTTGTTCATTTCACTCATGAGGTTTCTCCCCTTCACTTTTACAGCATCTACCTTATTTGCCTTTGCGTACTCACGCAGTGTCATGTTCAACGACTGCTGAGCCGTGGCTATCTTTTTTGCACCCTCTAGTATTTTTTGCCTAGTCTCCTCTAGCTCGGCTTGTGCCTGAGCCGGATCTACTACTGCTGCTACTGGGTTTGCCAAGCTATCCATCGCCTGCTGCAGCACATTCTCCGGCCTCTCTAGAGGAGGACCTCTACTTTTTCTTGGTGCCTTGGGCATCACCTCCAGATCTGGTGCCGGATCCTTGCTTGCGCCAGCGCCTGGCGCAGTCATCACCTCGGCGCGGTCAAGGGAGCGAGTGATACGCGCCCCACGAGCCACGCTAACGGGTGGCTCGCCTCCTTTGATGATGTGCCGCGGGTGAACGCACGACACATCGACAGAAACATAGATCTTGTGCGTGCCGAGCTTGACGAAGAGGCTGTTGCACGGAAGAGGACGCTTGCCTAAGCAGCCCGCGTTGTCGCTGACGAAGTCCAACGCTCCAAAGCGCTGAACGAGCTCGAAGACGAT
Organism: Avena insularis; assembly: GCA_023614405.1. Lineage (NCBI taxonomy): Eukaryota > Viridiplantae > Streptophyta > Magnoliopsida > Poales > Poaceae > Avena > Avena insularis. Next base: position 404,516,724 of record CM042684.1, read on the forward strand.
GCGTTCGCCGGTGCCGATGAAGGTTCCCATCCGGATTTTCACCCCTGCTAGCGCTGCTAGCCCCATGGTGGGCGCCAACTGTCGTGGTGGTGTCACGGCAGATGCCATGGATAGGCTAAAGGTGGGGACTAAATGCACTAGGGGAATCCAGGGAGGGATAGTGTGGTGATTCCACACACTGTTGCTTTGTATTTGATTCACTTCCACAGTTTACAAGTGCTCCTTGAGCTGTATTGGGGAGAGGAGGAAGAAGAAACTCTCTTACTCTCACCACTAGCTGGCCCTCATGAACACACTAGTAAAACACAACCCTCTCGAGATCAACCTTTTCTATAGAGGCCCTAGCCCCCCTTATATAGGGGTAGCCAGGTCTCCAATTAGGGCATCCGTGGAGGCATATTCCAAGGAATATGCCTCCTCCCAAAATAGTAAGCCGACCGGGTCACTTTTGCCCAGTGTCATCCATGTAGAGGATACGTGAGCCTCTACGGCGCCCGCGTCATCCGACACAGGCATCGTCACCTTTGTCGGCCACGCCTCGGTGGTCCTGGCCTCTGTCCGCTTCGCTCATGCTCTGCATACAGTGGTCACCTTTTGACCAGCGAGATACCTTCCTTCTCTTACAAGATTGATATAACCCAGATCGTACCTAGTTGATCCGGCCACACCTGTACCAGCATACAAGTTAGATACATCTTACCGACATACGACATAAGTCGGCTGAGACCCAGTTAGGTGGGCATCCCTGGTCCGGGTTACCCCATGATTCGGCCTGCCTTGAGGTGACTCGGCCAGCACCTGCTTTAACCTTGCCGTACCTCGGCTAACTCGACCTTTATACCCCGGCGCGACCCTACCCGGGAGTATCCCCCCAACAATATAGGGGGGAGGTACTACCTCCCTCAAAGTCCCGGGGTGGGACTAAAGGAGAGGAGAGGGGAAGGGGTGGCACCGCCGGCCACCCCCATGGGCCCTGATACGTCCATTTTGCATCACTATTCTATGTCTTAATTCACTATTATTCATTGATATATTTCGTATTGAGAGGTGATACTTATGTTATTTCATCTATTTTTGCATGGTTGATGACTTTTGGAGAATGGACCGCTGCAGTCAGGATTCTGATGGAAAAGGTGCTGTTTGGAGGCAAAATTCGCGAAGATCAGAAAATCCGGGAAAATATACGGAAAATTCTAGGATGCCAGAAGATGGAGTGGAGGTGGGCCACAGGGGGCCCACACCACCCCATGGCGCGGGTAGGCCTAGGTCGCGCCAGGGAGTGGTGTGGCCGCCCTGGCCCACTCCAGCCTCTCCCCTCTAGCGTATATCTTCTTCCTGAAACCCTAAGACTGGGGGAGCGACCACAGAAAGATTTTGCCGCCTCTGCGGGGCGGAAAACACCGAGAGAGAAAGATCTCTCCGGCAGACAGATTTCTGCCAAGGGAATTCCTTCCCGGAGAGGGGAGATCGTCGCCATCAACACCACCATCAAGCTGGACTTCATCGGGATCATCATCACCACCACCATCATCACCATCAGCACCCTCATCACCATCTCCATATTGCTGTAACAATTGGTTGAATCTTGCTATAGTTCATAGGGGAAACTTTCTCGGTGTTGATTACTCTTTGTAGTTGATGCTATTGAGTGAACCATTGAATTATTATTTATGTTCAGATTGTTATACATCATTATTCCATCTCTGATCATGATCCATATGATGTCTTGTGAGTAGTTCGTTTTGTTCTTGAGTACATGGGAGAAGTCTTGTTGTTAGTAGTGGAGTTGCGTTGAGAAAGATTCAATAGATTGTTATTTAAGTTGTGGTGTACTTCTTCTAGTGGTGTCATGTGAACGTCGACTACATGACACTTCACCTATATGGGCCTAGGGGAATGCATTGTGTATTTGGCTACTAATCGTAGGGGTTGCCGTAGTGACAGAAACCTGAACCCCCGTTAGGAAACCATTGCACAAGGGACGTAAGGGTCTTAGAGTTTAAAGATGTGGTTAGGTTTCTACCTTAATTACTTTCTTGTACTTACGGATGTTTGCAAGGGGGTTTAATCACAAGTATGTATTAAGTCTTGGATGGGACGGTACATTAGCACAGGTTCACCCACACAACACTTAGCAAGCTAGAGAAGATTAATCGACTATATGAAGCAAAAGCACTTGACAGTCTTCCCATGTGTCCTCGGGAACGTTTGGTCATCTATAGAAATACAACCGGCTTGTCCTTTGCTGCATAAAGGATTGGGCCACTTGCTGCATTCATTCTTACTGTCTTTTGTTTACTCGTACTTTGTTTACTTTCTTTATCGAAAACCCCTAAAAATCCGTTTGCTAAGTATTTGCAGAGAATTCCTGATCCATACCACTAGCCAGCACCTTCTGCTCCTCGTTGGGTTCGACACTCTTACTTATCGAAAATACTGCGATACACCCCATATACTTGTGGGTCATCAAGACTATTTTCTGGCGCCGGTTGCCGGGGAGTGAAGCGCTATTGGAGAGTGGAACTGGTAAAGGAAACTTCTATTGTGAGTATTGTTTACTTCTGCTAGTTGCTTTATTTTCGTTATGGATAATTCGCTGAGTTTCTTATTTGGTAATGCTACTACCACTGCTAAGGTAGTAGATAAGCCACCACCTGCTGACAAAGATGTTTTCAAAATACCTACAAGAATTATTGATCGTGTTATGGATAACTACTATGTTGGGGATGGAACTGTCCATCCCGGTGATCATTTGCTCTTTATACACGAATTATGCGGGTTGTTCAAGTGTGCAGGTATTACTTCAGATCAAGTTAAGAAGAAGTTATTCTCATTATCACTGAAAGGAAGAGCTGAGGAATGGTATATGCTGCTGAAGAATGGTCAAGCTCTAGAATGGGAGGAAATAGTGCCTCTCTTTTATTCAAAGTTTTATCCTCGTAGTGAAATTCATAAAGATCGGAATCAAATATACAACTTTTGGCCTCTTGATGGAGAGAGTACAACTCAAGCTTGGGGGAGATTGAAGTCACTAATGCTCAAATATCCCATTCATGAGCTCCCCAACAATATTATTATCAATAACTTTTATGCAAGGCTCCCTCTACATGACAAGGATTTATTAGATGCTTCTTGTGCTAGATCATTCACTCGTATGGAATAAGAAGTTAAATGGGAACTTCTAGACCGTATTCAAGACAATGCTGAAGCTTGGGAAAATGACAAAGGTAGAAAGTCAGGTATAAATTATGATTATGAATGCATTGAATCTTTTATGGGAACTGATGACTTTCAAAATATTAAAAATGCTTATGGTTTAGACTCTCAAGCTATTGCTTCTTATTTTAAGGCCTTTGCTTCTTATATTGAAGTGCCTAAAAAGAAGTGGAATAAGTATCATGAACCTTATAAAGATATTGCTAAGAGTGTTCCTGCAAGAAATACTGAAGTTTATACTGCTAGTCATGTTCTACCTAAACCTTATATTGAGAAAATCCCTTTCCCAGTTAAGGTAAAGGAACATTCTATGATAGCTAGTATGGTTAATGAAAGTATGAGTAAGGCTGCTGAACCTGATAAATAAATGATTGATGAACCTATTGTAGCAAATGTGAAAGACTTTGTTGCTAAATATGAAAAAGAGGGACACACTATCCTTTGTAAGGATACCTCTAATATTGTTTCGCATAGTAGTGTTATGAGAGCTAGTATTCTTGTGTTTTCTGTTAGAATAAGTGATCATTGCTATGATAGTCCTTGTGATAGCTATATTGTTAAGTTTATGCATGATACTGAAAGCTATTATGAGAGAGGGTAAAGTGTTCTTGTGCATCTCAATAATATCAAGTTTCCTCGTTTTATGCTGAAAGTTTTTATGTTGCACTTTGTTTGCCTTCTTATGAAGGTTGCCTTTGGTTCCAATAACTTGTTTGTTTACAAAATTCCCTTGCATAGGAAGTGGGTTAGACTTAAATGTGCGTGTGTTTTTGCTTCTTAATGCTCTCTTTCACTTCAAATCATATCCCTATGAGAGCTTCTTCAAAATTATCATGCCCATCTTAATGGCTATAAAGAAAGAGCTTTATGGGAGACAACGCAATTTTTTTTGAAGCTCTTGACAGTAGGTGTGGTCCTACTGTCTTTAAATTACTTTAGGATTCCCCATGTTGGGGAAGCCTAGCCTGATTACATATGTTCTGAGACGTATGAGGGGTGTAAGGAGCAGAGAGTTACAAAGCGCTTATAAAGAGCTACAGAGAGTTACAAGTATTGTGTATCTCCTGATGATATTCAGATTTGGTCCTATGTACTAGCAACCTAAAGTATTGCTGAAATCTGTTCTTCCAAGAGTCAGTAGAGGGAGTAATATTGTTAAAGCACAAGTCATTCCTCTCTTTCCAGATGCTCCAGGTTGCTATGATAATAGTCTCCATAAACAGGTTGCTTGTTGAGTCTTTTTTCCCTTTTTCAATAATGTGCAGACGGTCCACATTATCATCCCATTGCAGACCAAGAGCCTGCCAGCATTGTTTGCTGAAAGAGCAGGCGAAAAAGAGGTGTTCCACTGTTTCCTCAAAGTTATTGTTGCAAATTAAACAATCATAATTAGACACACTATTGTAGTGTCTTTGTTTGAGCATGTTTTTAGTATTCAATCTATCAGAGAGTAATAGCCAGAAGAAAAACATGAACTTTGGTGTACATTTACTTTTCCATAACCAGTTGAAGGAAATGTGTGCTTCCATCTCTCTAAAACAGAATTGATAGAATGCTTTAGCCTGGTATTTGTCTGATCCCCAATTGTAACTCCAAATGTCTTTAACAGAATCATTAATTTCTTTATTTGTGACTTTTTGCTGCAATTCCTTTAGCTCATCCATGGCTTGAGGCAAAATAGGCAGAGAAAAATTCGTGGCAAGGTCAGGGGCACTGAGAAATTCTGCCACTAAAGAGTCCTCTTTAGATGTAAAAGAAAATGCTCTTGGGAACATTTCAGCTGCCACCCCTTCCAACCAGTTATCCTTCCACATCGACTGTATTCCCGGTTTTAATAAAGACAATGAGTAATCCTCCAAATTGGGAATAGTTTAACAGTATCCTTCCACCAGAAAGATCCACATGTTTTAGAAGCATGTGGAATTGTCCCAATATAATATGTGTTCCAGATTAGAGATACCCAAGGGATGTCAATTTTGTTGTAAAACTTATGTAAAAACTTCAAAAGCAGTGCATCATTCTGTATTTTAAGATTCAGAACACCCATACCTCCTTTGTTCTTTGGTCTACACACCTTGTCCTAGGCAATTAAGGCATTACAATGCTCTCCTGCCTCATCCTTCTTATTCCACAAGCAATGTCTCCTGATTTTGTCCACATGTTCAATTATTCTTGGTGGTATCTTAAGAGTACACATAGGGAACATGAGAATAGAAGTTAACATAGAGTTTATAAGAGTTGTTCTACCACTGTAAGACATCAGCATGTAATTGGCAGAGAGATTCCTCTCAATTCTGTCTACAAGTGGCAAAAGATCGATCCACAGTGCGGTGGTTCCTAGAGGCAGTCCCAAATAAGTAAAAGGCATTTTCCCAATTACACAACCAAGAAGGGATGCCAGCTCATTAGTAAGTTGCTCATTGACATTCAAAGGGATCATAATAGATTTACTATAGTTGATATGAAGACCAGTGGATGCAGCATAGGTATCAAAGAATGTTTTTCATTGTAACAACTTGATTAATCTTGGCAGGCATGATAATGATGGTATCATCGGCATATTGTACCACTGGATAATTCATACTTGGGTTGCAAGTAATTGGTGACTCCAGTGTATTAGTAGGTAGGGCTCTATTGATTGCAGACTGGAGGAGGTCAGCAGCAAGAACAAAAATAAGGGGTGAAAGAGGATCTCCTTGTCTGACACCTCTTCTGCAGTGAAATTTCCTTCCAGGGACACCATTAAGAAGTACAGAAGATTTCCCAGAGTCAAATATTATTTCAATCCACTTAAGCCACTTATCATCAATTCCCATTTGTGCCATTATTTTAATCATTGCCTTGTGATCAATTGTGTCAAATGCCTTGGCAAAGTCTAGTTTGAGTAAAATTATTTCCTTCTTAGATTGTTCACATTGATGGATAAATTCAAATGCCCAGGCTAAGCAATCTTGAATGGATCTTCCTTTAAGAAAACCATATTGATTCTGATGTACAATTCCAAGTACCACCTTTTGTAGTCTATTTGCAAGAATTTTTGTGATGATTTTGAGACAGCAATTTAATAAGGTAATAGGTCTATAATCATTAATAGACTCAGGTGTACCTTTTTTTGGGATCAGAGTAATATATCCAACATTTATACTTTCCAAATTCATGTTCCCAGAGTGAAATTCCTGACATAATTTGTACATATCATCTTTAATGATATGCCAACAAGTCTTGACAAAGTGCCCATTAAAGCCATCAGGACCAGGAGCTTTGTCTGCAGGCATTTGTTTGACCACTAAATTAATCTCATTTACTGTGAAAGGCTCAGAGAGTTTCTCAAGTCCCTCAGTTGGCTTAATGAGGTCAGTCAGATTCATGATCATCTGAGGATTTTGTATAGTACCCAGTCTTTCATTGAAAGCATTAAAGATAGCCTCCTCTTTGTCCTCATGAGTGGTTATCACAGCGTTCTCATTCAATTTCAAATGAGATATGTTGTTTCTTCTGTATCTTTCAGTAGCCATAGCATGGAAGAATTTGGAATTTTCATCTCCAAACTTTGTCCATCTAATGGTACATCTAGCTTTCCAATATTTTCTTTTATACTCAAGTAATTTGATGATATGCTTCTTGATGATCTGTCTAAAATTTCCTTCAGGAATTGTTAAATGCCTTCTGTCTTCAATTTTATCTAGTTCCATGAGAGCTCTATTAGAATTATCAATACAGATAGATAATTTGGATATAGATTTGCTCCAAAATTTCAGATCATGTCGAAGTCTTTTAAATTTGGCATTCAGAACTGAAGCAATGTTACCCTTATAAACCGGCTTAATCCAACTAGCAGCCACAGTGTCAAAGAACCCAGAATGAGCAGTCCAAAAAGATTCAAACCTAAAGATCTTAGATCTAGGAATTGAAGTTTGTACAGAAATCACACATGGTGTGTGATCAGAAGTGGGTTTACCCTGTGCCAGAACAGAAGTAGCAGGGTAAGATTCTGTCCAATGAAGAGAAGAGAAAACCCAATCTAACTGCTCCAACAGAGGATCTGATTGCATATTACTCCAAGTATACTTTCTGCCTTTTATTGGTAATTCAGTTAGTTGCTGTATTCTAATGAATTCATTGAAAGTGAACATATCTTGGACACTCCCACCAGGTTTATTTCTATTTTCTGGTGATCTTATGAAGTTAAAATCACCCATGATTAGCCAATCCTCATTATCTGGAATGTGAAGGTTCATTAACCAGTCAACAAAATCATCCCTAAGAGTACCATGGCAAGGGCCATACACATTCACCAAAGTCCAGGACTCAGCAGATTGAGTTAATGTGAAATGCACAGAGATAGCAAAGGGCTCACAATGCATAATCATACCAGAAAAGACAGAGCTATTCCAAATAATAATCAGACCACCAGATGCACCATTAGAAGGAATATAAACAAATTCATCAAATCTCTTAGGGCAACAGGACTTGATAAAGGTGGAATCAAAATGATGTTTCTTGGTTTCTTGCAGACATACTACAGCACAACCACTAGAATTTATGGCATTAAACAAAGCCAACTGCTTCTTCCTAGCATTAAGTCCTCTGATGTTCCAACACAAGATAATCCATTGTTTGTGATTATTCATTACAATAGGAATAAAGATTATTTCTTAGATGCCAAAAGCTCCTTGGCAGTGAGCTCAGCTTCAGGGATACCACACAACTTCACACCAATGTTCTGCAGTACAGCAATAGGAGTAGGTGGACGAAGATCATCCTCATCAACATCATTCACCTCCTGAACTTGTCTTGTAGAGATCTGTAAGTCCTTGGCTTCAATAGCAGTAGGAATTTTACTAGGCTTGACCTTAGATTTATATTTCTTCCCATCAATAGGCATGTGGGAGACAATCCAATTTGTTTTTGCTTTCAGTTTGTTTTTGTTTCTTTGAGTCTTGGAAGCTATTACTTCGGTAATAACTGCTCCTTATCCGTTTTGTTTGGTTTTTCTGTCAAGATCAACCTCTAATGAGAGAGAAGTAAGGTTTGGGGAAGTTGCTGTCCCGAAACAGATTTTTGTGCTTCACCGTAAAAATTCGTGAGAGATCTCTGTATATCGGATTGAGCTGTAACTTTTTATGCTTCTGAACCAGGTTGTTATTTAACTTTCGTTAGTTTTGCACTTTTTGATTTGAGCAACAGAATATTTTCGAAAAAATTGATCTTTACCTGCTGGTCTGTTTTGGCAGATTTTGCCACTCTTGCATCTGCTTCTTTATTCGATTTCCTTTTTGAATTCTTTTTGGGTTTTCAGAAGGAGTTGTTTCAGTAGCTTTTGTTTTGATGGTTTTCAGTTGAAGTTGGACTCAAAAGGTTTTATCACTTCACTTATACTAATGTTGCTAATGAGAATTATGTGAAGTTTTGTGTGAAAGAAATTTCCAGGAAGTGGAGACAATGGTGTAATAAGGAAGAGAAGGGTTTTATGACTCAAGTAATAAGTATATGAAGATGAAGATATCGATGATATTCAAGTGATAACTCCGGAAGGATCTACTAGATACCAAATTCAGAGACCTGCAGAGTCCATATTCAAATAGGTAACAGTTCTAGTAAGAAAAGTTCCGCGAAAATACAATCCAACTATATTTTTGCAGTTTTCAGTCAATAAGGAAAGCTATGAAGCGAAAAAGGGACGGAACCGGAGCCAGGGTGGCCCACACCACCCCATGGCGCGGGCCCACCCCTGGTTGCGCCACAAGGTGGTGAGGCCATCCAGGACTCCGTCTCCGACCCGTTTTCTCACAGTACCTTCCTTTGGATATGAAACTTCGTAATATATAAACCCCCGGATCCCCCAAGGTTCGTATATTATGTTTTTGTTGTGTTTTTGTTTCGATCTATTTCTGTCAGGACATACTCTTTGAGAGCTTAAAAGCACAATGGTGTCTGCCAAGGATAAAGGGAAGGAGCCCATGGAGGAGGATCTTCAAGACCCCAAGCAGAGGCTGGTACTTTTAGTCTCTTGCCCTGCATCAATGGAAGCCCTACGAGTCACTAAGGAGTTCTGCGATAAGTACCGGGACTTGAAGAGGAAGGTGGGCATGCTTCAATGGGAGAATAATAGGCTTCGCAAGATGCTAGAAGATTTCCTCACGACAACTAAGAGCATAATACCACCACCACCTAAGGAGTAATTCGTCATCAGGTTTGGCATCCCTTTGGTTTGTTCCAAGCTTGGGGGAGTGTCGCGGTATCACATCACTATCTTCTATCTTTTTACCTTATTAGTAGAGTCATATCATGAATAGAGGAGTTATTATGTAGTATGGTTTGCATTATGGAAGTGTCCCCTCTCTCGTTAGATATGTATCCCTTGGTGTGAGTTTCCGTTAGGGAATATTAATGAGAAGTTCTATCATTCACTCTTTTGCATAGCTTATGTTAGTTTTCAATTCGTGGTTATATGATTGATCTTGTTGTTAGTATTGGTAGCACTTTGGGATCATTGAGTTAATTTAGTTGGTTTTGGCAAATCTGGCTCAGTCAGTAGCAACACCCTTTTTGAGAGTTGAAAAGAAAAAGATAGAAGTACTCTAGAGAAAAATAATTTCATCATCTTTCTTTCTTGATTTGCTCATAAGTCTAGTATTCTCTAGTTAAGATCTTTTGTGCTTCCAAGGAAGATTGCATGTTTGTTTTTATCACTTGTATGTTTTTTTGTTTCCTTCAACTCTTATACTTGCTACCCAACCTTGCTAGCCAAAAACCTGTATTGAGAGGGTATTCTTCTCGTGCATCCACCTCCTTTAAACCAAAACCTTTGCCATTTGTGTCCACCATACCTACCTAGTAGCATTATTTCTATTCCAAGTAAATTCTTGTTTTATCTACCTCCCAAATTAAACTTGTTATGTGAAAATTAGTGATTAAAGCTCTCACGAACTTGATGGCACACTTTATTTTCTTGCATTTAATAAACTTGAACCATTGGGTCCTTCTTTGTTGCGTATATGCTTGCGCTTTATGAGTTGAAGTTACCCGAACCATGTATCATGGGGACCGCTTTCAACACTTCATTGGTACTTGTACCTAGTTGATATCATGTTCTTTTGCTTACAGATCCCGACGGTGTGAAATAAAAGTGGAACTTGTAAGATCATGGAGTTTGTATGTGTGTTAGAGAAACACCTGGGCCGCTAGCCTAAGCCATGCCTAATCATGGTGGAAACTTGCAGCATCACCATAATGAGCAGTCTATGAAGCATCCTCAATAAAAACCTATGCAAATAGCAAATAAAAAGATCGCTGAGATGCTCACTGTCTGCTTGCCTTGTCATTTTGATTATGGGATAGCTCCTGTGTCATGTGCAAGGGGTACCCCGTTAGCGGTTCTCAATGATACGCATGTATTTACAATGACAAGAGCTTGCTCGTGACTGAAGTTGAGTAGCATGAGGATCGGTACTCATAAGTAAGGGGCTTGAGATTTCAACTTATAACTTGTCAAGCATATCCTCTTAGTTGTGTCACTTTAACCTTAATCACCTAAAGATGCCTATGATAGGGGCAATGAGAGCTGAAAGCTAGTAAGTATCATAATTTTTGGGAGCTCTTTATGAGACTTGTAATCCCTGCTTCCCTCTTTAAAGGGCCTTTCTTTTACTTTGTAGTTGAGTCAGTAAACCTATTCCCTTCTATCTCAGCAAGTATTTTTTGAGTTGTTGTGTTTCATTCATTCATATGATGATTTATTCAATCATGTTTCTTATGTTCCTTGTTTTGCACATTGCTCTTATCTTGAAGTTTACTACTTTGAAAGCTTTCATTGAAAAACCAGCTATTTGTGAACTCCAGCAAATTATCAACTATTCTTCGACCAAGAGCTAAGTTTGCCATTACCAATGATGATTCACTTTATGTATCTTTATTGTGTTTCCTTTACTCATTACAAGTTGAGTTATATAATAGTGAGTTGTCTTCTATTATGATCTATGTATTTGATGAATGTGATGCTTCTTGTCTGTATCCTTTTATCGACTCTTCACTCCATAAACTTGAGGTCATGTTTATTGAGCTCAGTTTCGCTTGGGGACAAGCGAAGTCTAAGCTTGGGGGGAGTTGATACGTCCATTTTACATCACTATTCTGTGTCTTAATTCACTATTATTCATTGATATATATCGTATTGAGAGGTGATACTTATGTTATTTCATCTATTTTTGCATGGTTGATGACTTTTGGAGCATGGACCATTGCGAGGATTCTGATGGAAAAGGTGCTGTTTGGAGGCAAAATTCGCGAAGATCAGAAAATCCGGGAAAATATACGGAAAATTCTATTTTTTCAGAAGACTCGGGATGCCAGAAGATGGAGTGGAGGTGGTCCATAGGGGGCCCACACCACCCCATGGCGCGGGCAGGCCTAGGCCGCGCCAGGGAGTGGTGTGGCCGCCCTGGCCCACTCCAGCCTCTCCCCTCTAGCGTATATCTTCCTCCCGAAACCCTAAGACTGGGGGAGCGACCACAGAAAGATTTCGCCGCCTCTGCGGGGCGGAAATCACCGAGAGAGAAAGATCTCTCCGGCAGACAGATTTCTGCCGGGGGAATTCCTTCCCAGAGAGGGGAGATCATCGCCATCAACACCACCATCAAGCTGGACTTCATCGGGATCATCATCATCATCACCACCATCATCATCACCATCAGCACCCTCATCACCATCTCCATATTGCTGTAACAATTGGTTGAATCTTGCTATAGTTCATAGGGGAAACTTTCTCGGTGTTGATTACTCTTTGTAGTTGATGCTATTGAGTGAACCATTAAATTATTGTTTATGTTCAGATTGTTATACATCATTATTCCATCTCTGATCATGATCCATATGATGTCTTGTGAGTAGTTCGTTTTGTTCTTGAGGACATGGGAGAAGTCTTGTTGTTAGTAGTGGAGTTGCGTTGAGAAAGATTCAATAGATTGTTATTTAAGTTGTGGTGTACTTCTTCTAGTGGTGTCATGTGAACGTCGACTACATGACACTTCACCTATATGGGCCTAGGGGAATGCATTGTGTATTTGGCTACTAATCGTAGGGGTTGCCGGAGTGACAGAAACCTGAACCCCCGTTACGAAACCATTGCACAAGGGACGTAAGGGTCTTAGAGTTTAAAGTTGTGGTTAGGTTTCTACCTTAATTACTTTCTTGTACTTACGAATGTTTGCAAGGGGTTTAATCACAAGTATGTATTAAGTCTTGGATGGGACGGTACGTTAGCACAGGTTCACCCACACAACACTTAGCAAGCTAGAGAAGATTAATCGACTATATGAAGCGAAAGTACTTGACAGTCTTCCCATGTGTCCTCGAGAACATTTGGTCATCTATAGAAATACAACCGGCTTGTCCTTTGCTGCATAAAGGATTGGGCCACTTGCTGCATTCATTCTTACTGTCTTTTGTTTACTCGTACTTTGTTTACTTGCTTTATCGAAAACCTCTAAAAATCCGTTTGCTAAGTATTTGCAGAGAATTCCTGATCCATACCACTAGCCAGCACCTTCTGCTCCTCGTTGGGTTCGACACTCTTACTTATCGAAAATACTGCGATACACCCCCTATACTTGTGGGTCATCAGGCCCCGCGCAGGGGGATGGCCCACTAGGGCGCCGGCCACCCCCTTCGGCCCTTCTCCCTCTCACCTTTCCCTAATGGGCCCTCTTCCCTCCGGAATTGGCCCATTAAGCCTTTTGACCTTTTAAATTGATTTTCTCATGATGAAATAATTATGAATAAATGATTAAATCAATATTTAAAATTCATTCACATATTATTCAATCTTCGTGGCTATGGAACACCTTCCACCTCCACTCCGGTCATCCTCCGAACTTACCAAAACCCTTTCGGTTTTCTCTCTACTATTCTTCGGAGATTCTTTCGATCCTATAAACACTCTCCAAGCATCATCAAACCCTTAAGCGTGATACCCTACGGTTCAGGAACACTCCAGACATGGTCGGGACACTCCCGGACCAATGGTCGACAGAGGGACCTGGATGGCCATGTGACCCATGTGCGTTCCATGAAGATCTTTTGGCATTTGAACTGGAACGGTCGTGTCTTATTCCCTTTGTCTCTTCATACTTGCATTGCCCGAGATCTGATCAATGACATCACCATGTTGTGTTCAATCTCGTTACCGAACAATGCTACTTGACTCGTTCCGACAAGTCATATCCCTGTGATCAAATCACACACTGCGCAGCTATTGGATATAACTTCTCCGAGTGGGCCCTTGAGTATCTTTCCGTCACGTGGACGGACAAATCCCGCTCTTGACATATATTGCCTCTACGGTTTCCTCCGAGTACCTAAACACACATTTATAACCACTGTATTACCAAGTGACGCTTGATGCTATCTAAGCACTCTCGGGAGACAGTGATTGATATAGCCTCACGGTCTAAGGAATAGTCTACGAGGATCCATTTCTAATCATCATAACTTGAACTTCATGACATGATCGGGTCACGATGTTTAGGTTGGGTATTGGTTCATCATATCATTCTCAGAATGAGTTGACTCCATTTCCAACTGGCATAAATGCCACATGATCAGGAAACTTGATCATCTGTTGACCAATGAACCAGTGACTAGAGTTTCACTGGAAACCCCTGGTTGTTTATATATCACACGTGTATTGATGTTTCTAATCAATACAGTTATAACATGATATAAAACTTAATCATAAACTTTATGAAATATGATAATAGTCCTTATTACTATTTGTCTCTAGGGCATATTTCCAACAGTCTCCCACTTGCACTAGAGTACAAATAAACTAGCGGCATTTGTTCTTAATCGTTGGCACCATATATCCGGTACCTTGAACATGCTTGCTCATGGAAGAGGTTGAGTCTTGGGTATGTACTTTACAGTCCCAAATCCTTTGCAACTTACTAATGTCACCTTGATTGACATTAATACATTATCATCACATGATAACATCTGTGTGTATGCATCATCGCTATAAGCGTGAGAGGCCTGATTCCTGGAGCCTACAGTGACTTTAGATCAACCTCGAGGGCTTTCTCATGGGCATTGTGCCCTAGGACACATCCTTCTACGTTAAAAGCGAACTAGCCCCACCATAACATTATACAACACTTGAGATGGTACCCTTATCTATTATTATAAATGTATTCATCGAAACACTAGTACACTCTGTGCAACTTTCGATGTTTTTGTTCACCTCGCTTCCTACTTGACTTTAATCGGTATTACGGGAGTTTCCAACATAACCCTTTATGTTTTAAGATATGTCATCCTTTATGGATTTGGAAAATATGTCTGCAGTTCTCTATTAGACATTACAGACTGATGACCCACAAGTATAGGGGGTGTATCGCAGTATTTTCTAGGGAAGTGAAACCCAATTTATTGTTTCGACACAAGGGGAGCCAAAGAATATTATAAGCCTTAACAACTGAGTTGTCAAATCACCTGCACCTGGAAACAATCTTGCTCATAGCAGTTTATCAGTAGCAACAGTTCTGTAGTAGGAATAGTAAAGTAATAGCAGTAGTAAAGTAAAAATAGTAGTAACAATTGCAGCAAACAGTAGGATTAAAGCGCGGTAGGCACATGGATGGATGGACGGGTGTTGCATGGACAAGACAATTCATATAGCAATCAGAACATAGGGAATTTGTAGATAAATTAGATAAAGCATCCAAGTACAAGATAATCCTAGGCATGTGTTCCATATATAGTCATACGTGCTTGCAATGAGAACTTGCACAACATCTTTTGTCCTGCCAGCCCGTTTGCAGCGAGGCCTCAAGGGAACTACTGGCAATTAAGGTGCTCCTTTTAATAGAGCACTGGAGAAAATCATTAACACTCCATGAACACATGTGATCCTCACATCAAAGCCATTCCCTCCGGTTATCCTGATTTACATCGCCGGGGCCATTGGTTCCGGACAACAACGTGTGTATACAACTTGCAGGTAAGACCATAAACAATACTATCATAATGAATCAATAACAAGTTCAGATCTGAAATCATGGCACTCGGACCCTAGTGACAAGCATTAAGCATAACAAGTCGCAACAAAGTCAAAAAGAACTAATAGTAGATACTAGGCACCATGCCGTAACAATCTGATGCCATTACATGAACAATCTCATCCAATTCCTACCATCCCCATAGCCTACAGCGGGGGATTACTCACTCATAGATGGGGGAAACATGGATGGTCGATGGAGAAGCGATGGTGATGATGATGGCGATGATCTCCTCTAATTCCCCATCCCGGCATGGTGCTAGAACGGAGTTTCTGGTTCCGAATTGCGGAATCTGGTGGTGGCGGCGTAGCGGAACTCTTTCTGGAAAATGTCGAACCCCCCTGAGTTTTTAGGTCATAAGGCAACTTATAGGCGAAGAGGGAGACCGAGAGGGTGTCTGGGGCGGCCAGACCACCCCTGGCGCGGGCCAGGCCTAGCCGACGCGGCCAGGTGGTGTGGCCAGGGCCTAGCCCCCTCCGTCTCGTATTCTGGCTCCATGAGTCTTCTAGCGAAATAGGATTTTTGGCATATTTTTCGGGATTTTTCCTGATAGTTGATTTTCTGCACAAAAACTAGACACCAAGGTAATTCTGCTAAAAACAACGTCAGTCCGTATTAGTTACATCCAAATCACACAAGTTTAGAGGGGAAACAATAGCAAAAGTGTTCGGGAAAGTAGATACGTTTTGGACGTATCAACTCCCCCCAATCTTAGCTTATTGCTTGTCCTCAAGCAATTCAGTTGAAAACTGAGTGCGATAAAAGAAACTTTCACGAACACATTTGCTTCATATGATTTATATATTCTCAGCATGTGATCAACTACTTAGACAATTCATAATAAGGAGTATGCAACTAAGTTTACTTAATAGGCATTGCAAGCTATGAAGAGACTCCAACTCAGAAATAATAAGTAGCATGAAACAAAAACATAAGCAACATTACAATGCTCATAACAAGGTATGATAGAGTGGTATCTCGCTTGCCTTTGATTGTGAATGCCAAGGCACCTCTGAAGTTACAAGCATCAAAGTCATAACACAAATAATCAAGTTTTGAAACAAGCACATTATACTAAGAATGACAACTATGCTCTCAAAAAAGTGCTCATAGAATAGGTGATGACTCAACAAGTAAATGAAAAAGGTTTTGAATCATTTGAAAGGCTTCCAAATGCTGAAAGTATGGTACTCGTTATCTTTGAGCTCTCATTGCCCCTATCATAAGCATCTTTAATATGGTTAAGGTGAAAGTGAGGTCCAATCTGAGTTATATGCTTGACAGACTATAAACTGGAAATCTCATGTCCCTTGAGTACAAGGGCCACTCCTCATGCTACTCAACTTTAGTTACCAGTAAGTTCTTGTCATAGTAAATACGTGCGTATCATAGAGAACTTAGCAGGTACCTTGCCCGATGATACGGAAGAATCCCCATATCAAAATGACAAGGCAAGCAGACAATGAGTATCTCAGCAATCTTCTTATTTACCATGGGAAAATGGTGCTTTTTTCTCTCTTTCCTCTATTCTCATATCTCTTTTTTTCTTTTTCACAATAGCTATCTCTCTCTTTTTTATAAGAAGAATGCTTCATAGATACTTATTATGGTTAAGTTGTAGGTTTCCACCATGATTAGGCATGGATTAGACCGGCGGCCCAGGAGTTTCTCTAACACACATACATAACTCCATGGACTTACAAGCTCCCCTTTTATTTCACACTGACGACATCCGCAAACAAAAGAGCATGATATCAACTGGGTATATATTTACAGGTGTTGAAAGCGTTCCCCGTGACAGCACGGTTCTGCTAATCCCAAGCCTATAATTGCAAGCATATAACTTTCATGGACAGTCACAATGGTTCAGGTTTATTAAGTGCAGGAAATAAAGTGTGCCATCAAGTTCGTGAGATCTTTACTAACTAACTTTCTCATAACAAGCAAACATTTTATTTGGAAGAAAACAAGGCATATTGAATATGCACGGAACAACAAATGATGCTAATAGGTAGGTATGGTGGACACTTTTGGCAATATTTGGTTTTAGGGAGTTGGAAACACGAGTAAAACATACTCAGTGTAAGTGAAGGCTAGCAATAGTAAGGGAGCGACAAACGAGAGAGCAATAACTGTCATAATCATGCTTACAAAAAAACAGGACTAATCATGGCATGAAAGTGATTCAAGACCCTCAAGGCAAAATAATTCATCGAGGCTTAACTGATTATTTCAGTCATATGCATGCGTGAGCAAGTGCCAAGTCAATTCAAGTGAAACATTCAGAGGAGAATACCACGGTGTCATACCAAGTTATGAATAGAGTAATGCAAGCAAACATTCATATGACATGCTACAAACTATTAGCAAGCTGGACCTAATCATAAGAAAGCAAAAACTACTAAGCATGCATAAATAACATACACCCTACACGAACAGGCTAAGCATGCCCACAATGATGAGTATATGTACAAAAATGAAAACAAATAGAGTTCATTACCAGCCTCTTACCACACCTCAAGTTTTCATTAATCCTCATTATTGCCCTTCACTTGTGTGGCTTGAATAATATCATGAAACCAAATTCTACTGAGGACTACTGAACCCTGCAACAAACTCACAAAACCAAAGAAGAACAACAAATATTTGGTGTTTTTGATTTTTTAAACAAGAACCAAAAAGGAAGAACAAGCAAAGCAAAATCTTTTTGGGTTTTTCGAATAGTTCAAACAAAGCAAAAAGGGAAAAGAAAACCAGGCAAAAAGAAGCAAACAAAGAGAAACAAAAGAAATATTTTTGGTCTTTTTGTGTTTTAGAAAGCAAAAGCAAACAAAGAACAAAAACTAAAAAGAGAACGAAACATGAATATACAAAGTACTGACGCAAAATGATATGGAGATGAGTGCGATATCGGTGTACCTCCCCCCAAGATTAGGCTTTTGGCCTAAGTGGGTGTCAATCCCAAGCTGGACAGGATGGAGCGCCTCCGTAGTACGGTGAGGAGGTACCCTCGTCCTGGTGCGAGCTCGAGGACGCCCCACCATAGTGCGCAGAGTAATCGTAGGAGGGCACATCCTCCTGGTGCTGCCTTTGGAAACCCAGCAAGTGGAGTTGCTCGTCCACCTCCTCCTTGGAGCGCGACCACGACCTCCTATGAACACTGAACAAAGTAGATTGTAGCAAAGGAATCTCCCTTTCATCCCCGTCAGTAAACAACATCCTGTATATTAGATTGTCCATATTAGAATCAGAAGTGACGAAGTGATGTGTTTTCATGGCAGCAAGGTCAAGCCTTTGTGGTGCCAATATAGTACCATTTGGATCCACAGAAAGCTCTAATGCATTGACCATACGTGAAGCGATGATTCCCCCATAAATAGGTCCTCTAGCAGCTAGGCGGCGAGCAATAAGAGAGCCAAGATTGTACCGAGTATCATTGTTAAGCGCAGCAGCAAGGAAGGCTAAATGATAGTTGGAGATATTACTCGTATTCTCCCTACCAAGAATGCTAGTAGCAAGATAATAGGCAAAGTATCTAAGAGCAGGGAGTTGGATGTTTCTTATCTTCCCGTGTTGAGCTACTCGGTCGTCGTCATTGGTCACACCCCGATAGAGCTCCAGCAAATCAGCGGGTCGCCCTTGAATCTTCTTCACGGTCCCTGTCATGCCTACACCTATAATACTACAAAAAATTTCCAATGGAATGGTAAAGGGCATATTATAAATTCTGAAAGAGACAGTTGACTGATAGGGGGTGTTAGTAAAAAGGAAACTCTCAACAAAATTTTGGTGAGCATAGCGTATTGCTCACTCTCATCTTGCATGTATGAGGTCAAACCAACCCTCTGAATTAGTAGCAAGAAATCATCAAGAATCCCTGCAGCTTGTAAGAAAGTGGAATAAGGAAAAGTAGATGGGTGAGCATCCCCATCATCTCATTCATTACCAATGCGAGGTGCAATGAGATCTTCATTGTATGATGGCCTAAACTGAGAGGCTGATCTTGAGGGCCTTGACCTCCTAGGTGCATCCCTCTCAAATATTTCTCCAAAGGTGTGGTTGTTCATCTTTGATATTCTGAAATTTAAACATCTATAAAACAAGTGATTGCAAAGTGAATATATAATGAAGGGCACTACTCATAGGGACTTGTAGAGGCCTAAACATGCATCAAAACTATATCTCTAAGCATTGAACAAGCTTACAAGCTCTCATAACCTGTCACCTACACCAGCAAAATACTCAAGATATAAACCACGAAACACAAATCTACTTGGACAAGCGGAGGAGTCACATACCGGAGAACAAATGCTCCAAATTTCAGCAGCAAAGATGGGCTGAGCAAGGAGATCGAAAAATCGAGGGCAAGAACAGCAAGAACGCGATTTCGAGCAATGAACTGGTGTTTTCTCGGGAGAGAGAAGAAAGTGGCAAGTGAGAGAGTGAGTGGAGGGCCAGGGGTGGCCCACACCATGGCTAGGCGTGCCCCTGGGATGGCCACGCCACCAGGTGATGTGCCTGCCTGGTGGGGCCCCCTGGTACCTTCCAGGCACTTCTCTGCCCCTTTTTCACGTAAAAATTTAATATGAATTTTCTAGAATTTTTCGACACACTTTATTTTTGAGCAATTTTCAGGTATAAAAGAATGATTTTCTGACAGAAATATTTTTTTTGGAATAATGCAATGACAAAACAAGGTAACATGCAAGCAACTAACAATAGAAAAGAAAACTAAATGAAAGCAAAAACAAAATGAATAAAATAAGAGCAAGCGGAGATAATCATGGTGAAAACATTGTTTTGTTCATTAAAATCCTTTTGTTAACAAGGTTGATCAGGTCTTGTTACCAAAACAATTTTATATGAAACAAAACTTTGTATTCCACTAATGATTGTGTTACCTCAACCTTAATTGCAATGGTTCCAATCATAATAGTTTCAAAATTTTCTCTTGGTATGGGACAATATATTTCTCCAACTTGAATGCCCTCAACATGTTCAATTGAGATTAAACCATAAGTCCTATCAATCTCCTTGGGGAAATAGACAGTATGTTTCTTGTCATTAACATCGAAGGTCACCTTTCCTTGATTACAATTAATAACAGCTCCTGCAGTATTAAGAAAAGGTCTCCCAAGAATAATAGACATATTATCATCTTCAGGCATTTCAAGCACAACAAAATCAGTTAATATCAAGAAATTATGAGCCACTTGAACAGGTACATCCTCACATATACCAACATTAATAGTGGTAGATTTATCAGCCATTTGCAAAGATATATCAGTTGGTATCAGTTTTTCCAGTTGAAGTCTCTTGTAGAGAGAAAAAGCATGACACTAACTCCTGCTCCCAAATCACACAAAGCAGTTCTAACATAAATATTTTTAATAGAGAAAGGAATAGTTGGAATCCTTGGGTCTCCAAGTTTCTTTGGAACCTTACCATTAAAGGAATAATGAGCAAGCAAAGTAGAAATTTCTTCATTAGGGATCTTCCTTTTATTCGAGACAATATCCTTCATATACTTTGAATAAGGAGGCAATTTAATAGCATCAGTCAAAGGAATTTGCAAGAATGAAGGTTTCATCCACTCACAAAACTTATTATAGTGTTCATCTTCCTTTGACTTGTGTTTCTTATCAGGGAAAGGCATAGGTTTTTGGACCCAAGGCTCTCTTTCACTATCATGTTTCTTAGCAACAAAATCTTCTTTAGTGTATTTAGTATTCTTAGTGTGCTCTTCAAGTTCTTCTTCAACTTTTTCTTTATCAGGAACATCATTTTCTTCATTACCACTTTCAGTTTTAGCATCAGAGATAGATATACTATTAGGATCTTTAGCAGGTTCAGAGGGTTTTACAATAGTTTTATGTTTCTTTTTTCTTTTCTTACGAGTAGTACCACTATTTTCAGCTTGCTGAGAATCCTGCTTGATTCTTTTGGGATGCCCCTCAGGATATAGAGGATCATGGGTAGCAGCACCACTTCTAGTTCTAATTTCATAAGCATGTTTTTCTTTAGCAGCATTAACTAGCAAGTCTTTTTGCACTTTAATAAGTTGATCTGTTTGAGTTTGAACCATTTGAAAATGTTTAACAAGCATTTTGACATCATTAGAGGTTCTTCCCACAATATCTTTTAACTCAACAATAGCTCTAGAGTTTTCCATTAGATGATTTTACACCCTTTTATTAAAATTTCCTGCTTAACAATAAAAATATCGAATTCTTCTAAGCATTGATCAGGAGGTTTAGAGTAAGGGATATCACCTTCATCAAAGTGTTGGAGAGAGTGTACCTCAATAGTGGGTGAATAGGAGATTGGCTTACATAGTTCTTCTATAGGAGGTAAATTTTTGACATCTGCAGCTTTAATACCCTTCTCCTTAAGACATTTCTTAGCTACCTTCATCACTTCATAATTCAATTCAATAACTCCCCTCTTCTTAGATGATGGTATAGGCGCCGGAATAGCTGGTTCAGGTATAATTGTTTCAGGTATAGCTGGTTCAGGAGGAGTCCAATCTTCATAGTTCTTGCTTATTTTAGCCATTAATTCCTCGGCTTCCTTGGGAGTCCTATTCCTGAAAACACAATCAGCACAACTATCCAGGTATGTCCTAGATTCTTCAGTTAGTTCATTATAAAATATATCAAGAAGCTCATTCTTAGGTAATGGACATCCAGCCTATGCATGAATCAAAGCACAAAACCTTACCCATGATTCAGGCAATATCTCTTTTTCTCCTTGTTTGAAATCAAAAAGTTCCTGCAAAATAGAATGTCTAGCACTAGGAGGAAATATTTCTGCAGGAAAGTACTAATCAAGCAAACAGGGTTATCAATAGATCCAGGAGGTAAATTACTAAACCAAGTTTTAGCTTCTCCTTTTAGTGAAAAGGGGAAAAATTTAGCAACAAAGTAGGTGCGCATCTTAATATCATCAGAAAACAAGCCACTCATGGTAGAAAGCTCAGTCATATCGTTTGGTAGAAAGTAGGTGAACTAACTGTTGGGGATCGCAGCAGAAAACAAAAAAATTCCTACGATGTAACCCTAAAACTGCCTAGGATCTATCTATGTAGTAATGCAGTAATGACCAATGCGTATAGAATATATACCCTTGTAGACATCCGGCTCACGACATTTAAGCGTCCCGAGTGTTGTGCCTCGTGTCTTCGTACACATCCGGTGCACGATGAGACCTCCGGCTCCTAGATCCCGCCAGGAGTGCGGAAGTTGATATCCGGCTAGGAATTCCTACAGCGCAACGGCGTGCTGCAGGTGTGCCTCGATCGCACAGCCCATACTTGGGGCCATGGTCACAAGGTATAGAGAGAGGGAGGGAGAAAGTCAACCAAAGGACTTCTCTAATTATTGGTGTGTTCAATCCCACCCATGGGCACCCCTTTATAGAGGGGGAGGGGGTGTGCCCTCCCTTTTGGGTTTCCCATGTGGGACTATTCAAGGGAGAGGGGGGAGGCACATGGGCCACATGGGCCAGCCGGCCAGGGGTGGGCCCCACCCCGCGCACAGCCCTAGGCTGGCCGGGTGGGCCCCCTTGAGGCGCCTGGGCCTTGGCCCTTCCCTCCTTCCGTTTTCCCTCATGGGCCCATTTCCCTAGGAAGTTTGGCCCATTAGTGGAATACCCCTTCAAATTAGATTTTAATATTATATTTAATATTAATTACATTAATTAATATGTAAATACATATTACAAAATCCGTCTTGACCCGAAACACCTTTCGGTTCCCTTTCGATTTCCTCCAAACGACTTCGGATCTTTTCCCGGAATCCGGTCCTTTATTCTTTCTCCGAACAACTTCGGATCTCTCTGCGGAACAATTCCGGGTTTCTCTTTCTCTACTGTGATTCCGTCTTATGAATGATCGCTCTCATCGTACCCTTAAGTGTATCCTCTCACGGCTCGGGAATGCTCTAGACATGATCTGTATCAATGATCAACAGAGGGACCAGGGATGTCCATGTGACCCCTATGCATTCCTGATGACAATGTCGTTTGAACTGCTAAATGTAGCATCCTCTTCCGTTTGTTTCTCGATACGACTTGTCCGAGATCCGATCATTGGTATCTGATGGCCCAAAATATATCGAGCTCGTTGGGGAACCCCAAGAGGAATGTATGATGAGCACATCAACAAGTTTTCCCTCAGTACGAAACCAAGGTTATCAATCCAGTAGGAGCAAGGAAACACCCCAAAGGTGAAGCTAGCTAAACATTGGCAGGGCGCACTACCGGTGCCACAACACAACCAAAGAACTCTGTCCCCAACTTGCGATGAGGTTGTCAATCTCACCGGTTTTGCTAAAAACAAAGGATTAAACATATCGAATGGAAGGAAGTAATAGTTTGCAGAAAGTAAAAACAAAGCAGTAAACAGTTTATAGATTGTATTTAAAAGAAAGGACTAGGGTCCATAGTTCACTAGAGGTGGCTCTCCTTAAGATAGATAACATGCTGGGTGAACAAATTACAGCAGGGTAATTGACAAACATCGAGAAAGCATACAAGCATATACTAATCATCTTGACTCCTTTGAGACTTGATTGGGCATTACAACATTATACGTAGACCGCCATCCAACTGCATCTATGACTAATAATCCACCTTCAGGTTATCATCTGAACCCCCTCCAGTATTAAGTTGCAAGCAACAGATTATTGCTTTACAAATTGCGTGTAAAATAAACAATATGATTATTCTATGAACAAAGGATTGTTGTTTTCTCCCTAGTAGCAACAACACATCTAGTACCTTAGAGATTCCTGTCACTTCCCCAGATAACCAGAGGCATCAACCCACTATCGAGCATAAATACTAACTCTTGGAGTTGCTAGTATCTACTTGGCCGAGATAGCTACTAACAACGGAAAGCATGCAAGATCACAAATAACAAAGACATGATAGAATCAATAATCAATCTGAAATAGCATCTCAATATGCATCGGATCCTCGCAAACACAACATGCAGAATTACAAATAGATGATCTTGATCATGAACGGAGCTCACAAGATCTAAACATGAAAGCACAAAGGAGGAGAACCAGCCATCTAGCTACTACATGGACCCGTAGTCCAGAGATGAACTACTCACGCATCACACTGGAGGCTTGAATGATGATGAAGAAGGCCTCCAGGGTGAATTCCCCTCTCCGGCAGGGTGCCGGGAAGAGCTTCAGATCCCTCCTAATCTAGGGATGGAGATGACAGTGAGTACAGACTCTTTCGTGGAATTTTGATCGGGTACTTAGGGTTTTGGTATCACAGGCAATATATAGGTGGAAGGAGAGGCCGAGGGAGTGCTGGGGTCAGCCAGACCACCCCCTGGCGCGGGCCAGGCCTGGCCGCACGACCAGGTGGTGTGGCCAGGCCCCAGCCCTTCTCCGTCTCGTATTCTGGCTCCAGATGTCTTCTGGTAAAATAGCAACTTTGGCTTTTGTCCCGTCCAATTCTGAGAATATTCATTTTCTGACTTTCCTAGAACCAAAAACAGCAGAAAACAGGCAGCTGGCACTATGGCCTTTGTTAATAGGTTAGTCCAAGAAATCATATGAAAAGTACTCCAAAGTGTGGACAAAACACAAGAAAGTAGATAAAACCAAGCATGGAACATAAAAAATTATAGATACATTTGCAATGTATCAACATCCCCAAGCTTCACTCCTGCTCGTCCTCGAGTAGGTAAATGATAAAAAGAAAGAATAATTTTTGAGGTGACATGCACCATCATAAACTTGATCAAAGTATTTGTAAAACATTCAAAGCTGGGATCATAGTACTTCAATCATAACATGAAAGACAAAGTTCTAGCAATAAGACAAAGAAACTATGATGCAACATGAAAAGGCACAAACAAAAGATTCATGAATAACAATGCTTTGCAAGACGTTTGTTTGTTTCACATAAAGAAAACATAGCATAATAGTATTAAGCTTGTCCCTCATAGAGTAGCAAATATAAATGCATAGGACACCTTCAAAGTTCATAAGAGTGACTAGATACAAATAGTTTAAAACAAGCAATATCAAGTTATGCATCAATCAACTAGTCTTGGGACGATGCACATAGAACTAAGAATGGCCACTATGCTCTCAAAGTAGGTGCATAAAGGTAGAAGGTGGAGACTCAATATAATGGTGGAAGAAAGGCCTTCGTAGAAGGAAGTAGGGATTCAAATCTCATAAAGAGCTTCCAAAAATTATGGTACTTATAGCTTTCATCTCTCATTGCCCCTATCATAAGCATCTTGAAGTGATTAAGGTTAAAGTGACACAACTACGAGGATACGCTTGACAAGTTATAAACTGAAATCTCATGCCCCTTACTTACGAAGACCGAACCTCATGCTACTCAACTTTAGTCACAAGTAAGCTCTCGTCATTGTAAGTACATATGTATCATAAAGAACCGCCAACGGGGTACCCCTTGCACATGATATAGGAGCTATCCCATAATCAAAATGACAAGGCAAGCAGACAATGAGCATCTCAGCGATCTTTTTATTTGCTATTTGCATAGGTTTTCATTGAGGATGCTTCATAGAGTGCTCATTATGGTTATGCTGCAAGTTTCCACCATGATAAGGCGTGTCTTAGGCTAGCGGCCCAGGCGTTTCTCTAACACACATACAAACTCCATGATCTTACAAGTTCCACTTTTATTTCACACCGCTGGGATCCATAAGCAAAAGAACATGATATCAACGGGGTACAAAGTCCAGGTGCAATGTTGAAAGCGTTCCCCATGATACATGGTTCTGCTAACTTCAACTGATAAAGCGCAAGCATATATGCAACAAAGAAAGACCCAATGGTTCAAGTTTATTAATTGCAAAAAAGTAAAGTGTGCCATCAAGTTCGTGAGAGCTTTAATCACTAGTTTTCTCATAACAAGTTTAATTTCAAAGGTAAACAAGAACATGAATATACTTGGAATAGCATATGCTAGTAGGTAGGTATGGTGTACTCTGTGGAATAACTTGGTTTAAGGAGTTGGATGCATGAGTGGAACTCATACTTGGTTGTGGAGGCTAGCAAAAGACTGGGAGCGACAAACTAAGAGAGCAATAATGGCCATAATCATGCAGAGCGACAAAACATCATTGATCAAAGTATAAAGTGATACTACAAGTTGAAAACTAAAGGATCATAAAGGCTATGGTCACTTGGGATAGTCATAAAATGGTGTGAGCATGCGCTAAGTCAACCCAAATAAAGCATCAAAGGAGAATACCACTATACTATGCTTTAATATGCTAAAACAACGCATGATTCATCCAAGGCACATTAAGAAATCTCAATTGTTTATAACAAGTCATGCTACATCAAAGAATACTAAGCATAAAGCCAAACCAATATCAAGCATGGCATGACAAAGCATAGGCCACAGTCAAAAACAAGCTCTCTTTACCACTTAAGCATGAACTTTCCTACTCTTTTCCAATCCAAACCAAACTATTTGAAAACCAATGGATGAAAGAGGGGGTCCAACAAATTTATTCAGCAAACTAAGCAAACAAAGCAAACAAAAAACCAAAACAAAAATGAAAAAGAAGACGCTCGAAGAACAACACAACTGTGCATGAAACAATAAAAATGAAGCGTTTGGAAGAAACCTGGGATTTTTATTGATGAAGAGGGGAATGCCTTGGGAATCCCCAAGCTTTGACGCTTGTACTTCTTGGATATTTATTGGGGTGACACGCGTGGCATCCCCAAGCTTGAGCTTTAGTCCATCTTTCATCTCATTAGTTATTCCTTCGATACACCTGAAAATTTTCCTTCATTAAAACTTCACACAATCTTTATTAGCAATTAGGTTCAGTTGTAACACCAATAAACTTCCATTAGAACACTAGCTACTGTAGCACTTCCCTCAAAAATCTCAATTCCCCAAAAGAACTCAAGAAGGAACCAACAAGAAGCAAATGCAGAAAATGGCAGAAATATGTCAAAACAGACCAGCAGGTAAAGACGAATTTTTTCGAAGACCTTCTGTTGCTCAAATCAAAAAGTTCTGAACTAACGAAAGTTAGATAACAAACTGGGGCAGAAACACAAAAAATCACGCCTCAAAAGGACGTACAGAGATTTTACACGAATGTTTACGGTGAAGCACAGAAATCTATTTCGGGATAGCAACTTTCCCAATCATTACTTCTCTCTCATTAGAGGTTACTCTTGGCACAAAAAGCAAATAAAAAGGATAAGGAGCGGTTATTACTAAAGTAATAACTTCCAAGACTCATCTAAAACTTTTGGGTTATCTCCCAATAAGTAATTTTATTTAAAGCCTTTAAGTTAGGCATAAGAAGCAAGAAAAAGAATCAAGTTTTCTCAAATGAAGAAGCATTAAAACCAAATTTCTTGCCCTTACCTCTCTTACTTTTATTCTTAACCTTGGGGAACATATGATTGTTTGGTGGAGAAGAAAGGTGCATGGTCCCCTTTCCCACATCTATTATTGCTCCAAGGAGTTCTAATAGGGACCTTCCAAGTGTAATTTGTCCTTTTCCTGCACATTCAATAACAAGATAATGAGAAATCATTTTCCCAAGGATCTTTGTAAACACTCCTTCAGCTATTCCAATAGGTAATATTGTAGCATTATTAGCAAGAGATATTTCTTTTCCCCCTTCAGAAAGCCCCCAAAGATTCAAAGGTTCATAAATATCTTTGGGCATAAGACAAAATTCAGACATGATATCACAGCGAGCTTCAAAAGTTTCATTATTTATATCAATCTTTACTGTGGGGAGACACTTTGATGGTTCAGAATTTATTGGAACATAATTATGATGCTCCCTAAGCGCATTATAGCAATCTTTTAAGCTAGTAGTGCGGGTCTCAAGAGTGTTTAATCTAGCAAATATGCTTGCGAAAGAAATATCAGTTTTGCTAGGCAAGTTGTAGGTAAGGATCAATTTCTTTATAGCATTAATAGCATCATCCTCATTACATTGGAGGAAATCTCCTCCCACAACAGCATCTAAAGCATATCTATAGCAAAGAGCAATTCCAAGGTAAAAACTGCTAAGGAACAAGCTTTGAGTCATTTTAGGCTCAGTTTTTTCGTGTACATTAGAGATTCTAGACCAAGCTTCCTTGAAGCTTTCCTCAATTCCTTGTTTAAAAGTGAAAATCATTCCCTCAGGTGACATAGTGATTAGGGCAAGGCTAGACATAATGAAAACTTAAGATAGGAACTAATTTTTTTGTGTTTTCAATAAAGCAAACTTGTAAAACTATTTTTTGTGTTTTTTTGATAACAAAACAAGCAAACAAAACAAAAAGAAACTAAGAAAAACAAAAATAACAAAGTAAAGAGATTGGTTATGAGGGACTCCCCTTGTGAAGATGTCCTTGACTCCCCGGCAACAGCGCCAGAAAAATAGCTTGATGGCCCAAAATATATCGAGCTCGTTGGGGAACCCCAAGAGGAAGGTATGATGAGCACAGCAGCAAGTTTTTCCTCAGTACGAAACCAAGGTTATCAATCCAGTAGGAGCAAGGAAACACCCCAAAGGTGAAGCTAGGTGAATGTTGGCGAGGCGCCTACGGTGCCAAGCTGACAACGTGGAGACCTGCACAACACAACCACATAACTCTGTCCCCAACTTGCGATGAGGTTATCAATCTCACCGGTTTTGCTGAAAACAAAGGATTAAACGGATCGAATGGAAGGAAGTAATAGTTTGCAGAAAGTAAACACAAAGCAGTAAACAGTTTGTAGATTGTATGTAAAAGAAAGGACCGGGTCCATAGTTCACTAGAGGTGGCTCTCCTTAAGATAGATAACATGCTGGGTGAACAAATTACAGCGGGGCAATTGACAAACATCGAGAAAGCATACAAGCATACACTAATCATCTTGACTCCTTTGAGACTTGATTGGGCATTACAACATTATACATAGACCGCCATCCAACTGCATCTATGACTAATAATCCACCTTCAGGTTATCATCCGAACCCCCTCCTGTATTAAGTTGCAAACAACAGATTATTGCTTTACGAATTGCGTGTAAAGTAAACAATACGATTGTTCTATGAACAAAGGATTTTTGTTTTCTCCCTAGTAGCAACAACACATCTAGTACCTTAGAGATTTCTATCACTTCCCCAGATTACCAGAGGCATGAACCCACTATCGAGCATAAATACTAACTCTTGGAGTTGCTAGCATCTACTTGGCCAAGATAGCTACTAACAACGGAAAGCATGCAAGATCACAAATAACAAAGACATGATAGAATCAATAATCAATATGAAATAGCATCTCAATATCCATCGGATCCCATAAACACAACATGCAGAATTACAAATAGATGATCTTGATCATGAACGGAGCTCACAAGATCTAAACATGAAAGCACAAAGGAGGAGAACCAGCCATCTAGCTACTACATGGACTCGTAGTCCAGAGATAAACTACTCACGCATCACACTGGAGGCTTGCATGATGATGAAGAAGGCCTCTAGGGTGAATTCCCCTCTCCGGCAGGGTGCCGGGAAGAGCTTCAGATCCCTCCCGATCTAGGGATGGAGATGACAGAGGCTACAGACTCTTTCGTGGAATTTTGATAAGGTACTTAGGGTTTTGGTATCGGAGGCAATATATAGGCGGAAGGAGACCCCGAGGGGGTGCTGGGGTCGGCCAGACCACCCCCTGGCACGGGCCAGGCCTAGCCACGCGGCCAGGTGCTGTGGCCAGTCCCCATCCCTTCTCCGTCTCGTATTCTGGCTCCAGATGTCTTCCGGTAAAATAGCGACTTTGGCTTTTGTCCCGTCCAATTCCGAGAATATTCATTTTCTGACTTTCTTGGAACCAAAAACAGCAGAAAACAGGCAGCTAGCACTGTGGCTCTTGTTAATATGTTAGTCCAAGAAATCATATGAAAAGTACTCCAAAGTGTGGACAAAACACAAGAAAGTAGATAAAACGAAGCATGTAACACCAAAAATTATAGATACATTTGCAATGTATCAGTATCCCATACCTTGTTCAATCTCGTTCACAACAAGTTTTGTTTTCTTGTTACCGTGATATTACATCCCCGTGACCTAGTCACATGTTGCAACATTTATGGATGTAATCTCACCAAGACGGCCGTATGTATCTTTACTTGTCATGTGCGTGAACAAATCCCGGTCTTCCAGTCACATGTCATCTACTGTTCCTTTGGAATACCCAACATACACCTTTATGGCCACCGTATTACCAGATGACGGTTGATGTAGTCAAAGCAGCCTCGGGAACCAGTGAGTAATATGAGCTCACGGTCTAAGGAGAAGGATTCTAGGTATAGCTGTTGCAACAATGAACTATATGACCTTATCGTGTTGCAATCCTTCGAGGAATGTCCAATCACATCATTCTCCAATGATATGATCCCGTTGTCAGTCGGCATAAATGCCCATGATCTTGTAACCTAGATCATCTCCACGACCAACGAACTAGTATGAATAGAGGCTACTAGGGACTTGGTTGTTTTATACCACACATGTACTAATGTTTCTACTTGGCACAGTTCTAGCACAATATGAAACTATTATAAACTAATTGAGATATGACAATAAAAACCTATTTATTATTTGCCTCTAGGGCATATCTCCTTCAGTCTCCCACTTGCACTAGACTACAAATAAACTAGCTTGCATTTTACTCATATAAACCATATACCATATGTGTTTACAGATCATGCATGCTCATGGGAAACGTCATGTCCATGTTCTGTTTTACCAGATCATTATGTCTTTTGCAAATTGTTAATGTCTTCCTAACTTTGACATTCATACCATTATCTTATAATGGGTCGAAGTATTTGTTTGGCAACAAAGTGAGACTTTGTTTTTAGTGTTTATGATGACGGTCGTTTTCACCATTGTCATCTAAACTTCGAAACACACTTTGATATCCTGTGTGTATATACTATAGTCATGGCAGCAGAACGAGGCCGGATTCCAGGAGCTTACAGTGACGTTAGATCAACCTCGAGGGCTTTCTCATGGGCACTGGGCCCTGGGACACATCATTCTACGTTAAAAGCAAACTATCCCCGCCATAACATTATACATCACATCAGATGTAGCCTTTATACTTCTATATCTATGTAGATCCTAGTGCATGAAATGCATCTATGCCACTTACTTTGCTTCTTGACATTTATGTACAAACTTAATTCTGGTTCAGTGAATAACTTAGGAATCACTTAAAGACATTCTCTTACAGTTAAGACTTTGTCCTACCAACTAGAACTTTGGATCACTTTATGTCGAGTATAAAACATGGTTATATGGAAGAACCTATGACTAAGGCATAGGAGATGCAATGCATCTCTTTCTTTCAACCATAGTTGCAATACTAACTCAATGCTTCATATAGTAAGAACTTCTTTCTTACCTTGTTCCATTCTGAGCTACTTCAGAATCTTGTCTTAGGACATTATGAACATCTTTCAGAATCAAGTCCAGGAAGCATTCGACATTCAGTGTTTATTAAACTCACCAATCTATCTCGATAGATCTTATTGTTTAATAACTTCAACTTCATCCTTATTTATCTAACTTAAATATTATTAACACCAATCACATCATTCACATATGTCGTCCACATATTCCAGAATGATCTCACGCTCCCACTCAAATATGACATTTATGTTTGAGATCCAGGGATTTCACTTAGCTCCCACTCAAAATATGTCAGCTACATATTATGATTTAGCCAAGCTGATTTGCTCCCACTCAAATCTAGGTCCTCTCGATAATCTTGGACATTCCAAAATTCTTTGATCATCATCAAATTGAGAATTCCACTAACGAGATTTCAATGACCATTCATTTCTCGTACTTAGGTCCATCACGCTTCTTTGTAATTCTTAGGTATGTCTTGTTCAAAACATGACAAGTGAATCAACAATATAATTCCACAAACTTGTAGAATATATAGTTGAATCCTGCTTTGTTTAGTAAAAGTATTCACTGAAACTTTATGATCATTATCATTAGTTTCTCCTCTATTTGTAGAGTTTGGTTTCACGAAACAAATTCCGCTACGCGACTCAACGGTCCAGAGGTAAGGTCAAATACCTTGTTTTGATCTTTTACTTTCTTCCATCTGTATCTTCATCAAGACACATCAACTTAGGACGACAGAAGGTTTGCCCCTTCGTGGAAGATGCATTCATAGCTTCCTAAGAATGCCCTTACAAAGTCTTGTTTATTCGCCATGATTCGACTTATCGAAATCTCCAGAAACTCGAACTTGCCATAACACTTATGGTGTTGTTTCCACGAATCTTTAGATGTTCCTTTGTATTTCAAATGAGTGTTTGTTTATTTCGATATTTAACTCTAAACGATAACTATAACCCCTATAAGAAATAATATGTATCTAATACAAAATGATTATGATGTTTAGACATTTCAACACAGTTTGAATTCGCCCAATTATCATAATTTGTGAAAGATCTTTCACTAGTACCTTTTATGCTAAACTTAGCTTGAATACTTTAGTCATGTCGATCAAATCGAAGAGACTTGTTAATTCAATTAATTAAATATCCCTTTTAGTTATGAACTCATTTGAACAATTCAAATCGTTTCAAACTTCATGTTTCATTAAGTAAATACTTTATTCACTTAAGTCCACAATAAATGATTTGCACTACTTGTTGAAAATACGATACATCATTATGTATAAGTTTCAAAATTTCTTCGCATATCACCGTTTTACCAGAATGCGGAGTTTTGGTCATTCTGCCCAAGAGGCATGGTTTTGCAAAGTCTCTAGATTAAGCATCCAGGACCCCGATTTTTCATAAAGAACCTGCAATAACCAAAATGACTTAAACTGTAGTGTCATTTCATTATTAAACTTTGGATGTCTTTTAGCATTCAAATCCTTTATAAATGTTTAAACTATTATCATTAACATAGTGATGAGAATAACTTGTTTGTAATCGCAATGTGACCATAAGGTATTGTTCATAAGAATAGTACAAACTGGTTTTAACTTGTTCATATGAATAATCGTCTTGCCAAAAGCAAGACACACAAACAAGGATTACAAAATTATATTCAAGTCCACTAATCCAAATGATAAACTTTGAGGAAAGAGGTGATGTCGGCCATCAACTGTTTTGCTTGCCGTCATCAAGTCATGCTGCCTCAAAAACAACAATTCTCAAGCAGATCATCCTGTTTTCACAAAATGGGACAAGTATCAAATACTTTGCAAACTGTAATGAGTTTTGCAAGAACCACATTTATAATTTTGTATATCTTATATATACTTTTCATTCATGACCTCCTTTTGCAATCAAGCCCTTCTAAGAGTTCTCAACTCTAATGTAAGATCGCTAAGTGTTTTTGCAAACATTCTATTTTCATCCATGATGGAGGAAAACCCATCCAACAGCTCATACTTTATGTGCCCGATTTTGCAAAATACAAAATGTAGCCCAACTCTCAATCGAATGGAGAATAGCTTATTGGATGATTATGGAGAAAACACAAACATTCTGGAGTCATCGAATTATCTCCTAATGGTTATTGTATCAAGAAGAGAAGATCACCTTTTATGAGGATATCCCCCAGGCGTGGGTATTAATGTATGAAGTTGGACCCTTTTGCTAAGTTCCAAATTAAGCAATATATTCCCATGGTCACAAAGGACCTCAATGGGATAGGCCACGATCTACTAAGATATTTGCAAACAAACATCTAGACTAAGTTTATAATAAGAGATCAATTTATAATTGGTCTCCACTAAAATTGCCATCCCCTGGACGATTTTAGTGATCACATGATCCCTATCCTCTGCACCTCCCCCGATCATCACGGCCATTAGTGCAGTATCAAAGGTAGACATTCACTAATGCCAATCACATCATCCATGTGACTCATGCTCGATCTTTCGATCTCTTGTGTTCCGAGGCCATGTATGCACATGCTAGCCTCGCCAAATCTAACTTGTGTGTATTCGCTGTGCAACATGGCTTACACCCACTGTATGCGAACGTAGATATGTCTGACCCCTACTCACCGCAGGACGCCTCATACCGAAGAACTTTCTTGGTGGTGCACACACAAGGGGAACACGGAACATTGGAATTCAATAGGGATTATCTTATTTGCTACCGTTGAGTATCTAAATACTAGCACACAATAAGATGTAAAACAGGTATCAACATCATATGTATAATGTGATATGATATGGTCTTTTTTGCGCCTTGATCTCCATCGAGCGCTCCGGCATGATCTCCTTCTTGCCCTTGGTTTGACGCCAAGTCCATGACGCCGCCACCAGGTCGTCCATCAGAACGATGACTATTACTATACTACTTAGTAACAGAAAAGTAAACTACTTTACCTTTGTAACGACCAATGTCATATCATAATCACATGCCCCCTGCAAAATAAAGTTAGATGCCTCTACTTTATCTATTGCAAGTTTTACGTGGTTGTTAGGGCTTTCGCAATAGAACCGTTTCTAAACTACGAACTTTCCAACCACAACATGGATCCGACAGTTGTCTCTATTACACCCCTTTCAGGGCCCTCCGTTGTAAATGTTATATCAACTATCGAATGAGAGACAGACACCCACTAGCCACTTATACGGTACAAGCTATATGTTGAGCGTGGAACCAGTCTCGTGTACGAATACGCGTAAGGTCGGTCCGGGTCGCTTCATCAAACAATACCGCGATATAAACAAGTACACGTTAGAGGGTAACAACTAAGGGATCAATGCCCGCATAATACTTGTGCGTACTGGCCGTACAGCACTCCTACACATAGATCGGCTCTGATACCACTATTGGGGATCACAGCAGAAAACAAAAAAATTCCTACGATGTAACCCCAAAACTTCCTAGGGTCTATCAATGTAGTAATGCAGTAACGGCCAACGCATATAGAATCATACCCTTGTAGACCGTACGCGGTTAACGTTTTGAGGGGAACGTGGTTGAAGTAGTCGTACTCGTAGCCGACCTCAAGGTCGCGAAGCTCCTCGTAGGTCACCCCTTGTTCCTTCTTCATCTTCATTGTGCAACAGATCTGGCTCACGACATTTAAGCGCCCCAAGTGTTGCGCCTCGTGTCTTCGTACACATCCGGTGCACGATGAGACCTCCGGCTCCCCGATCCCACCGGGAGTGCGGAAGTTGATATCCGGCTAGGAATCCCTACAGCGCAACGACGTGCTACAGGTGTGCCTCGATCGCACAGCCCAGACTTGGGGCCATGGTCACAAGGTATAGAGAGAGTGAGGGAGAAAGTCAACCGAAGGACTTCTCTAATTATTGGTGAGTTCAATCCCACCCATGGGCACCCCTTTATATAGGGGGAGGGGGTGTGCCCTCCCCTTTGGGTTTCCCATGTGGGACTATTCAAGGGAGAGGGGGGAGGTGCATGGGCCTCATGGGCCAGTCGGCCAGGGGTGGTCCCCACCCTGCGCACAGCCCTAGGCTGGTCAAGTGGGCCCCCTTGAGGCGCCTGGGCCTTGGCCCTTTGGCCCTTGGCCCTTCCCTCCTTCGGTTTTCCCTCAGGGGCCCTTTTTCCCTAGGAAGTTTGGCCCATTAGTGGAATACCCCTTCAAATTAGATTTTAATATTATATTTAATATTAATTACATTAATTAATATGTAAATAGATATTACAAAATCCTTCTTGACCCGAAACACCTTTCGGTTCCCTTTCGATTTCCTCTAAACAACTTCGGATCTTTTCCTGGAATGATTCCGGTCCTTTATTCTTTCTCCGAACAACTTCGGATCTCTCTGTGGAAAAATTTCGGCTTTCTCTTTCTCTACTATGATTCTGTCTTACGGATGATCGCTCTCATCGTACCTTAAGTGTATCCTCTCACGGCTCGGGAATGCTCTAGACATGATCTATATCAATGATCAACAGAGGGACCAGGGATGTCCATGTGACACCTATGCATTCCTGATGACAATGTCGTTTGAACTGCTAAATGTAGCATCCTCTTCCTTTTTTCTCGATATGACTTGTCCGAGATCCGATCATTGGTATCCCATACCTTGTTCAATCTCGTTCACAACAAGTTCTATTTTCTTGTTACCGTGATATTACATCCCCGTGACCTAGTCACATGTTGCAACATTTATGGATGTAATCTCACCAAGCCGGCCGTATGTATATTTACCTGTCATGTGGGTGAACAAATCCCGGTCTTGGAGTCACATGTCTTCTACTGTTCCTTTAGAATACCCAACATACATCTTTATGGCCACCGTATTACCAGATGACGGTTGATGTAGTCAAAGCAGCCTCGGGAAACAGTGAGTAATATGAGCTCACGGTCTAAGGAGAAGGAGTCTAGGTATAGATGTTGCAACAATGAACTATATGACTTGATCGTGTTGCAATCCTTCGAGGAATGTCCAATCACATCATTCTGCAATGATATGATCCCGTTGTCAGTCGGCATAAATGCCCATGATCTTGAAACCCAGATCATCTCCGTGACCAACGAACTAGTATGAATAGAGGCTACTAGGGACTTGGTTGTTTCATACCACACCTGTACCAATGTTTCTACTTGGCACAGTTCTAGCACAATATGAAACTATTATAAACTAATTGAGATATGACAATAAAAAACTATTTATTGTTTGCCTCTAGGGCATATCTCCTTCACTAACAGGTGTAGTAGTGTCTTCATTAGGAGTTTCGGTATTTCCAGCTATAGTTCTAGCAATCGTAGCATCTAGGAAAGGACCTAATGAACCACTTTTATCAAGCACAGTAGAAGAAGCATCATAAGTA
The DNA here is from genome assembly GCA_023614405.1 of Avena insularis. Taxonomy (NCBI): domain Eukaryota; kingdom Viridiplantae; phylum Streptophyta; class Magnoliopsida; order Poales; family Poaceae; genus Avena; species Avena insularis. Next base: position 404,553,812 of record CM042684.1, read on the forward strand.
TCAGAAGTTTCCGATTCAGCAGTAGTAGTAGTGTGTGTAGCATGTGTATGTGGTGGTGTAAGGAACTTACTCATAACAGATGGTGAATCAAGAGCAACAGAGGTGTTCATAACCGTACCTCTTCTTGTAGTGGATGGTAAAATAGGAACCTTGCCATCACGAGACTTACCCATGATGGATGGATGGCATCGAACAATAGTGATCCCAAGTGGACTTGATAAATAAAGCTATGCTCCCCGGCAACCGCGTCAGAAAATAGTCTTGATGACCCACAAGTATAGGGGGTGTATCGCAGTATTTTCTAGGGAAGTGAAACCCAATTTATTGATTCGACACAAGGGGAGCCAAAGAATATTTATAAGCCTTAACAACTGAGTTGTCAAATCAGCTGCACCTAGAAACAATCTTGCTCACAGCAGTTTATCAGTAGCAACAGTTTTGTAGTAGGAATAGTAAAGTAATAACAGTAGTAAAGTAAAGACAGTAGTAACAATTGTAGCAAACAGTAGGATTAAAGCGCAACAGGCACAAGGATGGATGGACGGGCGTTGCATGGACAAGACAATTAGCAATCAGAACATAGGGCATTTGTAGATGAATTAGATAAAGCATCCAAGTACTAGATAATCCTAAGCATGTGTTCCATATATAGTCATACGTGCTCGCAATGAGAACTTGCACAACATCTTTTGTCCTGCCAGCCCATTTGCAGCGGGGCCTCAAGGGAACTACTGGCAATTAAGGTGCTCCTTTTAATAGAGCACTGGAGAAAATCATTAACACTCCATGAACACATGTGATCCTCACATCAAAGCCATTCCCTCCGGTTATCCTGATTTCTGTCACTTCGGGGCCATTGGTTCCGGACAACAACGTGTGTATACAACTTGCAGGTAAGACCATAAACAGTACTATCATAATGAATCAATAACAAGTTTAGATCTGAAATCATGGCACTCGGGCCCTAGTGACAAGCATTAAGCATAACAAGTCGCAACATAGTCAAAAAACACTAATAGTAGATACTAGGCACCATGCCCTAACAATCGGATGCCATTACATGAACGATCTCATCCAATCTCTACCATCCCCATAGCCTATAGCGGGGGATTACTCACTCATAGATGGGGGAAACATGGATGGTCGATGGAGAAGCGATGCTGCGATGATCTCCTCCAATTCCCTGTCTCGGCAGGGAGCCAGAACGGAGTTTCTGGTTCCAAATTGCGGAATCTGGTGGTGGTGGCGCAGCGGAACTCTTTCTAGAAAAATGTCGAACCCTCCTGAGTTTTTAGGTCAGAAGGCAACTTATAGGCGAAGAGGGAGACCGAGGGGGTGTCTGGGCGGCCAGACCACCCCCTGGCACGGCCAGGCCTAGCCCGCGCGGCCAGGTGGTGTGGCTAGGGCCTAGCCCCCCTCCGTCTCGTATTCTGGTTCTGTGAGTCTTCTGGCAAAATAGGATTTTTGGCATATTTTCCGGGATTTTTCCTGATAATTGATTTTCTGCACAAAAACTAGGCACCAAGGTAATTCTGCTGAAAACAGCGTCAGTCTGTGTTAGTTACATCCAAATCACACAAGTTTAGAGGGGAAACAATAGCAAAAGTGTTCGGGAAAGTAGATACATTTTGGACGTATCATAGACAAACTTAGCTCAACATTCCGTGATTCCAACTTAATCACTTTTAAACGTTCCTTATTGGATCATATATTATGTTAAGTTATCATCATGGTTTTCTAAGATAGAACCTATGTCTCAACATAGTGGATGATGATCATCCTTTTCTTTCTTTCAACCATTGATGTTAAACTTAATACTATTCCTAACTTGAGTTATTAAGGACCAGTTCCTTAATTAACTTCTATTCTGAAACCTTTTCAGAATCCCTTAAGGAATACTACATAATATCATAATACACTTATTATTAACTTCTACACCTTATAAATCATTATTTATTAGTACTTGCGCTTTTATTCTTAACACACTTAAGAATCACTCTATAAGCTCCCACTCAAAATATGTTCCTAACATATTTGGGTATGAGTCACTACTCTTACTCAAACTATGTTCCTATATATTTGAATTTGAGACTTATATTGCTCCCACTCAAAAATATGTCAATCACATATTGTTTTAGGAACACTTTTATAGCACCCACTCAATTTCATGCAAATTGCATATCTACTCGCTATTTTGAACAACTTCAAAATCCTTTGATCAAATATCAAACTTGGAGATTTACTATGAGATACTAGTACTTTTACTAGTTTTAAATACACTAGATATTTAGTACACTTGAATCAAATTCATTTGAATTCGTCCAATACTTGAAAAATTGTGCTTTTGTCATTCACCCCCTTTTCCACTATGCCTATGCAGTCATTTGGGAAAATTCAAGTAACCCCTTTTACTTGTGAGATTCAGCAGTGAATTGCTTTCTAATCTCAAGTGAATTTTGCTTTTAGGATTTCTCATAATTCTAGTTTACCATTATTTCCTTAGTAGTTCGTAGATATGTCATATTCTGGTAATCATGACAAATGATTCACAAATGTCTCCATACAAGATATGGGATATATTTTGAATCCTACTTTATGAAGTGAAAACACCAGTGGGGAAAACACAATGATCATTATCATTGATTCTTTCCTTTTGTGAAGAGAATTGTGCAGGAATGTTGTCCGTTGCGCTTCTCAACACTCTGATGCAGGGATTTGAATCCTCATCGTGTTTCTCACTATCTTCCATTTGCTCCATAATCGAGAAATATCACTGAATGCGAACTTTCTAAAAAATGTACCAAAATCCAAGCAATACTAGTTTTTCTTCTCTTTTGGTATTAGCTATGGATTTCGTATTCAAAGTTTCCAATGAATACTCTACAAGGATTTATTCGCTATTGTTTTGGTTATATCGAATAACCCCAAAACTTTTACAACGATCCATACTAGATATGGAGCCGCTTTCATGAATTCAAATGGTTCACTATATATTCTAATTGAGTGATAAATATTTCTAACTAATGGTCTCTACATCTATACTACAACGATTTATTTGGCGCCTTATATTTACCCTCTTTGATATCTAATATCATATTATGATGCTTTGTATTTTGACATTTCAAACGCATTGCGTTCTACAATTTTCTTTTATGCCATTCTTATAAAGTCGAATTTCATTACTACTGATCAAATCGTAGTAATTAGATTCTCTTTTTTATTCAATACCCTTTGTTTGATGAAACACTTTGATCATATAAAATAATTTCATACTTATGTTTCCTTTGGTAAACTTCTTTACACATTTAAACAATCATATAATGACAATTACCATTTTGTTAAAACACGATACATCGAATATGTATTTACTTTTAACAATTCATTAAAACACTGTGTATTCAAGTAATACACCGTGTTCAAGTTATTTTGCCGAACTTAGGCATGATTTATATGTGAGAAGAAATCGAATGTCTTTCACATATTATCAACATAACTTTGAATTTAAACAATGGTTTCATTCATTAATGAATATATCATTAAGTTGGGTATTTTAAGGCATTTCAATATTTTACAAATGTTCATGCATTATCAATTAGTTTCAAAACAAGGATAATTCACACATAATCAAACAAGATATGAACGTAAATAGAAATCATTCATAAAAGTGGAACAACTATTTGTTACAAACTGATATGAATAACCGTCTCACTAAGTGTGAGACACACTAAAGAAGTTCACAATCTTTTGATTACAATAACTATCCAAAACAAAAAGTAAATGATAAATGTTGAGGGAGAGTGTCATTGGCCATCATCATTATGCTCGCCATCAACACACAACGTCACCTCCTCTCCAGCAAGCACCTCTATGCAGAAGGACCTGTTTTCAGTACAACAGAACAAGTATCAAATATACTTAACATTGCAAATGTGTTTGCAAGATTATAACATTTGTAAAATTGTATATCAAATATATACCTTTGTCATTGATGACCTCAGTGACAACAGGTTCAACCATCACATTCCTGAGATGTGATATGAACCTGTGGAATTCCAGTGTTTCCGGGTCGCCTCTCATAATGCAAGTCCTGACTTGTGCTTGGTAGCTTGGTGGCAGCGACCGCAGCACAACGCCGTTTGCAAAATATCCTGTCATCCAGCTATCCAGGAAGTATGCAGGCCTCATGTACGCATCATGCATGGTCTCCAAGTGGTCGTCAAGTGATGAGTTCTCCTCTATTTTAATGGAGAGGAAGTCTCCCATCAGCTCATGCTCCCATATGCGTGCTTGTTCCACGAAATGTGTCCTAAGCTGTACCATAGTCGCACGAGGGTCAAGATTACCCACGACTGGCCACAACTCATCCACAATCCCGTAGCACATTATAACTGATATGAAGGTGGACATCTCACCATGGTAATAGTGGTTTTCCCACTGTTCTGGGGTCTCATAGAAATAGGGCTGCTCCAAATCCATCTCGTCGAGTATGTAGTCTACCACGTTATTCTCGCTAAGGAGATCGTGGAGACACACACCCCATATAGAGAAGTTTGATCCGTCTAGCCTGAGCTTCTCTCCTTCTAACCAATCGTCAATAGGAAAGGTAGCATCGAGGAGAACCATATTCTACATTTATAATTGCAAAAGGAATTTAGACTAAGTTTATAATTAAATGAGTTAATAATAACTCCACTCAGAAACACCTATCCCATGAAGGGTTCCTAGGGATAACACGACCCCTTTTCCCCACATCTCCCCTGATCAACACGGCCATTAATGTGGGTTCAACGGTGGACGCTAAACGTCGGTCACATCATTCATGCGACTCGTGCTCGATCTTTTGACCATCCGTGTTCTGAGGCCACGTCTCTATAACGTGCTAGGCTCTCCAACTCAACCTTAGTGTATTCACTGTGCAACATGGCTTACACCCACTGTATGCGAACATAGATATGTCTGACACCCACTCACCGTGGGTCGCCTCATACCGAAAAACTTTCTTGGTGGTGCACACTAAGGGGGAACACAATCATTGGTAATTTTAACAGGGATCATCTTATTAGGATACCGTCGAGTATCTAATACTAGCACACAATAAGATATACAAACAATAACGTTGAATGTAAATGCGATGTGATATGGTCCTTCACATCGTGATCTCCATCCGTCGTCACCGGATTCCAGCGCCAGGTTTCCGGCGCCATAGACACCAGGGTACCGGTGTCTTTCCGGCATGGTAGTCCGTCACCTCCGTGACTATCTACTACTACGTAACATAAGGTAATCACTTTACCTTTGCCACAACCATATCATAAAGCAATGCCCCCCTACAAAACAAAGTTAGATGCCTCTACTTTATCTTTGCATGTTTTACGTGGCTGAATGGCCTTTCGCACAAGAACCGTTCTTACCTACGAACTTTCAGCTCAACGCTGATCAAGTAGTTGTATATACTACACCCCTTTCAGGGCCCTCCGTTGCAAATTTCATACCAACTAATGTGAGAGAGACAGACACCCCCCTAAGCCACTTTATACGGTACAAGCCGTATGCCAAGCGTGGACCAGTCTCGCGAATGAACGCGTAAAGTTGGTTGGGGGCCGCTTCGTCAAGCATTACTGTGTTATACACAAGTACACGTGGGAGGGTAAGAACTAAAAGATCAACGCCCACACTCTACATCTCATGTTCTACCCGTACTAGCATTACTACGCATAGATCTAGCTCTGATACCACTGTAGGGGTTCCGCGCATGAAAACAATAAATTTTTACCCTACGCCCATGAACTCCTGATGTTGCCAGGACCTATATATTAGTAATGCAGTAATGGGAGGGGCTCTTCGCGAACTTACCCTTCAAGACCGAATAGCATTGCCAACGCTTAGGAGAGCGTGGTTGATGTAGACGAGCCGAAGCCGACCTCAAGGTCATGATGAAGTCCTTGCACTCCTGTGGCTCCAACGACTTGAGTGCCTCGAGTGTGACACCTCGCGGGGAGTTACACACGTCCGGTGCCTGACAATGACTCCCGCTTCCCTGATCCAGCAGCAGTTGCGGAAGTAGAGCTCCTGGATCCGAATCCCGCAGCGCGACGGTGCTCCGTGGTGAAGATGTCTCTCGTTCCGCAGTCCAAACTTGGGACCACGGTCACGAGAGAGGGAGAGAGAGAGAATATCAATTGGAGGTCTTCCCAAAAGTGAGAAGACCTTCATTGAATATTGTTTGTATTTATCTGGCCAAATACCCCCACTTTATATAGGGGGGAGGTACTACCTCCCTCAAAGTCCCGGGGTGGGACTAAAGGAGAGGAGAGGGGGAGGGGTAGTGCCGCCAGCCAGCCCCATGGGCCCCGCGTGGGGGGCTGGCCCACTAGGGCGCCGGCCACCCCCTCTGGCCCTTCTCCCTCTCACCTTTCCATAATGGACCCTCTTCCCTCCGAAATTGGCACATTAAGCCTTTTGACCTTTTAAATTGATTTTATCTTTATTAAATAATTATGAATAAATGATTAAATCAATATTTAACATTCATTCACATATTATTCAATCTTTGTGGCTATGGAACACCTTCCACCTCCACTCCGGACATCCTCCGGACTTACCGAAACCCTTCCGGTTTTCTCTCTACTATTCTTCGGTGATTCTTCCGATCCTATAAACACTCTCTAAGCATAATCAAACCCTTAAGCGTGATACCCTATGGTTCGGGAACACTCCAGACATGGTCGGGGCACTCCCGGACCAATGATCGATAGAGGGACCTAGATGGCCATGTGACCCATGTGTGTTCCACGAAGATCTTTCGTCGTTTGAACCGAGACGGTCGTGTATTATTCCCTTTGTCTCTCGATACTTGCATTGCCCGAGATCTGATCAATGACATCACCATGTCGTGTTCAATCTCGTTACTGGACATACTTGACTCGTTCTGACAAGTGATATCCCTATGATCAAATCACATGCTGCGCAGCTATTGGATATAACTTCTCCGAGTGGGACCTTGAGTATCTTTCTGTCACGTGGACAGACAAATCCCACTCTTGACACATATTGCCTCTATGATTTCCTCCGAGTACCTGAACACACCTTTATAACCACTGCATTACCAAGTGGCGCTTGATGCTATCTAAGCACTCTCGGGAGACAGTGATTGATATAGCCTCACGGTCTAAGCACCTAGTGAAGGAAGAATTTTAGAAGTTGAAAGAGCTACTAAAAACTTCATGCAAATGCAATATGAGCAAAATAAGTTATTTACTAAAACCATGGAGGAACAATCTACTATTTTGAAAAGCATTACATCAACTTGAGAGTTTAAATAGGGAAATTCCTAGTTTGCAATTGAAACTTTCTAATGTTGAAAGAAATATATCATCTTTGTCTAAAGCACAATCCTCTTTGATTAATAAAATGGCTGCTGAACCTGAAACTATTGATAATCCCTTTGCTGCCACTAATGCCATACAAGTTAGAATTGATGAAAATGTTAGATTGTTAGCTGAATTGCATGCTAAGTGGGAAAGAGAAGATGAAATTGCTAGAAACATTAGTGTTTCTACTATCACTACCACTAGTGCTAAAGGTAATAATAGCTCTACTACTTTAGATGATAATTATGATTTTGATCTTGATGGTTGCAATATCTCTGAAGTAATTAAGTTCCTACAAAATCTTGCTAAAAGTCCTAATGCTAGTGCTATGAATATGGCCTTTACAAAACACATTACTAATGCTCTCATAAAAATTAAAAAAGAAAATATGAAACATAAAGCTTCTATTCCTATGAAACAAGAAGATGGTTGGGAACCCATCATTAATATGAAAGTGAATGATTTTGATTTCAAAGCTCTATGTGATCTTTATAGTAGTGTTTCTATTATGCCTAGAAAGATTTATGATATGCTTGATTTGCCACCATTGGAAGATTGCTATTTGAATGTCCCACTTGATGATAATGCTAAAAATAAAATCATGGGGAGTATTAATGATGTTCTTATTATGGTTAACAATGCTTATGTCCCGGTTGATTTCTATGTTTTGCATGTTGAATGCAATGCTTCTTCTCCTATTACTTTGGGAAGACCTTTTCTTAGAACTGTTGGTGCCATTATTGATATGAAAGAAGGCACCATTAAATATCAACTCCCACTCAAGAAAGGTATAGAACACTTCCCTAAGAAGAGAGATAAGATTTCTTTTGCCTCTCCTATTAAAACAAAAATTGCTCTTAATGCTACTTCATTTGAGAACACTTGATTCTTTTTCTTGCTTCTTATGTCTAACTTAAAGGCGTTCAAAAAAGTACTTATTGGGAGATAACCCAAAAGTTTTAGATGAGTCTTGGAAGTTATTACCTTAGTAATAACCGCTCCTTATCCGTTTTATTTGCTTTTTGTGCCAAGAGTAACCTCTAATGAGAGGGAAGTAATGCTTGGGAAAGTTGTTGTCCCGAAACAGATTTTTGTGCTTCACCGTAAAAATTCGTGTAAAATCTCTGTACGTAATTTTGAGGCGTAAATTTTTGTGATTCTGCCCCAGGTTGTTATATAACTGTCGTTAGTTCAACACTTTTCGATTTGAGCAACAGAAGGTCTTCGAAAAAATTGGTTTTTACCTGCTGGTCTGTTTTGACAGATTTCTGCCATTATTTGCATTTGCTTCTTGTTGGTTCCTTTTTGGGTTCTCTTTGGGGAATTGAGATTTTTGAGGGAAGTGCTACAGTAGCTTATGTTTTAATGGAAGTTTTATTGGTGTTGAAACTGAACCCAAAGACTTATTATCTTGAGTGCACTAATGTTGCTAATAAAGATTGTGTGAAGTTTTGTATGAAGGAAAAATTTCAGGTGTATGGAGAGAATGATGTAATGAGATGAAGAATGGACTAAAGCTCAAGCTTGAGGATGCCACGCGTGTCACCCCAAGAAATATTCAAGAGGTACAAACGTCAAAGCTTGGGGATGTCCAAGGCATCCCCTTCTTCATCAATAAAAATCTCAGGTTTCTTCCAAACACTTCATTTTTATTGTTTCATGCACAGTTGTGTTGTTCTTGGAGCGTCTTTGTTTTTGTTTTTGTTTTTGGTTTTCGTTTGCTTGGTTTGCTTAGTTTGCTGAATAAATTGGTTGGACCCCCTCTTTCATGCATTGGTTTTCAAATAGTTTGGTTTGGATTGGAAAAGAGTAGGAAAGTTCATGCTTAAGTGGTAAAAGGAGCTTGTTTTTGACTTGGCCTATGCTTTGTCATGTCATGCTTGATATTGTTTTGGCTTTATGCTTAGTGATCTTTGTTGTAGCATGACATGTTATAAACAATTGAGATTGCTTAATGTGCCTTTCAAGAATCATGTGTTGTTTTAGCATATTAAAGCATAGTATTGTGGTATTCTCCTTTGATGCTTTATTTGGGTTGACTTGGCGCATTCTCACACCATGTTATGACTATCCCAAGTCACCATAGGCTTTATGATCCTTTAGTTTAAGACTTGTAATATCACTTTATGCTTTAATTAATGATGTTTTGTCGCGCTGCATGATTATGGCCATTATTGCTCTCTTAGTTGGTCGCTCCCAGTCTTTTGCTAGCCTCCATAACCAAGTATGAGTTCCACTCATGCATCCAACTCCAAATAAAACCAAGTTGTTCCAAAGAGTCCACCATACCTACCTATTAGCATTTGCTATTCCAAGTATATTCATGTTTTTATCTACCTTCCGAATTAAACTTGTTATGTGAAAACTAGTGATTAAAGCTCTCATGAACTTGATGGCACACTTTATTTTTTGCATTTAATAATCCTGAACCATTGCGTCCATCTTTGTTGCGTATATGCTGGCTCTTTATAAGTTGAAGTTAGCAGAACCATGTATCATGGGGAACGCTTTCAACGTTGCACTTATTATTCCGTTGATATCATGATTCTTGTGCTTATGGATCCCGGCGGTGTGAAATAAAAGGGGAACTTATAAGATCATGGAGTTTGTATGTGTGTTAGAGAAATGCCTGGGCCGCTAGCCTAACATTGCCTAATCATGGTGGAAACTTGTAGCATAACCATAATGAGCACCCTATGAAGCATCCTCAATAAAAACCTATGCAAATAGCAAATAAAAAGATCGCTGAGATGCTCATTGTCTGATTGCCTTGTCATTTTGATTATGGGATAGCTCATGTATCATGTGCAAGGGGTACCCCATTGGCGATTCTCTATGATACATATTTACTTACAATGACAAGAGCTTACTCGTGACTGAAGTTTAGTAGCAAGAGGTTCAGTACTCGTAAGTAAGGGGCATGAGATTTCAACTTATAACTTGTCAAGCATATCCTCTTAGTTGTGTCACTTTAACCTTAATCACCTAAAGATGCTTATGATAGGGGCAATGAGAGCTGAAAGCTAATAAGTACCATAATTTTTGGAAGCTCTTATGAAACTTGAATCCCTACTTCCTTCTATGAAGGCCTTTCTTTTACTTTTATGTTGAGTCTCCACCTTCCATCTTTATGCACCTATTTTGAGAGCATAGTGGCCATTCTTAGTTCTATGTGCATTGTCCCAAGACTTGTTGATTGATGCATAACTTTGATATTGCTTGTCCTTAAACTATTTGTATCTAGTCACCCTTATGAACTTTGAAGGTGTCCTATGCATTAATGTTTGCTACTCTATGAGGGACAAGCTGAATGCCACTATTCTATGTTTTATTTATGTGAAACAAACAAATGTCTTGCAAAGCATTGTTATTCATGAATCTTTTGTTTGTGCCTTTTCATGTTACAACATAGTTGCTATGTCTTATTGTTAGAACTATATCTTCCATGCTATGTTAAAGTACTATGATCCCAGCTATCAATGTTTTATGCCTTGATCAAGATTGTGATGGTGCATGTCACCTCAAAAATTATTCTTTCTTTTTATCACTTACCTACTCGAGGACGAGCAAGCGTTAAGCTTGGGGATGTTGATACGTTGCTAACGTATCCATAATTTTGTATGTTCCATGCTTGGTTTTTATCTACTTTCTTATGTTTTGTCCACACTTTGGAGTACTTTTTATACACTTTCTTGGACTAACCTATTAACAAGATGCCACGCTTACCTGCTTTTCTGTTTTTGGTTCTAGGAAAGTCAGAAAATGAATATTCTCGGAATTGGACGAGACAAAAGCCAAAGTCAGTTTTTCACCGAGGGGGACATGGAGCCAGAATTGTAGGGGTTCCGCATATAAAAACAATAAATTTTACTCTACGCCCCTGAACCCCTGAAGCTACCAGGACCTATCTATTAGTAATACAGTAATAGGGGGGCTTTTCGCAAACTTACCCTTGAAGACCGAAAAGCGTTGTCAACGCTCAGGAGAGCATGGTTGATGTAGACGATCCAAAGCCGACCTCAAGGTCGTGATGAAGTCCTTGCGCTCCTTGGCTCCAATGACTTGAGTGCCTCAAGTGCGACACCTCGCGGGGAGTTACACACGTCCGGTGCCTGACGATGACTCCCGCTTCCCCGATCCAGCAGCAGTTGGCGGAAGTAGAGCTCCTGGATCCGAATCCCACAGCGCGACGGCGCTCCGCGGTGAAGATGTCTCTTGCTCGCGCAGTCTAGACTTGGGACCACGGTCACGAGAGAGAGAGGGGAGAGAGAAAATATCAATTAGAGGTCCTCCCAAAAGTGGGGAGACCTTTATTGATTATTGGTGTATTTAAATTGGCCAAATACCCCCACTATATATAGGGGAGGGGAGGTACTACCTCCCTCAAAGTCCCGGGGTGGGACTAAAGGAGAGGAGGGGGTGGGGAGACCACCGGCCAGCCCCTAGTGGGCCCCGCGGGGGGGGCTAGGCCCAGCCGGCCAGCCCCCTTGGCCCCTCTCCCTCTCTCCTTTCCCTAATGGGCCCTCTCCCTCCGGAAATTGGCCCATTAAGCCTTTTTGACCTTTAATTGATTTTCTCTTTATTAAATAATTATGAATAAATGATTAAATCAACATTTAACATTCATTCACATATTATTCAACCTATGTGGCTATGGAACATGATGACCCACAAGTATAGGGGGTGTATCGCACTATTTTCGATAAGTAAGAGTGTCGAACCCAACGAGGAGCAGAAGGTGTTGGCTAGTGGTATGGATCAGGAATTCTCTGCAAATACTTAGCAAACGGATTTTTAGGGGTTTTTGATATAGCAAGTAAACAAAGTACGAGTAAATAAAAGATAGTAGGAATAAATGCAGCAAGTGGACCAATCCTTAATGCAGCAAAGGACAAGCCGGTTGTGTTACTTAAGATGACCAAACGTTCTCGAGGACACATGGGAAGACTGTCAAGTGCTTTCGCTTTATATAGTTGATTAATCTTCTTTAGCTTGCTAAGTGTTGTGTGGGTGAACCTGTGCTAATGTATCGACCTTCCTAGGACTAATACATACATGTGATTATACCCCTTGCAAACATCTGTAAGTACAAGAAAGTAATTAAGGTAGAAACCTAACCACAGCTTTAAACTCTAAGACCCTTACGTCCCTTGTGCAATGGTTTCCTAACGGGGGTTCAGGTTTCTGTCACTCCAGCAACCCCTACGATTAGTAGCCAAATACACAATGCATTCCCCTAGGCCCATATAGGTGAAGTGTCATATAGTTTACGTTCACATGACACCACTAGAAGAAGTACACCACAACTTAAATAACAATCTATTGAGTCTTTCTCAACACAACTCCACTACTAACAACATGACTTCTCCCATGTCCTCAAGAACAAAACGAACTACTCACAAGACATCATATGGATCATGATCAGAGATGGAATAATGATGTATAACAATCTGAACATAAACAATAATTCAATGGTTCACTCAATAGCATCAACTACAAAGAGTAATCAACACCGGGAAAGTTTCCCCTATGAACTATGCAAGATTCAACCCAATTGTTACAGCAATATGGAGATGGTGATGAGGGTGCTGATGGTGATGATGGTGGTGATGATGATGATGATGATCCTGATGAAGTCCAGCTTGATGGTGGTGTTGATGGCGACGATCTCCCCTCTCCGGGAAGGAATTCCCCCGGCAGAAATCTGTCTGCTGGAGAGATCTTTCTCTCTTGGTGTTTTCCGCCCCGCAGAGGCGGTGGAATCTTTCTGTGGTTGCTCCCTGAGTCTTAGGGTTTCGGGAGGATGATATCGCCCGGAGTGCACAGGTGGGCAGGCGGCCACACCACTGGGCGCGGCCTAAATTTGCCCGTGCTAGTGGTGTGGGCCCCGTGGCCCATCTCCGCCTATACAGCTTCCTTCGTCTTATGGAAAAATAGGATTTTCCGTATATTTTCCCGGATTTTCTGATCTTCGTGAATTTTGCCTCCAAACAACACCTTTTCCATCAGAATCCTGACTGCAGTGGTCCATGCTCCAAAAGTCATCAACCATGCAAAAATAGATGAAATAACATAAGTATCACCTCTCAGTACGAAATATATCAATGAATAACAGTGAATTATGACATAGAATAGTGATGCAAAATGGACGTATCAACTCCCCCCAAGCTTAGACTTCGCTTGTCCCCAAGCGAAACTGAGCTCAATAAACATGGCCTCAGGTTTATGGAGTGAAGAGTCGATAAAAGAATACGGACAAGAAGCATCACAATCATCAAATACATAGATCATAATAGAAGACAACTCACTATTATATAACTCAACTTGCAATAAGTAAAGGAAACACAATAAAGATACATAAAGTGAATCATAATTGGTAATGGCAAACTTAGCTCTTGGTCGAAGAATAGTTGATAATTTGCTAGAGTTCACAAATAACTGGTTTTCAATGATAGCTTTCAAAGTAGTAAACATCAAGATAAGAGCAATGTGCAAAACAAGGAACATAAGAAACATGATTGAATAAATCATCATATGAATGAATGAAACACAACAACTCAAAATACTTGCTGAGATAGAAGGGAGTAGGTTTACTGACTCAACTACAAAGTAAAAGAAAGGCCCTTCGCAGAGGGAAGCAGGGATTGCAAGTCTCATAAAGAGCTTCCAAAAATTATGATACTTACTAGCTTTCAGCTCTCATTGCCCCTATCATAGGCATCTTTTGGTGATTAAGGTTAAAGTGACACAACTAAGAGGATATGCCTGACAAGTTATAAATTGAAGTCCCATGCCCCTTACTTACGAGCACCGAACCTCATGCTACTCAACTTCAGTCACGAGTAAGCTCTTATCATTGTAAATACATGTGTATCATTGAGAACCGCCAAAGGGATACCCCTTGCACATGACACAGGAGCTATCCCATAATCAAAATGACAAGGCAAGCAGACAGTTATCATCTCAGCGATCTTTTTATTTGCTATTTGCATAGGTTTTTATTGAGGATGCTTCATAGAATGCTCACTATAGTTATGCTGCAAGTTTCCACCATGATTAGGCATGGCTTAGGCTAGCTGCCCAGGCGTTTCTCTAACACACATATAAACTCCATGATCTTACAAGTTCCACTTTTATTTCACACCGCTGGGATCCATAAGAAAAATAACATGATATCAACTAGGTACAAAGTACCAAATGAAGTGTTGAAAGCGGTCCCCATGATACATGGTTCTGCTAACTTCAACTCATAAAGCGCAAGCATATACGCAACAAAGAAGGACCCAATGGTTCAAGTTTATTAAATGCAATAAAGTAAAGTGTGCCATCAAGTTCGTGAGAGCTTTAATCACTACTTTTCACATAACAAGTTTAATTTGGGAGGTAGATAAAACAAGAATTTACTTGGAATAGCAATAATGCTAATAGGTAGGTATGGTGGACACAAATGGCAAAGGTTTTGGTTTAAAGGAGTGGATGCACGAGAAGAATTCCCTCTCAGTACAGGTTTTGGCTAGCAAGGCTGGGTAGCAAGTATAAGAGTTGCAGGAAACAAACAAACATACAAGCGATAAAGACAAACATGCAATCTTCCTTGGAAGCACAAAAGATCTTAACTAGAGAATACTAAACTTATGAGCAAATCAAGAAAGAAAGATGATGATTTTTTTTCTTTAGAGTACTTTTATCTTTTTTCATTCAACTCTCAAAAATAGTGTTGCTACTGACCGAGCCAGGTTTGCCAAAACCAACTAAATTAACTCAATGATCCCAAAGTGATACCAATACTAACAACAAGATCAATCATATAACCACGAATTGAAAACTAATATAAGCTATGCAAAAGAGTGAATGATAGAACTTCTCATTAATAATCCTTAACGGAAACTCACACCAAGGGATACATATCTAACGAGAGAGAGGACACTTCCATAATGCAAACCATACTACATAATAACTCCTCTATTCATGATATGACTCTACTAATAAGGTAAAAAGATAGAAGATAGTGATGTGATACCGCGGCACTCCCCCAAGCTTGGAACAAACCAGGGGGATGCCAAACCTGATGATGAATTACTCCTTAGGTGGTGGTGTCCTCTCATCTTCGTCCGTCTTCCAGGGTAAAGGCTTCCCATCAACAAAGGACATCGTGGTTTCCAACATCCTGAAACTTGCAGCAACACTTATGCGTTTAAACCTAACCTCATACTCACAGTTTTGATTTTGAACGTCATAGAACTGTGCTTGCAGTTCGTTGGTTGTTTGGCGGAGTGAGAGGACTTCGTCTTTGAGTTCAGCAGTCTCCTTTTGGTGCTCGGTGATGAGTTCGGAACAAATCTTATGGATGATATCCACTTCGCGCTCCGCCATCTTCTTGTACCTAAAGACTTCTTGCTCTAGTGCTTCCATCCTGTCCTCCAGACTTCCTTCACATTTAGGGCCTTGAACCTCTTTAATCCGGACCTCCCCATCTTTGAGCAACAACTCCTTGGGATGAATCTTCAACTCTCTCATGTATGGGTTGATGATATCTTCTAAGGAATCTCCCTCGGCTGATCCAGTGGAAGACATTATGGCTCCAAATCTAGGATTCTACCTGGTAGAAACAGATCGAAACAAAAACATGACGAAAACACGATATACGAACCTCGGAAGATCCGGGGGTTATATATTACGAAGTTTCATAACAAGAGGAAGGTACTGGGTGAAAACGGGTTGGAGGCGGAGTCTGGGGTGGCCTCACCACCTGGTGGCGCGGCCAAGGGTGGGCCCGCGCCACAGGGTGGTGTGGGCCACCCTGTCTCCGTTTCTGTCCCTTTTTCGCTTCGCAACTTTCCTTATTGACTAAAAACTGCAAAAATATAGTTGGATTGTATTTTCGCGGAACTTCTCTTACCAGAACTATTACCTATTTGAAAACAGACTTTGTAGGTCTCTGAATTTGGTCCTTGATGAATTTCTCCGGAGTTATAACTTGAAAGGCATCAACATCTTCATTATAAGAATCTCCAGCAATATAGTGCTTGAGTCGCTGCCCATTCACTACTTGTGTAGTATTATCTTTTAAAGAAGAAATTTTTATCGCTCCTGAACGGTATACTTCTTCAATAATGAAAGGTCCTTCCCATTTTGACAGTAGCTTTCCTGCAAAAAATCTGAGACGAGACCTATACAATAGAACTTTCTCACCAACATGAAATTCTCTCTTAAGTATTCGCTTGTCATGCCATATTTTAACTTTTTCCTTAAAGAGCCTAGCATTTTCATAGGCTTCACTCCTCCATTCATCTAAAGAACTTAAGTCAAATAATCTTTTCTCACCAGCGAGCTTACAATCTCTATTTAGTTCTTTCCTTGCAAATAAGCTTTGTGTTCTAATTCTAAGGGTAGGTGACAAGTTTTCCCATAAACCATTTTATAAGGAGACATTCCCATAGGATTTTTGTAAGCAGTTCTATAAGCCCATAAAGCATCATTCAACTTCTTAGCCCAGTTTTTCCTAGACCTATTAACAGTCTTTTGCAAGATAGATTTAATCTCTCTATTTGATAACTCTACTTGCCCGCTAGTTTGGGGGTGATAAGCTGAAGCAATTCTATGATTAACATCATATTTAGCAAGGGTCTTTCTAAAACCACCATGAATGAAATGAGAACCCCCATCAGTCATGAGATACCTAGGCACTCCAAACCTAGGAAAGATAACATCCTTAAGCATTTTTAGAGAAGTCTCCCCGTCAGCACTCTTTGTAGGAATGGCTTCTACCCACTTGGTAACATAATCAACGGCAACAAGAATATGAGTGTAACCTTTCGAAGGAGGGAAAGGACCCATAAAGTAGAATCCCCAGCAATCAAAAGGTTCAATAACTAGAGAGTAGTTCATAGGCATTTCATTGCATCTAGAAATATTACCAACACGCTGACATTCATCACAAGATAAAACAATTTTTCTTGCATCTTTAAAAAGGGTAGGCCAGTAGAAACCTGATTGTAGCACCTTTTGTGCAGTTCTATCTCCTACATGATGTCCTCCATAAGCACTACCATGACATTTACGCAATATCTCCTTTTGTTCATATTCTGGAACACATATTCGCATAATACCATCCACTCCCTCTTTGTATAAGTGTGGTTCATCCCAAAAATAATGCATCAAATCATAGAAGAACTTCCTTCTTTGCTGAGCTATAAAAGTTGGAGGCAAATACTTGGAGACAATAAAGTTAGCATAATCAGCGTACCAAGGGCTCCCTCGCGAGCTTACCCCTCTTATGACTAACTGTTCATTTGGGAAACTATCATTAACAGGCATAGGGTCAAAAGAGATGTTTTCCAATCGATATAAATTATCAGCTATAGGGTTTTCAGCACCCTTCCTATCTACTATATGTAGATCAAACTCTTGTAAAAGCAGCACCCATCTAATAAGCCTAGGCTTAGCATCCTTCTTCGTCATAAGGTATTTAATAGCAGCATGATCAGTATGAATGGTGACTTTTGACTCTACAATATAGGGCCTAAACTTACCACAAGCAAAAACAACAGCTAGAAATTCCTTTTCAGTAGTAGCATAATTCCTTTGAGCAGCGTCTAGAGTCTTACTAGCATAATGGATAACATTTAACTTTTTATCAATACGTTGCCCAAGGACAGCACCTACAGCAAAATCACGAGCATCACACATTATTTCAAAGGGTAAACTCCAATCAGGTGGTTGAACAATAGGGGTTGTAGTTAAAGCCTTCTTAAGAGTTTCAAAAGATTCCTTACAATCATCATCAAAAACGAAGGGTACATCTTTTTGAAGAAGATTAGTGAGGGGTTTTGATATCCTAGAAAAGTCTTTAATAAACCTTCTATAGAAACCAGCATGACCAAGGATACTACGAATACCTTTGATGTCTCTTGGACATGGCATCTTCTCACTTGCCTCAACCTTAGCTCTATCAACTTCTATGCCTCTTTCAGAAACTTTATGCCCAAGGATAATCCCTTCATTAACCATGAAGTGGCATTTCTCCCAATTAAGAACAAGATTAGTTTATTCACATCTCTGCAAAACTTTATCAAGGTTGTGCAGACAATTATCAAAAGAAGTTCCATAGATAGAAAAGTCATCCATGAACACTTCTACAATTTCCTCACAAAAACCATGAAAGATAGCAGACATGCACCTTTGAAAGGTAGCAGGAGCATTACATAAACCAAAAGGCATATGTCTATAAGCATAAGTTCCGTAAGGGCAAGTAAAAGTAGTTTTTTCTTGATCTTGTTGTTTAACAGCAATTTGAGAGAAACCGGAATAACCATCAAGAAAACAAAAATGGGTCTTTTTAGACAACCTTTCCAACATTTGATCAATAAAAGGAAGCTGGTAGTGATCTTTCTTAGTAACTTTATTAACTTTTCTAAAGTCGATGCACATCCTATAGCCTACTACTATTCTTTGAGGAATAAGCTCATCATTATCATTAGGAACAACGGTAATACCTCCCTTTTTAGGAACACAATGAACAGGACTAACCCATTCACTATCAGCAATAGGGTAAATAATACCAACATCAAGGAGTTTCAATGCCTCATTCCTTACCACTTCCTTCATCCTAGTATTTAAACGTCGTTGGTGCTCCACTACTGGCTTCGCATCTGGTTCTATGTTGATAGAATGCTGACATATAGTAGGTGAAATCCCTTCTAAATCATCCAGAGTATAGCCCATAGCTCCTCCGTGTTTCTTCAAAACCTCCAACAACCTTTCTTCTTCCTTTCCTGAAAGTTTAGAGCTAATAATAACAGGATATATCTTTTTATCATCAATATAAGCATATTTAAGATCATCAGGGAGAGGTTTTAGATCGAAGACCGGATCCTTTTTAGGTGGCAACATGGTACCCAAGTATTCTACGGGAAAGTCATGCTTTAGCATCTTGGGTTGACGACGGAGGATCTCGTCAATCTCATTCCTTTCTTCCATGAAGATCTCACTTTCGTGATCTTCCATAAATTGCTGCAAAGAATTGTTAGGAGCAAGAGAGATAGAAGCAAGTTGTTCAACTCTAAAATCCTCATTATGGGTTTCCTCTTCGCAAGGTTCTTTAGTAAATTTCGAAAAATTAAACTCATAAGATTCCCCATCAAACTTAGTCAAGATTTTCTCCCTATTGCAATCAATAATAGCTCCACAAGTACTCAAGAAAGGTCTACCAAAAATTATAGGATAAGTTTTACTAGCAGCTGAACCAAGTACTAGAAAATCAGCAGGATACTTAATCTTACCACAAAGAACTTCCACGTCTCGTACAATACCAATTGGAGAGATGGTCTCTCTATTAGCAAGGTGAATAACCACATCAATCTCTTCCAATTCGCAGGGACTGATTTCATGCATAATTTCTCTATAAAGTTCATAAGGAATAGCAGTGGAACTTGCACCAATATCACATAAACCATAATAGCAATGATCACCGATTCTAACAGAAAGCACAGGAACACTAGGTTTTTTAGTTCTATTAGGATGTGAAACAATATTAGAAGCATCCTCACAAAAGACTATGTGTCCATCTTCTATGCTCTTAGTGACAAGGTCTTTCACAATTGCTACCACAGGTTCAACGTTTATTTGTTCATCAGGTTTTACAGTTCTCTTTTCACTTTTAGTGATTACATTAGTTATCATAGGATGATCCTTTACCTTATCTAGGAAGGGAATCTTCTCGATATAAGGCTCGGGTAAGATATGATCAATAATGCAACACTCAGTGCTCCCAACAGGAACACAGTCAACAATATCTTTATAAGGCGCATGGTATTTATTCCATCCCCTTTTTGGATTTTCAATATAAGTAGCAAAAGCTCTAAAGCAATTCGTAATAACTTGCAAATCAAGACCATAAGCATTACTAATATTTTGAAAGTCATCAGTTCCCATAAAAGATTCAATGCATTCATAATCATAATTTATACCTGACTTTCTACCTTTGTCATTCTCCCATGCTTCAGCATTGTCTTGAATACGGTCTAGAAGATCCCATTTAGCTTCTTCCATGCGAGTGAATGATCCAGCACAAGAAGCGTCCAATAAATCTTTATCATGTAGAGGGAGCCTTGCATAAAAGTTATTGATAATAATATTGTTGGGGAGCTCATGAATGGGACATTTGAGCATTAGTAACTTCAGTCTCCCCCAAGCTTGAGTTGTACTCTCTCCATCAAGAGGCCAAAAGTTGTATATTTGATTCCGATCTTTATGAATCTCACTAGGAGGATAAAACTTTGAATAAAAGAGAGGCACTATTTCCTACCATTACAGAGCTTGACCATTCTTCAGCAGCTTATACCATTATTCAGCTCTTCCTTTCAGTGACAATGAGAATAACTTCTTAACTTGATCTGTAGTAATACCTGCACACTTGAACAACCCGCATAATTCGTGTCTAAAGAGTAAATGATCACCAGAATGGACAGTTCCATCCCCAACATAGTAGTTATCCATAACACAATCAATAATTCTTGTAGGTATTTTGAAAACATCATTCTCAGCAGGTGGTGGCTTATCTACTACCTTAGCAGTGGTAGTAGCGTTACCAAATAAGAAACTCAGCGAATTATGCATAACGAAAATAAAGCAACTAACAGAAGTAAACAATACTCACAGTAGAAGTTTCCTTTACAAGTTCCACTCTCCAATAGCGCTTCAATCCCCGGCAACGGCGCCAGAAAATAGTCTTGATGACCCACAAGTATAGGGGGTGTATCGCAGTATTTTCGATAAGTAAGAGTGTCGAACCCAACGAGGAGCAGAAGGTGCTGGCTAGTGGTATGGATCAGGAATTCTCTGCAAATACTTAGCAAACGGAGTTTTAGGGGTTTTTGATATAGCAAGTAAACAAAGTACGAGTAAATAAAATATAGTAGGAATAAATGTAGCAAGTGGCCCAATCCTTAATGCAGCAAAGGACAAGCCGGTTGTATTACTTAAGATGACCAAATGTTCTCGAGGACACATGGGAAGACTATCAAGTGCTTTCGCTTCATATAGTTGATTAATCTTCTTTAGCTTGCTAAGTGTTGTGTGGGTGAACCTGTGCTAATGTACCGACCTTCCTAGGACTAATACATACTTTTGATTATACCCCTTGCAAACATCCGTAAGTACAAGAAAGTAATTAAGGTAGAAACCTAACCACAGATTTAAACACTAAGACCCTTACGTCCCTTGTGCAATGGTTTCCTAACGGGGGTTCAGGTTTCTGTCACTCTGGCAACCCCTACGATTAGTAGCCAAATACACAATGCATTCCCCTAGGCCTATATAGGTGAAGTTTCATGTAGTCGATGTTCACATGACACCACTAGAAGAAGTACACCACAACTTAAATAACAATCTATTGAATCTTTCTCAACACAACTCCACTACTAACAACATGACTTCTCCCATGTACTCAAGAACAAAACGAACTACTCACAAGACATCATATGGATCATGATCAGAGATGGAATAATGATGTATAACAATCTGAACATAAACAATAATTCAATGGTTCACTCAATAGCATCAACTACAAAGAGTAATCAACACCGGGAAAGTTCCCCCTATGAACTATGCAAGATTCAACCCAATTGTTACAACAATATGGAGATGGTGATGAGGGTGATGATGGTGATGATGGTGGTGATGATGATGATGATCCCGATGAAGTATAGCTTGATGGTGGTGTTGATGGCAACGATCTCCCCTCTCCGGGAAGTAATTCCCCCGGCAAAAATCTGTCTGCCGGAGAGATCTTTCTCTCTCGGTGTTTTCCACCCCTTAGAGGCGGCGAAATCTTTCTGTGGTCTCTCCCCGAGTCTTAGGGTTTCGGGAGGATGATATCGCGAGGAGAGTGGAGTGGGCTGTGGCCACACCACTGGCGTGACTAGGGTGCCGCGCCAGGGGGTGGTGTGGGCCCCCTGTGGCCCATCTCCAGCCCCCCTTTTGGCTTCCTTCGTCTTCTGAAAAAATAGGATTTTCCGTATATTTTCCGGATTTTCTGATCTTCACGAATTTTGCCTCCAAACAGCACCTTTTCCATCAGAATCCTGACTGCAGCGGTCCATGCTCCAAAAGTCATCAACCATGCAAAAACAGATGAAATAACATAAGTATCACCACTCAATACGAAATATATCAATGAATAACAGTGAATTATGACATAGAATAGTGATGCAAAATGGACGTATCAGAACACCTTCCACCTCCACTCCGGACATCCTCCGGACTTACCGAAACCCTTCCGGTTTTCTCTCTACTATTCTTTGGCAATTCTACCGATCCTATAAACACTATCTAAGCATCATCAAGCCCTTAAGCGTGATACCCCACGGTTCGGGAACACTCCAGACATGGTCGGAACACTCCCGCACCAATGATCGACAGAGGGACCTGGATGGCCATGTGACCCCTGTGCGTTCCACGAAGATCTTTCGTCGTTTGAACCGGGACACTCGTGTCGCATTCCCTTTGTCACTCGATACTTGCATTTCCCGAGATCTGATCAATGACATCACCATGTCGCGTTCAATCTCGTTAGTGAACAACGCTACTTGACTCGTTCCGACAAGTGATATCCCCGTGATCAAATCACATGCTGCGCAGCTATTGGATATAACTTCTCTGAGTGGGCCCTTGAGTATCTTCCCATCACATGGATGGACAAATCCCGCTCTTGACATATATTGCCTCTACGGTTTCCTCCGAGTACCTGAACACACCTTTATAACCACTGTTTTACCAGATGACGTTTGATGCTATCTAAGCACTCTCGGGAGACAGTGATTGATATAGCCTCACGGTCTAAGGAATAGTCTACGAGGATCCATTTCTAATCATCGTAACTTGAACTTCGTGACATGATCAGGTCACGATGTTTAGGTTGGGTATTGGTTCATCATCTCATTCTCTGAATGAGTGATGCGCTCGACGATCGACGTAGAGCTCGTTGGGAACCCCAAGAGGAAGGTATGATGAGCACATCAGCAAGTTTTCCCTCAGTTATGAAACCAAGGTTTAATCGAGCCAGTAGGAGCAAGGAAACACCCCAAAGGTGTTACTAGCTGAGCTTTGGTAGGGCGCACTACCGGTGCTAGTAGCAACGTGGAGACCTGCACAACACAACCACAGAACTTTGTCCCCAACTTGCGATGAGGTTGTCAATCTCACCGTGTTTTGCGGAAAACAAAGGATTCACGTATCGAATGGAAAGAAGTAAAAGTTTGCAGAAAGTAAACACAAAGCAGTAAAAGATTGTAGATTGTATGTAAAATACAAGGACCGGGATCCATAGTTCACTAGAGGTGGCTCTCCTTAGATAGATAACATGCTGGGTGAACAAATTACAGCGGGGCAATTGACAAACACCGAGAAAGCAATACATGCATATACTAATCATCTTGACTCCTTTGAGACTTGATTGGGCATTACAACATAAAACATAGACCGCCATCCAACTACATCTATGACTAATCATCCACCTTCAGGTTATCATCCGAACCCCTTCCAGTATTAAGTTGCAAGCAACAGATTATTGCTTTACGAACTACGTGTAAAGTAAACAATACGATTGTTCTATGAACAAAGGATTGTTGTTTTCTCCCTAGTAGCAACATCACATCTAGTACCTTAGAAATTTATGTCACTTCCCCAGATTACCAGAGGCATGAACCCACTATCGAGCATAAATACTAACTCCTGGAGTTGCTAGCATCTAGTTGGCCAAGATAGCTACTAACAACAGAAAGCATGCAAGATCACAAATAACAAAGACATGATAGAATCAATAATCAATCTGAAATAGCATCTCAATATCCATCGGATCCCCGTAAACACAACATGTATGAATTACAAATAGATGATCTTGATCATGAACGGAGCTCACAAGATCTAAACATGAAAGGACAAAGGAGGAGAAACCAGCCATCTAGCTACTACATGGATCCGTAGTCCAAGGATGAACTACTCACGCATCACACTGGAGGCTTGCATGGTGATGAAGAAGGCCTCCAAGGTGAATTCCCCTCTCCGCCAGGGTGCCGGGAAGAGCTTCAGATCCCTCCCGATCTAGGGATGGAGATGACAGCGACTACAGACTCTTTCGTGGATTTTTGATCGGGTACTTAGGGTTTTCGTCCCGAGGGCAACTTATAGGCGGAAGGACAGGCCGAGGGGGTGCCGGGAGCCACCACACCACCCCCTGGCACGGGCCAGGCCTGGCCGCGTGGCCAGGTGGTGTGGCCGGCCCCTGGCCCTTCTCCGTCTCGTATTCTGGCACTTGATCCCTTCCGGAAAAATAGGCACTTTGGCTTTTGTCCCATCCAATTCCGAGAATATTCATTTCGACTTTCCGGAACCAAAAACAGCAGAAAAGCTGGCACTGTGTCTCTTGTTAATAGGTTAGTCCAAGAAATCATATGAAAAGTACTCCAAAGTTGGAACAAAACACAAGAAAGTGGATAAAACCAAGCATGGAACATCAAAAATTATAGATACATTTGCAATGTATCAACATCCCCAAGCTTAACTCCTGCTCGTCCTTGAGTAGGTAAGTGATAAAAAGAAATAATTTTTGACGTCACATGCACCATCAAAGACTTGATCAAACTATTTGCAAAACACTCAAAGATGGGATCATAGTACTTCAATCATAGCATGAAAGACAAAGTTCTCGCAATAGGCAAAGAGACTATGATGCAACATGAAAAGGCACAAACAAAAGATTCATGAATAACATGCTTTGCAAGACGTTTGTTTGTTTCACATAAAGAAAACATAGCATAATAGTATTCAGCTTGTCCCTCAATAGAGTAGCAAATATAAATGCATAGGACACCTTCAAAGTTCATAAGAGTGACTAGATACAATAGTTTCAAACAAGCAATAACAAGTTATGCATCAATCAACTAGTCTTGGGACAATGCACATAGAACTAAGAATGTCCACTATGCTCTCAAAGAAGTGCATAAAGATAGAAGGTGGAGACTCAATATAAAGGTGGAAGAAAGGCCTTTGTAGAAGGAAGTAGGGATTCAAGTATCATAAAGAGCTTCCAAAAATTATGGTACTTATAGCTTTCAGCTCTCATTGCCCCTATCATAAGCATCTTGAAGGTGATTAAGGTTAAAGTGACACAACTAAGAGGATATGCTTGACAAGTTATAAACCGAAATCTCATGCCCCTTACTTACGAAGACCGATCGTCATGCTACTCAACTTTAGTCACGAGTAAGCTCTTGTCATTGTAAGTATATGTGTATCATTAAGAACCGCCAACGGGGTACCCCTTGCACATGATACGGGAGCTTTCCCATAATCAAAATGACAAGGCAAGCAGACAATGAGAATCTCAGCGATCTTTTTATTTGCTATTTGCATAGGTTTTTATTGAGGATGCTTCATAGACTGCTCATTATGGTGATGTTGCAAGTTTCCACCATGATTAGGCATGGCTTAGGCTAGCGGCCCAGGCGTTTCTCTAACACACATACAAACTCCATGATCTTACAAGTTCCACTTTTATTTCACACCGTCGGGATCTGTAAGCAAAAGAACATGATATCAACGGGGTACAAAGTACAAGTGCAATGTTGAAAGCGTTCCCCATGAAACATGGTTCTGCTAATTTCAACTTATAAAGCGCAAGCATATACGCAACAAACAAGGACCCAATGGTTCAAGTTTATTAGAGGCAATAAAGTAAAGTGTGCCATCAAATTCGTGAGAGCTTTAATCACTAGTTTTCTCATAACAAGTGAAAGGTAGACAAAAGCATGAATATACTTGGAATAGCATAAGCTAGTAGGTAGGTATGGTGGACTCTTTGGAAAAACTTGGTTTAGGGAGTTGGATGCATGAGTGGAACTCATACTTGGTGGTGGAGGCTAGCAAAAGACTGGGAGCGACAAACTAAGAGAGCAATAATGGCCATAATCATGCAAAGCGACAAAACATCATTGATCAAAGCATAAAGTGATACTACAAGTTGAAAACTAAAGGATCATAGAGGCTATGGTGACTTGTGACAGTCATAACATGGTGTGAGCATGTGCCAAGTCAATCCAAATAAAGCATCAAAGGAGAATACCACTATATTGTGCTTTAATATGCTAAAACAACGCATGATTCATCCAAGGCACATTAAGCAATCTAAATTGTTTATAACAAGTCATGCTACAACAAAGAATACTAAGCATAAATCCAAAACAATATCAAGCATGGCATGACAAAGCATAGGCCACAGTCAAAAACAAGCTCTTTTTACCACATAAGCATGAACTTTCCTACTCTTTTCCAAACCAAACCAAACTAATTGCAAACCAATGTATGAAAGAGGGGGTCCAACCAACTTATTCAGAAAACTAATCAAACCAAGAAAACTAAAAACCAAAACAAAAACGAAAAAGAAGACGCTCCAAGAAAAACACAACTGTGCATGAAACAATAAAAATGAAGCGTTTGGAAGAAACCTGGGATTTTTATTGATGAAGAAGGGGATGCCTTGGGCATCCCCAAGCTTTGACGCTTGTACTTCTTGGATATTTCTTGGAGTGACATGCATGGCATCCCCAAGCTTGAGCTTTAGTCCATCCTTCATCTCATTACTCATTCCTTCCATACACCTAAAAATTTTCTTTTATACAAAACTTCACACAATCTTTATTAGCAACATTAGTGCACTCAAGATAAATAAGTCTTAAGATTCAGTTCTAACACCAAATAAACTTCCATTAAAACACTAGCTACTGTAGCACTTCCCTCAAAAATCTCAATTCCCCAAAAGAACTCAAGAAGGAACCAACAAGAAGCAAATGCAGAAAATGGCAGAAATCTGTCAAAACAGACCAGCAGGTAAAGACGAATTTTTTCTAAGACCTTATGTTGCTCAAATCAAAACGTGTTGAACTAACGAAAGTTAGATAGCAACCTGGGGCAGAAGCATAAAAAATTACAGCTCAATCCGACGTACATAGCTCTCTCAGGAATTTTTATGGTGAAGCACAGAAATCTGTTTCGGAACAGCAACTTTTCCAATCATTACTTCACTCTCATTAGAGGTTACTCTTGGCACAAAAAGCAAATAAAAAGGACAAGGAGCGGTTATTACAGAGTTAATAACTTCCAAGACTCATCTAAAACTCTTGGGTTATCTCCCAACAAGTACTTTTCTTTAACGCCTTTAAGTTAGGCATAAGATGCAAAGAAAGAATCAAGTGTTCTCAAATGAACAAGCATTAAAACCAACTTTCTTGCCCTTACCTCTCTTATTTTTATTCTTATCTTTTGGGAAAATGTGATTGTTTGGTGGAGAAGAAAGGTGCATGGTCCCCTTTCCCACATCTATTATTGCTCCAAGGAGTTCTAATAGGGACCTTCCAAGTGTAATTTGTTCTTTTCCTGCACATTCAATAACAAGATAATCAATAGAAATCATTTTCCCAAGGATCTTTGTAAACACTCCTTCAGCTATTCCAAGAGGTAATATGGTAGTATTATTAGCAAGAGATATTTCTTTCCCTCCTTCCGTTAGCCCCCAAAGATTCAAAGATTCATAAATATCCTTGGGCATAAGGCAAAATTCAGACATGATATCACAGCGGGCTTGAAAAGTTTCAGTGTTTATCTCAATATTTACTGTAGGGAGCCACTTTGATGGTTCAGAATTTTCTGGAACATAATTGTGATGCTCCCTAAGCGTATTATAGCACCCTTCTAATCTAGTAGTGCTAGCCTCAAGAGTATCCAACCTAGCAAATATTTTTGTGAAGGAAGTATCAGTTTGGCTAGGCATGTTGTAAGTAAGGATCAATTTCTTTATAGCATTAATAGCATCATCCTGATTACATTGGAGGAAATCTCCTCCCACAATAGCACCTAGGGCATATCTATAGCAAAGAGCAATCCCAAGGTAAAAACTGCTAAGGAACAAGCTTTGAGTCATTTTAGGCTTAGTTTTTTCATGTAGATCAGAGATTCTAGACCAAGCTTCCTTAAAACTTTCCTCAATTCCTTGTTTAAAAGTGAAAATCATTTCCTCGGGTGACATAGTGATTGGAGCCAGGCTAGACATAGTGGTACTCAAGATAGGAACTAATTTTTTTGTGTTTTTCCAATAAGAAAGCAAACAAGTAAAACTAATTTTTTGTGTTTTTTAAAGAACAAAACAAGCAAACAAAGCAAAAAAGAAAACTAAGCAAAACAAAAACAACAAAGTAAAGAGATTGGTTATGAGGGTCTCCCCTTGTGAAGATATCCTTGACTCCCTGGCAACGGCGCCAGAAAACGTCTTGATGCGCTCGACGATCGACGTAGAGCTCGTTGGGAACCCCAAGAGGAAGGTATGATGAGCACAGTAGCAAGTTTTCCCTCAGTTATGAAACCAAGGTTTAATCGAACCAGTAGGAGCAAGGAAACACCCCAAAGGTGTTACTAGCTGAGCTTTGGCAGGGCGCACTACCGGTGCTAGTAGCAACGTGGAGACCTGCACAACACAACCATAGAACTTTGTCCCCAACTTGCGATGAGGTTGTCAATCTCACCGTGTTTTGCGGAAAACAAAGGATTAAACGTATCGAATGGAAAGAAGTAAAAGTTTGCAGAAAGTAAACACAAAGCAGTAAAAGATTGTAGATTGTATGTAAAAGACAAGGACCGGGATCCATAGTTCACTAGAGGTGGCTCTCCTTAGATAGATAACATGCTGGGTGAACAAATTACAGCGGGGCAATTGACAAACACCGATAAAGCAATACATGCATATACTAATCATCTTGACTCCTTTGAGACTTGATTGGGCATTACAACATAATACATAGACCGCCATCCAACTACATCTATGACTAATAATCCACCTTCAGGTTATCATCCGAACCCCCTCCAGTATTAAGTTGCAAGCAACAGATTATTGCTTTACAAACTGCGTGTAAAGTAAACAATACGATTGTTCTATGAACAAAGGATTGTTGTTTTCTCCCTAGTAGCAACAGCACATCTAGTACCTTAGAGATTTCTGTCACTTCCCCGGATTACCAGAGGCATGAACCCACTATTGAGCATAAATACTAACTCTTGGAGTTGCTAGCATCTACTTGGCCAAGATAGATACTAACAACGGAAAGCATGCAAGATCACAAATAACAAAGACATGATAGAATCAATAATCAATCTGAAATAGCATCTCAGTATCCATCGGATCCCCGCAAACACAACATGTATGAATTACAAATAGATGATCTTGATCATGAACGGAGCTCACGAGATCTAAACATGAAAGCACAAAGGAGGAGATACCAGCCATCTAGCTACTACATGGATCCGTAGTCCAAGGATGAACTACTCACGCATCACACAGGAGGCTTGCATGGTGATGAAGAAGGCCTGTGGTGAATTCTCTCCAGGGTGCCGGAAGAGCTCAGATCCTCCCGATCTAGGGATGGAGATGACAATGACTCTGAGACTCTTTCGTGGATTTTTGATCAGGTACTTAGGGTTTTCGTCCCGAGGGCAACTTATAGGCGGAAGGAGAGGCCGAGGGGGTACCGGGAGCCACCACACCATCCCCTGGCGTGGGCCAGGCCTGGCCGTGTGGCCAGGTGGTGTGGCCGACCCCTGGCCCTTCTCCGTCTCGTATTCTGGCACTTGATCCCTTCCGGAAAAATAGGCACTTTGGCTTTTGTCCCGTCCAATTCCGAGAATATTCATTTTCTGACTTTCCTGGAACCAAAAATAGTAGAAAACAGGCAGTTGGCACTATGGCTCTTATTAATAGGTTAGTCCAAGAAATCATATGAAAAGTACTCCAAAGTTGGAACAAAACACAAGAAAGTGGATAAAACCAAGCATGGAACATCAAAAATTATAGATACATTTGCAATGTATCAATGAGATGACCTCATTTTCAACTGGCATAAATGCCACATGATCAAGAAACTTGATCATCTGTTGACCAATGAACCAGTGACTAGAGTTTCACTGGGAACCCCTGGTTGTTTGTATATCACATGTGTATTGATGTTTCCACTCAATACAATTATAGCATGATATAAAACTTAATCATAAACTATATGAAATATGATAATAGTCCTTACTACTATTTGTCTCTAGGGCATATTTCCAACAGTCTCCCACTTGCACTAGAGTACAAATACACTAGCTGCATTTGTTCTCAATCATTGGCACCATATACCCGGTACCCTGAACATGCTTGCTCATGGAAGAGGTTGAGTCTTGGGTTTGTACTTTACACTCCTAAATCCTTTGCAACTTACTAATGTCACCTTGACATTAATACTTTATCATATCATGATAGCATCTGTGTGTATGCATCATTGCTATGGCAGCAGAACGAGGCCTGATTCCAGGAGCCTACAGTGACGTTAGATCAACCTCGAGGGATTTCTCATGGGCACCGTGCCCTGCTACCATGTTTAGATCTTGTGAGATCAGTTCATGATCAAGATCATCTATTTGTAATCCTACATGTTGTGTTTGCAGGGATCTGATGGATATTGGGATGCTATTTCAGATTGATTATTGATTCTATCATGTATTTGTTATTTGTGATCTTGCATGCTCTCTGTTGTTACTAGATATCTTGGCCGAGTAGATGCTAGCAACTCCAAGAGGGAGTATTTATGCTTGATAGTGGGTTCATGCCTCTAGTAATCTGGGGAAGTGACAGAAAACTCTAAGGTACTAGATGTGTTGTTTCTACTAGGGAGAAAACAGCAATCCTTTGTTCATAGAACAATCGTATTGTTTACTTTACGCAATGCTTAATGCAATTATCTGTTGCTTGCAACTTAATACTGGAGGGGGTTCAGATGATAACCTGAAGGTGGATTATTAGTCATAGATGCAGTTGGATTACAGTCTATGTATAATGTTGTAATGCCCAATCAAATCTCATAGGAGTCAAGATGATTAGTATATGCATGTATGCTTTATCGATGTTTGTCAATTGCCCCGCTATAATTTGTTCACCCAACATGTCATCTATCTTAAGGAGAACCACCACTAGTGAACTATGCACCCCGGCCTTTCTTTTACCATCAATCTACAACTGTTTACCGCTTTCTGTTTACTTTCTGCAAGCTTTTACTTTCTTCCACACAATACGTTTAATCCTTTGTTTTCAGCAAAACCGGTGAGATTTACAACCTCACTGTAAGTTGGGGGCAAAGTTCTGTGGTTGTGTTGTGCAGGATTGCAAGTTGGCAACAACACCTTGGAGGTATTTACTTGCTCCTACTGGTTCGATAACCTTGGTTTCATAACTGAGGGAAAACTTGCTGTTGTGCTCATTATACCTTCCACTTGGGGTTCCCCAATGAGCTCGATATATTTTGGGCCATCAGCGCCGGTGAGATGTAGTTGTAGACTTTGCATTGCGGTAGTTGTAGAGCCACCCTGTAATTTGACGGTGGCCAAATAGTCCGCTAACCAAGCTTCGAGTTCTTGGAGTCCATCGTGTTTGTGGCGGTCATGTGGAAGTTTGAAGTCCTTGGGTACTGAGGCCTTGTGAATCCTTTGTGTGAAACAGTTGGCCCCGCTTAGCTCGTGATCGTCTTCGTCGTATCCATCATGATATCATCGGCTGCGGCTTTCATCTCTGGATCCACTGCTCCTATGTTGGATGTTGTTGTTTCTTGTATTGCTTCACGGATCGGGTCCTACGAGATGCGCCTAGTGTGGTGATCGAGATCGTCGGGTGTGTCCTACTTGCCAAGGATTGTTGTGACGGCGTGGGGATATTTCGGGTTGACGTGTGATTCCTTGTTCTGCTTCCGCGAGAGAGGCTCCTACCATGCAAAGGTTCATTAGGGAGGAGCAGTGAACGGTCGCAAGCGAATTGTCGGGTGCGGGTTGAGTGGTGATCAGATATGTTTGTGCGGCCACAATGGTTGCCTGAGCTATTTTTGCCCTGATGTTTCCTACTTGATCAATTGACATGAATGATAGGTCGAGATCTCGGATGATTCCACTTCTTTCTGCTTTGGGGATGTTCTGTAGTCGAGATGTTGCCCTTCTTGGTGGTGCTGCTCCTGTTACACTCCTTGATCTTCGAGTAGAGCTTAATTGAGCCTGTCGTAAGCTGGATTCATCGGCTAATCTCTTTCTTTCATCAAGTTGCCTTTGCATCCGAAGTAGGTCTCTCTTCTTGTGGTGGAGCAGATATCGGTATGCTAATAGATCCTCACGTGAAGCATCCGATGTCACCAGGACTGCTCTCGAAATTGCCTCCCTTGCTTTTTGCCATGCCGACACTAGTAGCCGAAGTCCTTGTCTTTCTCCTGCGTGCAGTTCTCCGCCTCTTCCTTGGACTATGCGATTATTCGTTGTTCCTCCTCTGTTTCCGTGGTCTCCTTCATTGTCGTGGTTTCCTGCATGGTCATCTGATAAAATATCATCGAGGTTGAGGATAGGATTACCGTTTTCATCGCGTGGTGTTGAGGTATCTCTGTTGACCATGCACACTTGGTGGCGTGTTATGCGTGGCATAATGGTGTCATCTCCTGCTTTGAAGTGTGGACTGATAGTATTCGGTGATCGTAGTTCTGGATAGATTTTCACCATCCTTTCTTCGACGTCGATGTTTTTGTTGCTTTCTTCGGGTTCCGAATTTGCTGGGCTTGCTTCACGTGGTGGGGTTAACTGTGGGTCTGATCCGAAGGAGAGATTGTCATAAAGACCATCGAGATCCCCCAGATTCATCTAGATTTGCTTGCTTTCGTCGCCTGCTTCGATCTGTGCTTCGACTTCCATTGAGGATCTGATGAAAGATGTTGGTACCTCTGTAGGCGTAGCTTTTCCCACTGACGGTTCTGATGCGATCAAGGCCGAAGGGTGTGATTCTTGCGGGTTGTCTGCTTGGAAGTGGAGGCATCCGATGATTAGATCGGATCCACCATTAAAATCAGCGGGTACCAATACAGGGTAGGTGGGAGTGGATCTGCTTTCGTCGAGTTGATGCTTGGTGGAGAGTGTTCCGCCGAATCCTTGGTTCCAGCATTCAGGTTTCCCACATACGGTGCCAATTGACGAGGGGTAACCTCGGCAATGCCCATGGTGATGGATTTAGGGTTTCGTGGAAAAGAGAACGCTGGGGATTTCGTCGGCTTTCAGGGAAACAATGGAATCAAAGTCGCCTGAATATTGAATAATTGCACTACTACAAGTTCTCTTCTAGATTTTGATACCCTCGCTTGGGCTTCTTCCATCCTATATATAATAGGTCGGGTCTCAAAGCTGTATGCGGACAGATTTCATACACGCGTGATTACAATACCAACATAATGTCGGTGTTCAGTCCCTTTCCTAATACAATCAAAGACTTTGTCGGTTGCTTCCTTGGGCTGTCGTCTGGAATCTTCATGGGTTGTAAGCCTTTTATCCAGTCATAGTGTAGCGATTTATAAGCATCCGAGTAATTATACCCATGTCACATATGCTCAAACTCCATCATGTTGGTAGAAACCTGTAACTCAAAACAAGACTTAGCAAGACAAAAATAAATAAGCAAAAACTAAAAGACCTACAACGCTTAGCTCCCCGACAATGGCACCATAAAATAGCTTGATGACTGCAAGTGCACAAATCGTTTGTAGCTAGTTTCGAAATAAAGATATCAATCCCATAGGGAGAAG
The DNA here is from genome assembly GCA_023614405.1 of Avena insularis. NCBI lineage: Eukaryota > Viridiplantae > Streptophyta > Magnoliopsida > Poales > Poaceae > Avena > Avena insularis. The sequence goes on from CM042684.1 coordinate 404,587,860, forward strand.
GAGTCTGAAGTCAAGTAACTCTTGAAATAAATATTACAATATAAATGCTAAATAAAGTTCTAAGTGACAAGATAAAATGCAAGTATTATGTAAAAATGTGTTTTGGGGTTTTTGGTATAAGAGCAACAATAAATAAAGTAAAACAACTAAACACAGAAAGTAAGTATCATGTATGTAAGAGAGATTGGAACTGCAATAGGGAAAAGGCATTCTCAGGGAGTAGCGGATACACCACTAGCATTATAAGGAGCTAAGATAAAGATTATTATCATGAACATTGATGGCCCAAAATATATCGAGCTTCTTGGGGAACCCCAAGAGGAAGGTATGATGAGCACAGCAGCAAGTTTTCCCTCAGTAAGAAACCAAGGTTTAATCGAACCAGTAGGAGCAAGGAAACACCCCAAAGGTGTAGCTAGCTGAACGTTGGCAGGGCGCACTACCGGTGCCAGCAGCAACGTGGAGACACACTAACACAACCACAGAACTTTGCCCCCAACTTGCGATGAGGTTGTCAATCTCACCGGTTTTGCTGAAAACAAAGGATTAAACATATCGAATGGAAGGAAGTAATAGTTTGCAGAAAGTAAACACAAAGCAGTAAACAGTTTGTAGATTGTATGTAAAAGAAAGGACCGGGGTCCATAGTTCACTAGAGGTGGCTCTCCTTAAGATAGATAACATGCTGGGTGAACAAATTACAGCAGGGCAATTGACAAACATCGAGAAAGCATACAAGCATATACTAATCATCTTGACTCCTTTGGAACTTGATTGGGCATTACAACATTATACATAGACCGCCATCCAACTGCATCTATGACTAATAATCCACCATCAGGTTATCATCCGAACCCCCTCCAGTATTAAGTTGCAAGCAACAGATTATTGCTTTACGAATTGCATGTAAAGTAACCAATACGATTGTTCTATAAACAAAGGATTGTTGTTTTCTCCCTAGTAGCAACAGCACATCTAGTACCTTAGAGATTTCTATCACTTCCCTAGATTACAAGAGGCATGAACCCACTATCGAGCATAAATACTAACTCTTGGAGTTGCTAGCATCTACTTGGCCAAGATAGCTACTAACAACGGAAAGCATGCAAGATCACAAATAACAAAGACATGATAGAATCAATAATCAATCTAAAATAGCATCTCAATATCTATCGGATCCCCGCAAACACAACATGTATGGATTACAAATAGATGATCTTGATCATGAACGGAGCTCACAAGATCTAGACATGAAAGCACAAAGGAGGAGAACCAGCCATCTAGCTACTACATGGACCCATAGTCTAGAGATGAACTACTCACGCATCACACCGGAGGCTTGCATGATGATGAAGAAGGCCTCCAGGGTGAATTCCCCTCTCCGACAGGGTGCCGGGAAGAGCTTCAGATCCCTCCTGATCTAGGGATGGAGATGACGGTGGCTACAGACTCTTTCGTGGATTTTTGATCGGGTACTTAGGGTTTTGGTCCCGAGCGCAATATATAGGCGGAAGGAGAGGCCGAGGGGGTGCTGGGGTCGGCCATACCACCCCCTAGCGCGGGCCAGGCCTGGCCGCGTGGCCAGGTGGTGTGGCCGGCCCCCAACCCTTCTCCGTCTCGTATTCTGGCTTCAGATGTCTTCCGAAAAAATAGGCACTTTGGCTTTTGTCCCGTCCAATTTCGAGAATATTCATTTTCTGACTTTCCTAGAACCAAAAACAACAGAAAACGGGCAGTTGGCACTATGGCTCTTGTTAATAGGTTAGTCCAAGAAATCATATGAAAAGTACTCCAAAGTGTGGACAAAACACAAGAAAGTAGATAAAACCAAGCATGGAACATCAAAAATTATAGATACATTTGCAATGTATCAACATCCCCAAGCTTAACTCCTGCTCGTCCTCGAGTAGGTAAGTGATAAAAAGAAAGAATAATTTTTGAGGTGACATGCACCATCAAAGACTCTATCAAAGTATTTGTAAAACATTCAAAGCTGGGATCATAGTACTTCAATCATAACATGAAAGACAAAGTTCTAGCAATAAGACAAAGAAACTATGTTGCAACATGAAAAGGCACAAACAAAAGGTTCATGAATAACAATGCTTTGCAAGACGTTTGTTTTTTTCACATAAAGAAAACATAGCATAATAGTATTCAGCTTGTCCCTCATAGAGTAGCAAATATAAATGCATAGGACACCTTCAAAGTTCATAAGAGTGACTAGATACAAATAGTTTAAAACAAGCAATATCAAGGTATGCATCAATCAACTAGTCTTGGGACAATGCACATAGAACTAAGAATGGCCACTATGCTCTCAAAGTAGGTGCATAAAGGTAGAAGGTGGAGACTCAATATATAAGTGGAAGAAAGGCCTTCATAGAAGGAAACAGGGATTCAAGTCTCATAAAGAGCTTCCAAAAATTATGGTACTTATAACTTTTAGCTCTCATTGCCCCTATCATAAGCATCTTGAAGTGATTAAGGTTAAAGTGGACAAACTATGGTGTACATGCTTGACGAAGTATAAGTTAGAAATCTCATGTCCCTTGAATATGAGGGCCGCTCCTCATGCTACTCAAGTTTAGTCACCGGTAAGTTCTTGTCATCGTAAGTACATATGTATCATAGAGAACCGCCAACGGGGTACCCCTTGCCCGATGATATGGAAGAATCCCCATATCAAAATGACAAGGCAAGCAGACAACGAGCATCTCAGCAATCTTATTATTTACCATGGGAATATGGTGCTTTTTTCTCTCTTTCCTCTTTTCATAATCTCTTTTTTTCTTTTTCTCTTTTTTCTCAATATAGGACTCTTTTTTTATAAGAAGAATGCTTCATAGATAGCTCATTATGGTTATGCTGCAGGTTTCCACCATGTCAACACGGATTAGACCAGCGGCCCAGGCGTTTCTCTAACACATATACATAACTCCATGGACTTACAAGATCCCCTTTCATTTCACACCGACGACATCCATAGACAAAAGAGCATGATATCAACTAGGTACAAAGTACCCATGCAATGTTGAAAGCGTTCCCCATGACAGCATGGTTCTGCTAATCCCCAACAAATAAGTGCAAGCATATACAACATAGATGACACAATGATTCAAGTTTACTAAGGGCAAGAAAAGTAAAGTGTGCCATCAAGTTCGTGAGAGCTTTAATCACTAGTTTTCCCATAACAAGTTTAATTTGGAAGGTAACCAAAAGCATGAATATACTTGGAATAGCATATGCTAATAGGTAGGTATGGTGTACTCTTTGGAATAACTTGGTTTAAGGAGTTGGATGCATGAGCGAAACTCATACTTGGTTACGGAGGCTAGCAAAAGACTGGGAGCGACAAACTAAGAGAGCAATAATGGCCATAATCATGCAGAGCGACAAAACATCATTGATCAAAGCATAAAGTGATACTACAAGTTGAAAACTAAAGGATCATAAAGGCTATGGTGACTTGAGATAGTCATAACATGGTGTGAGCATGTGCCAAGTCAATCCAAATAAAGCATCAAAGGAGAATACCACAATATTATGCTTTAATATGCTAAAACAACGCATGATTCATCCAAGGCACATTAAGCAATCTCAATTGTTTATAACAAGTCATGCTACAACAAAGAATACTAAGCATAAAGCCAAAACAATATCAAGCATGGCATGACAAAGCATAGGCCACAGTCAAAAACAAGCTCTCTTTACCACTTAAGCATGAACTTTCCTACTCTTTTCCAAACCAAACCAAACTATTTGAAAACCAATGTATGAAAGAGGGGGTCCAACCAATTTATTCAGAAAACTACGCAAACCAAGCAAACGAAAAACCAAAACAAAAACGAAAAAGAAGACGCTCCAAGAACAACATAACTGTGCATGAAACAATAAAAATGAAGCGTTTGGAAGAAACCTGGGATTTTTATTGATGAAGAGGGGGATGCCTTGGGCATACCTAAGCTTTGACGCTTGTACTTGTTGGATATTTCTTGGGGTGACACGCGTGGCATCCCCAAGCTTGAGCTTTAGTCCATCCTTCATCTCATTACTCATTCCTTCCATACACCTGAAATTTTTCCTTCATACAAAACTTCACAGAATCTTTATTAGCAACATTAGTGCACTCAAGATAATAGGTCTTAAAGTTCAGTTCTAACATCAATAAACTTCCATTAGAACACTAGATACTGAAGCACTTTCCTCAAAAAGCTCAATTCCCCAAAAGAATTCAAAAAGGAACCAACAAGAAGCAAATGCAGAAAATGGCAGAAATCTGTCAAAACAGACCAGCAGGTAAAGACGAATTTTTCGAAGACCTTCTGTTGCTCAAATCAAAAAGTGTTGAACTAACGGAAGTTAGATAACAACCTGGGGCAGAAGCACAAAAATTCACGCCTCAAAAGGACGTTCAGAGATTTTACACGAAGTTTTACGATCAAGCACAGAAATCTGTTTCGGGACAGCAACTTTCCCAATCATTACTTCTCTCTCATTAGAGGTTACTCTTGGCACAAAAAGCAAATAAAAGGGATAAGGAGCAGTTATTACTGAAGTAATAACTTCCAAGACTCATCTAAAACTTTTGGGTTATCTCCCAATAAGTACTTTTCTTTAACGCCTTTAAGTTAGGCATAAGAAGCAAGAAAAAGAATCAAGGGTTCTCAAATGAAGAAGCATTAAAACCAAATTTTGTTTTCATAGGAGAGGCAAAATAAATCTTCTCTCTCTTCTTAGGGAAGTGTTCTATACCTTTCTTGAGTGGGAGTTGATATTTAATGGTGCCTTCTTTCATATCAATAATGGCACCAATAGTTCAAAGAAAAGGTCTTCCCAAAGTAATAGGACAAGAAGCATTGCATTCAACATACAAAACATAGAAATCAGCGGGGACATAGGCATTGTTAACCATAGTAAGAACATCATTAATACTCCCCATGAGTTTCTTTTTAGCATTATCATCAAGTGGGATATTCAAATAACAATCTTCAAGTGGAGGCAAATTAAGCATATCATAAATCCTTCTAGGCATAATAGAAACACTACTATCAAGATCACATAGAGCTTTGAAATCAAAGTCATTCACTTTCATATTAATGATGGGTTCCCAACCATCTTCTTGTTTTATAGGAATATAAGTTTTATGTTTCATCTTTTCTTCTTTAATCTTTATGAGAGCATCAGTAATGTGTTTTGTAAAGGTCATGTTCATAGCACTAGCATTAGGACTTTTAGCAAGCTTTTGTAGGAACTTAATAACTTCAGAGATATTGCAACCATCAAGATCAAAATCAAATTTATCATCTAAAGTAGTAGAACTATTACTAGCCTCAACACTAGTGGTAGTGATAGTAGAAACACTAATGTTTCTAGCAAATTCATCTTCTTTCCCACTTAGCATGTAATTCAGCTAATAGTCTAACATTTTCATCAATTCTCACTTGTATGGCATTAGTAGCTGCAAAGGGATTATCATTAGTTTCAGGTTTAGCAGCCATTTTATTCAAAGAAGATTGAGCTTCAGCCAAAGATGCTATATTTCTTTCAGCATTAGAGAGTTTTTCCTCAATAGTTTTATTGAAAGCAGTTTGTTTACTAATAAAGTCTTTAAGCATAACTTCAAGTTTAGAGGGAGCACTCCTATTATTGTTGTAAGAATTTCCATAAGCATTACCATTGTTGGGAGGATATGGCTTATAATTGTTGTTACCAAAATTATTCCTATAAGCATTATTGCCAAAATTGTTATTTCTTATGAAGTTCACATCAACTTGCTCTTCTTGAGCAACCAAAGAAGCTAAAAGAACATTATTTGGATCAATATGGGCTTTCCCCTTAACAAGCATAGACATAATAACATCAATCTTATCACTCAAGGAGGAAGTTTCCTCAACAGAATTTACCTTCTTACCTTGTGGAGCTCTTTCAGTATGCCATTCAGAATAGTTAACCATCATATTTTATCCAGAAACTTTGTTGCAACACCCAAAGTAATGGTCATAAAGGTACCTCCAGCAGCAGAATCCAATAGGTTCCTTGAAGAATAGTTCAATCCTGCATAATTTTTTTGGATGATCATCCAAGCAGTCAGTCCATGAGTGGGACAATTCTTTACCAAAGGTTTCATTCTTTCCCAAGCTTGGGCAACATGTTCATTATCAGATTGTTTAAACTTCATTATTTCACTTCTCATAGATATAATCTTAGCAGGAGGATAGTATTTTCCAATGCAAGCATCTTTGCATTTAGTCCAAGAATCAATACTATTCCTAGTTAAGGAATTCAACCATTCTTTAGCTTTTCCTCTCAAAGAGAAAGGAAACAATTTCAGCTTAATAATATCACCATCTATATCCCTATGCTTTTGCATCTCACAAAGTTCAACAAAGTTATTTAGATGGGCAGCGGCATCTTCATTACTAATACCAGAAAATTGTTCTCTCATAACAAGATTGAGTAAAGCGGGTTTTATCTCAAAGAAAGTAGCTTCAGGGACAGGTGGAGCAATAGGTGTGCTCATCAAATCATTGTTGTTGGTGCTAGTGAAGTCACACAACTTAGTGTTTTCAAGGGTAGTCATTTTTTGTGTTTTTGATAAAGAAAGCAAACTTGTAAAACTATTTTTTGTGTGTTTTAGATAAAGAAATAAGCAAACTAAGCAAAAGTAAACTAAGCAAAACAAAAATAACAAAGTAAAGAGATTGATTATGAGGGACTCCCCTTGTGAAGATGTCCTTGACTCCTCGGCAACAGCGCCAGAAAAATAGCTTGATGGCCCAAAATATATCGAGCTCGTTGGGAACCCTAAGAGGAAGGTATGATGAGCACAACAGCAAGTTTTCCCTCAGTAAGAAACCAAGGTTTAATCGAACCAGTAGGAGCAAGGAAACACCCCAAAGGTGTAGCAGCAATGTGGAGACCTGCACAACACAACCACATAACTTTGCCTCCAACTTGCGATGAGGTTGTCAATCTCACCGGTTTTGCTGAAAACAAAGGATTAAACGTATCGAATGGAAGGAAGTAATAGTTTGCACAAAGTAAACACAAAGCAGTAAACAGTTTGTAGATTGTAGAAAGGACCGGGGTCCATAGTTCACTAGAGGTGGCTCTCCTTAAGATAGATAACATGTTGGGTAAACAAATTACAGCGGGGCAATTGACAAACATCGAGAAAGCATACAAGCATATACTAATCATCTTGACTCCTTTGGAACTTGATTGGGCATTACAACATTATACATAGACCACCATCCAACTGCATCTATGACTAATAATCCACCTTCAGGTTATCATCCGAACCCTCTCCAGTATTAAGTTACAAGCAACAGATTATTGCTTTATGAATTGTGTGTAAAGTAAACAATACGATTATTCTATGAACAAAAGATTGTTGTTTTCTCCCTAGTAGCAACATCACATCTAGTACCTTAGAGATTTCTGTCACTTCCCTAGATTACCAGAGGCATGAACCCACTATCGAGCATAAATACTAACTGTTGGAGTTGCTAGCATCTACTTGGCCAAGATAGCTACTAACAACGGAAAGCATGCAAGATCAAAAATAACAAAGACATGATAGAATCAATAATCAATCTGAAATAGCATCTCAATATCCATCGGATCCCCGCAAACACAACATGTATGGATTATAAATAGATGATCTTGATCATGAACGGAGCTCACAAGATCTAGACATGAAAGCACAAAGGAGGAGAACCAGCCATCTAGCTACTACATGGACCCGTAGTCCAGAGATGAACTACTCACGCATCACACCGGAGGCTTGCATGATGATGAAGAAGGCCTCCAGGGTGAATTCCCCTCTCTGGCAGGGTGCCGAGAAGAGCTTCAGATCCCTCCCGATCTAGGGATGGAGATGACGGTGGCTATAGACTCTTTCATGGATTTTTTGATCAGGTACTTAGGGTTTTGGTCCCGAGGGCAATATATAGGCGGAAGGAGAGGCCGAGGGGCTGCTGGGGTCAGCCAGAACACCCCCTGGTGCGGTCCAGGCCTGGCCGCGTGGCCAGGTGGTGTGGCCGGCCCCTAGCCCTTCTCCGTCTCGTATTCTGGCTTCAGATGTCTTCCGTAAAAATAGGCACTTTGGCTTTTGTCCCGTCCAATTCTAAGAATATTCATTTTCTGACTTTCCTAGAACCAAAAATAGCAGAAAACAGGCAGCTGGCACTTTGGCTCTTGTTAATAGGTTAGTCCAAGAAATCATATGAAAAGTACTCCGAAGTGTGGACAAAACACAAGAAAGTAGATAAAACCAAGCATGGAACATCAAAAATTATAGATACATTTGCAATGTATCAAACATTCTCAACTATGTATGTGTGGGAGGAACTCCGTATTTGGACAAATAGGCAGCAACCGCTGCTCACATCATCCTCATAGCCACAGCAGTCAGCAATCGACTCAATCGAATTACTGCGCTATTAAGAGACATAATCCCGTAGGACGTATCCCATGGCATGGATAGCGTTCCGTGAGTTTCTTCGGTTTCCCAAGATGATACATAAGGAGTGCCAACAACTTTATAGTCACTGTAAGTGTTAGCACACCTCCGTCTACCAACAAGTAGTTCCCTCTATCAAGTCCCCATGAGAGGAAAATATTGAGAGGTCGACTTCTCTCAACATCAAGATGAAGACAATCTAACACATGGTCACAACGATGAATATCATAATAAACTTTATCTTAGTTCAATCTCATACTAGGGCTTCTCCATCTCCCCAAGAACTAATGATCTACTCAGACATGGAGGCAGTCAACATCATGGCAATAACAATAGAATCTATCATAGATGAATAGTACTTGTATAAATCCACAACGAGTACGGAAATTACAACAAGATCTAGACAAGATGTAGATGGGGTGGATGGAGATGGTGGTAATGCAACGGTGGATGATGAAGATCGATGCCTTAGCCTCCCGGATCTGTGTAGGGCGAAGATGGATCCCCGATGGACGAGTTCCCCCTCCAGATGCCTTCCGGAGGTGAGGTTTTGGCGATTTCTGGGTGTTCTGTATGTCGTCTCCCCGATCCAGTTGCACGGGGTGAAACTATTTGATGAGGCGGTGGCGACGCCAACTATATGGCCGGAAAATTTATTCCCGCCGTATAGTTGGTCATTGAGCCGTCTGTATGTCTTGTTCGCTTCGGGTTTTCTTCTAGTATTATTAATAATTCTCAAATAAGCGATTTACGTTGTTTTTGCCTCCTTTTATCTTTAGTACAGCTGCTCCAACAATTGTGTCCATTGGATCCATCATCTGTCCTAATCCTGGTAAAAACAGACATAAAATATGCACGCGAGCGCCGTAAAATACCAAGATCCTACATCTACAATGCAAAATAATAGTGTAAAACATGATTCAAATATGCACTCGTCAACGGGCCGCCGCCGAGAGGTCGCGATCGAGCTCCTTGCCCATGGGCCACCACCGGGAGGTCGTGGTCAAGCTCCTCATCAAAAGGCCACCGCCGGGAGACGAGCCGATGCGGCCAGGACGCCGCTGGGGACTGATATGTTGGTAACGTATCTATAATTTTTGATGTTCCATGCTTGGTTTATGTCTACTTTCTTATGTTTTGTCCACACTTTGGAGTATTTTTATACACTTTCTTGGACTAACCTATTAACAAGATGCCACAGTGCCAGCTGCCTATTTTTTGCTGTTTTTGGTTCCAGGAAAGTCAAAAAATGAATATTCTCAGAATTGGACGGGACAAAAGCCAAAGTTGATATTTTACCGGAAGACTCACGGAGCCAGAAGACGAGATGGGGGGGGCCACAGGGCGGCCACACCACCCCTTGGCGCGGGCAGCCCTAGGCCATGCCAGGGCATGGTGTGGGCCCCCTGAAGGGTTTCGCAGCATAGTAAATCAAAATTTTCTACGGAAGCGAATAGAGGGAAAGCCAAGATCTAATCTAGGAGATGCAAACAACGAGAGAGATTGGATTAGATCTTCATACCCTTGAAGATTCGCACAGCGGAACGTTCGTCGGAACGTGGGTGATGTAGTCGTACTCGCTTCTCCTCCTCGCGATCCGATCCGATCTAGCACCACAAGTGGCGGTGCCTCCGTGAGATGCACACGTGCAACACCTCGACGTCTTATCCTTCCTCGGACCAGCAAGTATGGTGGAGAGATGGATTGGATCTACAACACGACGGCGTGGTGTATATGGTGGAGAATTTCTGCAGCAGGGCTTCGCCCACAAACAGTCGGGAGGGAGAGAGGAGGGCAGCAGGGTAACTAGGGTTTGGAGGAAGGTGTGTGGTTGGGGGGAGGGGGCGCACCAGCCCTCTATATATAGAGGGGGGGTGCGGCCAGCCCTTGCCCATCCTCCAAGCCTATCTCTAGTTTAAACAATTTAAACTCTCCCTTATCTAGAAATCCTATCTCTAGTTTAAACGAGTTTAAACTTATCTAGGATCGGCTGGGCCTTATGGGGACTTGTGCCCCTGGCCCAATGCGGCCAGGACACTCCCTCATAGGCCCATGCCCCCTCCCGGAAGGTGGGACCATGTTGGCCCCCTTCCGGAAGGTTCTAGAAGCTTCCGGTACAATACCGATTAACCCGGAACAATTCCGAACTCCAAAAACCGCACTGCCTTATATGAATCTTATTCTCCGGACCACTCCGGAACCTCTCGTGATGTCCCGGATCCCATCCGAGACTCCGAACAAAAAATTCATAAACCAAGTATCCAATCTATCCTAGCGTCGAGACACGTTAAGTGTGTGACCCTGCGGGTTCGAGAATATGCAGACATGATCTTCTATCAATAATCAACAGCGGTGCAGGCACCCATATTGACTCCACACATTCATCGATGATCATATCGGATGAACCACGATGCCGATTCAATCAATCCCATATATATATTCCCTTCGTCTCGCGATATTTTACTTGCCGAGATTCGATCGTGGTATCGTCATACCTAGTTCAATCTCGTTCACAAAGTACTTTACTCGTTCGTAATCCGATATCACTTTGTGATTAACTCCTTAACCACATGCTTGCAAGCGGTGTTGATATCGATCGAGTGGGCCCAAGTATATCTCCGACTTGGGAGGACAAATTCCATCTCGATACATACAACCCAAGATACTTTCCGATCACCTGAGAGACACCTTTATGATCACCCTCTCATAGGATGACGTTTGATGACCTCAAAGCTTTCTTCCGATACCAGGGAGTTGCATTATCTCATGGTCTAAGGAATACAATATTTGACATAGGAAAAGCTTCGCAAAGATGAACACAATGACATGATCTAATTGCTTCGCTTAGTTTGGTCATCCACCATATCATTCTCCCAATGATATGATCTCATTATCAATTGACAACTCATGTCTATGGTTAGGAAACCTTAACCATCATTGATCAATGAGCTAGTCCATAGAGGTGTACTAGGGACACGGTGTTGTTCACAAACCACACAAGTATTAAAGTTTCCGCTTAATACAATTCTAGCATGAAATATAAACTTTATCATGAACAAGAATTATAATAATAACATCTTTATTATTGCCTCTATGGCATAATTCCAGTCTCCCACTTGCACTAGAGTCGGTAATCTAGTTTACATCCGGCAACAATCTCACACCCATGGCAATCGAGGTGCTGATCATGTTTTACACGTGGAAGAGGTTTAGTCAATGGATCTGCGACATTCAGATCTGTATGTACTTTCGATCTTCAGATCTCCATCGCTATATAATCTCGGATTATATGAAACTTAGTTGATATGCTTGGTCTTTGGATGATATCTTGGTTCCTTAGCGAGTGCTATGGCGCCGGTGTTGTCACACAATATCTCCAGTGGGTCCAATGCACTTGGAACCGCCAAGCTTCGATGATGAAGTTTCGATCCAAACTCCTTCACTTGACGCCTGCGGCGACCATGTATTCCGCTTCTACAGAGATCCCGCGATCACGCTTTGCTTGCAGCTTCTCCAGCTCACAGCTCCTCCATTCAAAATATACACGTATCCTGTCTGAGATTTAGCATCATCCTTGTCGGTGTCGAAACTAGCATCGACGTAACCCTTTACGACGAGCTGTTCATCACCCCCATAGACTAAGAACATTTCTTTAGTCCTATTTAGGTACCTTAGGATGTTCTTCACGGCTGTCCAGTGTTCCACTCCTGGATCACTTTGATATCTGCTCGTCAAACTAAGAGCATTGGACACATCCGGTCTAGTACACAGCATGGCATACATGATGGAACCTATGGCCGAGGCATAAGGCACTTTGCTCATAGCTTCCCTATCATTTCATGGTGGACACCGAGCCTTGCTCAATATCTTACTCGACAACATAGGCCCTGAACCTTTCAATGCCTTATCCATTCTGAACCTTTTCAGAACTTTGTCTAGGTATGTACTCTGGCTTAAAGCTATCAGGCGTCTTTGTCTATCTCTATAGATTTTGATGCCCAATATATAAGCAGCTTCACCTAGGTCTTTCATTGAAAAACACTTGTTCAAATAGATTTCGTAGCAATTTGGAACAAATCCAAAGCTCTTGATCACTTGATCAAAACGAAGGTTCCAACTCCGAGATGCTTGCTTCAGTCCATAAATGGAACGCTGAAGTTTGCATACTTTATCAGCATCCTTAGGATCGACAAAACCTTCGGGTTGCATCATATACAACTCTTCATCAATGTTGCCATTGAGGAAAGCAGTCTTGACATCCATTTGCCATATTTCATAATCATGAAACGCAGCAATTGCTAATAAAATCCGAATGAACTTAAACATCGCTACGGGAGAGAAAGTCTCATCGTAGTCAACACCTTGAACTTGTCGAAAACCTTTCGCAACAAGCCGTGCTTTATAGACGGTAACATTACCATCCGCGTCCGTTTTCTTCTTGAAGATCCATTTGCACTCAACGGCCTTTCGGTCGCTAGGAGGGTCCACCAAAGTCCATACTTGGTTTTCGCTCATGGATCCCAATTCGGATTTCATGGCTTCTAGCCATTTCTCAGAGTCTAGGCTCATCATTGCTTCCTCATAGTTCGTAGGTTCACTGTCTTCTACTAACAAGACTGTCAAGACAGGGGTTGCTGTACCACTCAGAGGGGCACGCGACCTTGTCGACCGCTGCGGCGTCGATCAGATCGCGTCCAAAGCTTCATGATCCTTGTCATCGCTTCCTCTATTGTTGGTGCGGTGACCGGAACAATTTCAGGTGTGCGCTACTCTCCAATTCAAGAGAAGGTTCAATAACCTCGTCTAGCTCTACTTTCCTCCCACTCACTTCTTCGAGAGAAACTCCTTCTCAAGAAAGGAACCGTTCTTCATGACAAACACTTTGCCTTCGGTTACGTGATAGAAGGTATACCCAATAGTTTCCTTAGGGTATCCTATGAAGACGCATTTCTCGCTTTGGGTTCGAGCTTGTCCCATCAACTTCTTGACGTAAGCTTCGCATCCCCAAACTTTAAGAAACGACAACTTAGGTTTAGCACAAAACAATAGTTCATACGGTGTCGTCTCAACGGATTTAGATGGAGCCCTATTTAAAGTGAATGCAGCGGTTTCTAATGCATAACCCCAAAATGATAACGGCAAATCAGTACGAGACATCATCGATCGGACCATCTCTAATAGGGTTCGATTCCAGTGCTCAGACACACCATTGCTTGTTGTGGTGTTCCGGTGGCGTGAGTTGTGAAACGATTCCACTTGCTTTGAGATGCGTGAGAAAATCATAACTCAAATATTCGCCCCACGATCGGATCGTAGAAACTTAATCTTTCTGTTACGATGGTTCTCCACTTCATTCTGAAATTCTTTGAACTTTTCAAACGTTTCAGATTTATGTTTCATTAAATAGATATACCCATATCTACTTAAGTCATCTGTAAAAGTGAGAAAGTAGCGATATCCACCGCGCGTCGAAACACTCATCGGTCCGCATACATCGGTATGTATGATTTCCAACAAGTCCGTTGCTCGCTCCATCATACCGGAGAACGGGGTTTTGATCATCTTGCCCATGAGGCATGGTTCGCATGTGTCAAATGATTCAAAATCAAGAGACTCCAAAAGTCCATCAGAATGGAGTTTCTTCATGCGCTTTACACCAATATGACCTGAGCAGCGATTGCCACAAATAAGTAGTATTATCACTATCTACTTTGCATCTCTTAGCCTCAATGTTATGGATGTGTGTTTCATTCTTTTAGAGATTTAGAAGAAATAAACCATTCACAAGAGGTGCATGACCATAAAAGATGTTACTCATATAAATAGAACAACCATTATTCTCCGATTTAAATGAATAACCGTCTTGCAATAAACACGATCCAAAATAATGTTCATGCTCAACGCAGCACATAATAACATTTATTAAGGTTTAAAACTAATCCGAAGGTAAAACTAAGGAGAGCGTGCCGATGGCCATCACATCAACTCTTGATCCGTTGCCAACGCCAAGATCGTCACCTCATCCCTCGCAAGCCCGTCTATTCCGTAGCTCTGCTTCGAGTTACAAATGTTAGCAACTGAACCGTATCAAATACCCAGGCACTACAACGAGGGCTAGTAAGGAAAACATCAATAACATGTATATCAAATATACCTTTGGTGGTGTCAGCCTTCTTGTCCGCTAAGTACTTCGGACGGTTGCGCTTCCAGTGACCCTTGTCCTTGCAATAGAAGCACTCGATGTCCCGCTTAGGACCGGACTTGAGCTTCTTCTCGTGAGGGCAACGCACTTGCCGCCGCCTTTCTTGAAGGGCTTCTTTGCACCTTTACCTTTCTTAAAGGAGGGCTTGTTGACCATCAACACATGATTATCCTTCTTGATGTCCACCTCCGTAGCCTTCAGCTTTGCGAAGAGCTCGGTGATCGTATCAGTGGAACCAATCTGATTATGAGTCACTACAAAACTTTTGTAGCTGGGAGGAAGTGATTGCAGAACCCTATCAATCTTGAGCTCCTCTGGAATCTTGCAGTCCAGTTGCTCAAGGCGTTGAGTGTAGACTGACATCTTAATGGCGTGCTCACTAACGGAACTCCCTTCCTCCATCTTGCAGTTAAAGAACTTCTCGGAGATCTCATATCTCTCAGAACGGGCCTGAGTTTGAAACATGGTTTTCAACTCTTCGAGAATCTCAAAGGGCCCGGGATAGTTTTCAAAACGATTTTGAAGTTCCGGTTCCATAGCAAACAACATGGTGCTCTTAATCACTCCATAATCATCTTTGCCGATCGATGACAGCTTTCTCATCAATGCCGTAGCTTGCAGGGTACCTAACGCTTTCTCAAGGACATAGTCCTTTTGTCCTCGAATGTAATGATTCTCGATTGCGGAACCAATTGGTGAAGTTAGACCCATTGTTCTTAAGCTTTTCTTTCTCAGCAAAAACGTTGAAGTTGAAGTTGGACTTAGCCATTTGATCTACAATATTTGCAAGTACAAATTAGACTATGTTCATGATAACTAGTTCAACCTTTAATCAAATTACTAGATGAACTCCCACTAAATTCAACATCCCTCAAGTTGTTTAGTGAACACGATCCAAATTCACCACACCTAATCCGATCATCACGAGAAGAGATGTGGTTTCAATGGTGGACAATGAAGTGTCGATCATATCATTCATATGACTCATGCTTAACCTTTCGGTTCATGTGTTCCGAGGCCATGTCTGTACATGCTAGGCTCGTCAAGTTAGACCCAAGTATTTCCGCGTGTGCAAAACTGGCTTGCACCCATTGTATGTGAGCGTAGAGTCTATAGCACCCGATCATCACGTGATGCTTGGACACGACGAACTTCATAGCGGTGCATACTTGGGGAGAACAGTTTTTATCTTGATCTTTAAGTGAGGAATCATCTTATAATGCTACCGTCGCGATCTAAGCATGATAAGATACATAAAAGGATAAACATCACATGCATATAACTTTATGTGACATGGTATAGCCAATCTTCGCGCAATGATCTCCATCTTGTGCGTTCCGGCATGATCTCCATCACTCCACCATGATTGCCTCCACCACGAATAGCAACTACAACTATTGCTAACTACTTAGCGATAAAGTAAAGCTATTACATGGCGTATAAGAAGTTGACTCGCAGGTCATACACAATTATAAAGATAACCATACGGCTCCTGCCGGTTGTGTACTCATCGATATGCAAGTCGTGAAACATTACAAAACATGATCATCGCATACAATATACACATCACATCTTGGGCCATACCATATCATAGAAAACACTCCCTGCAAAAACAAGTTAGACGCCTCTACTTTGTTGTTGCATGTTTTACGTGGCTTATGGGAGTAGATGCTAAGAACGATTCTTACCTACGGAAAGCCACAACGGTGATATTATGGTTGCCAAACTCCGTGTTAATCCCATGACAACTATAGTTAGAGAAACCGACATCCACCGCATGTATGGTACAAGCCACACGTCAAGTGCGAGCCGGTCTCATGACGACGTCGGCGTAAGGTTGGCCTGGACCGCTTCAATCTCACTATCCGCGCCATAAGAAGAACACAAACAAGAGGCTTGCAACAGAAAACATCAACGCCCAACAACCATGTTGCGTTCTACTCGTGAAACACATCTACGCATAGATCTAGCTCGATACCATGAAGGGTTTGCAGCATAGTAAATCAAAATTTTCATGAAGCGAATAGAGGAAAGCCAAGATCTAATCTAGGAGATGCAAACAACGAGAGAGATTGGATTAGATCTTCATACCCTTGAAGATTCGCAGTGAGCGTTAAATCCGGAACGTGGGTGATGTAGTCGTACTCGCTTCTCCTCCTCGCGATCCGATCTAGCACCACAAGTGGCGGTGCCTCCGTGAGATGCACACGTGCAGCACCTCGACGTCTTCTCCTTCCTCGGACCAGCAAGTATGGTGGAGATATGGATTGGATCTACAACACGACGGCGTGGTGTATATGGTGGAGAATTTCTGCAGCAGGGCTTCGCCTACAAACAGTCGGGAGGGAGAGAGGAGGGCAGCAGGGTAACTAGGGTTTGGAGGAAGGTGTGTGGTTGGGGAAAGGGGGCGCACCAGCCCTCTATATATAGAGGGGGGGTGCGGCCAGCCCTTGCCCATCCTCCAAGCCTATCTCTAGTTTAAACAATTTAAACTCTCCCTTATCTAGAAATCCTATCTCTAGTTTAAACGAGTTTAAACTTATCTAGGATCGGCTGGGCCCTATGGGGCCTTGTGCCCCTGGCCCAATGCGGCCAGGACACTCCCTCATAGGCCCATGCCCCCTCCCGAAAGGTGGGACCACGTTGGCCCCCTTCCGGAAGGTTCTAGAAGCTTCCGGTACAATACCGATTAACCCGGAACAATTCCGAACTCCAAAAACCGCACTGCCTTATATGAATCTTATTCTCTGGACCACTCCGGAACCTCTCGTGATGTCCCGGATCCCATCCGAGACTCCGAACAAAAAATTCATAAACCAAGTATCCAATCTATCCTAGCGTCGAGACACGTTAAGTGTGTGACCTGGTTCGAGAATATGCGACATGATCTTCTATCAATAATCAACAGGGTGCAGGCACCCATATTGACTCCCACACATTCATCGATGATCATATCGGATGAACCACGATGCCAGGATTCAATCAATCCCATATATATATTCCCTTCGTCTCGCGATATTTTACTTGCCCGAGATTCGATCGTCGGTATCGTCATACCTAGTTCAATCTCGTTCACAGCAAGTACTTTACTCGTTCCGTAATCCGATATCACTTTGTGATTAACTCCTTAACCACATGCTTGCAAGCGGTGTTGATATCGATCACCGAGTGGGCCCGAAGTATATCTCTCCGACTTGGGAGGGACAAATTCCATCTCGATACATACAACCCAACAGATACTTTCCGATCACCTGAGAGACACCTTTATGATCACCCTCTCATAGGATGACGTTTGATGACCTCAAAGCTTTCTTCCGATACCAGGGAGTTGCATTATCTCATGGTCTAAGGAATACAATATTTGACATAGGAAAAGCTTCGCAAAGATGAACACAATGACACGATCTAATTGCTTCGCTTAGTTTGGTCTCATCCACCATATCATTCTCCCAATGATATGATCTCATTATCAATTGACAACTCATGTCTAT
Organism: Avena insularis; assembly: GCA_023614405.1. Classification (NCBI taxonomy): domain Eukaryota; kingdom Viridiplantae; phylum Streptophyta; class Magnoliopsida; order Poales; family Poaceae; genus Avena; species Avena insularis. The sequence continues at coordinate 404,606,020 of CM042684.1, forward strand.
GGTTAGGAAACCTTAACCATCATTGATCAATGAGCTAGTCCATAGAGGCGTACTAGGGACACGGTGTTGTTCACAAACCACACAAGTATTAAAGTTTCCGCTTAATACAATTCTAGCATGGAATATAAACTTTATCATGAACAAGAATTATAATAATAACATCTTTATTATTGCCTCTAGGGCATAATTCCAACACCCCCTGGCCGGCCACCGACCTTGCCCCTTCGCCTATAAGAAGCCCCTGGGACGAAAACCCTAAATCGACCAGCCTCCAGCCACGAAAAGTTCCGCAGCACCGCCGCCACCGAAGGGGAGATTCGGGGGACGGAAAGTCTCTGTTCCGGCACCCTACCGGGATAGGGAAGTGCCCCCGAAGCCATCTCCATCGATCTCCACCACCATCTCCATCGCCGTTGCTGATTCCCATGATGATGAGGGAGTAGTTCTTCCTCGAGGCTAAGGGCTCTACCGGTAGCTATGTGTTCATCTCTCTCTCTATGCATGATCATATTGTGATCATGATCTTTGTAATCAAGTAGATCTACCTTGCTACTCAAGTGCTTTAATAGATCTCTGCTCTCCTCATGTGTGTGAAAGTGACAGCGTTCACACCATGGTAGCACTTAGGCTAGAGATTACAAATACTTGTTATGAGTTATATTTGGAGTTGGATGTTTCTATGAAATTGTGGTGTTTGTTGGAACCATCTAGAGCTCAAGGTGACAGTGTGGGGTTATCTAGATGGGAAAAGCGAACTTTGAGGAGTGCTGTTATAGCCCTACCTGGATTAGAGTGTCCAATCGGAGAGTAGTTCAGAGTAGTATCATAAAGAGATGATATTTATATGAGAGTGTTCACTAGTGAAAGTATGATCCTAGGCCTTGTTTCTAAGCATTGAAACACCATTTGCAACTAGATCTTACATGTTTGCTTGCTTCCATCTTTATTTTAGATTGCCTTTAGTCTCTTCCTACCCATCAAGCTCTTTTCTAGCACCGTTGTCTTATATCCATACCACTTGTATTTCACTATCTCTTCGCTGAACTAGTGCACCTATACACCTGACAAGTGTATTGGATGTGTTGGGGACACAAGAGACTTCTTGTATCTTGATTGCATGGTTGCTTGAGAGGGATACCTTTGACCACTTCCTCCCTGAGTTCGATAAACCTTAGGTGATCCACTTAAGGGAAAACTTGCTGCTGTTCTACAAACCTCTGCACTTGGAGGCCCAACAACTGTCTACAAGAATAGAAGTGCGTAGACATCAGGGACAGTGATAGGAGCCATCGCCACGCGCCTTCGTCAGCGTCTCTGCGCATACGCCGCCAGGAGACCGAGCTCCTCCTTCCCCACCGCCAGGAGAGCGAGCTCTGATGAGGACGCACGCTGCTAGGAGCTCAATAGGCCTGCAACGGACAAGGCAAGGAGAGGCCACGCGTGCCACCAGAACCTCAATAGGTACGAGGACAAGGATGGTGGAGCTCGTTGGGGACAACAACGAGGGCAGAGGAGCTCATCGGGGATGACGACAAGGGCAATGGAGCTTGGACGGGGACGACAACGATGGCGTGATCGGACGAGGACGGTGCCGCTCGAGTCGGGAAGGGGCTGCACATCGTGCGAGGAGGGGTGAAATGAGGGTGTGGGCCGTCGACACCTATCAGGCTGGAGCGTTGGCGTGGGACGAGCTCATCACTGCCCGGTAGCGAAGCTCGATTCTAGCTTCCCAACTGGGCAGGGCTGAGGGGGCTTTTTCGCATGAGGTGGACACTACCCGTTAGAGCCGATCCGACCTAACAAACAACAAAACATGGGATGGTGTCAGAATATCTGGGTTGCCAAACACACCCGTAATACCTAGGGTTATATGTGTGTATTTGTGGTATCTGATCCGCAGAGCTCCAACTTAATAGCCATATATAGGCTTCAAACAAGTTTTGGGTCCAATGTTCTAATAGTAATGTAACACTCCGTCCACTTGGCCCGGGAGGTGTCACTCCTGGCAGCTTAATAGGATATCTAGACTGGCCCCACAGACCAACACTAGTCTTTTCTGTGCACTTTGTCCTCACTGCACACCCAAGCACTTCACTTGGTCACCCCACCCATCATAGAATTGCTCTAGGCCAATCACGCTTAACCTTAGAGTTCTTTTCGATTGAGCTTCTGGAAAAGAAGTTGCAACTTTTTAGTATGAGTATTCTATCAATCCTATTAAGCCATGTGCCTGGTCTCACATACACCCACCCTTTAGAAGATCGATGCCCTCATCGATCAAGCACACCCTAGGAACGTTCCCTCTTGGCACGCGTCTGTGCGTCCAGTGCCAGCACATGTGTCATACCGTGTCCACTCCAGGCCACACACGCCATGCTCCACTTGTCCCGCCACTAACCCGCACACACCCGTTTAACCGCGAGGATCGGCTCTGATACCACTTGTAACACCTCGTGCATTGGGTCTGGGGGTGTCACTCCTGACAGCTTAATAGGATATCTAGACTGGCCCCACAGATCAACACTAGTCTTTTCTGCGCACTTTGTCCTCACTCGTGCACACCCGGTACCCACTTTCCAGTCGATCACCCATCCTATAATTGCTCTAGACCAAGCACGCTTAACATTAGAGTTCTTTTCGAATGAGCTTCCGAAAAAAAAGTTGCAACTTGTTAGTATGAGTATTCTATCAATCCTATTAAGCCATGTGCCTGCTCTCACGAGTAAATATCATTAGAATGGACACTTTGTCTTTTAAAATGTATTTCTCAAAGTGCAGAAAGACCATATGTTTTGATGTGTGCTTGATATTGACTAGCAATTGAGTAGAAGAAATGTTATACTACATCTATATGAAAATAAGTGATTTTGATTTGGTTAGATTTACATGTATCTCTGTCCGGAAATAAGTGACTTGGGTCTGTCTAGATTTATATGTATCTAACTAGACAAATTTAAGTCACTTATTTTCAGACAGAAGGAGTATTTTTATTGTGTGTACACATGTACACTACGTATGACATCAGTTTAAGCTATGATGGAAAGTGGGGCATATCTTATTTTGATCATTAATGTGTATACCAAAACATGATTTCCATTTCTAAAAGAAAAAGATTTATATATTTAGATTTACCTAGCCTTGTTTTTAAATACTCCCCCAGTTTAGAAATAACTGACTTGGATTTGTCTAAGTTTGTATGTATCTAGAATGTTTTAGTGTATAGATACATTCGAATTTAGACAAATCAAAGTCAGTTATTTCTAGAAAAAGGAATGAGTAGTATATTGCTGGATTAGGAAAGTGCCTTGCTCTTACTGCTTAAGAGCATCTCCACTCGTTGGGCGTTCCCAGGCCGAAATCCGGCGCTATTTAGCGCCGGACGGAACTAGTTTTTGTCCTGGAACGTCCAGTTTCCCACCCGTGTTTCCAGGCCAAGTTCCCACGTCGGCGTGTTTTCGCCCAAATTCAGCTCAAATTCGACCAGTTTTCAGCATATTTCGGCATAATATGAATACAAAGCAATGTTCGTCATAGTTCGGCATGAAATTAACAATAGTTCGGCATTAAACTAAACATAGTTCGGCAAACAATGAAAATACAACATATTTCGGTCTAGTTCGGCCAGTTCATGCTAGGTATCTATGTGTTGCCCCTGCGTGTCCGTAGGTGCTCAATCAGATCATCCTGCAGGTGTTGATGCACTAACGGGGCTCGGATCTCCTGACGCATGGCGATGAAGGTAGCCTAGGTTGGCGGCACCTAGTGATCAGGCTGTGCAAGAGGTCCCTGTCTGTAGTATGGCTCGTTCTGCTCGACCAAACTCACTGGGTCCTTTCTCTCATCCTCTATGATCATATTGTGCCATGTTACACAACAATTCATCACTTCCCAATATGATCTTTTGACTAGGTCATAGCAGGAAACCAGACAACTACGAACCTCTGTTGGAGCACACCAAATGCTTGTTCCACGTCCTTCCTGTAAGCTTCCTGTTCCTTGGCATATTGAGAATGCTAGGGGAGTATCGGGTTTGAGATAGTCTTCACCAATGTTGGCCATCTTGGATAGATGCTATCTGCAAGATAGTATCCCTTATTATAGTGGTGCCCATTGATCTCAAATTCCAAGGGGGGAGCATATGACCCTCAACAAGCTTGGCAAAGACATTTGAGGAGTTAAGAACGTTGATGTTGTTATTCGATCATGCCATGCCAAAGAAGGAGTGCCAAATCGAAAGATCATGTGTAGCAACTGCCTCGAGTATCACAATGCAACCTCCTTTGTGACCTTTGTACATCCCCTGCCATGCAAATGGACAATTCTTCCAGTGCTAATGCATGCAGCATATGCTTTCAAGCATCCCAGGGAATCCTTTACTTTCATTGACTGCGAGGATCCGAGCAGTGTCTTCAGCTGTGGATGTTCTCAAGTATTGTGGCCCAAACACTGCAATCACTGCCCTGCAGAACCTGTACAAGCAATCAATGGCGGTGGACTCGGCCATGCGGAAATAGTCATCAACACTGTCACCTGGCGCTCCGTATGCAAGCAACCTCATCGCCACTATGCACTTTTGAAGTGAGGAAAACCCAACCATGCCGGTGCAGTCCTTCTTGCACACGAAATAGGGGTCAAACTCCTGGATGGCATGCACGATCTTGAGGAAGAGCTTTCGGCTCATCTTGAAACGACGTCGAAACATGACCTCTTCGTGCAACGGCTTGTCGGCGAAGTAGTCGGCATACAACATGCAGTAGCCCTCCATCCTCTGCCTTGCTTTGCACTTCCGGTGACCCTTCGTCGAGCCTCCACGCTCCACGCCCGCCGCATACATGTCTGATCGTGCATATGTACAACAAAAGGTAGAGGCGAGGATTTGCACATTCTCTACATCTTCGGCGGCTGCGACATTCTCTTCCTCCAGCAACACGGCGAATAGCTCCTCATCGTCGAAGTCCATGGCCGAAGGGGCAAAACGCTGAACACTTGGCGGGCGAGGTGGCGGAAGCTCAAAGCGTGGCTGAGCTACAGCGAAAGGTGGCCTAGGCTGCAGGGGAAAGGTACGGCGGTGGCGGCGGACCTATCTGAGCGCGACGCTTGAATCGGTGAGTCACGGTGCAAGCATGGCGGCAGCGATTGGATCGCCGCAGAGAGGGCGATCGTGGTAGGAAATGGGATGTCTCGCCGACAGGGCTGGCCCACCCTCGTTTTCGCTTCATACGGCGTTCCCAGGGCGTTCTCGATGTCCCGGGATCGGTCTGGGAACTCCGGACGAAAGTTGGCCTAAATCCGGACGAAACCGGCGTCCTAGAAATGCGACTGGGCAAAAAATCATCGTCCGGACGAAAAAAACGTCCTGGGAGCGGTGTCCTGGGAACCCGAGTGAAGATGCTCTAAGGAAAGAGTAACTAGAACATACGGTTTTTTAAAGTCTACTAGAACATTCGTACGTTTGAATAGTGTAAGTATTATAATCATAGTATCATGCTTATGATACTAGTATACGATACTATCTCTATAATGCATGGTATTATATGGTAGTACCATAGTAGTACTATATTTAACGATTTGTAAAATCTCAATGTAAAATTATGTATAAGATTTACATGTATTACGATTTTTAGTTTTACGTGCTACGATACGGTATCTATGATACTCTAACCCTCTCTTTATTCATTAATTGTTGTACCACATTAGATTTTTGCTAATATAGCATACATGATACTAATTATGATACTCCCACTAGGGCTAGCCTCAGTAACCAGGCTCCAGAGGGCTTCACTTAGGGATGGCAATGGTGCCCGAAACCCGTAAACCCGACGGGTACCCCGCCTTAAACGGAGAGGGTTTGGTAAAAAGTTAGACACGCCAAGTCTAATGGGGTGGGTCTAGAGATGACAAACCCATAACCGCAGACCCGCTCTAAGCCATAATCCTATCCCTAATAATCCTATATGTAACCCCATATCTCACATGGCCATGCATGCACACAACACACATCACATGCACGCGATGGAATATGTAGTCCTGGAGACAACACATGCATGCACGCGTCTATTTTCACCAACCGCGTCCCTATATCTCATTGCTTTCTTCCCGCATGCACTAGTATCGCTCTCGTCTCATGCGCTGCTAGCGGGTACCCGTTGGGACCCTGAATCTGACCGGGTTACGGATCTTTAAAAAATTAGATCAACTAATTAAACCAGACGGGTATGAGATAACGGACCCGGCCCGATCCCGGCAGGTGCCATCCCTAGCTTCACTCCAAGTCCAAAGTCCAGCTGCCACGACTCACTGGGTTTCACGATCTAACGTGTCACTTTCCATCTCCACGCAGCCCGCACCCGCAGCGCCACACCTGGTCCTACACGTGGAACCCACCCAGAATAGCACGTCCAATCAATACCCAAAGTTACACATTAAAATACTGCAAGTGGAGGCAGAGTTTGCTTCGGGACCAAGTCTCGCGAAGTTTCCGCGCGCACCACGGCACTGCTCACGTCACGCGCCCGCCGCTTCCCCATCCACGCACCGCGTCGCCGTGAACCGCGTCGCTTACACGTGGGTCCCGGACGCGCTAGACCGTGCCCGAGTGACCTAGATATTTCCGTGGGGCAGGACCACGAGGTGTCCAGAATCCGGCTATATATTGGTGCGGCACCACGAGACTCTGGGTTTCCGACTTTTCTTTCTCCTCTCCTCTCCTCCTCTACAACTCTCTCGATCTCGAGATCGACACCGACCGCGAAGAAAAATAGGCGACGAGAAGATAGCGAACCCTAGAGCCGAGGCGATCTTCGGATCCACCATGACGGTAAATCAGATGGAGGCAGCTGCTGCTGCTGCGGCGGCGGCGGCGGCTCTGTCCGCCCCATACCAGATCCCCTACGAGGTCCCGGCGCTCGAGCCTGGAAGGTGAGATCTTTTTCTCCGCAATCTCTTCTTCTGTTAGGGTTTACCTGTACTGTTTTTTAGGGGTTTCGAAGTTGCTGGGGGATAAGGTCCCGGGACTGTTCAATTCTTCGGTGGTTGGTACGTTTCGGGGTCTGAGAGTTGGGGATCTTGGGATTCGTGGTTGAATCGGTGGTATTTGGCCAGTCCCGAGTGCTTCTGTTGTAGGAATTTTGCGATTAGGGTTTCAGATTAGGTTGGTGTCGCTTACAATTGGGTGTTCCTCCTTTGTCTGGTTTAATTGTTCGGAACTAGTGATGAGGGCACACTTGGGGGTTGTTCATAATTGGTGATGAGTACACAATTGGGGAATCAGTGTCATGGTCCTTCGAATTGGGTGCTGCTGTGAGTGACCCGTGCTGTGTGAGATTGAAATAAGGCTTGTAATTTGGGGGTGGTTGTGTACTTCAACTTGATTCTAGGTGTTGCCTTATGATAGTATCATACTATGTTGGATCAGGGTAATTACATAGTTCAGTACTTCTGTTTGAGCTTTGCTTGGCAGGATTTTGGTAGAAGAAGTTAAATTGATGATTGTTTTGTCGTAGCTAGCAGCAAAATTGTTAACTTTAGTCAGGACCATCTCCACAGAACCGTTTGTGCAATTGTTTGTTCATGGGACCTGTTCCTTTCCTGGTTTAGGATCAGTCTGTGTCTAACTTCAATCAGTCAATTCCAACAGAAACGTGTATTGTTCAGTTCTAGGATCGTTCTAACCTGTTCTGTGTTGGTTGTCTCAACTTGTTGATGTATTCTGTTGTCAAATTGTTGTCTTGTTGTCAGTTTTCTTAGCTTATCCAGTCTCTGATATGTGTTGTCCCTGTTTGTCTTGTCTTTTCGGTAACTAGAACATGTGGAGCAGAGGAAAGTACCCGGAGTCATGTTCTCGTCAAATCAATAGGTATGATGCTTTGATCACTCCTGCAAACAAAAACATGAACTATGACTGAGATGGGTACCTCGCGTTCGACACTTGAAAAAGACAGCACAAATAACTGTGTTTGTGTTCCAGCAGGAAGCAGTGCTCTTCCCTGTAATGAATATGCACTCTTGGCGCAGCAAAACCCCAAGGGAGATGCGCTGCCAGTGGCTGCCTCTATTCTGCGGTGTGCTTTAACTGTTCTATGTCTGGCTGCTCTATTCCTTATAGAGCATGTGAGCTATGACTTCCGAGTTTTAGCTGACCTTTGGCCAGTTATGCTTGAACGTTCTAATAGTTGTTAACTGAGTTCTTCAAACTGTGGTCTTTCTGTTGGTCTATGGTATCACTTCCTGTGGAGGTGGTCTTAAACTGACTTTAAGTGCTGTTAAAACAGTTATGCAGTTATAACACGGTGTTAACCTTGCCTACAGGTCTCAGGGTTTTTAACTTGTAGAATAAAAACAGGCCGCTTTATTTTCTTTATTCATTTGTAGTAGTGGCACGGTCTCGGTTAATGGTTGCTAAATAACAGATGTGAATATTGACATGGTAATCATATTTCGCGGAATGATGTGTCTGTAGACAAGTTCATGCATCTCCTTGACTGACCTACATGTTCTGTGGAGATGGTATTTTAGTTGACCCTAATTTTATTTAGTCACTTGTACTGAGTGTTTCTGCGGAGATGGTTGTCTTATAGCTGTAGCACCTTTGATCATTTTGTATCTTTTCTTTGTTTGATTTGATCCTTATGCTTGAATGGATGAATGATATGCTATAAAGAGAATTAAGTACTAACTGCTTCTCCATGTTATGCAGGAAAAAGCGACCTCGGAGATCACGTGATGGCCCTAATTCTGTCTCTGAGACGATCAGGCGATGGAAAGAAGTCAACCAACAGCTGGAGAGTGATCCAGCAAGCACAAAGCGGGCGAGGAGGCCACCTGCAAAGGGTTCAAAGAAGGGCTGCATGCAGGGGAAAGGTGGACCTGAGAATACACAGTGTGGGTTCCGTGGTGTAAGGCAACGTACATGGGGCAAGTGGGTTGCGGAAATCAGGGAGCCGAATCGGGTCAGCAGGCTCTGGTTGGGAACCTTCCCTACTGCCGAAGTAGCAGCTCGTGCTTATGATGAGGCAGCCATTGCCATGTATGGTCCACTGGCCCGTACCAACTTCCCCCTGCAGGATGGACAAACTCCTGCTGTGGCTGTATCAGCTGCTGCTCAAGGTGTTCTACCTGGTTCAACATCATGCGAGTCTACTACAACATCCAATCACTCGTATATCGTGCCTTCCTCGCAAGATATGCTTCAACCTCATGAGGCTTCAAGTCCACTGAAGGCCCAAACTGAAGTGGTGGAATCTGTCATCTCTGACTGCAACCATCAACAGTCTTTTCCTGAAGCTGGATCAAGTACTACGAGGAGCACATCTGAGGAGGAGGTTTTTGAGCCATTGGAGCCAATTTCCAGTCTGCCAGATTGGGAAGATGAGGGCTTCGATATTGAGGAGCTGTTGAGAATGATGGAAGCCGACCCAGTGGAAGTTGAGCCGGCAACCACGGGCTCATGGAACGAATGCCAGGACGGAGCCGACACTCGCGCAGAGATTGTTCAACAGGAACCCCTGTACCTGGATGGCGTGGATCCAACCATGCTGGAGGGCATGCTGCATTCGGCTGAGCCCTTGCCAGTGTGGATATCAGAGGACCGGGCAATGTACAACCCTGGCTTGTATGATGCTGAACTAAGCGAGTTCTTCGAGGGGTTGTGATTCCTTCCAGCGGCCAAACCAAGTTGGTGTTTGGTCCTCTGCTGAGCTCATCTGCCATACACATCGGCGTTGCTTCTGTTCCATTGAAAAGATCAAACAGTCAGCCGGATTGGATTCCTTTGCAGAACTAATAAGCTCCTAAAGCTAGATTTTTGTGCTTTGTTTTTAGTTCTGTTAGGCGATGAAACTTCTATGTTTCAAGAAAAATTCGTGTATGATTATCTTTGGATAAGAAGTAAAATGAGAAGAAAATTGTGAATGTCTGTTTGTTATGTTCATGTTAATTTCTCAAGTTCTATTTATGTCAATCTGTTTAGATAATATACTCCCTCTGTCTCGGTTTACAGGGTCCAATTTGGCTTGCATCATGACCAACCCAATCTTCTATTGGGCTAGAAAATCTCTACCAAACCTCCAATCAGCTCCACTCTTGATTTAATAGGACTACTAACAAACTCTTCATGCGAAATGGGATATACCGGGATTTTGATTTTCTAGACAGTTAAGTGTCCGTGCGTTGCTATGTGTATAAATATTTGAATGGTTTTACCTTAATCATATAAATATTCGAATGGTTTTACCTTAATCATGTCAAAAAATGTGAGGATTCTCGTGCATACAATGCAACAGCGTCTTCTTTTCTACTTTAATTCATGTCATGAACGTCAAGCGGCAGTCTCTTCCTCTTTCTTTCCTTCGGCGTTAAATAATTTGAAATACTCATTATGCTTGCTAATGGATTCCTAAATTACAGAAACTTGTGCAGCTACTCTTATACTACAATGTCAGATGACCCTTAGATCTACGTTCTCCATCTTTGCCAAATTATTACAGTTCTCGAACCGTCTGATAAGCTCCAAGGATCTATCCAAGATAACAAAAATTATCTCCATGAAATTTACCATGATTGAAATTATATAGCAAGCTAGCACTACATGTCCACATGTCAACAATATACACGTGGACATTCATGGTTCCAAATACATATATGCATAAACATCCAACCAATTATCTCTTATTAAAGCAATTGAATAATTTTGCAGGATAGGCGCACTTCAAGCGCTAGTGACATTGTTACTGATTAACATTTTTAAGTCTAGGCAAAGATTGATGGTGTAAACTTGTACTGCTTAACATAGTTTATAAAGAAAGCATAAATTTGACAATGAAATATTAAACTGACCGTTGTATACCAGAACCTGATGACGCCCACTGATAGAAAAATATTTTAAGTGATGTATCATCAGAAAATAATACATCTGAGATCTCACAAATGCTCGAAGGAGCAGTTGAGTATATAACAACAAAATAGCATCCATGGCCTCAAATGCGTTAATTTTTACCAACTGTATTACAATCAAGGTAAAGCGACCAGAAATATTTTAGAAAAGATAACTAACACCAAAACCATGAATGCACATATACGCCCAATCTTCCAGAATCCAGAAGAAAGTACCTTCCTTATTTTCTCGCTGTGCCATTGAAATATTGAACATTTCTTTGCTAAATAGCATGGTATTTTGCAGGGAATAGCACGCTTCACCAAACCTTTGAAATCTAAAAAATATTGTTGAAGTATTGTCTCGTGTTCAAATAGACTTTGTGTCTTCACGACAACCTGGAACAATCAACAATAAGTGAAAATGAAGTTGGCAATATGTATGCAGTCAATCGACAATAGACTTTGTGCTCAACTCTCATTCTCGTGTTCACATCACATCTCATCCTCGGGAGCGGCGGCAGCTCTCGCGAGGGGTGTTTGTTTTCGGTGTTTGGTCTTAGTAACCATAGGTGGTACTTTTGATCATTGGCAAGCCAACAATAAGTTGGAGAAGCTGAAAGAAAATTCAGGAAGCTCACAAGAACAAACTGATTGCAAGGTAGAGATGTTGAGCTTTCTACTTTAGACATACAAATTACTTGGCAATTGACAATAATGCTCTAATTGACAATAATCTGATGTACACATTTAGTTAGTTGAAAGAAATGGTCATTCTCACAAATTTTAAGTTGTCAGGGCTAGAGATAACAGACCTATAATCAGCCCGCAAAGCAATGGAATTCATTCCATAGAAGCAAACATAAGTTCATTCTAGGTGCCACACCTGAATATAGATCATTACCTAATTGGAACAATCAAATTTGCACCATCAAACCTAATAATATATTGCTTTAATAATCACTGACATACCACACATCCCAATTGAGACCGATCGGTAGCCTAGGCAGGTCCCCGCTCCTCGGTCGCTCCCATGCGACTTGGGAACAGAAACCCTAACCCTCCCCGCGCCTCCCACCTCCTCCCTCCCCCCTCCGGCATGCGGGGGCCTGAGCGGGACGGAGCCCTCCTTGGCATCATGCGACTCAGTGGGGGCGGCCAGGACCTGGCACAGCGGCGGCCGGCGTCAGGGTCAGCCTCGCACGCAGATGAAGGCGGCATCGACTATTGGGCTCGCGGCTGCTACAGCCTCTCGGCGGCGGCGGCGACGGCGGACCGTCCGCTGCTCCTGTAGCTCTCAGGAGGTGTAGGCGGCCTGTACGCTGCTCCTGCAGCTCTCAGGAGGCGGCGCGGTCTATGGTGGTGGTGTGGTGGTGCCGAGCGGCGGGGCAACACGGAAATGGCAGCCAGGAAGTGCGCCGCCGGCCAAGATCTGGGCCCTGCGGGGCCCATCTGGGCATGGTCGGGCCTGTTGTGCTAGCCTATCGTCCTATAGAGTTGGACATGGTGGCATAGTTGGAGCAGGTTGGTAGCAGCGACGCAGCCTACGTGCTGCAGCGTGGCGGCGGAGACTTCACGGGCCCGACCCGGCACGGCTGGGCCTGTCTAGGCCTGGTGTGTCTCTACGGCCGTGCCCGGTCGGCAATCTCCAACGACAATGGAGGACAGTTCTCCTCCAGGTGGCCGTGCCGCTACCGCCCTCCGGTTTCCTACCTGGCTACTTCCTCCACCTCGCAGGTCACACAACGAGCCTTGGTACAAGGACACGAGCTCGCGGATGCCGGGGTGGCGGCCCGGAAGGTGGATTGCACGGGTGTCTCAGCGCCAGGACGACGTGGCGGTGGTGATGGCTCGTCTCTTTGGACCATGAGGGTGGCATGGAGCGGGTGTCGAGGACTACTGGTGGTGGCGGCGCCCAGATCGCGTGTTGGAAGCTCGGTTCGAAGATCGGTGGCCTAAGGAACCAAATATGGTGAGTGTTTTCCGGAAGAAATATCAGCGCTTCAGCGCTGATGACGGTGATGCTTGCGGGTGTCATGACCCTCTTGAGGGCATCGTCGGGGATACTCTCGCCGTATTGGAGCTCCGGGTGAAAACCCTAGACCCTAGTGGTCTCGGCGGCAGCTGCGCTTATGGTGTCGCTACCTTCTTGGAGGCGGTGTCATGGAGCTCTGGGTTCCTTAGTCTCGATGTCTTCGGTGGCAAGCTAGATGCTTCTTAGGCTTCGAAGTTTATCTTTGGTCTGCTTGTAAGAGGAATTCCTCATCACTATGTATCAGTTTGGTCGTGTGGCTTTATTTATAAAGCAGGGCGAAAGCCTATTTCGAGGAGGAGGAGGAGGTTTAATAACCACCAACCGAGAGTGGAATTAGCACTTGATTCACTTGTGTACAAATTTATGGACCTTGACAGTCACAAGGTGCATGCCAATGCCGATTTGGCATAAGAAATGAGAGAGATATATAGATAAGGTACTCACATCCTTCTTCGTAGTCGCCGATGAGCTCGAGCGGAGGCCCGGTTTTCCAACTGACAGATGCACATGCCCTGAGTATCGTGACACACATGATTTGAACCGAAAAAAGAAAAAAGAAAAGAAGGAAAACAATAAGCAAAGGATGGAGCATAACCTGGAGGTCCTCCATTGTCCCCAGCCTCGGAATAATGTGCATGGTCACGGCACCACGCTATAGTCTCGGTTACACTTCATAAGAACCATTGCAACTTTTCAGGCTTATTTGGTCATGAAAACAAAGACTTGAAGGAGTCAGTTGCAAAGGTGATGAAGTACCTCAACGATGCAAATGCCGCATCTTCGAGGACACTGTTGTTCATTAGCTTCCCCTACATAGTACACACAAGATCATATGCAAAATTTAGCTATCATCAGCGTTGGTCACCGCCAATTCTGCACATCTCATGCATACATCTCTCTTTTTCTGGAACTCACATAACTTATTCATGTATCATACATCAAATGGTAGAAAATTTAGCTAATGAAGAACAAAGGTCTTTCAATCAGCAATAAGGTTGGTTATCTTAAAACAATTACACAGACTAACCTTAAGGTGCTTGTTTTCAAAACTAACTTTTGATCTCTCTGTGAGAAAAGTCAATAGCACCCAGGAAAACAGTGGAAGGGTAGGATTACTTTGAATATATGTACCTTGTCCTCAATTACATATGAGCACATCAATCTCTGAACTTCTCAATTATATATGATATGATAGCTTCAAGAATAGATTGACATGTCTTAAAATAAATCAGTATGACAAACACGATCATTTTTGGCTGAGCCTGCCTAGCAGGACCATATGACCACAAATAATTCATAATGTGCCTGAAAATAAACCAGAGATATCATTAAAATAGAACCAAATTATTTAAATATAAATGGTATAAGTATACAAATCCTGAACCTTTGATGCTTAGATCAATTATCACAAGAAAGTAAATGGTTGGTGCGTTTAAAATCTAGGCCTTTCAGAACTCAACACAAGACAGAAAATGGCAACAACGTAAGGATTATCTGAATGTGGCATTAATTGCATTGCTGGAGATAATCAACGTAAGGACAAACTGAAAATCTCAACCTATTTCATTCACCGTTTGCAGGCCATCAAGATTATGTTATTCCAGAACACGGCCAATACTCCTAAATTAGGTGATTTATTTCTTCAGAGAATGTATTGAAGAATGAAATAAGGACAGCAAAATGAATAATATGGAATAGGGTAAGTAAAGCAATGTACTACAATTAGAACCTTAAGCCTTCTCCCCAGAGGTTGACTGGCCGCATTATCCATATGGAGGGAGCCCTTGTGGATAGAGAGACCCTCAAGCTGCTGCATAATCAGAGCAGTATTCAATATGGACATCGCGGAGGTCCCCTACAGCGAGTGAGGCAGTGGAGCAGTGCATAGCACCAACGCGGTGCTCGAAGGTGGGCGTCCACCACTTGGCAGCATTGGCGCTGATGGACTCCAAGGCCGAATCGAGGTCGAGTGCTGAGAAGAACACCAGCCAGGAGTACGCAGTGTACCGCCACAAGCGGCAGTATGACATGGTGCCGCTCCAGTCTAGAGAAAGCCTCCACCAGGCACACCCACGTCAGAACCGGCCAATCCCTCTTCTCAGGCATTGTCTTGCTGGTTGCATCATCCTCGACGCCTACAGGAACTTCATCATCAGTACCAATCCGAAAAACAGCTTGCATTTCAACAACCTGCAAAGCCAGAAAATTAAGGTGCAGAATCCAAAATTAAATGATTCATATACAGGGTTCTAGGCAATATCACTTAACCATGCTTACCTGTAGGAGATCGACCTAAAAAACCTCAAACGTCTGCTCTTTCCGTTAGTTCAGTTTTCTAACATCACAACATGCAGAAATACACATAAATCACACAGAAATCCCTTTAAGGAATGGTCAGAACGAAACAAAACAAGCTAGAACTTGAATCACCTTCGTATTAGTGAAGGTATCGGATCTATCTGATCCATCTCCTTTCTCATTCCTCTCGTAGTTGATCTCGTCTGAACCATACAATTGTTCATAGGTGTCTTAACAAATGCACAAAATACAAGAATCAAAGGTCCACTTACATGAGGGATTTGAATCCATCTGACTCCCTCGATCTAAAACTCTGGCCAACACCGACGCCCGGACGAGCATGATTGAGGCACAACCAGTGTGAACCCTAGGGGGCGCCCGCGCTGTCACTCTGAAGAGGACGCCGTGCACGACGTCGACGAAATCGAGGCAAGCCATGGCCAAACCGGTGATTGACCTGGCATGAACAAGGCGACCACAGGCCTAGTGGACACCAATCCCGTACTTTGCCGGCGGTATGGGAAGCAGCGGCCTCCTCGAGGCGATCGAAGCTGAGCGCCTCGACGTAGGTTTAGGTAGATGTGTGATTCTGGCCATCCTCATCCCTCCACGGGTGCCTCGCTATGCTCGTCCCCCTTTGGGATCTTGGCAGCGGTGTGAGCAGTTTGCGGCGGTGAACTGTTTAGACGGAGGAGACTGCTCGAGGGCAGCGCTAATTGCGTTGAGAGGGAGTCACGCGCTCAAAGGCCCACATGGCAGAAGAAACGCTCAGGAGAGAGAGCCGGACGAAAGATGCGACGTAGTGCGGTAGGCAGAAACGGAACGCTGTCGTATTTTTAGATAGTAGAGATTAGACTCAGTAAACCGGGACGGAGGACGGAGAGAGTGTACTCCCTCCGTCCCGGTTTAAAGGGCCTACGCGTCTATCTAGATCGTTTATTTGATCGATAAAATATAAATTATTTAATATAATGTAATATCATTAGAAAATATGACATCTAAATTTATAATGATATACTTTTTATGTTAAATAATTAATATTTTATTGGTCAAATTAACGATTTAGGTATACGCGTAGGCCTTTAAAGGACAGAGAAAGTAGTACAACTGACGTGGAGAAGTAAATTAGAAGTTCGAAGAGTGGCATCAATCACCAAGTTTTACAGTGAAATATAGTCGGTTGAAAGTTCAACTTTTGCAAAAGCGTAAAAAGAGGATATTTTTCTCCACCGTTGAAGGGTGCGTGTGGAAGACGGCAGACGGTGGAGTAGTGTTTGCTGTCTTGCAGCTATGCGCGTCGAAGACAACGTTTCTCTTCTTCAACTGCATCGGATGAAGACGTACAATGTAGAGGTCTGGTGACCACAGAGAAGATCCCGGCTGACTTGTCACAAAGTCTCGGGCTCGTCAATTGTGACCTCGGTTCACTCGAAAAGCATTTTCGTATGCGACGGTGCTCTCCTAGATCTAGGTAAGCCGGTTGTTCGCTTCTTTTTCTGGCACTACCATGGTGATGGCATAGAATGCTGAACGGCAGTTTGACGAGGCACAAGTTTCTCCAAAGGTAAAATTATAATTTTACTTGCCGGGTTTTTGTGCAAAGTTGCTTGATAAACATGTTTACCTTAGATATTGATCATATATGTGATCTCTGGATTGTCCAATAGAATACATGGTTACTTAATAAAACCTACCTAAAAAAACCCAATGGAGAGGTAAGGCATATGTTGCATAAAATCACAACTATGACACTTTGTTGCACAAAACACCAACATTTGCTGAATTCGCTGCATAAAAGACAATATTAGTAATTAACGGTGTTAATAGCTAATTAATTCGATGGAACCACTGTTAGGAGGTAGTCAACGAACGAAAATAAATTTTTTGTG
Organism: Avena insularis; assembly: GCA_023614405.1. Taxonomy (NCBI): domain Eukaryota; kingdom Viridiplantae; phylum Streptophyta; class Magnoliopsida; order Poales; family Poaceae; genus Avena; species Avena insularis. The sequence continues at coordinate 404,623,111 of CM042684.1, forward strand.
CACCTTTAATTCTAATATTGTGTTTTGTAGCCAATTAATTAGTTTAAAGGAAAGTACTAGTAATTAACGGTGGTCCCATCTAATTAATTGGCTATCAACACCGTTAATTACTAATATTGTGTTTCGTGCAACAAATTTAGCAAATGTTAATGTTTTGTGTAACAAAAAGTCATAGTTATGGTTTTGTGCAACAGATGCCCTAACTGTCACGTGAAATTACCTCTCCAATGGGTGGATGGTTCACTCAAAGACTCTAGTCTTTAGGTTCGATCCAACTCAATCAAGGGTTATCCTCTCCTCGAAGACTCCGGTATGTAAACAACCCCACACACATCTTCCTCTGGCGTGCCACGCTCAGCACTTCGCTGCATAGCGGCGTGTTTGATCGAATGCAATATGTACCGACATCACCGAACATAGAGTTAAATCCATCGTTAGTCATTGAACTTGCTTAGCAAAGTCAATACGGTCATCGTATATCGGAAATACGAGTTTACGGTCACTGAAGACGTGTTGGAGTGTCACTTGCGGTCATCGCTCGCGCCGTAGAGAAGTATTCGACGACGTGGCGAGCTGAGGACCCACTACCAGATAACTTAATATATATAAAAAATAACCACTTATAGGAGGGCTTTTTTGCAAAACGTTCATCCCTTCCCTGGGTCTACCTCTGCTCCCACCCCGACTACAGCGCCGCCGATGGAACACACCAGCGTGGGCGCAAGCTTCCCCGCCTCCCTCCCCACGCCGGCGCAAGAATTTTGAGCTCAACAAGTAGAGACAGTAATGGACTAGCTAGCTAGCCGACTGCCGGATCTCATCTCATACCAGAGGTGGCAGTAGTACTAGATACAACAGCGCGCTATACACGACCACCCAACTGTGGTTGCCACCGCCGCCGCCGACAGCAACACCGTGGTGTAGATCCCAGGCGGCGTCGACAACTTCACCGGGAGCGACTGGAGCCGGTCCCCCACGGGCACGCTCGCGAAGGCGTCATCGATGGGGACGAACACCGCCAAGGCCGCTGGTCCTCGAACTCCTCCGCCACGCCCGACCGGGTGATGTTGACCATGGTGGTGGGGAAGGGCGGAGTCGAGGCGTTAGGTCGAACCCGGACAAAGACGATGAGGCCGTTCACGGCGAAAGCACGCTTTGAGGCCGGGAACGCCGCGAAGCGGACGACGCCAGCCGGGGCCCGGCCGTGACTTTGACGACGCCGAGGTCCGCGAGGCGTGGCCCGTGGTCCGGAACAGCGTGGGACCAGCTTCCCGAACCGGGAGGCGGCGGAGGTCGGCCGGGAGATGTACTCGAGGAGACGTGGTAGCGAGCACGTTGGCAGGTCGGCACGGCGATCGCGGGAGGTCGACGTCGCACGGCGGCAGCGTCGGCCGAGACCGCTCGCGAGCTCCCCCACGGGGCTGGACGCGAGCAGCCGCGAGAAGCCGGCGAGGTCCGAGAACGGCGTGAGCACCGCCTCCACGTCCACCACGGCAGCCGGCGGCGAGGACGCGAGCAGACCGGCCACCACCGCGAGGAGGACGAGGGAGATCTGCCTCCGTATCTCGTGGTGCCGAACGCCGGGAGGAGCCGAGCACAGTGAGATTTCTTTAGGGTCGGGATTGGTCAGTGGAGGGGATGATAGTTTTGCAAAAAGCCCCTCCTATACGTGTGTTTTCTTACTTATCTCTTAAGTGACATGACAGTGGATCATTTAACTTGCCATATCAGCAAATACAACACAGCAACAGCTCCAGTGACCTTCCGTGAACCCCTATGTCGTATTCAGTGACCGTAAACTCGTATTTTCAATGTACGATGATCGTATTGACTTCGCTAAGCAAGTCTAATGACTAACGATGGATTTAACTCCCGAACATATATCCCTGTCGACTGAACATTCAGCGAGACAGTGGATTTTCTTGATGTTCGAGACGATGAAACCAGAGGAGCTTTGCAACAGCATCATCGCTCAGTTTGAGCAATGGAAGCAGGCGCTTTTGTGGCAGTGCAGGTGGACACGGGCATGGGCCAGCGAGGGGAGTCACCTAGTGTACTTCTGGGCGTGCGTGTGTGTGTAGCCTGTTACTTGGCCCTGTTCTTGTAATAATTGCCTTAAAACTCTTTCTCTATCTTAATGAAAAAGACACGCGGCGCGTGTTCTTGAAAAAAAAAGCTTAGCTAAGCAAGAGCATTCCTGTTAGAATTAAACTGTTCCCTAGAAGAACACATTCACTCAATTGTACTCTCACGGACTAAGTCCAAAGTGGCCACTGTGCAAGACAGGTAGCTCCAGCTTATGGAACTCCTTGCCTACAATCTCGTCCTTGTGATATGCCTACGAAAATGCACCTTGTAGTCCACACGACACAGAGAGATCAGAACTGAGGCAATTTGTGTAATAACAGAGAAACAAATTGAATTAGGTCCATCTTTCTTCTATCAGGAGTGCATCCTAAATTACATTGTACATACATGAATCCAAACAAACTGACAGACTAAGATGTGATGTTATCTGATCTTCGCCCATATCCGCTTGTCTCCTCCGCTACCGTCTCCCAACCGTCGACTATTTTCTCTGCATATGCAGCCTGTGTACATATCAAAGAAACATATTCTGTAAGAACCAAATTTTAAAAAGGAATAGTATGCAGACTGGAAACAAGCAACGGAAGCAGATGATGTAACAGAGCTACTCGTTGTAATTTCTATTTGTTAATTTATTTGATGAGACAGTACGTTTTAGCTAAAAAAAGCTGCAGACTAGGAACCCTGATTTCAAAACCTAAACTGCTGAGGGGTGATGCTGGTGCTTTCTTGCAGCGTCGACATAATCTATCTCTGTTTGCCAAAGGATTCTGTCGGTTGCCGCATCCTGGATAAGTGGATAGTACAATCATCTGTGCATAGTTTATCCTCTTCGGAGAAGGACCTGTCCATGCTGGAATCCTTGGTACTTAAGATACCACAATGCTTAAGGATTTCACCGAGGAAAGGATGCAGGAGAACCAGCATAGGGAAATGAGGCGTCACAGTGACGGATGCTTTAGCAAAATTTGGTTGCAACTGGGTCAACTCTATTCTATCTAATCAGGCGGCAGATATTGACTGCCTTAAACTAAAAAAAATGGTTGTAATAGTCATGTGTTTTGCTGGTAATACTGTTTCTCCACTTCTTCTGTTATAGATTATGTGTCACGATCTTTCCAGCAAATGAATAAAAAACCAAGGTTTATCAGAAAACAAAAACACCTGTGCAGCAGGTTTAGCATGTGTGATCTACTCCACAAAGTACTTGGTGGGCAAATTCTAGTCTACGTAACACTTATTGTCAAATCACTGAGGAAGGTACAGAGCAATGCCATTTAGTAGTCCTGACAAGATATTCTAACTAGGGTCGTTTGCACAAAGGAGCTAATGCAATATTCAGACATCTGAAAAAAATACCTGGCTTGTGACATATCCTTTCAACATCTCCAGGAAATCTTCTCTCCTTTCTCTGTCTAATCTGCTGAGTTCAACTTTGTTATTTTCCTGCATAATAAGTCAAGATGTAAGATATCTGCCACAAATTTGAAATATCCATACAGTGGTCACCTAAGCTAAGCTGCAAAAAGTAAAGAAAAGCATACTGCTTACAGCAAGTTTATCAACGGCAATTTTAAGTGCAACACTACGGCTGCCACTTTAATATTTTGGCCACCTACGGGCCAACAAAGCCCCCTCTGCTTCTAACACACAAAAAATCCAGATTTCTGGGTCAATTCAAGTGATATTCCAAAAGGGCCTTCGAGGGTTTCATTGCACTAGTTGCACATTATGATTCGTGCAAACAGGTAAACAAGAAATATTTCCGGCGTGCTAACAAATTAGGAAGTAATCGGTTTTCTCGAAAGAAAACATAGACAATCGAATAGTTGAAAATAGAGTAAAATGCATCAGAGGTCGTAATTCTTTCATGGAGGTGTCAACTTAGTACCAATTCTTCAAAAAATGGGTCCTAAAACTAGTCGTTAACCGCAGATCCTATGCATGACCTGCACGCGTGGCAAGTTAACCACCGCCACATAGGCGATATTTTGCACAAAACGCCCTGAAGCAGTAGGAGAAAGGGGCCACCGAATTAGAAGAGAGAACTTTCGAGGGGTGTTTCAACTATTAGCAACAGGTATAGGAAACACCATACTGGAAGAACTGTTACAGTTGAGATGACAAGAAGTAGTTTCCTACCAATATAAGATATCAACTGAAGTAAAATGTTCAAGTTAACTAGCTCAACTAGAAACTTCGACACAAAAGTAGTAGAATGTACCTGTTCCAAAGCTGAGCTAACTCTTGCTAGAAACTGTTTCCATAAAAAAGCAAAGAAACTAATGATATATCGTATCATCACACTTTTATGAGCTAGAAGTAGTTTCACTGGTCTTGTCATGCTCATTGCTAGTTACAAAAGCATCCAATCAGTTTATCTTTCAGAAAATACATGTCAGTTACCTTGATTCTCTCATATTCCCTTAATGCGCAGCACTTAGCATCTTCAGTAGCCCTTATTGTTTCCTTCAGCTCTTCAACTTTCCTCAGCCTAGTTCTATCACCACCAAACACTTTTGATGACGCAGCTTCGAGTTTCTCGATCCTTGATTGTAGTGATGCAAGGTCTGACATAAGCGTTTGCACAGTCAATAGTGCACTTGCCCGATCAGAAAATGCAGTATGGACAGAGAGCATTATCCCCAAATGTTCATGCAAAGTATCCTGCAAAAACGAAATGAGACATGGAATGTGATTACTTGATAGCCAGGAAAGTTCATAAAAATACAACTTGAGGAATTGAAATAGTACCAGATATTTAACAGTCTGTGTATTCAAATCTCGACATGTCCTGCTAGCTTTGACAGCTGCTGTGGCTATACGTTTGCTGTCAACAGCTCTTATCCTCTGAGAGTCGTACATTGCCTCTTCCGTCTCGAATTTTGTAAGTTTGACGAATGCCAATCCAAGAGCACCCATTGTTTCACCCATATCTTGCTGAGCCTTGACAAGTGCTTCAGCCTATAAAAGAGATACAAACGAAACAAACTCATAAACCAATGATAACTACCTTCAAAGACCACCAGGTGTATATTACCAATACTTGTTCAACAGCTTTCAGCAAGACTTTGTATGCACTTTTTAGCATGAATTAACATTATTTTAAATTAAATCCCCGCTTCATGCTACCAGGTATACCAGTCTTTATAACTGCCAGTAGTGTGTTTCTGGACTCAACTGACATGATCATTCCCTCCAGTATATAACGGTGCAAATTCTGGATCAAATAGGGAAAATGCACCCAAAAGAACCCCAATCTATACTATATCATTTATATAGGAACAAACAAGCTCTTTTTCAAGCATAGCTATCAGAAACCAAAGGAAGATTACATACTGGAGATAGAGACAATAAAACCACAAATGGCCTTAAGAGATAGAAAACAAAAGGTCTGCATAGGTTACTTTAGAAGAAATTAGTACAAGTTGACTGCAGTGCAGCGACTCTAGACCAGGGTTATTGGGTCTGTATGCATGTGTCATGATTTAATTAATATATTGGTAGCATCGAAGGGATATATTACAGCAGGTAGTAGGTCCATATAAAGGTAATGAAAGCTGGTCCTTATGCACGCTCATGTGTTTGGCTCACAAGAAAAATAAAGTAATATTTCGTAAGATAGCAACCATTTGTGGCCAAGTGATTATTAGGGGCTTAAGAGGACAAATGAGACTAGAGGTTGCAGGATGTCACATCTCTGAGTAAGCAAGCATGGTGGCCAAAGAAAAGTTTTTTTTAATTACCACAGGCTGGACACCCCTTTTCACAAAATTAATTGCAATTCAGTTCTATCAATAGCGGAGTTCTGTGTGTGCTAATAATTTTCCTTTTATGTTTTCACCAACTTCCCATCCACGATGTCCTTTCCGTACCTTCTTTGTCTATCGGCTCCCAAAATTTAGAGGTAAACTGCATGGAACCTTACAAATAAGACAAAAAAAAGTACTACATTAAATGCTTCCCTAGAGTAGTCCACCCGACTTACTTCTGAACTCATCCCAACTCAGCTCTTTGATGAGCTCGAGGAGGGCAGGTTAGCTTGTATCTTGCATGGGATACAAAGTTGCAACTATTGAGCAAACAAAGAACCAAGATACAACTACATGTCAAAGTGGAGGGTTCTTTAATCTATTTTTTAGGCCCTAATATCTCCCAACCCCAATTACAAGCTGATTGGGAAAGAAAACAATTAAGACAGCCGAAAGATAAAACCTTATTTGGAGAAGTCATTCCATCGAATGACCTGAGCATTCCCCCTCCCCTAGATACACTCAAGAATTGTGTGCCGATGTGTCGCAACTTGTCGCTAGGGTACCGGCACAGAGACTAGTGGTGACTAGTCTCGATTAGTGCTAGACTTGTCGATGTGTAGTCGAGCAGAGTAACTAGTCTACTAATTTTGGTATACTGCAATAAATATTGATGGCATATGGAGTGAAGAGGAATCTAAACCCTAAACTAGGTACTGGAGGCAGCCTTCGGAGGAGCTCACGAGCCAGGTACTGGCGGCGGAGAGCAGGGGAGAGGCTGAGGCGAGCCGCCGGTGGCCAGGTGAGAGGCAACGGAGGGGCGCCAGGGGAGAGGTGGCTGTGTGGGAGGGAGGGCACGGTCTGATTCTGGAAGCGTAGGGTTTCACGGGCATGCCTGATGTCCCGGCCCTCAGGTTGTCGCTCGACTCGTGGACAGAGACTAGTCGTGATTAGTCGTCAACTAGTCAACTAGTCGATCAACAAGTTGAACTTGTCGTGTTGCTCCAACGTGTCGACAGTCAAGTTGTGACCTGTAGACAAGTCGCGACTTGTCGAGCGACACATAATCCTTGGATCCACTGGACACACCATTTTAGATGCTCATAGTGGTACAAGGCATTCTAATTCTAAACAAAATGACCAAGCACAGCACTACTTAAGACGCTTCTTAGCACAAGAGAAATATTAATTATAGACACAATGCTACAATTACATGGGCATTGCGTCAAAAGAATGTAACTTTTGTCCTCAGTACAAAGAATGAATTATGGTGTTTCACAAAATTAGAAGCACATCACGAATTACAGTTTGGGAGAATGTATTGATAGACTTTAACTACTTACAATATGAAAAGCATGAGACCAATTTGAATATATTAACATGAATATACTACTTACAGTTGGAAGTATTTTAGGGTTAAAAGGTCACCCGACGTATTTTTTTGTTCAAAAACCATGCAGGAGAGCTTAAGAAGATAGTGTTTTTCTAGGCCTTTGGATACAGCCCAAGAGAAGCGAGTACAAATGCATGGGTAGGTGGCAGAATGCACAGCAAAACCTAGCAACCATAATGTATTCCCTAAGACCCTAGAGCTCTTGCCATGTATGGAGGAGTGTGTTTATGTTGTTGAACACTGTAGTATGTCTAAGATAATGGAGAAGAACATTGTTGTCTAACAACCAGAGTATTCAGAAATTAGAAATTCCCACCACCCAACTATTATAACAGCCGCTTAGAAGTTCTGTTTCATGGGGGAGAGTTGAACTGGTACTGTGGTTTAATGAATGCCTTACTGTTGTAGCTAATCAGCAAATTACCTGCTGTGATGCACTACTGAGCTGCTGCTCCCAATCCTGCACCTTCTGCTTCTTCTCCAGGAACTCCTTGTCCTCCTCCACCAGCGGCGGCTTCACACCACCCCAGTCCGTCACCACCGACTGCTTGAGCTCCTTGAAAATCCGCAGCAGGTCTCTCCCTCCCTTGGCCGGTTGCACCACGTCCTGTGGCGGCGCCACGGCCTCCTCCCCAAGCAGCTGTCGTGGCAGACGCGCTGCGCCATCGAGCATCCGCGAGGCAACGTCAGTACTGCTGGGCAGCGGCATCTTGCCCTCGACCTGCAGGAACACGCGCAGCTCGTCGCTGGTCCCGATGGCGGGGTGCTCGGCGAGCCGGCACAGGTACCTCTCGAGCGCTGCGCGGCGCTGGGCCACGAACTCGTCGCGCTGCATGACCTGGCTCTCAACGGTGTTCTTGTCTGGGCGCGGGGGCACGAAGTGACCCCGGAAGGCCTCGGCGAGGCGGTCGGCGAGGGTGACAAAGTCGCGGAAGCGGCGGCGGACGGAGTGGCGGCGATGGTCGCCGCGGCGTGCGCTGGTGACGAGGTAGGTGATGTAGGTGGGGGCGGATCCGGGGACGAGGGAGGTGGCGGCGCCCTCGGCCTCAGTCTCCGGGTCGGAGACGGCGATGTGGGAGTACTCCGACGTGGCGGCGCGCGCGGATCTCGGGGAGGCCGAGGAGGAGGCGGAGGCGGAGCGCGGGGAGGAGGCGGCGACGTCGGCGTAGGAGGGCGGGTCCACGAAGGAGGAGGAGGCGCGGGAGAGGGGGAAGGCGGCGGGGGCGGGAGGGGAGGGGGGCGAGGAGGAGAGGAGGGGGTCGAAAGTGGAGGCCACGGAGGCGTAGTCGGAGGCAGCGGCGAGGGGCAGCGACTCCATGTCGCCGTCGCCGGCGCCGGCGAGCGGCGACGAGGACATCATGGCAAAGATTACGGCGAGGCGAGCGCGCCGGAGAGTGGAGGGTGTGGGGATGGGCAGGCAAAGACGAAGGTTCCGGCGGTTTGTTGCGGTGGGGTTACCGCGAGGTTGGGATACGGGACACGATCACGTGGCCCGTCGTGGCGGATGCGGACTACGAGCTGGGGATACCGTGCACGGAAGCAACGGCAAGATCGAACCGCATTAAAAACACTCCACTTTGTATTAAGCTCGGGAATTAGTGAACAATCTATTCATAGTAATACAATCCCAGTCTCCAGATTTTTCTCTTCCCATCGTCCTACTCCACTGCGCGCCACGAATCCCTAAAATGCCCCTAAATCCTTGTTTTGCTGCAAAACACCCTTTTCTACATATGTCTCCGTTTTTGCTTCCGAAGAAAAAAAAGGTTTGTTCCAGAAAATATAACGTCCCGCCGGAGACCATGCAGCAAAAAATTATGCTAATGAAGCAAAAACGACTTCGTCGGAGACATCGTCAGAAAAAACTCGCTGGTGACTCGCCGAAGACCTTGTAGCAAAAACTTGACACTGTTGTAGCAAAACCACAAGATGGTTGTAGCAACAAAGTTTTTCTAATGTAGAAAAAACTAACTTCGTCGGAGACTCTTGCCCGCAAACATCGCCAGACACCTCGTAGCAAAAATTTTGCACAACTGTAACAAAACCTCAAAACAATTCTAGCAAAAAAATTCAGTAAGTGTAGCAAAAAGAGCAACTTCGTCATCTCGGCTTGTAGCAGCACGGTCTAGGGCTTGTAGCAACGCCGCCTCAGGCTTGTAGCAGTGCCGTCTAGGGCTGGTAGCACCGCCGCCCCGGGCTTGCAGCACCACCGTCAAGGGCTCGAAAATCACAGGAGAAAAAGCTCCATGGCAGCCTTCCCATGAAGACCTCGACGTTGGGGAGCATGGCAGCGCAAGCTGCAGGGACGGGCGATGCAGCGGCACGACCCGTGGAAGAGGTGGTCGACTGGCTTACAAGATCCTAGCGGGGCCGACGGAAGTTGAAGCCGAGCGGCCGCGACCGAACTCGCAGAATAGGCGGCATGGCGAAGCGGCGGCGCGAACTCGCAGAATAGGCGGCGGCGTGGCAGAAGGCAAGAATGGCGCGCGGAATCAGCAAGACGAAGAACCAATGAAGGCGAATGAAGCGGCGCCAGCAAAACTCGCAGGAATAGGTGGTGGCGAGCGGAGGCGTAGGTGGTGCGGTGCGTATGCGTGAGAGGAGAGGATAACGTATTGAAGAGAGAGATGAAGGTGTGGTCCCACCAAACTCCATACGCACGCGAACGGTGGCCGTGTGGTTGGCCCAAACGATGGTCGTCCGGGGGATGTAGATCATTTCCCTTTGAGAAAGGATCTTGGCACTTAAAAGAAGGAAAATGATTCGCGCTCCTCCGTGGGACGCATCCTCCGGGTTGCTCGAGTCGTTACGAAGCTACACGACGTGTATCAAGCCCACCCTATCACTTTATCGTCTTTGTCTATCCCTATCTCACGGAGAACAATTCACCTCGCCATTGCCACTGCGTTAGTCAAGACAGTTCGCCACCGCCCGCGTCAACCCCGCCATCGCACAACCCGCCTGCCCCTCTACTACAGACAGTGCCCAGCGGACGAGCTCGCCCAGCTCCTACCGCGAGCTCCACCAAGGCCCCTGCCTTTCTCCGCTCGACCCCGATGCTACAAGCAGCAGCGACTCTCTACTACAACGGCGATCACGCTTGCCATGGCGGTTGTGGCGCTCTGCTATAATGGCGGTCGCGCTTGCTACATCGACGGGGTATTCTACTACAATGGCGGTGGGGCCTGCTACTGCGACGGCCACGCTTGCTACAGTGGAGGCGAGGCCAGCTACCGTGACGACCACGCTTGCTACATCGGCGGGGGCGCTTTGCTACAAGCGATCGCGGTGCTTGCTACAGCGGCGGCACCGCTCTGCTACACACGGTGGTGCTCTTCTACAAGCGGCGGTGGGGGTTTGCTACAAGCAACCGTGGTGCTTGCTACAGCGGTGGCGCGCTTTGCTACAAGCGACCTTGCTATATAGGCACAACGGCCCCGATTCCGGCATGGAAGCCTTTTGCTACCCAGGCACAGCAGCCTTGCTGCAATCTCATGTCACAGTTGCTACAAGCCCCACCATAGTTCTGGCGTCACCGGAGCTGCAAGCACGCTGTCGGTAGTTGCTGCAAGTTACCGCCCATCTCTACTTGCGGGCGGGTGGATTTTTTCTATGTTTTTTTGCCGCATGTCGCTGCTGGCCTGCTGCATCGTGCGCCGCCACGCGTCGCTGATGTGTCGAGTGCCTTCGTTGCTACGAGCGATTGGAGGAGAAGGCAAAAGGAAATTTAGGCGAGGGGAATGCGTTGACCATCGTGCGGTCAGGAAGCATCGAATTGGATGGCTCCAGACTCGGGGGATCGGGGCGTCGGATCCCCCGGGGACGCTCAGTGTAACACCCCAAAACTTCTAATCAAGATTATCAAGTTCTAATCACCCAAAGTTAGGGTTAACAAAAACTTTTATTACAAATTTGAATATGAATGCATGTGTGTTTTGCATTAGTGTAGAACTGATTGAATTTGCCATGTTTGATTGCTACAAATGATGTGAAATGGTTTAAAGGTGAATACTGCATCATCTAGGCTAATTACAAACAAAATCAAAAGAAAAAGAAATCAAATATGAATAAATAAAGCAAATGGTCATTTTGACAAAAGTTAACCACTAGGTCACTTTGTGTCTTCATAGAAGAGAAATTTTAACAAAAACAATTCTATTTCTTTTCACCCCTTTCTAGACCAAGTAAAAGTGTATCAAGGTCCACTTTACAAACTTATAAAAACATCATTCAAATCAATTTAATGGACAGTTGAAAATTGAATCTAGTTCATATGTTAAGATGTCACTTTTTCAAAAACCTATCAAATTAATTCCCCTTGACCTCTCCAAGCAAACATAGACTCTCAAGCTTAACTTAAGATCACTCAAAAAAATTCATTCAAATTTTCCAAAGTAAGTTTCTTGCGGCCATTTCATCAAACACCTTAATTACACAAATAAACCTCTGGCCTAACTTCACTGTTTCCACAGTAATTAGTTGACCATTTGGTCCCCTCTTAAACCACCTGTCTCCCCTGAGTCTAACCAAGCCCCTCTTTGTCGTGTGCATAGTGGAGCGCCACCCGTTTTTGGTCGTCGCCGGTCGGCGGTGGGCAGAGCGCCAGAGGCAACACCACCCTCGCCCACGACGCGCACCAGACATGCCTCGGTCCACTGCCACCCCTTGTCCAAGCCACGACCCTAGTCGAGCCCTGGACCACCCTAGCTACATCGCGCCCACCATCTCTGTGCCATGTCCAGAGCGCGCCAGCTCGCCGTGCCCGACCAGCTCGCACAGCCCGCGCCTCACCCCCGCCTCGCGTGCAGTAGCTCGCCATGATCACCCCAACCCCGCAGACACCCCCGTTCACCGTCGTGCGATCGGCAGCTGCCGCACACCGCCGCAAACACCTATGCGTCCATGCGGAGCGCCGCACGCTCCCGACCAAACCACACCGCCCCACGCCTCGCCATTACTCCCATAAGAACCGCCAGGGAACACAACACCGCCCACTAGCCACCGCCATGCCGGTAGCAGCCTGTAGCGTCGTCACCGACAAGCTCGCGCCCACACCGTTCGGTCCCCTCGCCGCAGTATAAAAGGAGGCCACCCCTGCCTCATTTCTCCATACCATTCCACTCACCACCTCTCACTGATCCTCCCCCACGTCTTCCCGGAGCAAGGAGAGCTCTCTCTCGCCGGAATTTGGCCGGAGCCCTCCACTGCTGGAGGAGAAGGGCATCGTCGATTTCGACCACCCCAAGCCATGCCGTGACCGCGCCTCGAACCGCCGTCGTCTACCATGTCGATTGCCCCGTCGCCGACCCTAGCTGGAGCCTAGGTGAGCCTAGCCAGACCCCCACCGCCGCGTTAGGGTTGATTCCTTGCCGGAGTAGTTCGTCGTCGATGACAACTTCCAGCCGTTGATATGTCTTCTAATCGCATGGCTCAGATGCATAGATACCGTTTCGCTTAGATGCGATTGTTGGTGGACCCCATCTGTCAAGCACAAGCTGTCTTGCAAAGGCGTATGGGCAGCCTGCTTACTTTCAAGCTGGCTTGGAAATTCAAATATTGAACTTTCCTTTTTAAGTTTAAACTAGTTTCTGTCCACAGATTCAAAAATCAATTCAAAGAGTTTCACTGAACCAAATTGCATGATTCAAATTTTGTTAGAAAGATATTTAAGTTATCTATCCAAGCCCGTTGGATTTAAATCATTTGGAGTTAGAGATAAGTTATAGTAAAAATAATAAGACAATGACTTTTGCAACTTCAAACATTTTTCAAAAATCAACCATAATAGCGTTTGAGTTGGTTCCAACTCTCAAAAATCACATTTGACAATATCTATCTGAATATGTAAAAATATTTAGGTTTGCATGCAGTGACTTTGGACTAGTACCAAAAGAATGCTATTAGGGCATTTCTAGTCACTTTAAATCTATTAAATAGTAATCTTAAACTTTATAAAATATGACCAACACTTTAAATCACATTCTCATGTATTAGAATATGTGGTGATGACATGTGTCCACATGATCCCATATTTTAATTGGAGAATATTAAATCTTAATTAATTTCAATGAGTAGAAATTACTTTTCTCAAATAAACTAAATAAAACTAGTTCTTTAATTCATGTGATGATTGTGATGATACTAGATTATCAAGTGTGAGCCTTAGTGTGCTAAATAGAATTAGTTAAGTATTGTTTGGTAATTGTGTAACCCATGTTTATTTATAGACGATAGTATCGACCCAAGCTACGAGGAGGACTTCTACCCCGAAGAAGAGGAGGAAAACTTCAATCACTGCACCAATCAAGGCAAGCCATCACTAATTGCAAGATAACCTAAGCAAGATGCATTAGGCATTGTAATGCCCTAGTTTTACTTAAATAGTATTTAGGGTTTGTTTGTGCAGTCATGGGCATCATTCTTGAAAAAATGCATGCCAGAAAGAAAGAAAATAAAACCCTAAACCCTATTTTACCTCTTCCTATCAAATACATTCAAAATAGTTTGAATTTTGAAAACTACAAAGTATGGAGCCCAAATTGATAAAAGGGCCCCTGCAATATTTTCATGTTTTACAAACCCTCTAGTATTTTTGGAATATTCAAAACAGGTTTGAAATTTGAATTACAAAAGAGAAAACAAAACTAAAAAAGGAAAAAGTGTTTTGCAAATAAAAACAATAGCAGACCAGCAGCCCAGGCCGCAGCCCACTTCCTCTCCTCTTCCCTGCCGCCCGTGCGCCCGAAGCCAGCCCAGACACGGCCTAGCCAGCCTATCTAAGGCCCATACTGCTTCGGCCCTCCTATCCTCCCTTCGTCTTCAACGACGACGACACGAAGCTCCTCGCTGGCACTGCGCCGGTCATCCCGGCCTCGCCGTGATGCCCGCCACGAAGAGATGCATGCTACCGATGTCTCCCGCGTCTACAAATACACCCTCCGCTGCCGCAGATGAACCCTAGTTCCTCGATTTCCCCCTCTGGCCCGAAACCCTAGCCACCACCGGCTCGAATAGCCGCCATATCTGGCCGCCCTAAGCTCCGTCGAGCACGCTGGCGTGACCGTCTCATCGTCCTCTACCCCTCCACCAAGAGAATCGATCCGGGACACACGGAATCGAGCCCTGCATCGCCTTCTTCCCGAAGTTCGGCCGCCGCTTGCTGTTGTCCTTGCCGTTGCTATAGGCTACCTACAGCCTCGCTGTCGAGCTTCTAAGCTTCCGGGTGAGCATGTGGTTATTCCCGATCCCTTCTACGTCTCTCTCTCACTCTGTAGCGCTGTGCCACCGTAGCTCGCCGTGCTCCACCGCTAGTAGTCGTCGGGGACCTCGCTCCGATGACCCAACTTGAGCGGCACCGCCACCCAGAGGCTCGTCTTGCAACTGTGGTTCGAACACGCCCGCCCCTGCTTACCCATGCGCATCCAATCGCTGCCCTGCCATCCGATCTGAGCAGCCAATGAGATGATGATCATGCCTCATCATCTGTCGCTGGTGGGTCTGACCTAGTCAACCCCGGTCCGGGTCCCACTATGCCTGCGTGGCAGCTGAGGTGGCCCAGGGCCCATCTGTCAGTTGCTATGGGTATCCTTTGCCCTGGTGTAAAAAGTTTCAGGGTTGTTTTAAATAGTTTAATAAATTGTTTTAATAATTTCAGAAATTTATATAATCTTGTAAATTCAACAAATAATTAATTATAAGTCAAAAAAATGTGTATAATATATCAAAATGTTCAGAAAAAATGAGATCTTTACAATAGACTCATAATCATGCATTGTTCAACAACTTTAATTGCAAGTTTAATTAGAAGAATCAATTGAACCTCGCAGGTGACTCCGAGGTTTCCCCTGTTCTAGGGTTTGCGTCCCTTGGACCCTGTTTAAAATGGTCAAGCATGCCCTAGGGTTCCATTTAAACTCTGTTTAACTTGTCATATCATCATCCTTGCTTGAGCATTGCATCGATGCCATGTGTTGATTGTTTTCCTTTCTTTCCAGTGTTTGGTTCTTCCCGGTAGAATACGATATCGAGATCGAGATCAACACCATCGAAGACCGAAGATCAATACTTGACCAACTGTAATCAAGTCAAGTACAAGGCTTCCGAAGATCTATATCTTGGTATCAACAAACAAGGCAAGCAAAGCCCCAACATTATACAATCCTATGATTTTGAAGGTATTTCATTCTTGCCATGTTGCATATGATTCTACTGTGGTCTTTTATCGATAGATAGAGTATCCTATATGTTGCATTACTCCCTTTGAGCTTATATTACCTGATCCACTGCTCCTAGCATAACTAGGTTTGGCTTGTGTGCATTGCTAGAGCTTATATCTGTGTCTTGCTTAGCCATGCTTAGCTGTCAGTGCTGGTTCATCCAGAAGATGTACCAAATGCAGAGAATCTAGTATGATAGGAGAACGAGGTATATTGATGAGGTAAGATCAGTGGTAAAGGTTAAACATGCTAAGGCTTGTATGGGAGGCCATAGTGGGATGTTGTTTTTGTAGTCCCATGCTCGCCACCACTAGGACCCGAGTTCTAGCCTCTTGAACCAAGACGAGCGTACAGCCACACGGGGCCTGGAATACCTCACGAGTAACTAACTTGCCTAGTAGATTCCATGAGTCACATAGTTCGGGCGTTCAATTCCACATATGCATTCTGGTTGTTCTCGAAGGCGGTGAAGGAGGTGCATTCATATAGGTAGGTAAGCGTGGCCAGGGTTGCTTGGGGTCGATGGAGCCCCTGGTAAACCAACCTCGCCCACATCTCTAGGGACCGACTTCGGGAGTTGACCCGTTACGGTGAAACCAACCTTAGGGCGTGACTCATGGTCTCGGCGAAAGCAAGGTAAAGGTTGTGTCCAACTACCCTCTGTCGACCTTCCAAGGAAGAGGGATAATCATGTGGCATTAAGAGTCGGTTGGTACGTGTGGGTAAAGTTGTACACCCCTGCAGGGTATTAATCTTTTTGAAAAGCCGTGTCCACAGTTATGGACGACTTGGGAACAGACGTGAAGATCATAGAGAACTTTAAAAATCATAAAACTTGGTAGTTCAACGTGTGCTTAATGATGCTTCCTCATGGGTACGAGGGGGTGATCCTAGTTGTGAGATGAGGATTACTTTGGTGGATATCAAGATGATGATCAATTCTTCGGAGATGTCACTGTCTTATCCCCTTTTAAAATATTTTGATTAGACGAGCTTGTTCTCCCTCTTGTTTTACAAACAAAGATGGCTTTATGCAAAATAACCCCACCAGCCATAAGTCTTGTGGAGTATACCCTGTACTCACCCTTGCTTTGTTGATACTTTTGTAGAATAGTAAGTGTTCCCCTGAAGACGATTTTGGTACGACATCGACACCGACGAGTAGCTTGGGGTTCTCGGCCGGCAGCCTGGAATCTATGGGCTGGGACGTCATCGTTATGCTTCAGGCCTCTTAGGTCCTTTGTTAAGTTTGCTATACTTAATAGCATAATTTGCCTTCCGTTGTTTGATGTTTGTGGTCAGTGACCTCTGCTTGTAATATTTTGGTTCTTCGCTCATTTATGAGCTTGGTGTAATAATTTTTGTGTCGCAGGGTTACTGTTGTGTTACCGATTTCTCACTGGATATCCTCGAGGTCTAAGTTAAGCTTATGTTAGGCTAAGGTCTGGATTTGTTTAACCCTGATCCTGGGGGTGTCACAGTTTTTGGTATCAGAGCAGTACCGACCATAGGAAAACCTTGCTATTGGTCGATGTTGAGTCTAGTGTTTGTGAAAACTATTTTAAACACGAAAAGTATTTATGAAAACTCTAGTATGCTTCTTTTTGCTCCTCATCTGGTATCGAAATCTAACTCTAGGTCATCTTATCTTGTGTTGTTTTTGAAAAGTTCCGATATCTCTTCTAGTCTTTCAAAGTTTAGGTGCCTTCTAGGCATGTCGTTTCTCAGCCAGTTGACCTAATGTAGAGTTCTCTAGAGTAAGTGTGTGTTGTGTTCCTTGTTTCCTCTTGCTCTGTTTCGTCTGAGAGATTCCTTTTCATCATGATCTCTCTGTCCTATGGGCCCACAATATTATATTGTATGGATCCATAGTGTTCTGTTCTAGGCTTCGAGGTTTCCTTTTGCCTCGTGCGCCTCCTTTTTATGGTTTGGGTACTTCAGAAGTTCTTTCTTCTCTTGGAAGCTACCTCGTGATTGCTATCTTGTAGTGTACTCTATGTCACTCAAGTAGTAGTTAATTCTTTCTCGGGTATTAACCCTTGGATTTGAATTGAAGATCTCGGATTGTGCTGGATTCTGTGTTATGAATCATGTACATGAAGCCGATCTTTAACCCAAGATCCATTCCATTGTCCTCTATCGTTAATGTTCACACATCACCTCAGGATGGCTGGTACTATAATTCTAGCCTTCAAGCTTGTGGTTATTGTCGCGATTAAATTTTGATAGTTAAGGACTTCCCCTACCACTAGCTATGGCAGATGTTCTTTAATGGAACCAAATAGATCACGACAAGAGTACTCCTCGTGAGTCTCACATCTATAATCGTGACTCTACCACACCCTCCCTTTCCTGCATCGGTCTTCAAAAGATTGTTGACTTATGCATCCACATCTCGGGATTCTATCCTGAGCATGTTCTTCTCCCTTGTTGTTTCCGAGCTTTGTCTATCAGTTGGTAGCCAAGTAGTAATTTGCATTGGTGTCTTCCGATGCAAGATACTCTTGTGGTCCATCAAGACAAACCATTTTGGGATGTCACGACAAACAAACTCCGGTACCTTGTCATATCTAGGACCAGGTCAAAGTGTTGTAATCCGCAGATAAAGAGGCATTGATTAGCTTCTATCTGTTCTACCTTAGAGTATCACACCCTTTTACACTAAGAGGTCGTGCTGAGTTTCATGGCCTTCTTAATGAAGTGATGCTTTTACACATCTTTACCCACCCTTTCTCCGAGCTTTCGCGCTCGTGAATGATGCGAGTGCGTAATAATGTGACCATCTGAGATTCTTAGCAATTTTTATTGCTTTGAATTCCAAGGACATTTGAGTCATTCTTGGAGTGATTGGTTAACCCTATCACTAAGAAAAGGATGATTGTGCTACCAAGTCCGCTATTCTGGTACACTCTCCTCGGTCAAAGAGTTAGGCTTGTGCCATAACTCCGAGACTACGTCTTCTTGCCTTACCAAGCAAGTTTCCTCTTGAACTAAGTGACATATCGGTGGATCGTGATATTCTAGACGTCCTCTAGAAGTACTGCCATGTTACCACATGACCGTATAGTCAAGTTCTTGAGCAAGTAAGTTCTCTGAACTGCTCCTTTCTCCAAGGATCCGTATTGGATACCCCTAAACTAGTTGGTTAAGCTTAAACAACAACTTGGAGAGTTTTAAGACAAAAGTTCTATCTAACTTGGTTCTCTCTTAAAGGGATGTCTAGTTTTGTTCATGCTGAAGAAAGATAGTATTTCCTTCATGGATATGTTATTTTCCCCCGCCTTTGATTTGATTTGGGTTATCGTCAAATCAAACTCAGTTCCAAGGACTATCTTGACGATATTGCTACTTGAGATGTTTCTCTTGAGTACCTCTTCTATGAGTACCTCTTCTAGGAGTATCATGATAAGTTTGTTATTGAGCCCATCGATGACATCCTTATCTTCTCCATGCTAGAATAGATTCATATGGGACATTTGGCATCAATGTTGGAAACTTTCAAGAACTTTTTCCGACTCATATCAAAGTATGTGTTCTGGATGTTAGAAGTGAACTTCTCCGATTCACGTGCAAAAGGTGAAAGATGTCGCCGTGGATTCGAGTAGAGTTGTCTATGTTTCCTTGTGGACACTTGTGTTTCATTGCAAGTACTTGATGTATAAGTAGTTGTCTTCTGACAAGTTGTTAATACATGGGTCTAGCAATCTAGCTCAGCCTATTGGAGCTTAACACTGTAGTCCATGTCTTGAGAATCTAGTAACTCTACCTTCGTGGTAAATGTTGCAAGCTATCCATTCGGACATGCTGAGTCTGAAGCATCATTCCACCTAACCAAATATGAATCTCAAGCAGATATGATGGTTTGTGTTTTTCAAGGTTTTGACATAGGTCTCTTTGTAAATCCGACAAGATTGATGTAATGGTTGACACAACTAGTCGGAATGCCTATTGTCAAATTCTCTTGAATCAACAAATAGCAACCACTCTCCATGAGGCATATTCTATGATTCATTATAGGAGTTGTGCTTATGTTTCCTTTGTATCCGAAGTCCGACCTTTACTTGATGTCTGCTTTCTCTAACATCAAGAAGAACATTTAAAGTAGTGTTGCTAAATGTTTCTCGGTCGATCCTCTAGACCCTTTTATGTTGGCAAGCGTCTTATTGTTGGGGGGATAACCCCGGGTAGGGTCACGCCGGGGTATAAAGGCCGAGTTAGCCGAGGTACGACAAGGTCAAAGCGGAAGCTGGTCGAGTCACCGCAAGGCAGGCCGAATCTCAGGGTAACCCGGACCAGGGGATGTTCACCTAACTAGGTCTCAGCCGACTTATATCGTAAGCCGGTGAGATATATCTAACTTGTATGCAGGAACAGGTGTGGCCGGATCAACTATGTACGATCCGGGTTATATCAAGCTTGTAGGAGAAGGAAGGTATCTCGCTGGTCAAAGGTGACCACTGTACGCAGAGCATGAGCGGCGGCATGAGGCTGGACCACCGAGGCGACAAAAGGCGATGCCTATGCCAGATGACACAGGCGCCGCAGAGGCTCACGTAGCCTCTGCATGGATGACGCGGGGGAAAAGTGACCCGGTCGGCTTACTATTTTGGGAAGAGGCATATTCAGGGAATATGCCTCCACGTATGCCCTAATTGGAGACCTAGCCACCCCTATATAAGGAGGGCTAGGGACTCTATAGAAGGGGTTGGTTTTTAGAGGTTATGTTCTTCTAGCAAGTTACTGTGGGCTAGCTAGTGGTGAGAGTAAGAGAGTTCCTTCTTCCTCCTCTCTCCAATACAGCTCAAGGAGCACTTGTAATTTTTGCGAGTGAGAAAAATACAAAGCTACTGTGTGTGGAATCACCACACTATCCCTCCCTGGATTCCCCTAGTGCATTTAGTCCCCACCTTTAGCCTATCCATGGCATCTGCCATGACACCACCACGACAGTTGGTGCCCACCGTGGGGCTAGCGGCGCTAGCAGGGGTCAAGATCCATACGGGAAACCTCATCAGCACCGGCGAACACATCGTCTCCGAGCTCGTTCAGCGCTTTGGAGCGCTGGACTTTGTCAGCGACAACGCTGGCTGCTTTGGCAAGCGTCCTCTTCCGTGCAATGGCCTCTTCGTCAAGCTCGGTGCACACAAGGTCTACGTTGCTGTTGATGTGTCACGCGTTCACCCGCGACACGTCGTCGAAGGAGGCGAGCCACCCCTTAGCGTGGTTCACGGGGCGCGTATCACTCGCTCCCCGGACCGTGCTGAGGTGATGATGACTGCGCCTGGCGCTGGCGTAAGCAAGGATCCGGCACCAGATCCGGAGGTAACGCCTAAGGCACTGAGGAAAAGTAGAGGTCCTCCACTAGAGAGGCTAGAGAATGTGCTGCAGCAAGCGATGGATAGCTTGGCAAACCTAGTAGCAGTAGCGGTAGATCCAGCTCAGGCACATGCCGAGCTAGAGGAAACTAGGCAAAAGATTCTAGAGGGTGCGAAAAAGATAGCCGCGGCTCAGCAGTCGCTGAACATGACACTGCGTGAATACGCAAAGGCAAACAAAGTAGATGCTGTAAAAGTGAAGGGGAAAAATCTCATGAGTGAAATGAACAAAGAGGGTGATACTAGGATTGAGGAGTCAGAGAACTGTTTATCCGTGGGGCTGCCGAAGTATAGTACCCCGACGAAAAACCTCAGAGCAGCAGATGCAGCTGCGACCGAGTTAGAGGGTCTGACGGGTGAAGACCGTTAGAGATAGCAAGATAGGGTCAAAGAGTTGGTTCGAATCGCGAACAGGCAAAATGAGGAATTGCTCAGGGCTAACCCGGAGAGAGCTGGGGCCTCCAAGATCGTTCATTCGGCGGTGGGTAACCCGGAGAATTCTGCTGGAGCTGCATCGTCTCCTCATGGTGGTCCTAGGAGAGAATAGGTAGTAACTTCGGCCAGGAGGAACAAACAGATAGTCCCGTATGACCCGGCAAGGGCAGGGAAAGATAAAGAAGTGCAGAGAAATGAGGATCGACAAAGTGTGAGCCGAGGTGAAGCTGGCTGAGGTAACCGCGACTAAGGCAATGCCGGTCAAGGTAATGTTGTAAATGGAAATGCCGGACAACGTAACTCGGTAGGAGCGGGACAACCGCAGCAACGGAATATACCAAGGCAAGAGCAAAGTTCCGGCCGAGGTATGCAACAGAGAGGTGCTCCACGAGAGCAAGACCGATATAACGATGGTGATTCGGAAATGGTGAATGCAGGATATCCAAGGCCGGACTATCATGTGATATGGTCAAGATTAGGAAGCAGGGATTTGATGCCTGACGATGCTAGACTAAAACTGGATCGGCTGTATAGGTCGGAGCAAATTGAATGTCAAGGTCCCCCGGGTCCTGCATGTTTTGGACCTCGGATCATGAAGGAACCTCCGGTACCTAACTTCCAGCTACCTAGAGGCACTAAGACATACGATGGCAGCACAAAGTCGGAGGATTAGTTGATTAACTATGCTACAGCTATGAAAATTGCTACATGCAACTTGAGATGGGCTGTGAGATACGTACCCCAGATGTTGGAGGGGCCAGCGAGGGTATGGCTAAACAATTTGCCGCCCGGAAGTATTAACTTCTAGATTGATTTTGAGGAAATGTTTATTAGCAATTTCTCAAGTACGTATCAGAGGCCGAATAGTCCACAGACACTAGCAATGTGTAAGCAGAGACCGAATGAAACGAACCGGGAGTTCTTAACCCGGTGGTGTACCGTGCGAAACTCATGTGAGGGGGTGATTGAGTCACAGGCCATAGCATGGTTTGCGCAAGGATGCAGATATGCAAGCATGTTGTGGCAAAGATTGCAAAGGGATATGCCAACTACGTTGGCAAAGACAATCCGGATTGCTGATTCGTATGCGTTGGGTGATCCGACTCAACCCAGGCTCGTGTCAAACGAGTCAAATGAGGAGTGCTAGCAGAGAGATGGAGCCAGGTCATCCCGGAGGAATGACTACCGGGGTAAAAGAAGAGATGACAGACCGGATTACCGGTACAGCTCGCAACAAGTTGCTGCTGTAAATCAAGATCAACCCGGAGCAGGGGGCAATTAGCGTCAAAAAACTTGAGGGCAACAATGGACACCGAGAAATGATGGCAAGAAAACTTGGATGCCAGAGCAAAAGAAACAGTGGCAGGAAAAGAAGGACCGTCCAAGGTATACTTATGAGTCGATGCTGGATCAACCGTGTAAATTTCACACGCCAAATCCGAGTAACCCAGCAGGTCATACAACAAGGCAATGTGAGTGGATGTGTAAGATAGAACAAGGTGGTTCGGGGAATGCTCAGGCACCTCGGAATGATCAACCTCGACAGGAGTTACCCTGGCAGCAATTGCTCTCCGGAGCGAACACGCAATAGTAATGTTGCCTCCCCCTCCACCGAGGTATGACAACCATGAAAGAAGAGATGCAGTGCATCAAGTGGAAGACCAACATCAGCCGGATCAGAGGTACCCCAGAAATGAGGGGAGGAATGAGTACAAAGAGTATCATCAGAGTTACTGTGTGTTTACCACTAAGGAAACGGATAGAAAGAGCTTGCAGCGCCGGCACATGGAGGTGAATGCGGTAATGCCAGCAGTGATGTGGTACATGCCTTGGTCGGACCAGGAAATTACCTGGAGCATCAAAGATCATCCCAAGCTTATGCCAAGTCCTGGTTCGTATGCGCTAGTGCTGGATCCGACATTCATTGGGCCTAACATCAATGTGAGATTCTCAAAGGTACTAATTGACAATGGCAGTAGCATTAACATCATGTATGCGGATACAATGCGCAAGTTGGGTATCTCGGAGAACATGCTCCAAGCTACAAGGACAACTTTCCATGGCATTGTGCCAGGCATTTCTTGTGATCCCATAGGCAAGGTCCGGGTTGACGTATTGTTCGGCACGCGAGATAACTGCCGAACTAAGAATTTGGAGTTTGAGGTGGTGAACTTGGAAAGTGCGTATCACGCGTTACTCGGCAGACCAGCACTGAACAAGTTCATGGAAAGTTGCCACATCAGTTATCTGAAGATGAAGTTGCCCGGGCCAAATGGAGTAATTACCATAGCTGGAGATTTCCGATGTTCCATTGAGTGTGCGTCAGCCGGGTCTAACCTAGCCGAGTCACTCGTGATTGCGCAAGAGAAAAGAAGATACATGAAGTGGCGGCGTTGGCTCAGTCCGCGCAGCAATATATGCCGGCGTTGAGTAATCCGCATGGTAGTGTCTCATTCCAAGCCACAAAGGATACCAAGAAAGTGCCTGTTGATGACTTGTTCCTAGAGCACACCGTAAAAATTGGTGCCGGGTTAAATGACAAATAGGAAAGCGAGCTCGTCAACTTCCTCCGTGAGAATCGGGATATTTTTGCTTGGTCCACACAGGACTTGCAAGGTGTGCCGAGGGAGTTGGCCGAGCACTCTTTGAACGTGAGACCCGGAGCAATGCCGGTGAAGCAACCTCTCCGCCTCTTCATCGAAGATAGGAGAAAAGTCATTGGAGATGAGATAGCTCGGTTACTAGCAGCTGGGTTTATCATGGAGGTTCTTTACCCGGATTGGCTATCTAATCCGGTGCTGGTGGAGAAGAAGAAGGATGATCCGAATGTGGCAGTGGTTTGGCGTATGCGTATCGATTACACGAACCTAAATAAGGCGTGTCCAAAAGATCCATTTCCACTGCCAAGGATAGATCAGGTCATAGATTCAACTATTGGGTGTGAACTGTTGTCATTCATTGATGCATACTCTGATTTCCACCAGATACCCCTGAATCTAGATGATCAAATAAAAACTGCATTTATCACCCCATATGGGGCTTATTGCTATCGCACCATGCCATTTTGTTTACGTAATGCAGGGGCAACGTACCAAAGATGTATGCAGAAATGTTTGCACGACCAAATTGGTCAAAATGTACAGGTGTATGTGGAAGATGTGGTTATCAAGACGAAGGAAAGAAAAACGCTCCTTGATGATATCAGGCAGACATTCGCGAATCTAAGGAGGTTCCGGATGAAGCTTAACCCAGAAAAATGTACCTTCGGTGTCCCGACTGGAAAATTACTCGGATTCCTTGTCTCCAGCCGAGGTATCAAAGTCAATCCAACTAAAATCCGGGCCATAGAGCGAATGGAACTGCCGAAGTGTTTTAACGATGTCCAGAAGTTCACTGGTTGCCTGGCATCGTTAAGTCGGTTTGTATGTCGGTTGGGAGAAAAGGCATTGCCTCTCTATCAACTCATGAAAAAGTCGGACAAGTTCATTTGGACGCCGCAGGCCAATGAAGCCTTTATCCAATTAAAGAAAATGTTAGCCACTGCACCAGTGTTAGCCTCTCCACTATCAAAGGAGCCAATGTTGCTCTATATAGCCGCAACCAACCGAGTTGTAAGTGCAGTAATTGTGGTAGAGCGCGACGAAGAGGGTAAGTCATTGCAAAGGCCAGTGTATTATCTGAGCGAGGTATTATCAGCCTCAAAACAAAATTATCCGCACTATCAGAAAGTGGCGTATGGTGTGTACATGTCGGCTAAGAAGCTGAAACACTATTTTGAGGAGCATCCAATCAAAGTAATATGTGAAGCTCCCATATCCGAGATAATGAGTAACAAGGATGCAAGTGGCAGGATTGCGAAATGGGCAATTGAGCTAGATCCTTATGCGCCACAATATGACAGAAGAGAAGCAATCAAGTCTCAGGCCGTGGCCGACTTTTTTGTGGACTGGGCCGAGGTGCAATATGAACCACCGCTGCCAGATCCGAACTACTGGAGAATGCACTTTGACGGGTCAAAAACAAAAACCGGGTTAGGCGCCGGAGTTGTGCTTACCTCGCCGAAGAATGACCAGTTGAAGTATGCGCTACAGATCCATTTCGCAGCGTCAAACAATGTCGCGGAATATGAAGCACTTGTGCATGGGCTCAAAGTGGCAAAAGAAATTTGGATACGTCGGATCCAATGCTTTGGCGACTCAGATTTGGTAGTTCAACAAGTGTTGGGGCTGTGGGACGCTCTTGATCCAAACATGGCACTGTACAGATTCCATGTGCAGAAGATATCTGGTTACTTTGAGGGATGCGAATTTCGCCATGTGCCCCGCGTGGAAAATGAGGCTGCCGACGTATTGTCGAAGCTCGGATCAACCTGACAAGCAATTCCACCGGGTGTAGCATTAGAACACCTCGGAAAACCATCTATCAGACCGTCCCTAGAAACCGACTCGATCTACGTCCCGGAGGATCCGGAGTCTGGAGCTTCACCCATGGACATTGACATGGGAGATGGTCTGTGAAACCGGACGCCTCAAGAAACCCGGGGCGCCTCGATGAACCGGGGATCGCCATAAGACCCGGGGACTGCTCAGCATGATCCGGTTGAGGTTATGCTGGTGGATCAGATGGAAATTAATGAGGATGTGTTCCCTATACGAGCAATACCAGCTTGGGCACTACCTATATTTCAATTCCTGAAAGACGGAACTTTACCCGCTGAGGAGGTGCTATCCAGGCAAACTCAAAGGAGAGCAAAAGCATACACGATCATCAATTCCGAGCTATATAAAAGGAGTGTGACTAATGTCCTCCAGCGATGTGTTGACCCGGAAGAAGGGCTTGACATCCTCCAAGATATACATCAAGGGTAATGTGGGAATCATGCCTAGTCCAGAGCCTTGGTAGCAAAAGCTTTTCGACATGGGTTCTACTGGACAAGTGCCTTAGAACAAGCAGAGGACTTGGTAAGAAAATGTAATGGTTGTCATAGGTATGCTACCAAGACACATATGCCAATGTCAGAACTCAATACCATACCTATCACCTGGCCATTTGCCGTATGGTGTTTGGACATGGTTGGCCCGTTCAAACCAGCAAGGGGAAATATGACTCACATTTTGGTCATGGTGGATAAGTTTACAAAGTGGATTGAAGTAAAGCCAATAAGAAAATGTGATGGAGCTACGACCGTGACATTTCTCAAAGACATCATCTTGAGATACGGTTATCCTCACAGTATCATAACTGATAATGGCACAAATTTTGCTGAAGGAGCATTTGTGCGATTCTGCCGAGATAAGAAGATCCGGCTGGACGTTGCCTCGGTAGCCCACCCCGCATCAAACGGACAAGTGGAAAGATCCAACGGATTATTATTATCTGGGATAAAACCCCGGCTCATTGAGCCGCTGCAAAGATCAGCGGGGTGCTGTATAGAAGAACTACTAGCAGTACTGTGGAGTTTAAGAACAACTCCGAATCGATCAACAGGCTATACGCCATTCTTTCTGGTATATGGGGCAGAAGCTGTATTACCATCCGACATAGAGCATGACTCGCCTAGGGTCACCCAATACACAGAAGCCGAAGTGCAAGAAGCCCGGAAAAATGATGTTGATCTGCTGGAAGAAGCGAGCGAATTGTCATTGTCCAGATCCGCCATATATCAGCAAAATCTCCGACGCTATCATAGCCGGAAAGTAAACCCCCGAGTCTTCCGGGAAGGTGATATGGTACTCCGGTTGGTACAACGTACTGCTGGCATGCATAAGTTATCCCCCCATGGGAAGGGCCATTCATTGTGAGCAAAGAATTGCACAATGATTCTTATTATCTTATCGATGCAAAACCACAGGAAAAGAACAAGGCGGACAGGTCCGGCGAGGAATCTAAGCGTCCATGGAATGTAGCTCTACTTCGTCCTTTCTACACTTAGCAGAGAAGTGTATGTATCCGAGTCTCTCATATGTCGGTGTGTATGCCGACAATGAGTTTATCAATGAAATGTTGGCACCTCGAGCAGTAACTCGGGGACTGCCTTAATAGTATTTGTTGTCTTCTGTATTTCTCATTTATATGTCGGCTATCGTAAGTTTTTCTACTTAACCCGGATTAGTAGTGTGTGAGCACCAAAAACCCAACTCTTCGACTTGCTGCTGTGCAACAAGATTTGGCTTCATGGCAAGCAAGAGAACAAGTTTGGAATTGCGTAACACATGAAAAACGACTAAGGAAAAGAACTTAATCGAGCCGACGTTTGTTTTTGGACTAACCTAATGTTTACTTTCGATTTATTATGCTGAATTATTTTGAGCTAATCCTAAAGTTTCCAAGTATTGTTAAGACAATTTTTGAAGCTGGGACTCGTAAGTCATAAAACCGAATCAAGGTAGACACGAGCCGAGCCAGAAGATTGGATGAACAAGAAAATGAAACTCGGGGACTACGCCCAAGTTAATCCGGCATAAAAACTTAGTAGCAAAATATTACTTGTGTGCTTGATACAATTCCACCCGGCATATCGGGGATCTGATGAAATTTAAAGCGTTTATCAAGGAGCAGCAGGAGGAGGTAATTCGGCACCAGTAGGGGCAGCCTCGGCCTCAGCTTCAGAATCATCTGCGTCTTCCTCGACGTCTGAGGCTTCGTCCTCTTCGTTCTCATCCGACTCATCTTCAACATTTTCATCATCGGCGGCATCTAGGAAGCTGGGTCCCTTGTTCCATTGATGAATGGGGACATATTGGATGAAGCTATGAGCGCAAGCGTTGCGCCGAGCTACCCAATCCGGGTCAGTAGACTAATGCACTCGACTTTCAACGTAGAGCTCGTTGGGAGCCCCAATAGGAAGGTACGATGAGCACAGCAGTAAGTTTCCCCTCAGTTATGAAACCAAGGTTTAATCAAACCAGTAGGAGCAAGGAAACACCCCAAAGGTGTTACTAGCTGAGCTTTGGCAGGGCACACTACCGGTGCTAGTAGCAACGTGGAGACCTGCACAACACAACCACAAAACTTTGTCCCCAACTTGCGATGAGGTTGTCAATCTCACCGTGTTTTGCGGAAAACAAAGGATTAAACGTATCGAATGGAAAGAAGTAAAAGTTTGCAGAAAGTAAACACAAAGCAGAAACAGTTTATAGATTGTATGTAAAGAAAAAGGATCGGGATCCATAGTTCACTAGAGGTGGCTCTCCTTAAGATAGATAACATGTTGGGTGAACAAATTACAGCGGGGCAATTGACAAACACCGAGAAAGCAATACATGCATATACTAATCATCTTGACTCCTTTGAGACTTGATTGGGCATTACAACATAATACATAGACCGCCATCCAACTGCATCTATGACTAATAATCCACCTTCAGGTTATCATCCAAACCCCCTCCAGTATTAAGTTGCAAGCAACAGATTATTGCTTTACGAACTGCATGTAAAGTGAACAATACGATTGTTCTATGAACAAAGGATTGTTGTTTTCTCCCTAGTAGCAACAACACATCTAGTACCTTAGAGATTTCTGTCACTTCCCCAGATTACCAGAGGCATGAACCCACTATCGAGCATAAATACTAACTCTTGGAGTTGCTAGCATCTACTTGGCCAAGATAGCTACTAACAATGGAAAGCATGCAAGATCTCAAATAACAAAGACATGATAGAATCAATAATCAATCTGAAATAGCATCTCAATATCCATCGGATCCCCGCAAACACAACATGTATGCATTACAAATAGATGATCTTGATCATGAATGGAGCTCACAAGATCTAAACATGAAAGCACAAAGGAGGAGAAACCAGCCATCTAGCTACTACATGGATCCGTAGTCCAAGGATGAACTACTCACGCATCACACCGGAGGCTTGCATGGTGATGAAGAAGGCCTCAGGTGAATTCCTCTCTCAGAGTGGGATGCCGAAGAGCTTCAGATCCTCCCGATCTAGGGATGGAGATGGCGGCGGACTCTGAGACTCTTTCGTGGATTTTGATCGGGTACCTAGGGTTTTGTCCCGAGGGCAACTTATAGGCGTAAGGAGGCCGAGGGGTGCTCGGTCGGCCAGACCACCACCCTGGCGCAGGCCCTGGTGGTCAGTGGTGTGCCGGCCCCTCTCCGTCTCAGACGGTGATGCGGCACTTGATCCTTCAAAAAAATAGGCACTTTGGCTTTTGTCTGTCCAATTCGAGAATGTTCATTTTCACTTTCCGAACCAAAAACAGCAGAAAAGCAGGCAATGGCCTTTGTGGCTCTTGTTAATAGGTTAGTCCAAGAAATCATATGAAAAGTACTCCAAAGTTGGAACAAAACACAAGAAAGTGGATAAAACCAAGCATGGAACATCAAAAATTATAGATACATTTGCAATGTATCAACATCCCCAAGCTTAACTCCTGCTCGTCCTCAAGTAGGTAAGTGATAAAAAGAAATAATTTTTGAGGTGACATGCACCATCAAAGACTTGATCAAAGTATTTGCAAAACATTCGAAGCTAGGATCATAGTACTTCAATCATAACATGAAAGACAAAGTTCTAGCAATAAGCAAAGAAACTATGATGCAACATGAAAAGGCACAAACAAAAGAATCATGAATAACATGCTTTGCAAGACGTTTGTTTGTTTCACATAAAGAAAACATAGCATAATAGTATTTAGCTTGTCCCTCAATAGAGTAGCAAATATAAATGCATAGGACACCTTCAAAGTTCATAAGAGTGACTAGATACAATAGTTTCAAACAAGCAATAACAAGTTATGCATCAATCAACTAGTCTTGGGACAATGCACATAGAACTAAGAATGGACACTATGCTTCTCAAAGTAGGTGCATAAAGATAGAAGGTGGAGACTCAATATAATGGTGGAAGAAAGGCCTTTGTAAAAGGAAGTAGGGATTCAAGTCTCATAAAGAGCTTCCAAAAATTATGGTACTTATAGCTTTCAGCTCTCATTGCCCCTATCATAAGCATCTTGAAGGTGATTAAGGTTAAAGTGACATAACTAAGAGGATATGATTGACAAGTTATAAACCGAAATCTCATGCCCCTTACTTACGAAGACCGATCCTCATGCTACTCAACTTCAGTCACGAGTAAGCTCTTGTCATTGTAAGTATATGTGTATCATTAAGAACCGCCAACGGGGTACCCCTTGCACATGATACGGGATGTAACATCCCAAAACTTTAATCCAAGGTTATCAAGATCAAATCATCCAAAAATAGGGTTAACAAAAACTTTTCCAAATTTAAAATGAAAGCATTTATATATGTATGCATTTAAAATAGGAGTTGTTTGAATTGCCATGATTTATTGATCCAATGCTTGTAAAATGTTTCTTAGGTGATTTAAACATCATCTACATCATTCCCAAACTTTTCCTAAAGAAAATTAAATCAAACAGAATTAAAAAGAAGGAATGGTCATTTTGGCAAATTTAACTCTCCTGCCTCGCCGGAATTGGAGCTGGAGCAGCCGCGGCAGGAGGAGAAGGGCGCCGTGATTTCGACCACCCCAAGCTCTGCCGCAACTGCGCCTCGCCTCGCCATCGTCTTCCATGTCGTCTGCCCGCCTCGCCGACCCCGTTGGAGCCCTGCACGCCTCAGTGAGACCCCTACCAGAGCTAGGGTTCGAGCTACGGCGACACTGTGTCGTCGACGACGACCCTCACTGCTGATCTCGCTTCTAATCCTCAGACCCACATCACGCTGCCGTTTTGCGTTTAAGTCAGCTGACATGTGGGACCCCTGTCGGTGAGCCCAAGGCCATGAGCGCCACTGGGCCGGCCCAAGTCCTTTCCCGTGCTAGCCCATCGATTCAAATCTGGATTTTTCTTTTTAGTTAAATCTAGTTTCTGTCCACTATTTCAAAATTCAGTTCTGTGAGTTTGACAAATCCAAATTGCATGAAACCAATTTTGTCTGAAAGGTATTAAAATGATCTATCCAAGCCCGTTGAATTAAATTCAGTTAGAGTTATAGATCTCTCCTAATAAAAATAACAAAACAGAAGCTTTTGCAACTTGCAACATTTTTATAAAATCAACCAAGTTAGCTTTTGAGTTGATTCCAACTCTAAAAAATCACATTTCATCATATCTAACTAAATATGTAATAATATTAAGGTTTACATGAAGTGAATTTGGACTAGTACCAAAATAATGCTATATAGGCATTTATAGTCACTTTAAATCATTAAATAATAAACTTAAACTAAAGTAATATTGATCCAACCTTTAAATCTCATTCCCACATGTTAGAATATGTGGTGAGGACATGTGTCCACATGATCCCATATTTTGGTGGTGAATATTAAATTTTAGTTAATATTTCAATGAGTAGAAATTACTTTTCTAAAATAAAAAGGATGAAACTATTGAATTAAAACTTGTGATGTTTGTGATGATAATAGATCATCAAATGTGTGTTTTAGAATGCTACTTAGCCTAGTTAAGTATTGTTTGGTGATTGTGCACTCCCTATGCATTTATAGACGCTAGTATCGACCAAGCTTTCGAGGAGGAGGAGTTCGACCAAGAAGAAGAAGGAGAAGAAAACTTCAATCACTGCACCAACCAAGGCAAGCTATTATTGGCAAGCTAACCCTTGCGAAACACACTTTAGCAAGCCACCATTAACAGTGCAAGCTACCCTTAGCAAGCTAGCACTATCCAAGATTAACCCTTGCAAGTTAGTACTTGCAAGTGTAGTACTTAGCAAACTAGAATCAAACTAGATGGTTTAGTAAAGATGCCTTAAGCATGCTTTGATCACACCCCTTTGACTATTAGTACCCCAAGTCTTAGTTACAAGTTTTACCCCTCTTAGGTTATGCAAAGTTCCTTACTTATTTTGAAGGTAGCATAAAAAGTATAAAACTTGACCTACTTAGAAACCTTTAGATGCCATTCTGTGGCATGAGATTGAAACCATCTTTTCCACCTTAGTGAACACTCTTAACTTAGTATTTTAGAATAGATCAAAAACTTGAGAGTCACTTTAGATGGGAACACTTGGTGAAAATGAATTGTGAAAACCTTGGAATGATGAGTCATTCTATTGAGATGTTTTGACATGTGTTGAGAGACACAACTGGTTTATGATGATGAAAATGATGAGGCATGAGCCTTAACCCTTTTATAAAACTGATGGTTGGATTCGGATGTGATACCATTCCAAATTTACCGTACAACCACACTACCTGAATTAGGTAAGGCTTAGCTGGAAATTTATATGCATTAGTATTAGTTCCCTCACGGGAGAGGTTTGAGCTGAGGCTACCTCTCAATGTTGTCCACCTATGCAAAGGCCCAAGATGGTGATGGTCATGGTTGGGAGGCCATGCTCATAGGAGAGGTGCTTATACTAGGGTGTGTAAAGGGAAGGTTATGTTTGATTATCTGCATACTAAGTATGATGATTTAGGGTTATCCCTGACAGATGTATCGAATCTTGTGGTGAAAGTGTACCACCTCTGCAGAGTGTCAAACTATTCGAATAGCCGCGTCCGTGGTTATGGACAGTTGGAATGGCCATACTGTTTCGTTATCAGATGTTTTCTAAATAACTTGAAATGAATGATGAACTTTGACTTGACCACAACAGGTTGTGTTGATGATAATAGCTTCCCAACTTAAGTGATTCTATAACTTTACTTTATCTTTCTTTGCTTCTGAACTCAGCTTAGGTTCCAAACTTAACTTGATAGTTAACTTAGATTCAGCACTTTAACTTAGAATTATACTCCTTGTTAGTAGTAGTTTGCGAGTACTTAAAGAGTACTCATGGCTTTTGTCCCTGGCTATTATTATGGCTAGACTATGAAGGAGATTATCAGATGATGGCCAACAGGACGGCTATGATAACTAGGACTATCTGCCTTCACAAGATTACTCGTGCCCTCAAGATGGACCCCACCGCTATGCTATCTTTTATTTCACGCTTGTTGTATTAAGACTGGATCATGAGATCCTTATTTGTGTAAAACCTTATGTATGGTTTGTAATGGATGATGTACTGTGATATCCAATCCGTTATGTCTCGCAAAAATGGTAATCCTGGGATTGCGAGGTATGGCATAACGGGCATCTGGGATTAAAATCCGGGTGTTGACAAGTTGGTATCAGAGCCATCCTGACCATAGGAGACCGTAGTTAGAATGGACGTCCAAACCAAAAACTTAGCTTCAAAACCAAAGTGAGTATTTATGAAAAACTATTTCCCCTCTTACCCTTGTGAACTCATTCTTTCTCAAAAATACATGTTCCTCAAAATTCTTACATTACTACTTAAAATTTGACACACTTGATCACTTCACTAACTTCCTCATCCTTAATTCTTGTAGATGGAGACTCAGTTCAGCAAGTTTTACCAGTTGGGAAACGAAGGTCAGCTGATCTTTGAGAGGGATCTGGATTCACTGTCGGAGTTACTGGGATGCCCACATCCGGAGTTTCTTGGAGCTCAACTTCCAGGACCCCCAGGAGGAGACCTACAGTGGCTAGTCACCGTGGATCTTCGGGGAAGCATCGAAGCACCAACTTCCGGGAGAATTCAGTTGGCTAGATGGATTAGCCAGGGCAATGCATGAAGCTCTCGCACGTC
The DNA here is from genome assembly GCA_023614405.1 of Avena insularis. NCBI lineage: Eukaryota > Viridiplantae > Streptophyta > Magnoliopsida > Poales > Poaceae > Avena > Avena insularis. The sequence goes on from CM042684.1 coordinate 404,656,972, forward strand.
TACGTGCCCTCAGCGTCAACAAGATCCAAGGAACCCGTTTTGCCCACTATGCAAGACGTGACTTCATGGGAATGCCGATGGAGATGCCAAGTCACCCAGAGTTGAGGCGTCAAGTGGAGAACCTTGATTTCCTGCTTCATGACAGAGGAACGGACAATGCCAGAGTTAGCCAACCGTAACGTGCCATCGCCGACCGAAGGCCCAGCTTTCGACCGCCGTCTAGGATCGCCAGTCTCTTTGTCGCCAGCGTGCAAAAAAGGATCGCACCATCGCCTGTCTTCGCAAGAAGGTGGCCGACCTCGAGAAGACCATCAAGGAGCAGGAAGCCCAGCTTGCCGCCAAGGAAGAAGAAGATGAGGGTGAAGACATCCAGGGAGATATGGATTCTTACCTCAGCAACGATGATGACTTTCTGGAGGAGGATGCTGTGGACTTCTACACTGATGATGAAGACTCCGACTTCATCGACAATGAATAGATGCACTAGAGCACTGTCGTAGCATGAGATGTATCATCTCATTGTATCGTAGCTTGCAGAACGGTTCTTCAAACCATCTGTTTTCCCCTTTGATTGTTGTGGTGTGTGTTGTATTGTGTGCTTGCTTGCATGAATAAAAAGAAGTTAGTTGAAAAACCTGAGTCTAACTCAATGTTTTAGCTTTGAAAACCCAAAACCATGAACCTTAGAATTTCCCTCCTACCCCTATATCTATCTCAATCTTCAGATGACTCGTGGAAACCAAGGAGGGAGCAGCTCGTCGCAGGACCCAATGCTGCAGATCTTGCAGAATCTCATCGTGGACCGTGAAGCAAGCAGCGCCGAGCGTCAAGCCAACTTAGCAACATTGCAGCAGATTGCCCAAATGGCTCTCAACAACCAAGGACATGGAAATCAGGATCACCATGGATCCAAACTCAAAAAATTTCAGAACACAAATCCCCCAATCTTTAACCAATCTGAAAACCCATTAGATGCTGATGACTGGTTACAGACCATGGAAAACAACCTTGAAGTTGCAGGAGTTGATGAAAATGAGAAAGTTCTCTTTGCCACCCACTATCTGGCGGGAGATGCAAGAGCTTGGTGGAATAGCATCCGCAATATGAACCATGGCCAGGTGATGACCTAGGAAGCATTCAAGGTCAAGTTCAGCCGCACCCACGTACCGCAAGGTCTTGTCAACAGGATGAGAGATGAATTCTGTGAATTGAAGCAAGGAAGAATGACTGTGGTGGAGTACCGTGACAGATTCTTGTCACTTGCCAGATATGCACCGGAGGAGATCAACACGGAGGCCAAGAAGAAGGAGAGATTCTTAAACGGACTGCATGATGATATGCAGACTGTCCTCGTCAACATCCGTTTTCAGGATCTCGAAGAGCTAGTCGACTCTGCCATTCAGATGGAAGGGAAGATTAACTAGGCAAACGACAACCGCAAGCGCCGTATGATGCAGAATCACGGATCCAGAGTCACCGTACCGCCCCAACCCTCACCAGATATGCACCAAGGAATAACCGACCCCCAAATTCTCGCCCAAGCTACCCCAATCAGAAGCGGAGGCAATGTGAAGTCCGGAGGAACAATCACAACTCGGCAATGCCAACAATTTCAACTGCGTGTTCTCCTAAGAGCAGCAACAACAACATCGCACCCAATCGCAGCAAGAATGTGTCGTCAAGGACAAGTCCGATCACTTGTTTCAAGTGTGGAGTGAAGGGTCACTACTCCAATGAGTGTCCCAAGAAGAGCCGCCAATGCCCTGTGAATGCCCCAGCTCAACAAAGAGCGTCGTGTTCAACCAGGAAGGAGATTTGCCCAGTGGAACCCAAGACAATCAAGAACGGCCGTCTCTTCCACATGAATGTAGAAGAAGCCCAGGAAGCGCCAGATGTAGTGCTGGGTATGTTTTCTGTCAACTCAGTTTTAGCAAGAGTATTGTTTGATTCTGGAGCATCGCATTCATTTGTCACCGAAGAATTTGTATGCACTAGTAAGATTCGCCCAACCAACCTGAAGCATGTCATGATAGTTCAAATCCCCGGTTCAACAACAAAAGCTAGAAAAATTTGCAAAGTTGTACCTATCAGAATACATGGGATAGATTTTTATGCCAACCTAATTGTACTTGGAACCAAAGGATTGGAAGTAGTACTAGGTATGGACTAGATGTCAAGGCATAAAGGACTGATAGACTGTGCTAAGAAAGCCATCACCATGACCAGTAGTTCTGGAGTAACAGTAGAGCATATCTCTGAAACCTTACCCCGTCAATTCAAGTGCAACAAGAGTGTAGCCCTGCCCACCTTTGACCAAGTCAGAGTAGTCTGTGAATATCCCGACGTATTCCCAGATGAATTGCCAGGTATGCCCCCAGATAGGGATATTGAGTTCATTATCAAACTAATCCCTGGAACTGGACCTATAGCCTAGAGACCCTATACCATGAACCCCTCAGAGTTAGTGGAATTGAAGAAGTAGTTGGATGCCATGTTAGCAACAGGCTTGATTCAGCCAAGCGCATCGCCATGGAGATCACCGGTGTTATTCGTCGACAAGAAAGATGGAGGCAATCGTCTGTGTACAGATTACAGAAAGTTGAATGACGTCACCATCAAGAACAAGTACCCTTTGCCAAAGATAGAGGATCTATTTGATCAGTTGACTGGAGCTCAGATATTCTCAAAGATTGATCTTAGGACTGGTTATCACCAACATAAGATTCGTGCAACGGATATTCTGAAGACTGCCTTTACTAATCGCTATGGTTTATACGAGTATACGGTTATGTCTTTTAGATTAACCAATGCCCCTGCTTATTTCATGAATCTCATGAATAAGATCTTTATGAATTTCCTAGATAAGTTTGTAGTTGTGTTTATCAACGACATCCTTATCTACTCCAAGTCAGAAGAAGAGCATGAGAAACATCTGAGAATCATCCTAGAAACCCTGAGAGAGCATCAGTTATATGCCAAATTCAGCAAGTGTGAGTTTTGGATGAAAGAAGTAGGATTCCTAGGACATATTGTTTCTGCCGGAGGAGTCTCTATTGATCCCACCAAGATCAAAGATGTCGAAGAATGGGAAGCCCCAACCAATCAAACCCAAGTTCATTCATTTCTCGGATTAGCGGGATATTACCGCAAGTTCGTAGAAGGATTCTCGAGCATAGCCCGACCAATGACCTAATTGTTGAAGAAGGACAAGAAGTTTGAATGTACATACAAGTGTGAAGCCAGTTTCCAAGAGCTGAAGAAGAGATTGATATCCTCCCCAATTTTGATCATGCCAGACATCAAGAAGCCGTTTGATGTGTATTGTGATGCATCCAAGATTGGCCTAGGATGTGTATTGATGCAAGAAGGCAAAGTCATCCAGCGTTCTGTCTCGACAATTGAAGCAACATGAGCAAACTATCGACCCATGATCTTGAGCTAGCAAGTGGTTCTAGCGTTGAAGACATGGCGTCATTATTTGATGGGTAATCGCTGTGAGATTTACTCAGATCATAAGAGCTTGAAGTATATCTTCACTCAGAAGGAGCTGAATATGAGGCAAAGAAGATGGATAGAGTTAATCAAGGATTATGACCTTGACATTCACTATCACCTCGACAAAGCCAATGTGGTAGCGGATGCTCTTAGCAGATTGCCGTGTAGGCTTAACACCATGATCAAGGAGAAGCAACCAAGTTTGTACGAGGAGTTGGAGCAGTTCAGGACTGAGTTAGTTAGCAAAGGATTCCTAGCTAGCATTGAACTTCAACCCACTTTGATTAGCCAAATCAAGGAAGCCCAGAAGGGAAATGAAAGTATCGACGGAATCAAACATCGTATTGGTACAGAAAGGTACTGGATTCACCGAAGACGAAGAAGGAGTCTTGTGGTACAAAGGACATATCGTGTGCCGCAGATTTGAGTCTGAAGGAAGTTATCATGAAGGAAGCTCATGATACTCTTTATTCTATCCACCCTGGAGGAACAAAGATGTATCAGGATTTGAAAGAGCAATTTTGGTGGCACAAGATGAAGAGAGAGATCGGAAGCTACATCGCCAAGTGTGACATCTGCCAAAGAGTCAAAGCAGACCATCAGAGACCTGCAGGACTATTGCAACCATTGCAGATTCCGGAATGGAAATGGGATTCCGTTGGAATGGACTTTATCACCGGTTTACCTACTTCTAGTAGGGGAAATGACTCAATCTGGGTCATAATTGATAGACTGTCCAAGGTAGCCCACTTCATACCTATCAAGACTACCTACCAGAGTGCAAAGCTAAGCGGTCAGATATTGCTAGGATTGTTAGTCTGCATGGAACCCCCAAGACCATCGTCTCAGATCGAGGAACCCAGTTTACCTCGAGATTTTGGCAGAAAGTCCAAGAAGGATTAGGAACCAAGTTGAACTTCAGTACCGCATATCACCCGCAAACAGATGGACATATTGAGAGAGTCAACCAGATCCTAGAGGATATGCTTAGAGCTTTTGTGTTGGAATATGGATCAAAATGGGAAGACTGCCTACCTTTCGAAGAATTCTCATATAACAACAGTTATCAAGCTAGTTTGCAGATGGCACCATTTGAATTCCTATATGGAAGAAAGTGTCGTACCCCTTTGAATTGGTCGCAAGTAGGAGAGACTCAGATCTTTGGACCCGACATTCTCCGAGAAGCAGAAGAGAAAGTTCACAAAGTCCGTGAGCACCTCAAGACCGCTCAATCCAGACAAAAGAGCTATGCTGACAAGAGAAGGAGAGACCTGACTTTCAATGTTGGAGATTTTGTATATCTCAAGGTTTCACCATTGAAGGGAACCCAGCGCTTTAGTCGAAAGGGAAAGTTAGCCCCCAGATATATCGGACCTTTCAAGATTTTGAACCGCCGAGGAGAAGTATCATACCAACTGGAACTGCCTGAAGAGATGTCGGGCATACACAATGTGTTCCATATCTCGTTACTTCGCAAATGCTTGGAAGTGCCTGAGAAGACTGAAGTTTTCAAGAATATCGATCATAGAGCTGTGGAAATCAACAATGACCTGACCTATCGGGAAGTACCCATCCGTATCTTAGAAGAAGCCTACAGAACCACCAGGACCAGGAGTATCAAGTTTCTCAAGATTCAGTGGAGCAACCATACAGAGGAGGAAGCTACTTGGGAGCGCGAAGATTACATTAGAACAGAGTTCCTAGATCTCTTTAGTTCCTAGTTTTCTTTGTAAATCTCGGGACGAGATTTTGTTTAAGGGGGGAAGGTTTGTAACATCCCAAAACTTTAATCCAAGGTTATTAAGATCAAATCATCTAAAAATAGGGTTAACAAAAACTTTTCCAAATTTAAAACGAAAGCATTCATATATGTATGCATTTAAAATAGGAGTTGTTTGAATTGCCATGATTGATTAATCCAATGCTTGTAAAATGTTTCTTAGGTGATTTAATCATCATCTACATCATTCCCAAACTTTTCCTAAAGAAAATCAAATAAAAAAGAATTAAAAAGAAGGAATGGTCATTTTGGCAAATTTAACTCTCATGCCTACTTTGGCTATTCCTAGTACTCAATTCTTAACAGAAACAATTCTTGATCTTTGCACCCCTTGCTAGTACACATAATGAGGTACCAAGGCCCACCTTTGGATCTGCTAAAAAGATTCTGTTAACTATTTTAAATGACAGTTTAAAATTGAATCTAATGCATATGCATAGATCACCCCTATTTCAAAAACCATCTATTTGAGCTCCATTTTCAAAACCCTTGCAACCAGAGAGTACCCATCACTAGTGGAGATCACTCAAATTTTTTGAAACTGAAATTCAAAACTTTCTTTCATGCGGCCATTTCATCAAACACTTGGCATGCATAATCTCTACTCTAATCCTAGCTCACTGTTTACTACAGGGTTTTGCCCCCAATTGATCCCCATTTAATCCCCTTGTCCCCTCTTGATCTAACCAGAGCCTAACCAGCCTCTTCCCTACCCCCTAGCTGCACTGCCATGCCATGCCGAGCACCACCTCGCCGGCCGACAATGCACTCACAGCAGCAGCCCTCTCCAGCCCCTCTCCTTATGTCTAGCAGCTTGCTAGTGGTCCACCTCCACCACCCAACCAGCCCCAAGCCAGAGACAGATAGCAGAGCGGCCATGAACCGCCGCGCCCGGAGCCGGTCGAGCATGCCGACGCCGCCCCCAGAGCACGCCCTGTCCCCCTCGCACAGACCATCCCTTGGCACCAGCCCGCGCTCGCCGCTCCACCTCGACCTAGAGAACCCCCTAGACATCCCTGTTCGCCGCCCATAGCCTCACAGCCATCGCTCGCCGTGGACACCGCCGCTTCGGCCGCGCAGAGCGCCATCTCGCCCAGACCGCATGCCACCGCCCCTACGGTCGCATTTAAGTTCTAGAGCACCGCCAGGGAACCGTCCATCAATCGCCACCCCTAGCCATGCCTCTACCCCGCCGTAGCCTTGTCGCCGGAGTCGCCTGCCCATCCCGCTCAGTCTCACCGTCGGGCCTATAAAAGGAGCCCTCCCCAGCCTCTTCTCTCCACACCATTCCACTTCCCTCACCTCTCTGAACCTCACCCACCTCTAGCCGGAGCAAGGAGAGCTCTGCCTTGCCGGAATTGGAGCCGGAGCAGCCGCAGCAGGAGGAGAAGGGCACCGTTGATTTCGACCACCCCAAGCTCCGCCGCAACAGCGCCTCGCCTCGCCATCGTCTTCCACGTCGTTTACCCGCCTCGCCGACCCTGCTGGAGCCCTGGTACACCCCCAATAGACCCCCACCGAGCTGCTAGGGTTCGAGCTCGCCGGCGACCTGTTCGTCGTCGACGATGACCCTCAGCCGTTGATCTCGCTTCTAATCCTACGGCCCACAGCGCGCGTACCGTTTCACGTTTTAAGTGCCGCTAACACGTGGGACCCCCTGTCAGCTGAGCCCCTTTGCTGAGCGCCACCTGGCCCAAGTCCTTTCCCGCGCTAGCCCATCGATTCAAATCTGGATTTTTCTTTTTAGTTAAATCTAGTTTCTGTCCACTATTTCAAAATTCAATTCTGTGAGTTTGACAAATCCAAATTGCATGAAACCAATTTTGTCTGAAAGGTATTAAAATGATCTATCCAAGCCCGTTGGATTAAATTCAGTTAGAGTTATAGATCTCTCCTAATAAAAATAACAAAACAGAAGCTTTTGCAACTTGCAACATTTTTATAAAATCAACCAAGTTAGCTTTTGAGTTGATTCCAACTCTCAAAAATCACATTTCATCATATCTATCTAAATATGTAATAATATTAAGGTTTACATGCAGTGAATTTGGACTAGTACCAAAATAATGCTATATAGGCATTTCTAGTCACTTTAAATCATTAAATAATAAACTTAAACTAAAGTAATATTGATCCAACCTTTAAATCTCATTCCCACATGTTAGAATATGTGGTGAGGACATGTGTCCACATGATCCCATATTTTGGTGGTGAATATTAAATTTTAGTTAATATTTCAATGAGTAGAAATTACTTTTCTAAAATAAAAAGGATGAAACTATTGAATTAAAACTTGTGATGTTTGTGATGATAATAGATCATCAGATGTGTTTTTTAGAATGCTACTTAGCCTAGTTAAGTATTGTTTGGTGATTGTGCACTCCCTATGCATTTATAGACGCTAGTATCGACCAAGCTTTCGAGGAGGAGGAGTTCGACCAAGAAGAAGAAGGAGAAGAAAACTTCAATCACTGCACCAACCAAGGCAAGCTATTATTGGCAAGCTAACCTCATAAACACACTTTAGCAAGCCACCATTAACAGTGCAAGCTACCCTTAGCAAGCTAGCACTATCCAAGATTAACCCTTGCAAGTTAGTACTTGCAAGTGTAGTACTTAGCAAACTAGAATCAAACTAGATGGTTTAGCAAAGATGCCTTAAGCATGCTTTGATCACACCCCTTTGACTATTAGTACCCCAAGTCTTAGTTACAAGTTTTACCCCTCTTAGGTTATGCAAAGTTCCTTACTTATTTTGAAGGTAGCATAAAAAGTATAAAACTTGACCTACTTAGAAACCTTTAGATGCCATTCTGTGGCATGAGATTGAAACCATCTTTTCCACCTTAGTGAACACTCTTAACTTAGTATTTTAGAATAGATCAAAACCTTGAGTCACTTTAGATGGGAACACTTGGTGAAAATGAATTGTGAAAACCTTGGAATGATGAGTCATTCTATTGAGATGTTTTGACATGTGTTGAGAGACACAACTGGTTTATGATGACGAAAATGATGAGGCATGAGCCTTAACCCTTTTATAAAACTGATGGTTGGATTCGGATGCGATACCATTCCAAATTTACCGTACAACCACACTACCTGAATTGGGTAAGGCTTAGCTAGAAATTTATATGCATTAGTATTAGTTCCCTCACGGGAGAGGTTTGAGCTGAGGCTACCTCTCAATGTTGTCCACCTATGCAGTGCCCAAGATGACTGATGGTCATGGTTGGGAGGCCATGCTCATAGGAGAGGTGCTTATACTAGGGTGTGTAAAGGGAAGGTTATGTTTGATTATCTGCATACTAAGTATGATGATTTAGGGTTATCCCTGACAGATGTATCGAATCTTGTGGTGAAAGTGTACCACCTCTGCAGAGTGTCAAACTATTCGAATAGCCGCGTCCGCGGTTATGGACAGTTGGAATGGCCATACTGTTTCGTTGTCAGATGTTTTCTAAATAACTTGAAATGAATGATGAACTTTGACTTGACCACAACAGGTTGTGTTGATGATAATAGCTTCCCAACTTAAGTGATTCTAGAACTTTACTTTATCTTTCTTTGCTTCTGAACTCAGCTTAGGTTTCAAACTTAACTTGATAGTTAACTTAGATTCAGCACTTTAACTTAGAATTATACTCCTTGTTAGTAGTAGTTTAAGAGTACTTAAAGAGTACTCATGGCTTTTGTCCCTGGCTATTATTATGGCCAGACTATGAAGGAGATTATCAAGATGATGGCCAGCAGGATGGCTATGACAACTAGGACTATCTGCCTTCGTCAGCATTGCCTGTGCCCCTGAAGATGGACCCCACTGCTACGCTATCTTTTATTTCCGCTGCTTGTTGTATTAAGACTAGATCATGAGATCCTTATTTGTGTAAAACCTTATGTATGGTTTGTAATGGATGATGTACTGTGATATCCAATCCGTTATGTCTCGCAAAAATAGTAATCCTAGGATTGTGAAGTATGGCATAACGGGCATCTGGGATTAAAAACCCGGGTGTTGACACGGGAGCTTTCCCATAATCAAAATGACAAGGCAAGCAGACAATGAGCATCTCAGCGATCTTTTTATTTGCTATTTGCATAGGTTTTTATTGAGGATGCTTCATAGAGTGCTCATTATGGTGATGCTGCAAGTTTCCACCATGATTAGGCATGGCTTAGGCTAGCGGCCATGCTTTCTAACACACGCATACAAACTCCATGATCTTACAAGTTCAACTTTTATTTCACACACGGATCCGTAAGCAAAAGAACATGATATCAACGGGGTACAAAGTACAAGTGCAATGTTGAAAGCGTTCCCCATGAAACATGGTTCTGCTAATTTCAACTTATAAAGCGCAAGCATATACGCAACAAAGAAGGACCCAATGGTTCAAGTTTATTAGAGGCAATAAAGTAAAGTGTGCCATCAAGTTCGTGAGAGCTTTAATCACTAGATTTCTCATAACAAGTGGAAGGTAAACAAAAGCATGAATATGCTTGGAATAGCATAAGCTAGTAGGTAGGTATGGTGGACTCTTTGGAATAACTTGGTTTAGGGAGTTGGATGCATGAGTGGAACTCATACTTGGTTGTGGAGGCTAGCAAAAGACTGGGAGTGACAAACTAAGAGAGCAATAATGGCCATAATCATGCAGAGCGACAAAACATCATTGATCAAAGCATAAAGTGATACTACAAGTTGAAAACTAAAGGATCATAAAGGCTATGGTGACTTGTGACAGTCATAACATGGTGTGAGCATATGCCAAGTCAACCGAAATAAAGCATCAAAGGAGAATACCACTATACAATGCTTTAATATGCTAAAACAACGCATGATTCATCCAAGGCACATTAAGCAATCTCAATTGTTTATAACAAGTCATGCTACAACAAAGAATACTAAGCATAACGCCAAAACAATATCAAGCATGGCATGACAAAGCATAGCCACAGTCAAAAACGAGCTCTTTTTACCACATAAGCATGAGCTTTCCTACTCTTTTCCAAACCAAACCAAACTATTTGCAAACCAATGTATGAAAGAGGGGGTCCAACCAACTTATTCAGAAAACTAAGCAAACCAAGCAAACTAAAAACCGAAACGAAAACGAAAAGGAAGACGCTCCAAGAAAAACACAACTGTGCATGAAACAATAAAAATGAAGTGTTTGGAAGAAACCTGGAATTTTTATTGATGAAGAAGGGGATGCCTTGGGCATCCCCAAGCTTTGAAGCTTGTACTTCTTGGATATTTCTTGGGGTGACACGCGTGGCATCCCCAAGCTTGAGCTTTAGTCCATCCTTCATCTCATTACTCATTCCTTCCATACACCTGAAATTTTTTCCTTCATACAAAACTTCACACAATCTCATTAGCAACATTAGTGCACTTAAGATAAATAAGTCTCAAGGTTCAGTTCTAACACCAAATAAACTTCCATTGGAACACTAGCTACTGTAGCACTTCCCTCAAAAAGCTCAATTCCCCAAAGGAACTCAAGAAGGAACTAACAAGAAGCAAATGCAGAAAATGGCAGAAATCTGTCAAAACAGACCAGCAGGTAAAGACGAATCGTTTCGAAGACCTTCTGTTGCTCAAATCAAAAAGTGTTGAACTAACGAAAGTTTGATAACAACCTGGGTCAGAAGAACAAAAAATTACAGCTCAATCCGACGTACAGAGCTCTCTCAGGAATTTTTACGGTGAAGCACAAAAATCTGTTTTGGGACAACAACTTTCCCAATCATTACTTCACTCTCATTAGAGGTTACTCTTGGCACAAAAAGCAAATAAAAAGGATAAGGAGCAGTTATTTCCAAGTCTCATCTAAAACTTTTGGGTTATCTTCCAATAAGTACTTTTTTAACGCCTTTAAGTTAGGCATAAGAAGCAAAGAAAGAATCAAGTGTTCTCAAATGAAGAAGCATTAAAACCAACTTTCTTGTCCTTACCTCTCTTATTTTTATTCTTAACCTTTGGGAAAATGTGATTGTTTGGTGGAGAAGAAAGGTGCATGGTCCCCTTTCCCACATCTATTATTGCTCCAAGGATTTCTAATAGGGACCTTCCAAGTGTAATTTAACCTTTTCCTGCACATTCAATAACAAGATAATCAGTAGAAATCATTTTCCCAAGGATCTTTGTAAACACTCCTTCAGCTATTCCAATAGGTAATATGGTAGCATTATTAGCAAGAGATATTTCTTCAGTGTTTATCTCAATCTTTACTGTAGGGAGCCACTTTGATGGTTCAGAATTTATTGGAACATAATTGTGATGCTCCCTAAGCGTATTATAGCAACTTTCTAAGCTAGTAGTGCTAGCCTCAAGAGTGTTCAACCTAGCAAATATTTTTGCGAAAGAAATATCAGTTTGGCTAGGCATAGTGTAAGTGAGGATCAATTTATTTATAGCATTAATGGAATCATCCTCATTACATTGGAGGAAATCTCCTCCCACAATAGCATCTAAAGCATATCTATAGCAAAGAGCAATCCCAAGGTAAAAACTGCTAAGGAACAAGCTCTGAGTCATTTTAGGCTCAGTTTTTTCATGTAGATCAGAGATTCTAGACCAAGCTTCCTTAAAACTTTCCTCAATTCCTTGTTTAAAAGTGAAAATCATTTCCTCGGGTGACATAGTGATTGGACCAAGGCTAGACATAGTGGCAACTCAAGGTAGGAACTAATTTTTTTGTGTTTTTGAAATAAGAAAACAAACTAGTAGAACTAATTTTTTTTGTGTTTTTTTGAGGAACAAAACAAGCAAACAAAGCAAAAAGAAACTAAGCAAAACAAAAACAATAAAGTAAAGAGATTGGTTATGAGGGACTCCCCTTATGAAGATGTCTTTGACTCCCCGGCAACGACGCCATTTTTTTTTGATGCGCTCGACTTTCAACGTAGAGCTCATTGGGAACCCCAAGAGGAAGGTACGATGAGCACAACAGTAAGTTTTCCCTCAGTTATGAAACCAAGGTTTAATCGAACCAGTAGGAGCAAGGAAACACCCCAAAGGTGTTACTAGCTGAGCTTTGGCAGGGCGCACTACCGGTGCTAGTAGCAACGTGGAGACCTGCACAACACAACCACAGAACTTTGTCCCCAACTTGCGATGAGGTTGTCAATCTCACCGTGTTTTGTGGAAAACCAAGGATTAAACGTATCGAATGGAAAGAAGTAAAAGTTTGCAGAAAGTAAACACAAAGCAGAAACAGTTTATAGATTGTATGTAAAGAAAAAGGACAGAGATCCATAGTTCACTAGAGGTGGCTCTCCTTAAGATAGATAACATGCTGGGTGAACAAATTACAGCGGGGCAATTGACAAACACCGAGAAAGCAATACATGCATATACTAATCATCTTGACTCCTTTGAGACTTGATTGGGCATTACAACATAATACATAGACCGCCATCCAACTACATCTATGACTAATAATCCACCTTCAGGTTATCATCCGCCCCCCCTCCAGTATTAAGTTGCAAGCAACAGATTATTGCTTTACGGACTGCATGTAAAGTGAACAATATGATTGTTCTATGAACAAAGGATTGTTGTTTTCTCCCTAGTAGCAATAGCACATCTAGTACCTTAGAGATTTCTGTCACTTCCCCAGATTACCAGAGGCATGAACCCACTATCGAGCATAAATACTAACTGTTGGAGTTGCTAGCATCTACTTGGCCAAGATAGCTACTAACAACGAAAAGCATGCAAGATCTCAAATAACAAAGACATGATAGAATCAATAATCAATCTGAAATAGCATCTCAATATCCATCGGATCCCCGCAAACACAACATGTATGAATTACAAATAGATGATCTTGATCATGAACAGAGCTCACAAGATCTAAACATGAAAGCACAAAGGAGGAGAAACCAGCCATCTAGCTACTACATGGATCCGTAGTCCAAGGATGAACTACTCACGCATCACACTGGAGGCTTGCATGGTGATGAAGAAGGCCTCCAGGGTGAATTCCCTCTCCGTGGGGTCTTGGGAAGAGCTTCAGATCCCTCCTGATCTAGGGATGGAGATGACGGCGGCTACAGACTCTTTCGTGGATTTTTGATCGGGTAGTTAGGGTTTTCGTCTCGAGGGCAATATATAGGTGGAAGGAGAGGCCGAGGGAGTGCCGGGAGCCACCACACCACCCCCTGGCGTGGGCCAGGCCTGGCCGCGCGACCAGGTGGTGTGGCCGGCCCCTGGCCCCTCTCCGTCTCGTATTCTGGCACTTGACCCCTTCCGGAAAAATAGGCATTTTGGCTTTTGTCCCGTCCAATTCCGAGAATATTCATTTTCTCACTTTCCTGGAACCAAAAATAGCAGAAAACAGGCAGCTGGCACTGTGGCTCTTGTTAATAGGTTAGTCCAAGAAATCATATGAAAAGTACTCCAAAGTTGGAACAAAACACAAGAAAGTGGATAAAACTAAGCATGGAACATCAAAAATTATAGATACATTTGCAATGTATCATAGACCACTTTGATCCAGTGCGCATGCGCGCAAGGAGATTGAGGTCAATCTTCTCATACCATGTAAGCAAGTAGTGGACAACGATCTCAGCTCTGGCGCGCCCAGCAGATTCTCTCCAGAGATCGAGCGGAGTCTCACATTCCGTAAGCCTGGCAAAAAGAACAGACATATTCTCCGGAAGTATCTTCCTCAGGCCAAAAGGCGTTGAAGATCTGTATTACTACGTCCAAGACGTCCTTGCCATAGTTCTTCACAAGTTCGACACGAGAGGACAAGCTGACCAGCAAGTCCTCCATGTCATATGGAATTTCTCCAGCGCCAGGGACAATTGGGGTACCCCTCTTCTGGCGGAACTTGGCAACAACTTTGGATGCAATGACATCGCTCTCTAGGAATTTGCCTGAAAAAATAAGACAAGTGGAGTAAGTAAAGGAAGCAAACCCGGAAAGGTCAGTGTCTGTTGAAGGAAAATAACTTACCAGCAATATGGCTGTGGATCCGGGTTAGCTCCTTGGTGCACTTGTCACGCCTCTCCCGGAGTTGAACAAGCTCAGCATTCGCCGACTCAAGTTTAGAGTCGGCCTCCTTAAGCAATTCTTGGTCCTTGGCAATCTGGAGGTTGAGGCGCTCGCGCTCTTTAGTAAAGTCCTGACCAGCCTTTTGAAGTTAGGTTTGATGTTGTGCTTTCAGCTTCTTCATATCTGCCTTGAGCTTGGCAATCTCATCATCTTTGGCTCGGAGGAGGGAAAGCTCATCATCTTTCTTTTTTAGCTCGGCCTGATGCTGCCCTGCTTGTTCGAGAAAATGCAGCATCATATCAGGCACGGGCACACTATCTTCAAGAGATGCTGAAATAGTTTGTTGACCCGGCAAAGCCGAGGTATGAATGTTTGCCGAGCCACGGAGAAAAGGAGATAGAGAGCATAGCAAAGTTGAGCCAAAACGACTTACCCTTGTTCTGGTCCAGGTTTTTCCTCATGATGGTGTTCTCAGCTTCCACCTCAGCTGTGAAATCTGAATGATGGATTAGTTCGGCGGAAAAGGATGAAGAAAAACGGAAAAATGCCAAGGGAGAAAACTTACCCCTTTTCTCATATTCAGCGATAAGTGTATTATGTTTTGCACGCAGCATCTTGTGAGTGTCCAGGAGACGCTAAAATTCAGCGCTCCGGCGGTTGGTGGTCACCTGAAAAGAATATAACAAGATAGCTTATTCTTGTGCATATTCGAAGTGTACAAAATCCAGGCCAAGAGGAACTTAACCCGGCTCTAGGTGTGTGCATATTCAAAGTGTACAAAATCCGGGCCAAGTGGAACTTAACCCGGCTCTAGATGTGTGCATATTCGAAGTGTACAAGATCCGGGCCAAGTGGAACTTAACCCGGCTCTAGGTGTGTGCATATTCAAAGTGTACAAAATCTGGGCCAAGTGGAACTTAACCCGGCTCTAGGTGTGTGCATATTCGAAGTGTACAAGATCCGGGCCAAGTGGAACTTAACCCGGCTCTAGGTGTGTGCATATTTGAAGTGTACAAAATCCGGGCCAAGTGGAACTTAACCCGACTCTAGGTGTGTGCATATTCGAAGTGTACAAGATCCGGGCCAAGTGGAACTTAATCCGGCTCTAGGTGTGTGCATATTCGAAGTGTACAAAATCCGGGCCAAGTGGAACTTAACCCGGCTCTAGGTGTGTGCATATTCGAAGTGTACAAGATCCGGGCCAAGTGGAACTTAACCCGGCTCTAGGTGTGTGCATGTTTGAAGTTATCAAGGAGCTACGTTAGTTTTCTAAGGAGCATCCGGCCGAGTAACAAGTTACTCCCCCGGAGGCTCGGGGACTAATGGTTATATCACTAATACCTACAACATGTTAAGGAAAAGACGAAGAAACGTATCTCCATCATCCGACCCGCAAGGTTAATTGCCTTGGCACCAGTATTCATCTGTGCAGCAAATTCGGCGGGACCGAACTTCTCCGGGAGATCGTCGTTGTGGATGAACTCCGCCTTGTTCCAATTATTTACAAACTCGATCAAGGTCGGAGGGTATTGTTCGCCGCTGAGCATGTGGGGCGCCACTAAACCCTTGGCATGTGCTTCCCTCCTCTCAACCTGGGCAAGAGCAGGGTTGGTGTGCAAAACAAGTTGCGCATCAGCTGGCTCAGCAGGAGCGTCCTCCGGAGGTGGAGTCTTCTTCGAAAGCATGGACGCGAGTGTGTGCTGTCCAGCCTCGATGGATGCTCCCCTGGTGGCGTCAGGAGCCTTTTTGCCCTTAGGTTGCTGCTGAGAAGTGGAAGTTGTTGCAGCGGATTTGCCTTTGGGAGCTACCTTGGCGCTAGCCTTGGTGCTGCTGGTATCTTCTCGCTGAGCCTTGGAAGACTCGTACGAGGCGGAGGGGCTTGATGCTGCTGCTGTTGCTTTTCCTGTTGCTGCTGGGGCTAGAGTTGGTGCTGGTGCTGGTGCTGTTTTCTGCTTCGGCGGAAGTGCTGAGGGAACCTTGGTGGTAGTTGGTTGTGGCGAAGCCGAAGTGGTGGTTGCTGCTGCCTCGGTAGAGCCAGTCTCCCCCGCTCCGAGGTTGCCCTCCTCTTGACGAGGTGGGCTGGAACCCGGAGCAGCCGCTGAACCCTACGGAATGGGGCTCAGCGGGCGTGAATCGTCGCCACGAGGGGGAGAAGGGCCGTGTCGGAGCGGCGAGGCAATGCCGGATCCACTCTGTGGGACCTCCACCGCGGCCCTGCCGAATCAAATAATGTATGATGAGAAACTATAAAGGAAGGGCAAGTAAATAGCAAAGGGAGAAACGACTTACTCATCCGAAGTCAGGGGCTCCTTCGGCTTGCGAGCTCTCCGGGCCACAGCCTTAGTCGTGGCCTTGGTGGCGGCTTTGTCCGTGGACTTCTTTTGCCTCTTGGCTGAATGAGAAGGTCCGGAGGACAAAGAAGATGCGGCTCCCCTTGTCTTCTTCAGCGCAACCGGGACATGCTCACCCACGGCAAGGGGAGGGTCTTCATGGATCTGCCCACCGGGGTTAGATGATGCCGGAAAAGCATAAGAAAGGGGGATAGTGTCAAATGCTTCCATCACCTCAACATCCGAGTCAACTTCATCGTCGGGCCAATCTCTAATGGAAGAGAGTTTACCGGTGGGTCGCTTGGTCGCGTCGGCCATCGGAAGGAACATCTCCTGATCCGGTTCCTCCTCGTCCAAGGTATCCCGGTCAGGCGCCCATTTGAGGGAAGGCTCGGTGCCATCCTCAATAGTTTGCTGAAGGAATTGCTAAGGGAAAGAAAAGACAACAGGGTTAAATATACAACAAAGACCGGCCTATGATTTAATTCGGAGAGAGTTGGCGGCACGAAACTTACCGCGGGGGGAAGCCTATCTCGGCAATAGTGTTCAATTCCCCACGTCCACTCAGAAGAAAATTCCTTCTTAGTGGTGAAGAGGGACTTGACTCGGCGAAAGATCTCGCTGTTGCTCAACTCAAAAGAGGAGGTCCGGTTGGGGTCGCGGCCCCAGCTCATATGACAGACTTTGTGCGTGCGTTTCTGGAGGGGGGAGATCCGGTTGTGAACAAACGTAATCATGGCATCCTCATTGCGCAACCCAAGATGCTTCAACTCCTGGAACCTCTTGTTAACCTGGTTTGCCATCACGGTGGGTTTCTTGGGGACCACATCCCACAAATCCGGATTGGGAGGACCCGGAGCGTAAGGGCGCAGCCGGATCTGATCCTCAGTGGTGCTGTTCCGGACATAGAAGAAGGTCCGGGCCCATCCCTTGCAAGAGTCAAGCCCCATGACTCGGGGGAAGATGGACTGCTTCCGGGGAGAGATTGACGCAGCGCCGAACTGCGTAAGCTGCTTGTCCTCCGGGTCAAGCTGAATGTTCGGAATCACGTTCCAGCGGAGGCCAAAGAACCGGATCCTGAGCTCCTTCGTGGGCCATAGTCCGGCGTAACCTTCGATGGTGGAGGCAAAAGCAGAGAGAGACGTGATGGAATTCACCGGAAGGTGGTGCGGCTGGAGCTCATACGTATTGAGCCAGTCATGGAAAAAATCGCTAACTAGCAGACCAAACCCCCGCTGGAAGTGGGATAGAAACACCACATACTCAGCCGGATTGGGTGAGTGGGCAAGCTCGGAGGCAGCGAGGCATGCAGTGACTCCCTCCGGGATGCGCCTGGTGCGATAAAGCCAATCCAGGTCATCCTGGCAAACCCAGGAGCCTGCCCATGTGCCGTGGTCGGTGTTTGCCGCATCCTCCTCCATCTCTTGCTCCGCAACGGCGAGCTCCTCCTCGGTCATCTCGAGATCGCTATCCCTGCCGGCGCTAGCGGCGGCGGGGGGCACTGGCTTGGACTGGCAACGACCCGTGGCGGAGAAGATGCATAGAGGTGGCGGTGGTTCTGGTGCGCGTGGAAGCAGTGCAGCGGCGGCGCAACAACTCAGGTGCGGTGGCGGCGGCACTGTCGCTGGAGAAGAAGAGGAAGAAGTAGAGGCAGAGGGGCGCGAAAGCGGGGAAAGACCCTAGGGGGCGCACCCCTCACCTATTTAACCACTCCCTTGAGGGGGTAGTGGGATCACGTTGCACGGACGGGCCACACGGTGTGGCCGTGTACAACCTGGAACAACCAATCAGCAGTGAGCCACACGGAGGGCGACAGGGCGCAGCGGATCCCATGACGTGACGTTATGGTGCAGTTAATGAGGAGGCAGGAACGACGCGACATGGGCAACAGTAACTTCTAACAATTACTGCGGCGGTTACTGTTGCTGGCCCTTAAAATGAGGCAAACGTGATGATTAGCCTCCACATGGGGAAGCGTACAAGAGAAGGAAGAGTGATCCGGATGAGTATGAGGTGACCCGACCAGCGAGTGAAAACTCGAAATGTGCCAAGGGAAAGTAAACCTGGAAAATTCGGACTATGAGATAACTCGGAAAGAAAACCAGAGGCTTGATAAAATTGAACCTGCTGTGGCCTTAGCGGCTAAGGCAGCTAAGACCGCACCCGCTTCGGGGACTAATGTTGGGGGGATACCCCCGGGTAGGGTCACGCCGGGGTATAAAGGCCGAGTTAGCCGAGGTACGACAAGGTCAAAGCGGAAGCTGGCCGAGTCACTGCAAGGCAGGCCGAATCTTGGGGTAACCCGGACCAGGGTATGTTCACCTAACTGGGTCTCAGCCGACTTATATCGTAAGCCGGTGAGATATATCTAACTTGTATGCAGGAACATGTGTGGCCGGATCAACTATGTACGATCCGGGTTATATCAAGCTTGTAGGAGAAGGAAGGTATCTCGCTGGTCAAAGGTGACCACTGTACGTAGAGCATGAGCGAAGCGGACATAGGCAGGACCATCGAGGCGTGGCCGACAAAGGTGACGATGCCTATGTCGGATGACGCAGGCGCCGCAGAGGCTCACGTAGCCTCTGCATGGATGACGCGGGGGAAAAGTGACCCGGTCGGCTTACTATTTTGGGAAGAGGCATATTCCCTGGAATATGCCTCCACGTATGCCCTAATTGGAGACCTAGCCACCCCTATATAAGGAGGGCTAGGGACTCTGTAGAAGGGGTTGGTTTTTAGAGGTTATGTTCTTCTAGAAAGTTACTGTGGGCTAGCTAGTGGTGAGAGTAAGAGAGTTCCTTCTTCCTCCTCTCTCCAATACAGCTCAAGGAGCACTTGTAATCTGTGCGAGTGAGAAAAATACAAAGCTACTGTGTGTGGAATCACCACACTATCCCTCCCTGGATTCCCCTAGTGCATTTAGTCCCCACCTTTAGCCTATCCATGGCATCTGCCGTGACACCACCACGACACTTATTGTGCCAAGTACTTGAAGTTTGAGAATGAAGTTTCTTTTTCCTCGTGTCATCAGGAATCTTCGCACTTATTCATCTGGTGGTGTAAGTGATATCATGATCTTTGGCAAAGATTTTGATAGACGCTGGATGAATAAAGAGTTTCCTTCGGTCCCTCTAACATGTTCGAAGAGCTATTATGGTTTTGGTAATCAGAAATTTCTCTTGTTACATGTTCCTTGTGACTCTTACGAGTCCTCTCCACAAAACAACCTTCTGTCTTGGCCTTCTGTTGAACGAAGAGTAGTCCTTCTGTATCAAAAGTAGATCAACAGGTTGGTCATCCGTATCTTTGTATCCCTGAAAGCTCTACTTAAGCCATTTAGTAGAGGTTCATTTCTCGAAGTCTGTGGTCATGTTCTTTCTGTTGTAAGCTCTCCTTTTCAGAAGCTTAAGATCTTCTAAAACTCTATGGTCTCAATCCTTATGAAGACCAGCTATCTATCAACTTGAAACCCATCTCCTCTTGTTTCCTCCGTTACCTTGATGTGTTTCATGTTTGTCATCTTAGATTGTTTATAAACACTCCTTCCATGAGTTGACCATGAGATACTCTGTGTGTTGTTAGTGTGTTTCCCTCTTACCCTTAGAAGTGACCCTGTTTCTCTTCCTTCTTCCTACCTGTGGAATCTCGAGTCGAGATTCTTGTAAGGGGGATAGAGCTATAATGCCCCAGTTTTACTTAAATAATATTTAGGGTTTGTTTGTGCATTCATAAGCATCATTCTTGAAAAAATGCATGCCAGAAAGAAAGAAAATAAAACCCTAAACCTATTTTACCTCTTCCTCTCAAATACATTCAAAATAGTTTGAATTTTGAATACTACAAACTATGGAGCCCAAATTGATAAAAGGGCCCCTACAATATTTTCATGTTTTACAAACCCTCTAGTATTTTTGGAATATTCAAAATAGGTTTGAAATTGGAATTACAAAAGAGAAAACAGAACTAAAAAGGAAAAAGTGTTTTGCAAATAAAAACAATAGCAGACCAGCAGCCCAGGCCACAGCCCATTTCCTCTCCTCTTTCCTGCCGCCCGTGCGCCCGAAGCTAGCACAGACATGGCCTAGCCAGCCCAGCTAAGGCCCATACCGCTTCGCCCTCCTATCCCCCCTTCGTCTTCAATGACAACGACACGAAGCTCCTCGATGGCACTGCGCCCATCGTCCCTGCCTCACCGTGATGCCTGCCACTGAGAGATGCACGCTACCGACGTCTCCCGCGTCTACAAATACCCCCGCCGCTACCGCAGATGAACCCTAGTTCCCTGTTTTCCCCATTTCCCCCTTTGGCCCGAAACCCTAGCCACCACCAGCTCGAATAGCCGCCGTATCCGGCCACCCTAAGCTCCGTCGAGCAAGCTGGCATGACCATCTCGTCATCCTCTACCCCTCCGCCAACAGAATAGATCCAAGACACATAGAATCGAGCCCTGCATCGCCTTCTTCCTGAAGTCTGGCCGCCGCTCGCTGTTGTCCTTACCGTTGCTATAGGCTACCTACAGCCTCACCGTCGAGCTTCTAAGCTTCAGGGTGAGCATGTGGTTCTTCCCAATCCCTTCTACCTTCCTCTCTCGCTCTGTAGCGCTATGCCACCATAGTTCGCCGTGCTCCTCCGCTAGTCGTCATCAGGGACCTCGCTCCGATGGCCCAACTTGAGCGGCACCGCCACCTAGAGGCTCGCCTTGCAACCGCGGTTCGAACACGCCCGCCCGCTTGCCTGTGCGCACCCAATCGCTGCACCCATCACCGATCTAAGCGTAGCCAGCGGGATGACGTCATGCCTGCGTCATCCTAACATCAGTGCGTGGGTCTGACCCAGTCAACCCCGGTCCGGGTCCCACTTTGCCTACGTGGCAGCTGAGATGGCCTAGGGCCCATCTGTCAGCTCCTGTGGGTATCCTTTGCCCCGGTGTAAAAAGTTTCAGGGTTGTTTTAAATAGTTTAATAAATTGTTTTAATAATTTTAGAAATTGATATAATCTTGTAAATTCAACAAATAATTATTTATGAGTCAGAAAAATGTGTATAATATATCAAAATGTTCAGAAAAATGAGATCTTTACAATAGACTCATAATTATGCATTGTTAAACAACTTTAATTGCAAGTTTAATTAGAAGAATCAATTGAACCCCGTAGGTGACTCCGAGGTTTCCCCTGTTCTAGGGTTTACGACCCTCAGACCCTGTTTAAAATGGTCAAGCATGCCCTAGGGTTCCATTTCAACTCTATTTAACTTGTCATATCATCATCCTTGCTCGAGCATTGCATCAATGCCATGTGTTGATTGTTTTCCTTTCTTTCCTGGTGTTTGGTTCTTCCCGGTAGAATACGAAATCCAGATCGAGATCAAAGACCGAGATCGACACCATCGAAGACCAAAGATCAATACTTGACCAACTGTAATCAAGTCAAGTATAAGGTTTCCGAAGATCTATATCTGGGTATCAACAAACAAGGCAAGCAAAGCCCCACCATTATACAATCCTATGATTTCGAAAGTATTTCATTCTTGCCATGTTGCATACGATTCTACTGTGGTCTTTTATCGATAGATAGGGTATCCTATCTGTTGCATTACTCCCTTTGAGCTTATATTACCTGATCCACTACTCCTATCATAACTATGTTTGGCTTGTGTGCATTGCTAGAGCTTATATCTGTGTCTTGCTTAGCCATGCTTAGCTGTCAGTGCTGGTTCATCCAGAAGATGTACCAAATGCAGAGAATCTAGTATGATAGGAGAACGAGGTATACTGATAAGGTAAGATCAGTGGTAAAGGTTAAACATGCTAAGGCTTGTATGGGAGGCCATAGTGGGATGTGGTTTTTGTAGTCCCATGCTCGCCACCACTAGGACCCGAGTTCTAGACTCTTGAACCAAGACGAGTGTACAACCACACGGGGCCTGGAAAACCTCACGAGTAACTAACTTGCCTAGTAGATTCCATGAGTCACATAGTTCGGGCGTTCCATTCGACATATGCATTCTGGTTGTTCTCGAGGGTGGTGAAGGAGGTGCATTCATATAGGTAGGTAAGCATGGCCGGGGTTGCTTGGGGTCGATGGAGCCCCTGGTAAACCAACCTCGCCCACATCTCTAGGGACCGACTTCGGGATTTGACCCGTTACGGCGAAACCATCCTTAGGGAGTGACTCATGGTCTCGGCGAAAGCAAGGTAAAGGTCGTGTCCAACCACCCTTTGCCGCCCTTCCAAGGAAGAGGGCTAATCATGTGGCATTAAGAGTCGGTTGGTACGTGTGGGTAAAGTTGTACTCCCCTACAGGGTATTAATCTTTTCAAAAAGCCGTGTCCACGGTTATGGACGACTTGGGAACGGACGTGAAGATCATAGAGAACTTTAACCTAATCATAAAACTTGGCAGTTCAACGTGTGCTTAAGGATGCTTCCTCATGGGTACGAGGGGGTGATCCTAGTTGTGAGATGAGGATTACTTTGGTGGATATCAAGATGATGATCAATTCTTCGGAGATGTCGCTCTCTTATCCCCTTTTAAAATATTCTGATTAGACAAGCTTCTTCTCCCTCTTGTTTTACAAACAAAGATGTCTTGATGCAAAATAACCCCACCCTCCATAAGTCTTGCAGAGTACACCCTGTACTCACCCTTGCTTTGTTGATACTTTTGTAGAAGAGTAAGTGTTCCCCTGAAGATGATTTTGGTACGACATCAACACCGACAAGTAGCTTGGGGTTCCCGGCTGGCAGCCTGGAATCTATGGGCTGGGACGTCATCATTATGCTTCAGGCCTCTTAGGCCCTTTGTTAAGTTTGCTATACTTAATAGCATAATTTGCCTTCCGTTGCTTGATGTTTGTGGTCAGTGACCTCTGCTTGTAATATTTTGGTTCTTCGCTCATTTATGAGCTTGGTGTAATAATTTTTGTGTCGCGGGGTTAATGTCGTGTTACCGATTTCTCACTGGATATCCTCGAGGTATAAGTTAAGCTTATGTCAGGCTAAGGTCTGGATTTGTTTAACCCTAATCCCGGGGGTGTCACAGGCATGCTTTGGTTATATACCTTTGATTTATACATATCCCGAGTTTTACTTGCAAGCTTTACTCTTTTACTTTACCAAAGTTATCTAATTTTAGTTAATACTTTGTGAGGATTTGGAAAGATAGTATAGATAGCATAAAGAGTATAAAACTAGGCCTATACTTGATGTCATTCTATGGCATGAGATTCAAGATTAGCACCCCTCATTAGTGAACACTCTTAACTTAGTGGCTAGTGCTAAGCATAAAACTTGATCACTTTAGATGGGAATACTTGGTGAAAATGATTGTGAAAACCTTGGAATGATGAGTCATTCTATTGAAATGTTTTGACATGTGTTGAGAAACACAAATGGATTTGATGATGAAAATGTTGACGCATGAGCCTTAGCCCTTTTTAAAAAACTAATTGTTGTGTTCGGATGCGATACCATTCCAATTTTACCGTATAACCACAATACCTGAATTGGGTAAGGCTTAGCCGGAAGTTTATATGCATTAGTATGGGTTCTCTCGCGGAAGAGGTTTGAGCTGAGGCTACCTCTTGATGATGTACACCTATGCAGTGCCCAGGATGGCAGATGGCCATGGCTGGGAGGCCAAGCTCATAGGGGATGTGCCTATACTAGAGTGCGTAATTGAAAGGTTATGATTGATTAGCCACATACTAAGTATGATGATTCAGGGTTATCCCTGACGAATGTATCGAATTTTGTGGTGAAAGTGTACCACCTCTGCAGAGTGTCAACTATTCGAATAGCCGCGTCTGTAGTCATGGACAGTTGGAGTGGCCATACTGTTCCGTCGTCAGATGTTTTCAAAATGACTTGTGAAGTGAACTATGATTTTGAATTGACCACAACCGGGTTGTGAATATGAAAACTAGGTTCCCAACTTAAAGTGATTTAGAACATTTACTTATTTTTCTTTACTTCTGAACCCAGTTTAGATAAATCTGGCTTTTGCAAATAAACTTAGAGCTTAGGATTCCTACTAGAACTACCTTACTTGTTAGTGATAGTTTGCGAGTACTTAAAGAGTACTCATGGCTTTGTCCCTGGCTATTCCCGTGGCCAGACTATGAGGAGGACTACCAGGATGATGGACAGCAGGAAGTCTACGACAACTAGGATCATCTCCCATCATCAGCATTGCCTATGAAACTGAAGATGGAGCCCACTGCTATGCTTATTATTCCGCTGCTTGTTTGTATTAAGACTGGATCATGAGATCCTTTTATTTGTGTAAGACCTTATTATGGTTTGTAATGGATGATGTACTGTGATATCCAATCTATTATGTCTCGCAAAAATGGTAATCCTGGGATTGCGATGTATGGCATAATAGGCATCTGAGATTAAAAATCCGGGTGTTGACACTCAGCACGACCCTTAAAAGAAACATACAATGGTACAGAGCACCCAAGAAAAAAAATGAAAATTACAACCAAATCCTTGAGATGTCTTTGTCTTTAACCTCCAAACCGTGTCGATGGCATGCCATCGCTGCCACTCCTCCCTAAGTTCGCCTGACATTGTTAATTGTGGACGAAAAGTCGTCGAACGGGTCTAGAAGGCCACATCCGTCCCAGAGACGAAGAGGAAGAAGTAAGCATTGACGAAGCTCCTTGACGATCCGTAGATCCATAGCCAGAAGAAGTCCCTTTGATAGACATACCAATTGCAAGATCTGAGGAGAATCAATAGATCCGGTGTGACGGCCGTTGTTCTAAAGATGAGATCGACAGTGCCAGGAAAATGTAAGCTTAAGGAAGGGAAGACTAGAACCAGAGTGATGGGCCAAAAAAGTGACCAGACAGATGAGCTAGAGTAATTGTGCGTGTGGGCCGTGGGCCAGAGAGGAGGGTTGGGTGCTAGATAGGAAGGCGTGAGTTGCGGAGAGCAGTTATAAGCTCAGGCATAGACATTGTAACCAATAGCTTTGATCAACGAATTAATCCTCCTGGCCTCCTCCTTCTTCCTAACTTCTTCTCCAATCCAAGCTTGTGATCCCCAATCCTATATGAAACCCTAGGCAAGGTACACCTAGTATCAGAGCAAGGTTCGATATGACCGCACTTCATATACTCGAGATTTTTTGGTAACATCGACTAATTGGTTGTTGATCGCTCTTTGGGCTCATCAACTATAAATCCGAAACTAGCATTCGAAAAATTCAGTGTTGGGGGGATACCCCCGGGTAGGGTCATGCCGGGGTATAAAGGCCGAGTTAGCCGAGGTGCGGCATGGTCAAAGCAAGTGCAGGCCGGGTCACCTCAAGGCAGGCCGACTTACGGAGTAACCCGGCCCGTGGGGCATTCGCCTAACATTAATCCGGCCGGCATAAAACATATGTCGGCCATGTTCACTTACTAAATTGTGCAGGTACCCTCATAGCCGGGTTAGCCAAGTGCTAGCCGGACCACCACTTGTCTTCAAAGAGAAGGAAGGAATCTCCCGCTGGTCAAAAGGTGGCCTTTGCCAGCAGTAGTGTGAGCGAAGCAAGCAGAGGGAAGGACCAACAGGGCAGGGCCAACCAAGATGACGCGGGCAGTGTCGGCTGATGTAGCCCGTGCCTGGTGATGCTTAAAGGCGAGGATTACATAGAGGGTTACGTCCATAATCCGGACAAACCGTTAAAGTGAATAAAGGAGCATCTAGCTTTAACCAAGGGGCATATTCGGGGAATATGCTGCCACATGTGCCCTAACTTTGTAACCTGGGCTCCCCTATATAAGGAGCACCAGGGCCCCTTGTGAGGAGGGGGATCATTTTCTTTGTCTAAGATAGAACTCTAGAGCTAAGTTGTGGGGGGTAAGATACCTAGTCTCCTTCTCACGAACAACTCGAGGAGCACTTGTAACCACCATTGATAGAGGAAATACAACAACACTTATGCGTTGAATCACCATGCTATCCTTCCCTGGATTCCCCTAGCGCTCATTGGCCCCATCTTTAGCCTATCCATGGCATCTGCCGTGCCACCAACACGATAGTTGGCGCCCACCTTGGGGCACGCGGTGCTATCAGGGGTGAAAATCTGGACGGGAAGCATCTCTGACACCAGCGAGCGCGTCATCTCTGGCCTGGTTTAGTGCTTTGGAGCGCTGGACTACGTCAGCGACAACGCAGGGAACTTCGGCAGGCGTCCTCCTCCATGCAACGATTTCTTCATCAAGCTTGGTGCGTACAAGATCTACGTCGGCGTGGACGAGTCCTGTGTCCATCCGCGGCACGTCGTCGAGGAAGGTGAACCACCTCTCAGCGCAGCTCGAGGTGTGTGTATCGCTCGCCCCGCTAGCAGCGTTGAGGTCATGATGGCCGCACCTAACACGGGAGCAAGCAAGGACCCGGCGCTAGATCCGTAAGTCACGCCAAAACAGGCAAGGTCTAGGTTCCCACCGCTAGAGAGGCTAGAGAATGTACTCCAGCAAGCAATAGATAGCCTAGCAACACCAATCGCTCCTATAGTAGATCCGGCTCAGGCGCAAGCTAAGTTGGAAGAAACTAGGCAGAAAATGCTAGCTCGCGCGAAGAAGGTGGCAGAGTTACAACAGTCTTTGAACATCACTCTGAGGGAATATGCAAAGGCAAACCGCATAGTTGGGGTGAAAATCCGAGGTAGAAACCTAATCACTGAGATTGACAAGGAATATGAACCTAGGCCGGGTCAGACAACTACGATCATAATAGGAGGGCTAGAGAGGTACAGTACCCCGGCGAAGAACCTCAGGGCGGCAAACACAGCTGCATCCGAGTTAGAAGGTCTAACCGGAGAGGCCCGAGAAAGGCAACATGAGAGAGTGAACCATTTACTGAGGGTGTCTTGCCAGCAAAATGAAGAAATGAACAAGACAAACCCGGCACCACCAAGAGCATCGCACGTGGTTCATTCGGCCAGAAATAACCCGGCCAAATCCGCCAGAGCCGCATCATCTCCAGGTCATAACCCAAGGAGAGAGGAGGTGGTAAACTCTAGGAGAAGAGACAAACAGATGGTCCCATATGACCCGGTGAGAGCCGGGAAAGGCAAAGCAGTGCAAGTTGATGAAGATCGCCACAGTACCAGCCAAGGTGAAGCTGGCCGAGGCAACCGCGACCAAGGCAATGTCGGTCAAAGGAACATTGCCAACGGCAATGTCGGACAGTGTAATCCGGCAGGAGCAGGGCAAAATGTACCTCGGCAGCAACAGCAGCAATGTGCACCTCGGCAGGAGGGAAGTGCTGGCCAAGTGATACAATAGCAAAATGCTCACCCGGATCAAGGGAGATACAATGATGGTTACTCGGCGATGGTCAATGATGGGTACCCAAGACCGGAGCACCATGTGATTGGGTCAAGGCTGGAGAGCAGAAACTTGCAGCCAGATGATGCGAGGCTAAAGCTTGACCAGATTTATAGGTTGGAGATGATCGAGGTACAAGGACCCTCGGACCCGGCGTGTTTTGGGCCCCGGATCATGAGAGAACCGCCTGTGCCAAACTTCCAATTGGAGAGAGGAACAAAGACCTATGATGGAAGCACCAGACCAGAGGATTGGCTCATTGATTACGCCATAGCGGTCAAGATCGCAACAGGAAATTTGAGATGGGCAGTGAGGTATGTGCCCTAGATGTTGGAAGGACTTGCGAGAGTTTGGCTGAACAACTTGCCACCAGGAAGTGTCAACTGTTGGTTGGATTTCGAGAAGTTATTCGTTAGCAACTTCTCAAGCACCTACAAGAGGCCCAATAGGCTACAGACTTTGGTGTTATGCCGGCAGAGACAGAATGAGCCTGACCGAGATTTTCTGACTCGGTGGTGCAACGTGCGCAACTCATGTGAGGGGGTAATTGAATGACATGCAATTGTGTGGTTCGCCCATGGCTGTAGATATGGAAGTATGTTGTGGTAAAGGTTACAACGAGATATGCCAACCACTTTGGCTGAGACGATCCGGATCGCAAATTCGTATGCTCTAGGAGACCCAACTCAACCCCGGCTAATGTCAAGCGAGGCGAATGAGGAGTATTACAACCGAGATGGCTCCGGGTCATCGAGGAGAAATGATTTCCGAGGAAATAGAAGGGACCAGCGTCCGGATTACAGGTATAACACACAGCAGGTGCCAGCAGTAGACCGAGATCAGCCCAATGCCGGAGCCAGTCAACACCAAAAAACTGGAGGACAAAACTGGCAGCAAAAAAGTGAAGGCAAGAAGCCTTGGACCCCGGAACAGAAAAAACAGTGGCAAGATAGAAAGGACCATCCGAGGTATACGTTCGAGTCTATGCTGGATCAGCCTTGCAAATTTCATACGCCATGTCCGAATAGTCTGACGAATCATACGACCCGGCAATGTGAGTGGATGAGGAAGCTAGAACATGGCAGTTCGGGGAATGCTCAGGCACCTCGGAACGAAGCACCTCGGAATGAAGCACTTCGGCAACCATTGCTCACAGGGGGAAATGGATAGCAACTGATGTTGCCTCCACCTCCACCGAGGTATGAAAATCAAGAGAGAAGGGATGCGGTGCATCAGGTGAATAACAACCAGCAGCACGACCAAGGTTATCACACTAATGAGGGACGAAATGAATACAAGGAGCATCACCAAAGCTACTGTGTCTTTACCACATAAGAAACTGACCGGAAGAGCTTGCAGCGCCGGCATATGGAAGTAAATGCGGTAATGCCGGCAGTGGTGAGGTATATGCCTTGGTCAGATCAGGAGATTACTTGGAGTGTCAAGGATCACCCGAAAATTATGCCAAGTCCAGGGACCTACGCGCTAGTCCTGGATCCAACATTCATCGGGCCGAATCTCAATGTGAGGTTCTCCAAGGTCCTGGTAGACAATGGCAGCAACATTAACATCATGTACAAGGATACCATGCATAAGTTGGGGATATCAGAGAATATGCTCCAAGCTACAAGGACCACTTTCCATGGCATCGTGCCTGGTATCTCCTGTGAGCCAATTGGAAAGGTCCGGGTTGATGTGCTGTTTGGTACGAGGGACAATTGCTGGACTGAAATTTTTTAGTTCGAAGTGGTAAACTTGGAAAGTGCCTATCACACATTACTCGGCAGGCCCGCACTAAACAAGTTCATGGCAAGTAATCACATCAGTTACTTAAAGATGAAACTGCCCAGACTAAGGGGAGTGATAACCATAGCCGGGGACTTCAGGCGCTCTATTGAATGTGCGTCTGTCGGGTCTAATCTGGACGAGTCACTAGTGATCGCTCAAGAGAAGAGGGAAATAATGGAAGTAGCTGCACTGGCTCAGTCCGCGTAGTAGCATATGCCGACCCTGACTAATCCACATGGTAGTGTGTCATTTCAAGCGACCAAGGACACTAAGAAAGTGTCAATTGATGATCAGTTCCCAGAGCGCACCGTAACCATTAGTGTCGGGCTAGGCGACAAATAGGAAAGCGAGCTCGTCAACTTCCTCCGTGAGAATCGGGATATCTTTGCTTGGTCCACACAAGATCTACAAGGTGTGCCGAGGGAGTTGGCCGAGCACTCTTTGAATGTAAGACCCGGTGCTAAGCCGGTGAAGCAACCTCTCCGCCGCTTCGCCGAGGATAGGATAAAAGTCATTGGAGATGAGATAGCTAGGATCCTTGCAGCCGGGTTTATCATGGAAGTTCTTTACCTAGATTGGCTCTCTAATCCGGTGCTGGTGGAAAAGAAGAAGGATGATCCGAACGTGGCAGTGGTATGGCGTATGTGCATTGATTACACGAACCTGAATAAGGCGTGTCCGAAAGATCCATTCCCACTACCAAGGATAGATGAGGTCATAGATTCAACTGCAGGATGTGAGTTATTGTCATTCATAGATGCATATTCTGGTTTCCACCAGATACCCCTGAATCCGGATGATCAAATAAAAACTGTGTTTATTACCCCATACGGGGCTTATTGCTATCGCACTATGCCGTTTGGATTACGTAATGCAGGAGCAACGTACAAGCGATGCATGCAAAAATGTTTACATGACCTAATAGGTCGGAATGTGCAAGTCTATGTGGATTATGTGGTGATAAAAACTAAGGAAAGCAATATGCTCCTTGATGATATTCGGCAGTCATTCACGAACTTAAGACGGTTCTGGATGAAGCTTAACCAGGAAAAATGCACTTTTGGTGTACCTGTAGGGAAATTACTCACTTTTCTAGTGTCCAGCCGAGGTATTGAAGCTAACCCGACAAAAATTCGGGCAATAGAGAGAATGGAACTACCAAAATGCCTTAACGATGTGTGCAGAAGTTCACTGGTTGCTTGGCATCATTAAGCCAATTCGTATGTCGGCTGGGAGAGAAGGCCTTGCCCCTCTACCAGTTAATGAAAAAGGTAGACAAATTTATGTGGACACCACAAGTGGACAACGCGTTTCGAGAATTAAAAAAGATACTGTCCACTGCACCAATCTTAGCCGCACCACTACCCAAGGAGCAAATGTTGCTCTATGTAGCCATGACCAACCGAGTCGTAAGTGCAGTAATTGTGGTGGAGCGTGAAGAGGAAGGAAAGTCGGTGCAAAGGCCGGTGTATTACTTTAGCAAGGTGATGGCTCAGTGTTGATGTAGAGCTCGTTGGGAACCCCAAGAGGAAGGTATGATGAGCACAACAGCAAGTTTCCCTCAGTTATGAAACCAAGGTTTAATCGAACCAGTAGGAGCAAGGAAACACCCCAAAGGTGTTGCTAGCTGAGCCTTGGCAGGGCGCACTTGAAGGAAATATGCCCTGAGAGGCAATAATAAAGTTGTTATTATGTATTCCTTATATATGATAGATGTTTATTTTGCATGCTAGAATTGTATTGATCGGAAACATCAATACATGTGTGTTTAATAAACAAAAAGGGTTCCTAGTTATGCCTCTCTTATAGACTAGCTTGTTGATTAACAAGATGATCAAGGTTTTGTGATCATGGACATTGGATGTTGTTAATAACAAGGTCACACCATTGGTGGAATGATGTGATGAACATTCATCCGAAGTATAGCATTACGATCAAGTCATTATGTTTATATTGCTATAACATCATACGAGGTAATATTTATCCTTAGACCATGAGATCATGTTAATTGCTAACACCTGAAGAGTATCTTGATAACATTAAACGTCACACCGTAACAGGGTGACTATAAAGATGGGTTCAGTGCTACGAAGGTGTTATGTTGAGGCTCATGGATCAAGAGTGGAATTTGTCAATCCTGATGACGAATAGATATACTCTGGGCCCTCTCGGTGATATCACATTGAGATAGCTTGCAAGCAAGTAATGTGATCACTAGAGTGTTATATCACGGGAACGAGAAAAGAGTGCATGTCGGTAACGAGATCAAACTAGGTATTTGGATACCTGATACGTCCATTTTGCATCACTATTCTATGTCTTAATTAACTATTATTCATTGATATATTTCATACTGAGAGGTGATGCTTATGTTATTTCATCTATTTTTGCATGGTTGATGACTTTTGGAGCATGGACCGCTGTAGTCAGGATTCTGATGGAAAAGGTGCTGTTTGGAGGCAAAATTCGCGAAGATCAGAAAATCCGGGAAAATATACGGAAAATCCTATTTTTCCAGAAGACTAAGGATGCCAGAAGATGGAGTGGAGATGGGCCACAGGGGGCCCACACCACCCCATGGTGCAGGCAGGCCTAGGCCGCGCCAAGAGGTGGTGTGGCCACCCTGGCCCACTCCAGCCTCTCCCCTCTGGCATATATCAACCTCCCAAAACCCTAAGACTCGGGGAGCAACCACAGAAAGATTCCATCGCCTCTGCGGGGCGGAAAACACCGAGAGAGAAAGATCTCTCCGGCAGACAGATTTCTGCCAGGGGAATTCCTTCCCGAAGAGGGGAGATCGTCACCATCAACACCACCATCAAGATGGACTTCATCGGGATCATCATCATCATCACCACCATCATCACCATCAGCACCCTCATCACCATCTCCATATTGCTGTAACAATTGCGTTGAATCTTGTATAGTTCATAGGGGAAACTTTCCTGGTGTTGATTACTCTTTGTAGTTGATGCTATTGAGTGAACCATTGAATTATTGTTTATGTTCAGATTGTTATACATCATTATTCCATCTCTGATCATGATCCATATGATGTCTTGTGAGTAGTTCGATTTGTTCTTGAGGACATGGGAGAAGTCTTGTTGTTAGTAGTGGAGTTGTGTTGAGAAAGATTCAATAGATTGTTATTTAAGTTATGGTGTACTTCTTCTAGTGGTGTCATGTGAACGTCGACTACATGACACTTCACCTATATGGGCCTAGGGGAATGCATTGTGTATTTGGCTACTAATCGTAGGGGTTGCGGAGTGATGAAACCTGAACCCCCGTTAGGAAACCATTGCACAAGGGACGTAAGGGTCTTAGAGTTTAAAGTTGTGGTTAGGTTTCTACCTTAATTACTTTCTTGTACTTACGGATGTTTGCAAGGGGTATAATCACAAGTATGTATTAGTCTTGGATGGGGCGTTATATTAGCACAGGTTCACCCACACAACACTTAGCAAGCTAAAGAAGATTAATCAACTATATGAAGCGAAAGCACTTGACAGTCTTCCCATGTGTCCTCGAGAACGTTTGGTCATCTTAAGTAATACAACCGGCTTGTCCTTTGATGCATAAAAGATTGGGCCACTTGCTGCATTTATTCCTACTGTCTTTTATTTACTCGTACTTTGTTTACTTGCTTTATCAAAAACCCCTAAAAATCCGTTTGCTAAGTATTTGTAGAGAATTCCTGATCCATACCACTAGCCAGCACCTTCTGCTCCTCATTGGGTTCGACACTCTTACTTATTGAAAATACTGCGATACACCCCCTATACTTGTGGGTCATCAAGACTATTTTCTGGCGCCGTTGCCGAGGAGTGAAGCGTTATTGGAGAGTGGAACTGGTAAAGGAAACTTCTACTGTGAGTATCGTTTACTACTGTTAGTTTCTTTATTTTCGTTATGGATAATTCACTGAGTTTCTTATTTGGTAATGCTACTACCACTGCTAAGGTAGTAGATAAGCCACCACCTGCTGAGAATGATGTTTTCAAAATTTCTACAAGAATTATTGATCGTGTTATGGATAACTACTATGTTGGGGATGGAACTGTCCATCCCGGTGATCATTTACTCTTTATACACGAATTATGCGGGTTGTTCAAGTGTGCAGGTATTACTACAGATCAAGTTAAGAAGAAGTTATTCTCATTATCGCTGAAAGGAAGAGCTGAGGAATGGTATAAGCTGCTGAAGAATGGTCAAGCTCTGGAATGGGAGGAAATAGTGCCTCTCTTTTATTCAAAGGTTTATCCTCCTAGTGAGATTCATAAAGATCGGAATCAAATATACAACTTTTGGCCTCTTGATGGAGAGAGTACAACTCAAGCTTGGGGGAGATTGAAGTTACTGATGCTCAAATGTCCCATTCATGAGCTCCCCAACAATATTATTATCAATAACTTTTATGCATGGCTCCCTCTACACGATAAAGATTTATTGGATGCTTCTTGTGCTAGAGCATTCACTCGCATGGAAGAAGAAGCTAAATGGGATCTTCTGGATCGTATTCAAGACAATGCTGAAGCTTGGGAGAATGACAAAGGTAGAAAGTCAGGTATAAATTATGATTATGAATGCATTGAATCTTTTATGGGAACTGATGACTTTCAAAATATTAGTAATATTTATGGTCTTGATTTGCAAGTTATTACGAATTGCTTTAGAGCTTTTGCTTCCTATATCGAAATTCCAAAAAGGGGATGGAACAAATACCATGCACCTTACAAAGATATTGTTGACTATGCTCCTATTGGAAGTGTTGAGTATTGCATTATTGACCCCATCTTACCCGAACCTTATATCGAGAAGATTGCCTTCCCCGAAAAGGTAAAGGACCATCCTATGATAACTAATGTAATCACCAAAAGTGAAAAAAGAACTGTAAAACCTGATGAACAAATAAACATTGAACCGGTGGTAGCAATTGTGAAAGACCTTGTCACTAAAAGCGTAGAAGATGGGCACATAGTCTTTTGTGAGGATGCTTCTAATATTGTTTCACATCCCAATAGAACTAAAAATGCTAGTGTTCCTGTGCTTTCTGTTAGAATTGGTGATCATTGCTATTATGGTTTATGTGATATTGGTGCAAGTTCCAGTGCTATTCCTTATGAGCTTTACAGAGAAATTATGCATGAAATTAGTCCTTGCGAGTTGGAAGAGATTGATGTGGTTATTCACCTTGCTAATAGAGAAACCATCTCTCCAATTGGTATTTTACGAGACGTGGAAGTTCTTTGTGGTAAGATTAAGTACCCTACTGATTTTCTAGTACTTGGTTCGGCTACTAGTAAAACCTACCCTATCATTTTTGGTAGACCTTTCTTGAGTACTTGTGGAGCTATTATTGATTGCAAGAGGGAGAAAATCTTGACTAAGTTTGATGGGGAATCTTATGAGTTTAATTTTTCGAAATTTGCTAAAGAACCTTGCAAAGAGGAAACCCATAATGAGGATTTTAGGGTTGAACAACTTGCTTCTATCTCTCTTGCTCCTAACAATGCTTTGCAGCAATTTATGGAAGATCATGAAAGTTAAATCTTCATGGAAGAAAGGAATGAGATTGACAGGATTCTTTGTTGATCAACCTATGATGCTTAAGCACGACTTGCCTGTAGAAGACTTGGGTACCATGATGCCACCTAAAAAGGATCCAATCTTCGATCTAAAACCTCTCCCTGATGATCTTAAATATGCTTATATTGATGATAAAAAGATATATCCTGTTATTATTAGCTCTAAACTTCCAGGAAAGGAAGAAGAAAGGCTGTTGGAGGTTTTGAAGAAACACCGAGGAGCTATGGGCTACACTCTGGATGATTTAAAAGGGATTTCACCTACTATATGTCAACACTCTATCAACATAGAACCAGATGCGAAGCCAGTAGTGGAACACCAAAGACGTTTAAATCCTAAAATGAAGGAAGTGGTAAGGAATGAGGTATTGAAAATCCTTGATGCTGGTATTATTTACCCTATTGCTAATAGTGAATGGGTTAGTCTTGTTCATTGTGTTCCTAAAAAGGGAGGTATTACCGTTGTCCCTAATGATAATGATGAGCTTATTCCTCAAAGAATAGTGGTAGGCTATAGGATGTGCATCGATTTTAGGAAAGTCAATAAAGTTACTAAGAAAGATCACTACCTGCTCCCTTTTATTGATCAAATGTTGGAAAGGTTGTCTAAAAAGACCCACTTTTGTTTTCTTGATGGTTATTATGGTTTCTCTCAAATTGCTGTTAAACAACAAGATCAAGAAAAGACTACTTTTACTTGCCCTTATGGAACTTATGCTTATAGACGTATGCCTTTTGGTTTATGTAATGCTCCTGCTACTTTCCAAAGATGCATGTCTGCTATCTTTCATGGTTTTTGTGAGGAAATTGTAGAAGTGTTCATGGATGACTTTTCTGTCTATGGAACTTCTTTTGATAATTGTCTGCACAACCTTGATAAAGTTTTGCAGAGATGTGAGGAAACTAATCTTGTTCTAATTGGGATAAATGCCACTTCATGGTTAATGAAGGGATTGTTCTTGGGCATAAGGTTTCTGAAAGAGGCATAGAAGTTGATAGAGCTAAGGTTGAAGCAATTGAGAAGATGCCATGTCCAAGAGACATCAAAGGTATTCGTAGTATCCTTGGTCATGCTGGTTTCTATAGGAGGTTTATTAAAGACTTCTCTAGGATATCAAAACCTCTCACTAATCTTCTTCAAAAAGATGTACCCTTCGTTTTTGATGATGATTGTTGGGAGGCTTTTGAAACTCTTAAGAAGGCTTTAACTACAGCCCCTATTATTCAACCACCTGATTGGAGTTTACCCTTTGAAATAATGTGTGATGCTAGTGATTTTGCTGTAGGGGCTGTCCTTGGGCAACGTATTGATAAAAAGTTAAATGTTATCCATTATGCTAGTAAGACCCAAGACGCTGCTCAAAGGAATTATGCCACTACTGAAAAGGAATTTCTAACTGTTGTTTTTGCCTATGACAAGTTTAGGCCCTATATTATGGACTCAAAAGTAACCATTCATACTGACCATGCTGCTATTAAATATCTTATGACGAAAAAGGACGCTAAGCCTAGGCTTATTAGATGGGTACTGCTTTTACAAGAGTTTGATCTACATATAGTAGATAGGAAGGGCACTGAAAACCCTGTAGCTGATAATTTATCTCGTTTGGAAAACATCTCTTTTGACCCTATGCCTGTTAATGATAGTTTCCCAAATGAACAGCTAGCTGCAGTAGGGGTGAGCTCGCGTGGAAGCCCTTGGTATGCTGATTATGCTAACTTTATTGTCTCCAAGTATTTGCCTCCAACTTTTACAGCTCAGCAAAGAAGAAAGTTCTTCTATGATTTGAGGCATTATTTTTGGGATGACCCACACTTATACAAAGAAGGAGTTGATGGTATTATGCAAAGATGTGTTCCAGAATATGAACAAAAGGAGATATTGCGTAAATATCATGGTAGTGCCGATGGAGGACATCATGTAGGAGATAGAACTGCACAAAAGGTACTGCAATCAGGTTTCTACTGGCCTACCCTTTTTAAAGATGCAAGAAAATTTGTCCTATCTTGTGATGAATGTCAGCGTGTTGGAATATTTCTAGACGCAATGAAATGCCTATGAACTACTCTCTAGTTATTGAACCTTTTGATTGTTGGGGATTTGACTTTATGGGCCCTTTCCCTCCTTCGAAAGGCTATACTCATATTCTTGTTGCCGTTGATTATGTTACTAAGTGGGTAGAAGCAATTCCTACAAAGAGTGCTGACGGAGAGACTTCTCTAAAAATGCTTAAGGATGTTATCTTTCCTAGGTTTGGGGTGCCTAGGTATCTCATGACCGATGGGGGTTCTCATTTCATTCATGGTGGTTTTAGGAAGACCCTTGCTAAATATGATGTTAATCATAGAATTGCTTCAGCTTATCACCCCCAAACTAGCGGGCAAGTAGAGTTATCAAATAGAGAGATTAAATCTATCTTGCAAAAGACTGTTAATAGGTCTAGGAAAAACTGGGCTAAGAAGTTGAATGATGCTTTATGGGCTTATAGAACTGCTTACAAAAATCCTATGGGAATGTCTCCTTATAAAATGGTTTATGGGAAAGCTTGTCACCTACCCTTAGAATTAGAACACAAAGCTTACTGGGCAGTGAAAGAACTAAATAGAGATTGTAAGCTCGCTAGTGAGAAAAGGTTATTTGACTTAAGTTCTTTAGATGAATGGAGGAGTGAAGCCTATGAGAATGCTAGGCTCTTTAAGGAAAAAGTTAAAAGATGGCATGATAAGCGAATACTTAAGAGAGAATTTCATGTTGGTGAGAAAGTTCTATTGTATAGGTCTCGTCTCAGTTTTTTGCAGGTAAGCTACTATCAAAATGGGAAGGACCTTTCATCATTGAAGAAGTATACCGTTCAGGAGCAATAAAAATTTCTTCTCTAAAAGATAATACTACACAAGTAGTGAATGGACAGCGACTCAAACACTATATTGCTGGAGATCCTTACAATGAAGATGTTGATGCCTTTCAAGTTATAACTCTAGAGAAATTCATTGAGGACCAAATTCAGAGACCTGCAGAGTCCGTTTCCAACTAGGTAACAGTTCCGGTAAGAAAAGTTCCACGAAAATACAATCCAACTTTATTTTTGCAGTTTTCAGTCAATAAGGAAAGTTACGAAGCGAAAGAGGGATTTGAACGAGCTGTGGTGGCCCACACCACCCCATGGCGCTGGCCCACCTGGCCAGCGCCGCCCGGTGGTGAGGCCACCCATGACTCCGCCCGACTGCTTTTCTCCCAAGATTTTCCTTTTGATACGAAACTTCGTAATATATAACCCCCGGGATCTTCCGAGGTCCGTATATCGTGTTTTCGTCGTGTTTTTGTTTCAATCTGTTTCTGCCAGGTAAAATCTCAGATTTGTAGCCTCAATGTCTTCCACTGGATCAGTTAAGGGAGATTCCTTGGAAGATATCATCAACCCATACATGAGAGAATTGAAGATTCATCCCAAGGAGTTATTGCTTGAAGGTGGGGAGGTTCAGATTAAAGAGGTTCAAGGCCCTAAAGGTGAAGGAAGTCTGGAGGACAGGATGGAAGCATTGGAACAAGAAGTCTTTAGGTACAAGAAGATGGCGGAGCGCGAAGTGGATATCATCCATAAGATTTGTTCCGAACTCATCACTGAGCACCAAAAGGAGACTGCTGAAGTCAAAGACGAAGTCCTCGCACTCCTCCAAACAACCAATGAACTGCAAGCATAGTTCTATGATGTTCAAAATCAAAACTGTGAGTATGAGGCTAGATTTAAACTCATAAGTGCTGCTGCAAGTTTCAGGATGTTGGAAACCACGATGTCCTTTGTTGATGGGAAGCCTTTACCTTGGAAGACGGACGAAGATGAGAGGATACCACCACCACCGAAGGAGTAACTCGTCATCAGGTTTGGCATCCCCTTGGTTTGTTCCAAGCTTGGGGGAGTGCCGCGGTATCACATCACTATCTTCTATCTTTTTACCTTAATAGTAGAGTCATATCATGAATAGAGGAGTTATTTTGTAGTATGGTTTGCATTATGGAAGTGTCCCCTCTTTCGTTAGATATGTATCCCTTGGTGTGAGTTGCCGTTATGGAATATTAATGAGAAGTTCTATCATTCACTCTTTTGCATAGCTTATATTAGTTTTCAATTCGTGGTTATATGATTGATCTTGTTGTTAGTATTAGTATCACTCTGGGATCATTGAGTTAATTTAGTTGGTTTTGGCAAATCTGGCTCGGTCAGTAGCAACACTATTTTTGAGAGTTGAATGAAAAAATATAGAAGTACTCTAAAGAAAAATAATTTCATCATCTTTCTTTCTTGATTTGCTCATAAGTTTAGTATTCTCTAGTTAAGATCTTTTGTGCTTCCAAGGAAGATTGCATGTTTGTCTTTATCACTTGTATGTTTGTTTGTTTCCTTCAACTCTTGTACTTGCTACCCAGCCTTGCTAGCCAAAAACCTGTACTGAGAGGGAATTCTTCTCGTGCATCCACCTCCTTTAAACCAAAATCTTTGCCATTTGTGTCCACCATACCTACCTAGTAGCATTATTGCTATTCCAAGTAAATTCTTGTTTTATCTACCTCCCAAATTAAACTTGTTATGTGAAAATTAGTGATTAAAGCTCTCACGAACTTGATGGCGCACCTTACTTTATTTCACTTAATAAACTTGAACCATTGTGCTCACCTATGTTGCGTATATGCTTGCGCTTTGTAAGTTGTGAATTAGCAGAACCATGCTGTCATGGGGAACGCTTTCAACATTGCACTAGTACTTTGTACCAAGTTGATATCATGTTCTTTTGTCTATGGATGTCGTCGGTGTGAAATGAAAGGGGAGCTTGTAAGTCCATGGAGTTATGCATGTGTGTTAGAGAAACACCTGGGCCGCTGGTCTAATCCATGCTGACATGGTGGAAACCTGCAGCGTAACCATAACGAGTATCTATGAAGCATTCTTCTTATAAAAAAAAGATGTAGAGATTGAGAAAAAGAGAAAAAAAGAGATATTATGAAAAGAGGAAAGAGAGAAAAAAGCACCATATTCCCATGGTAAATAAGAAGATTGTTGAGATACTTGTTGTCTGCTTGCTTTGTCATTTTGATATGGGGATTCTTCCGTATCATCGGGCAAGGGGTACCCCATTGGCGGTTCTCTATGATACACATATGCTTACGATGACAAGAACTTACCGGTGACTAAACTTGAGTAGCATGAGGAGCGGCCCTCGTATTCAAGGGACATGAGATTCTCAACTTACAACTTGTCAATGCATATCCTCATTTTTGATCACTTTAACCTTAATCACCTAAAGATGCCTATGATAGGGGAAATGAGAGCTGAAAGCTAGTAAGTATCATAATTTTTGGGAGCTCTTTATGAGACTTGCAATCCCTGCTTCCCTCTTTGAAGGGCCTTTCTTTCACTTTGTAGTTGAGTCAGTAAACCTATTCCCTTCTATCTCAGCAAGTATTTTGAGTTGTTGTGTTTCATTCATGCATATGATGATTTATGCAATAATGT
The DNA here is from genome assembly GCA_023614405.1 of Avena insularis. Classification (NCBI taxonomy): domain Eukaryota; kingdom Viridiplantae; phylum Streptophyta; class Magnoliopsida; order Poales; family Poaceae; genus Avena; species Avena insularis. The sequence continues at coordinate 404,697,797 of CM042684.1, forward strand.
TTCTTATGTTCCTTTCTTTGCACATTGCTCTTATCCTGATGTTTACTACTTTGAAAGCTATCATTGAAAAACCATTTATTTGTGAACTCCAGCAAATTATCAACTATTCTTCGACCAAGTGCTAAGTTTGCCATTACCAATTATGATTCACTTTATGTATCTTTATTGTGTTTCCTTTACTTATTGCAAGTTGAGTTATATAATAGTGAGTTGTCTTCTATTATGATCTATGTATTTGATGAATGTGATGCTTCTTGTCCGTATTCTTTTATCGACTCTTCACTCCATAAACCTGAGGTCATGTTTATTGAGCTCGGTTAAGCAGGGACAAGCGAAGTCTCAGCTTGGGGGGAGTTGATACGTCCATTTTGCATCACTATTATATGTCTTAATTCACTATTATTCATTGATATATTTCATACTGAGAGGTGATACTTATGTTATTTCATCTATTTTTGCATGGTTGATGACTTTTGGAGCATGGACCGCTGTAGTCAGGATTCTGATGGAAAAGGTGCTGTTTGGAGGCAAAATTTGCGAAGATCAGAAAATCCGGGAAAATATACGGAAAATCCTATTTTTCCAGAAGACTAAGGATGCCAGAAGATGGAGTGGAGATGGGCCACAGGGGGCCCACACCACCCATGGCGCGGGCAGGCCTAGGCCGCGCCAGGAGGTGGTGTGGCCACCCTGGCCCATTCCAGCCTCTCCCCTCTGGCGTATATCAACCTCCCGAAACCCTAAGACTCGGGGAGAAACCATAGAAAGATTCCACCGCCTCTGCGGGGCGGAAAACACCGAGAGAGAAAGATCTCTCCGGCAGACAGATTTCTGCCGGGGGAATTCCTTCCCGGAGAGGGGAGATCGTCGCCATCAACACCACCATCAAGCTGGACTTCATCGGGATCATCATCATCATCATCACAACCATCATCACCATCAGCACCCTCATCACCATCTCCATATTGCTGTAACAATTGTGTTGAATCTTGCATAGTTCATAGGGGAAACTTTCCCGGTGTTGATTACTCTTTGTAGTTGATGCTATTGAGTGAACCATTGAATTATTGTTTATGTTCAGATTGTTATACATCATTATTCCATCTCTGATCATGATCCATATGATGTCTTGTGAGTAGTTCGTTTTGTTCTTGAGGACATGGGAGAAGTCTTGTTGTTAGTAGTGGAGTTGTGTTGAGAAAGATTCAATAGATTGTTATTTAAGTTGTGGTGTACTTCTAGTGGTGTCATGTGAACGTCGACTACATGACACTTCACCTATATGGGCCTAGGGGAATGCATTGTGTATTTGGCTACTAATCGTAGGGGTTACCGGAGTGACAGAAACCTGAACCCCCGTTAGGAAACCATTGCACAAGGGACGTAACGGTCTTAGAGTTTAAAGCTATGGTTAGGTTTCTACCTTAATTACTTTCTTGTACTTACGGATGTTTGAAAGGGGTATAATCACAAGTATGTATTAGTCTTGGATGGGGCGGTACATTAGCACAGGTTCACCCACACAACACTTAGCAAGCTAAAGAAGATTAATCAACTATATGAAGCAAAAGCACTTGACAGTCTTCCCATGTGTCCTCGAGAACATTTGGTCATCTTAAGTAATACAACCGGCTTGTCCTTTGCTGCATAAAGGATTGGGCGACTTGGTGCATTTATTCCTACTGTCTTTTATTTACTCGTACTTTGTTTACTTGCTTTATCAAAAACCCCTAAAAATCTGTTTGCTAAGTATTTGTAGAGAATTCCTGATCCATACCACTAGCCAGCACCTTCTGCTCCTCATTGGGTTCGACACTCTTACGTATCGAAAATACTGCGATACACCCCTTATACTTATGGGTCATCAATACTGATGATCGAATCTTGGACATGTATTATATCATGAGACAAAGGGATTAAATTACAAGCATTAAAGGTTCTCACGATCACAGAAGTCATCGTTGAATATGCAAGAGTTAGTATGGATCTCCAGGTCCCGCTTCTGAATATTGATCTGAGAGGAGTCTCAATCATGTCTGCATTATTCGTGAACCGTAGGGTGACACACTTAAGAGTTACCGGACACCATTTTGGAGCACATATGTTTCAGACGAAAGAATTGCAAAGCGCATGAATTGTTTCGATAGAAACCGGAAATTGTTTCGGGTGAAATTGCAGAAAGTGGTTCTGCATGTGATATTGAAATATTGCAAGGGGCTATATGTGAATGTTTGTTAATTAAAGTAATTAACAAAATTCTGAATAAATTTAATAAAAGAGTTTTGTTAAATGAGAGAGCATTAAACTTGGAGAATTTTAATGCATTTAAAGTAGGGACTTTAAAGGGGAATGTGAAGAGGCATTTTAATGTGGAGGGGTTACCACCACATGAATGGGGGAGGTGAGGGGTCACCCCCCATGCGCCGTCCATGGAGAGGAGGGGCACCCCCTCCTCCTATAAAAGGCCCTCCTCTTCCTCCTTCTTCCTCACACCTCCTTGTGAAGGATCTCTCTCCCCCTCTAGAATTATTCCCCCATGGTCTCGGATTAGCGAGATACATGTTCCCAGTGACATTTTGTCTGGAAAGAGTTGCTGCTTCCGCTGGATCGCTGGAGTGAGGAGGTGGAGGTTGTCCGGTGGCTTGAACGTGTGTGCGAGTACGGATGCGCTGCTGAGTTGCGGCGCTCGGACTTCCTCACGATCTTGAGATCGGCAAGTGTACGACTACATCAACCACGAGTTCCTACTCGTTAACAAAACTCGTTGTCTTCGAGGGTAATTTCTTGTTGGATGTATGTCCACCCGTTGCTTTCTACCTAGTAGATAGATCTTGGCGTGTAGTTCTCATCATAGGAAATTTTTGTTTTCTATGCTGCGGACCCAACAGTGGTATCAGAGCCTGATCTATGCGTAGGTGCTTAGCATGGGTAGTACACATATGTTTATATGTGGGCGATGATGATCATGTTATTGCATCTTCTATGTATTTTGGATATTGGTGGCATAGTGGGATGAAGCGGCCCGGACCAACCTTACATGTCATCATACATGAGACCGGTTCCACGACGACATGCAACTTGTTTTGCATAAGTGGCTGGCGGGTGTCTGTCTCTCCTACTATAGTCAATATCTAATTTACAACGAGTTGCTAATAACTTGGTTATCCTCGTTGTGGTTCATGTTCGTAGGTGAGAACGGTTCTATCTCCGAAAGCCCTAAGCCACGTAAAACTTGCAATTGATAAACTAGAGGCGTCTAGATTAGATCGTTGCTGGGCTAGTGTATTGATATGGTATTGTTGTAAGTAGATGTATGATAGATACTCTTACAACATATTCAACGTGTAAGTTCCATAGACCTTGGCCTTACACACAAAGGAATGATAGAGATCATACCATGATGCAAATGATAGAGATCAAATGCATGGACCATATCATCTCACTTTACACATTAGATGTTAGCATCTTATACTGCTAGTTTGGCGCTTTTGGTAGCATTGTAAGATGATCCCTCATTTAGATATCAAGATAAAAATGTGTTCTTCCTTGAGTATGCACCGTTCTATGGATCGTGTTTTGAGACATCACGTGATGATCGGGTGTACTCGACTCTAAGCTTTCATTCAACGGGTGTAAGACAGTTTTACACACGCGAGTACTAAGGTTCTTACTTGGCGAGCCTAGCATGTACAAACATGGCCTCGGAACACAGACCGAAAGGTTAAGCATGAGTCATATAGTTGATATGATGCCTATATAGATGCTCGCCTTTGAAGCTACACCGACTCACGTGATGATCGGACTTGGTGTAGTGGATTTGGTTCATGTAATCACCAAAAGGACACGAGGGATGTCATTTTTGAGTGGGAGTTCATTAGTAATTTGGATTAGTTGAACTCAACCTATCATAAACTTAGTCTAAATAAACTTTACAAATTCTGTTGTAGATGGCACCACCTGCTTTTAATTTCAATGTGTTCATGGAGAAAGAGAAACTTGTTGCGAATGGTAGCAACTTCACCAACTGGGCTATGAATTTGAGGATTCTCCTCACTGCTACACAAAAGCAATATGTGCTAGATGTGCCGCTAGGCCCCCCACCAGCTCCTGATGCCCCTAACGATAAAAAGAATGTCTATGTGACTCATCAGGAGGACCACAACTTAGTTCATTGCGGCATACTGTATGGGCTAGAGCCAGAACTTCGAAAGCGTTTCGAAAATGGCAATGCCTTTGATACCATGGGAGAATTGAAAATGATTTTTGATACCCATGCTGCCGTAGAGAGTTAAAATGCTACTGAAAAGTTCTTTAGCTGCATGATGGAGGAGAACAACTCCGTTAGTGAGCATGTACTCAAAATGTCTGGGTACGCCGATAGGCTTGTGTCCTTGGGAATAACGATTCCCATTGACTTGGGCATACATCGTGTTCTCCAATATCTGCCACCTAGCTACAAGAGCTTCGTGATGAACTATAATATGCAGGGCATGAAGAAGACTCTTCCCGAGCTTCTGTCAATGCTTAAGACTGTAGAAGTGGAGATTAGGAAAGAACATCAAGTGTTGATGATCAATAGGACCATCGGTTTCAAGAAGGACAATAAAGGCAAGCACAAAGGAAATAAGGGTGGCAAATCTGTTGCCGCACCGGAAAAGAAACCCCGAGCTGGCCCTAAGTCTGACACCGAGTGCTACTATTGCAAGGATGCCATTGAAGCATAAGCGCCCCAAGTATTTGGCGGACAAGAAGTCCGGCAAGGCAAACAAAGGTATATATGATATACATGTTATTGATGTGTACTTGACTAGTACTCGCAGTAGCATCTGGGTATTTGATACGGGATCGATTGCTAATATATGTAACTCGATTCAGGGGCTGCGGAACAAGCGACAACTAGCAAGGGATGAGGTCACAATGCGGGTCGGCAATGGATCAAGAGTTGATGTGATCGCCGTCGGAACTATGCCTCTCCATATGCCATCGGGATTAGTTATAAAACCTGGATAATTGTTATTTGGTGCCTGCACTTAGCATGACCATTGTATCTGGATTGTGTTTGATGCAAAGTGGTTATTCGTTTAAATCTGAAAACAATGGTTGTTCGATTTATATGGATAATATCTTTTATGGTCATGCACCTGTGTTGAATGGTTTATTTTTGATGGATCTCTATAGTAATATTACGCACATTCATAATGTTAATGCTAAAAAGATTAAACTTGATGATGATATATCTGCATATATGTGGCACTGCCGTCTAGGTCATATTGGCGTTAAATGCACGACGAAACTCCATTCTGATGGACTTTTGGAATCACTTGATTTTGAATCATTTGATACATGTGAGCCATGCCTTATGGGCAAGATGACTAGAACGCTGTTTTCCGGTTCAATGGAACGGGCGACAGATTTATTGGAAATCATACATACTGATGTGTGTGGACCAATGAGTGTGTCGGCACGAGGTGGATATCGTTATTTTGTTACTTTCACGGATGATTTGAGTAGATACGGGTATATCTATTTGATGAAACACAAGTCTGAAACTTTTGAAAAGTTCAAGGAATTTTAGAATGAAGTGGAAAATCGTCGTAATAGAAAGATCAAATTTCTACGGTCTGACCGTGGAGGAGAGTATCTAAGTTACGAGTTTAGCACACACATGAAAGAGTGTGGAATAGTTTCACAACTCACGCCTGCCGGAACACCATAACGTAATGGTGTGTCGGAACGTCGTTATCGTACCTTATTAGATATGGTTCGATCTATGATGTCTCTGACTGACTTGCCACTGTCATTTTGGGGTTATGCACTGGAAACAGCTGCATTCACTTTAAATCGGGCACCATCTAAATCCGTTGAAACGACGCCGTATGAATTATAGTTTGGAAACAAAGCTAAGCTGTCATTTCTTAAAGTTTGGGGATGCGATGTTTATGTGAAGAAACTTCAGCCGGATAAACTCGAACCCAAAGCGGAAAAATGCGTCTTCATAGGATAGCCCAAGGAAACGATTGGGTATACCTTCTATCACAGATCCGAGGGCAAGGTTTTTGTTGCCAAGAATGGATCCTTTCTTAAGAAGGATTTTCTTGCAAAAGGTGTGAGTAGTCGGAAGGTAGAACTCGAAGAGGTTATTGAACCTTATCTTCATGAAATGGCGAGTAGCGCAGCAACGGAAGTTGTTTCGGAGTTGACTTCACCTAATGAAGAGAGAGCTAATGATATTGATCATGAAACTCTGAAAGAGGACACTACTGAACCTCGCAGGTCAAGGTGACACGCGGCTCTCCTGAACTGTACGGCAATCCTATTGTGAATTTCATGGTTGATAAAATGGATGACCCTGCGACGTATGAAGAAACGATGATGAGCCCGGATTCCAAAAAATGGCTAGAAGCCATGAAATCCGAAATGGAATCCATGTACGAGAACCAAGTTTGGACCTTGGTGGACTTACCTCACGATCGAAAGGCCGTTGAGAATAAATGGATTTTCAAAAGAAAAATGGATGCTGATGGTAATGTGACCATCTATAAGGCTCGACTTGTCGCAAAGGGGTTTCGAAAAATTCAAGGAGTTGACTACGATGAGACATTCTCTCCCATAGCGATGCTTAAGTCAGTTAGGATTATGTTAGCAATTGCTGCATATTTCGATTATGAAATATGGCAGATGGATGTCAAAACTGCGTTCCTCAATGGTAATATTGAAGAAGAGTTGTATATGATACAACCTAAGGGTTTTGTCAATCCTAAGGATGCTAATAAGGTATGCAAACTTCAGCGATCCATCTTGGGACCGAAGCAAGCATACCAGAGTTGGAATCTCCGCTTTGATGAGGTGATCAAAGAGTTTGGATTTGTCCAAACTTGTGGAGAGGCTTGTATTTACAAGAAAGTGAGTGGGAGCAATGTGGCATTTCTGATATTATATGTGGATGACATATTATTGATTGGAAATGATATAGATCTTTTAAACAGTGTTAAAAGTTATCTAAACTGCAAATTTTCGATGAAAGACCTTGGTGAAGCGTCATATATATTAGGCATTAAAATCTATAGAGATAGATCAAGGCACCTAACTGGGCTATCGCAGAGTACATACCTTGATAAGATATTAAAGAAGTTTAATATGGACGGAAGTAAGAAGGGGTTCTTACCTATGTTGCAAGGCAAGACATTGAGTAAGACTCAAAGTCCGGCTACGGCGGAAGAAAGATAGATGATGGATAAGATCCCCTATGCCTCGGCCATAGGCTCTATTATGTATGCCATGCTATGTACAAGACCATATGTGGCACATGCTATTAGTTTGACTAGTAGGTACCAATCTGATCCAGGTTTGGAACACTGGATAGCGGTCAACAACATCCTCAAGTACTTGAGAAGAACTAGGGATATGTTTCTTATATACGGAGGTGTAGAAGAGCTAGTCGCTAAGTGTTATGTCGATGCTAGCTTTGACACCGATCCGGATGACTCTAAGTCTCAATCTGGATACGTATTTCTCTTGAACAGAGCATCAGTTGGTTGGAGGAGTTCCAAACAACCTGTGGTGGCTGGATCAACGACGGAGGCGGAATATGTTCTTTGCTTGGAAGCGCAGGAAGCGGTTTGGATGAAAGAGTTCATTATGGAACTAAGTGTGGTTCCTAGTGCATTGGACCCAATGGTGATCTATTGTGACAACAATGGAGCCATAGCCAACGCAAAGGAACCGAGGTCTCACAAGAATTCCAAGCATATTAAGCGCCGGTTTCACTCCATCCGTGAGCATGTCAAGGATGGAGATATAAAGATTTGTAAAGTACACAAGGACCTAAATGTAGCAGATCCGTTGACTAAAGCTCTCCCTAGGGCAAAACATGATCAACACCAAAACTCCATGGGTGTTAGATTTATCACTATGTGAACTAGATTATTGTCTCTAGTTCAAGTGGGAGACTGAAGGAAATATGCCCTGAGAGGCAATAATAAAGTTGTTATTATGTATTCCTTATATATGATAGATGTTTATTTTGCATGCTAGAATTGTATTGATCGGAAACATCAATACATGTGTGTTTAATAAACAAAAAGGGTTCCTAGTTATGCCTCTCTTATAGACTAGCTTGTTGATTAACAAGATGATCAAGGTTTCCTGATCATGGACATTGGATGTTGTTAATAATAAGGTCACACCATTGGTGGAATGATGTGATGAACATTCATCCGAAGTATAGCATTACGATCAAGTCATTATGTTTATATTTCTATAACATCATACGAGGTAATCTTTATCCTTAGACCATGAGATCATGTTAATTGCTAACACCTGAAGAGTATCTTGATAACATCAAACGTCACACCGTAACAGGGTGACTATAAAGATGGGTTCGATTACTGAAGGTGTTATGTTGAGGCTCATGGATCAAGAGTGGAATTTGTCAATCCCGATGACGAATAGATATACTCTGGGCCCTCTCGGTGATATCACATTGAGATAGCTTGCAAGCAAGTGATGTGATCACTAGAATGTTATATCACAGGAACGAGAAAAGAGTGCATGTCGGTAACGAGATCAAACTAGGTATTTGGATACCGATGATCGAATATCGGGCATGTATTATATCATGAGACAAAGGGATTAAATTACAAGCGTTAAAGGTTCTCACGATCATAGAAGTCATCATTGAATATGCAGGAGTCAGTATGGATCTCTAGGTCCCGCTTCTGACTATTGATCTGAGAGGAGTCTCAATCATGTCTGCATTATTCGCGAACCGTAGGGTGACACACTTAAGAGTTACTGGACACCATTTTGGAGCACATATGTTTCAGACGAAAGAATTGCAAAGCGTATGAATTGTTTCGATAGAAACCGGATATTGTTTCGGGTGAAATTGCAGAAAGTGGTTCTGCATGTGATATTGAAATATTGCAAGGGGCTATATGTGAATGTTTGTTTATTAAAGTAATTAACAAAATTCTGAATAAATTTAATAAAAGAGTTTTATCAAATGAGAGAGCATTAAACTTGGAGAATTTTAATGCATTTAAAGTAGGGACTTTAAAGGGGAATGTGAAGAGGCATTTTAATGTGGAGGGGTTACCACCACATGAATGGGGGAGGTGAGGGGTCACCCCCCATACGCCGGCCATGGAGAGGAGGGGCACCCCCCTCCTCCTATAAAAGGCCCTCCTCTTCCTCCTTATTCCTCACACCTCCTTGTGAAGGATCTCCCTCCCCCTCTAGAATTATTCCCCCATGGTCTCGGATTAGCGAGATACATGTTCCCGGTGGCATTTCATCTGGATGCTGCTCCCGCTGGATCGCTGGAGCGAGGAGGTGGACGTTGTCCGGTGGCTTGAACGTGTGTGCGAGTACGGATGCGCTGCTGAGTTGCAGCGCTCGGACTTCCTCACGATCTTGAGATCGGCAAGTGTACGACTACATCAACCACGAGTACCTACTCATTAACAAAACTCGTTGTCTTCGAGGGTAAGTTCTCGTTGGATGTATGTCCACCCGTTGCTTTGTACCTAGTAGATAGATCTTGGCATGTAGTTCTCATCGTAGGAAATTTTTTGTTTTCTATGTTGCGGACCCAACAGCACTACCGGTGCTAGTAACAACGTGGAGACCTACACAACACAACCACAGAACTCTGTCCCCAACTTGCGATGAGGTTGTCAATCTCACCGTGTTTTGCTGAAAACAAAGGATTAAACGTATCGAATGGAAGGAAGTAATAGTTTGCAGAAAGTAAACACAAAGCAGTAAATAGTTTATAGATTGTATGTAAAAGAAAAGGACCGGGATCCATAGTTCACTAGAGGTGGCTCTCCTTAAGATAGATAACATGCTAGGTGAACAAATTATAGCGGGGCAATTGACAAACATCGAGAAAGCAATACATGCATATACTAATCATCTTGACTCCTTTGAGATTCGATTGGGTATTACAATATTATACATAGACCACCATCCAACTGCATCTATGACTAATAATCGACCTTCAGGTTATCATCCGAACCCCCTCCAGTATTAAGTTGCAAGCAACAGATTATTGCTTTACGAATTGCGTGTAATGTAAACAATACGATTGTTCTATGAACAAAGGATTGTTGTTTTCTCCCTAGTAGCAACAACACATCTAGTACCTTAGAGATTTCTGTCACTTCCCTGATTACGGAGGAATGAACCCACTATCGAGCATAAATACTAACTCTTGGAGTTGCTAGCATCTACTTGGCCAAGATAGCTACTAACAACGGAAAGCATGCAAGATCACAAATAACAAAGCATGATAGAATCAATAATCAATCTGAAATAGCATCCAATATCCATCAGATCCCCGCAAACACAACATGCAGAATTACAAATAGATGATCTTGATCATGAACGGAGATCACAAGATCTAGACATGAAAGCACAAAGGAGGAGAACCAGCCATCTAGCTAATACATGGATCCGTAGTCCAAGGATGAACTACTCACGCATCACACCGGAGGCTTGCATGGTGATGAAGAAGGCCTCCAGGGTGAATTCCCCTCTCTGGCAGGGTGCCGGGAAGAGCTTCAGATCCCTCCCGATCTAGGGATGGAGATGATAGTGGCTACAGACTCTTTCGTGGATTTTTGATCAGGTACTTAGGGTTTTCATCCCGAGGGCATCTTATAGGCGGAAGGAGAGGCCGAGGGGGTGCTGGGGTCGGCCAGACCACCCCCTGGTGTGGGCCAGGCCTGGCCGCGTGGCCGGCCCCCATCCCTTCTCCGTCTCGTATTCTGGCATCTGATGACTTCCGGAAAAATAGGCACTTTGGCTTTTGTCCCGTCCAATTCCGAGAATATTCATTTTCTGACTTTCCTGGAACCAAAAACAGCAGAAAACAGGCAGCTGGCACTGTGGCTCTTGTTAATAGGTTATTTCAAGAAATCATATGAAAAGTACTCCAAAGTGTGGACAAAACACAAGAAAGTGGATAAAACCAAGCATGGAACATCAAAAATTATAGATACATTTGCAATGTATCAACATCCCCAAGCTTAACTCCTGCTCGTCCTCAAGTAGGTAAGTGATAAAAAGAAAGAATAATTTTTGAGGTGACATGCACCATCAAAGACTTGATCAAAGTATTTGTAAAACATTCAAAGCTGGGATCATAGTACTTCAATCATAACATGAAAGACAAAGTTCTAGCAATAAGACAAAGAAACTATGATGCAACATGAAAAGGCACAAACAAAAGATTCATGAATAACAATGCTTTGCAGGACTTTTGTTTGTTTCACATAAAGAAAACATAGCATAATAGTATTCAGCTTGTCCCTCATAGAGTAGCAAATATAAATGCATAGGACACCTTCAAAGTTCAAAAGAGTGATTAGATACAAATAGTTTAAAACAAGCAATATAAAGATATGCATCAATCAACTAGTCTTGGGACAATGCACATAGAACTAAGAATGGCCACTATGCTCTCAAAGTAGGTGCATAAAGGTAGAAGGTGGAGACTCAATATAATGGTGGAAGAAAGGCCTTCATAAAAGGAAGCAGGGATTCAAGTTTCATGAAGAGCTTCCAAAAATTATGGTACTTGTTAGCTTTCAGCTCTCATTGCCCCTATCATAAGCATCTTGAAGGTGATTAAGGTTAAAGTGACACAACTAAGAGGATATGCTTGACAAGTTATAAACCGAAATCTCATGCCCCTTACTTACGAAGACCGAACCTCATGCTACTCAACTTTAGTCACAAGTAAGCTCTTGTCATTGTAAGTACATGTGTATCATAAAGAACTGCCAACGGGGTACCCCTTGCACATGATACAAGAGCTATCCCATAATCAAAATGACAAGGCAAGTAGACAATGAGCATCTCAGCCATCTTTTTATTTGCTATTTGCATAGGTTTTTATTGAGGATGCTTCATAGAGTGCTTATTATGGTGATGCTGCAAGTTTCCACCATGATTAGGCATGGATTAGGCTAGCCCAGGCTTTCTAACACACATACAAACTCCATGATCTTACAAGTTCCACTTTTATTTCACACCGTCGGGATCCATAAGCAAAAGAACATGATATCAACGGGGTACAAAGTATAATGAAATGTTGAAAGCGTTCCCCATGATACATGGTTCTGCTAATTTCAACTTATAAAGATCAAGCATATACGCAACAAAGAAGGACCCAATGGTTCAAGTTTATTAAGGGCAAGAAAAGTAAAGTGTGCCATCAAGTTCGTGAGAGCTTTAATCATTAGTTTTCTCATAACAAGTTTAATTTGGAAGGTAAACAAAAACATGAATATACTTGGAATAGAATAAGCTAGTAGGTAGGTATGGTGGACTCTTTGGAATAACTTGGTTTAGGGAGTTGGATGCATGAGTGGAACTCATACTTGGTTGTGGAGGCTAGTCAAAGACTGGGAGCGACAAACTAAGAGAGCAATAATGGCCATAATCATGCAGAGCGACAAAACATCATTGATCAAAGCATAAAGTGATACTACAAGTTGAAAACTAAAGGATCATAAAGGCTATGGTGACTTGGTATAGTCATAACATGGTGTGAGCATGCGCCAAGTCAACCCAAATAAAGCATCAAAGGAGAATACCACTATACTATGCTTTAATATGCTAAAACAACGCATGATTCATCCAAGGCACATTAAGCAATCTCAATTGTTTATAACAAGTCATGCTACAGCAAAGAATACTAAGCATAAATCCAAAACAATATCAAGCATGGCATGACAAAGCATAGGCCACAGTCAAAAACAAGCTCTTTTTACCACATAAGTATGAACTTTCCTACTCTTTTCCAAACCAAACCAAACTATTTGCAAACCAATGTATGAAAGAGGGGGTCCAACAAATTTATTCTAAAAACTAAGAAAACCAAAGCAAATGAAAAACCAAAACGAAAATGAAGAAGAAGACGCTCCAATAACAACACAACTGTGCATGAAACAATAAAAATGAAGCGTTTGGAAGAAACCTGGAATTTTTATTGATGAAGAGGGGGATGCCTTGGGCATCCCCAAGCTTTGACGCTTGTACTTCTTGGATATTTCTTGGGGTGACACGTGTGGCATCCCCAAGCTTGAGCTTTAGTCCATCCTTCATCTCATTACTCATTCCTTCCATACACTTGAAATTTTTCCTTCATACAAAACTTCACACAATCTTTATTAGCAACATTATTGCACTCAAGATAAATAAGTCTTAAGGTTCAGTTCTAACACCAAATAAACTTCCATTAGAACACTTGCTACTTTAGCACTTCCCTCTAAAAGCTCAATTCCCTAAAAGAACTCAAAAAGGAACCAACAAGAAGCAAATGCAGAAAATGGCAGAAATCTATCAAAACAGACCAGCAGGTAAATATGAATTTTTTCAAAGACCTTCTGTTGCTCAAATCAAAAAGTGTTGAACTAACGAAAGTTAGATAACAACCTGGGGCAGAAGAACCAAAATTCATGCCTCAAAAAGACTTTCAGAGATTTTACACGAATTTTTACGGTGAAGCATATAAATCTGTTTCGGGACAGCAACTTTCCCAATCATTACTTCTCTCTCATTAGAGGTTACTGTTGGCACAAAAAGCAAATAAAAAGGATCTTCCAAGACTCATATAAAACTTTTGGGTTATCTCCCAATAAGTACTTTTCTTTAACGCCTTTAAGTTAGGCATAAGAAGCAAGAAAAAGGATCAAGTGTTCTCAAATGAAGAAGCATTAAGATCAATACCAGAAATATTTTCAACAAGGCAAGGTATATAATCCAAATAAGTTCTAGAGGATCCTCTCTCAGTGCTCTTAGGTTCACTACTTTCATCAAACTAGTTTTCAAGAACGATCCAATCAAGATTCTTTTCTATGGGTTCATGCATTTCTACTAGTTTAAAGGGTATTGGTATCTTAGGTTCCTCCCCATTAGGTTCGTTTTTTTCATCTTTTCTCTAGTACCAACAACATCTACACATGAGCCTATCATATTGAAACGTTCAAAGACTTTTCTAGCTTCTTTGGCAACATCATAGAATTCCTTAAACAAACTTTCTAGAATAAAATCCCTCTTTTCAGGGTCCTCAATTTCTTTAAGCCTAAGAAACATTACTCGCATTAAGGGGTTGAGGTTAACAAACCTAGCTTCTAACATGTGAATTAAAGAAGCTACAGAAATCTCATAGTTTGGAGAAAGTTCTGCAAGGGATCTATCCTCAGTATCCTCATGTTTACTAACATGATTAAAGAATTCTTCAATATTATCTTTCCCAATTATAGAACCACTACCAATTGAAAGGTCTTTCAGGGTGAATTTAGGGATCAACATGGTGAGCTAAGGAAGAGGTGACAACTAAAGGAGACTTAATTTTTTTGTGTTTTCAAATAAGAAAGAAACTTGTAAAACTATTTTTTTGTGTTTTTGATAACAAAACAAGCAAACAAAGCAAAACAAAAATAAAAAAGTAAAGAGATTAGTTATGAGGGACTCCCCTTGTGAAGATGTCCTTGACTCCCCGGCAACGGCGCCAGAAAAATGCTTGATGGCTCAGTGTTGATGTAGAGCTCGTTGGGAACCCCAAGAGGAAGGTATGATGAGCACAGCAGCAAGTTTCCCTCAGTTATGAAACCAAGGTTTAATCGAACTAGTAGGAGCAAGGAAACACCCCAAAGGTGTTGCTAGCTGAGCCTTGGCAGGGCGCACTACCGGTGCTAGTAGCAATGTGGAGACCTGCACAACACAACCACAGAACTCTGTCCCCAACTTGCGATGAGGTTGTCAATCTCACCGTGTTTTGCTGAAAACAATGGATTAATAGTATCGAATGGAAGGAAGTAATAGTTTGTAGAAAGTAAACACAAAGCAGTAAACAGTTTATAGATTGTATGTAAAAGGAAAGGACCGGGATCCATAGTTCACTAGAGGTGGCTCTCCTTTAGATAGATAACATGCTAGGTGAACAAATTACAGCGGGGCAATTGACAAACATCGAGAAAGCAATACATGCATATACTAATCATCTTGAATCCTTTGAGATTCAATTGGGCATTACAACATTATACATAGACCGCCATCCAACTGCATCTATGACTAATAATCCACCTTCAGGTTATCATCCGAACCCCCTCCAGTATTAAGTTGCAAGCAACAAATTATTGCTTTATGAATTGCGTGTAATGTAAACAATACGATTGTTCTCTGAACAAAGGATTGTTGTTTTCTCCCTAGTAGCAACAGCACATCTAGTACTTTAGAGATTTCTGTCACTTCCCCAGATTACTAGAGGCATGAACCCACTATCGAGCATAAATACTAACTCTTGGAGTTGCTAGCATCTACTTGGCCAAGATAGCTACTAACAACGGAAAGCATGCAAGATCACAAATAACAAAGACATGATAGAATCAATAATCAATCTGAAATAGCATCTCAATATCCATCGGATACCCGCAAACACAACTTGCAGAATTACAAATAGATGATCTTGATCATGAACGGAGCTCACAAGATCTAGACATGAAAGCACAAAGGAGGAGAACCAGCCATCTATCTACTACATGGATCCGTAGTCCAAGGATGAACTACTCACGCATCACACCGGAGTCTTGCATGATGATGAAGAAGGCCTCCAGGGTGAATTCCCCTCTCTGGCAGGGTGCCGGGAAGAGCTTCAGATCCCTCCCGATCTAGGGATGGAGATGATGGCGGCTACAGACTCTTTCGTGGATTTTTGATCGGGTACTTAGGGTTTTGGTCCCGAGGGCAATATATAGGCGGAAGGAGATGCCGAGGGGGTGCTGGGGTCGACCAGACCACCCCCTGGCGCGGTCCAGGCCTGGCCGCGTGACCAGGTGGTGTGGACGGCCCCCACCCCTTCTCCGTCTCGTGTTGCGGCATCTGATGACTTCCAGAAAAAAGGCACTTTGGCATTTGTCCCGTCCAATTCCGAGAATATTCATTTTCTGACTTTCCTGGAACCAAAAACAGCAGAAAACAGGCAGCTGGCACTATGGCTCTTGTTAATAGCTTAGTACAAGAAATCATATGAAAAGTACTCCAAAGTGTGGACAAAACACAAGAAAATGGATAAAACCAAGGATGGAACATCAAAAATTATAGATACATTTGCAATGTATCACGTGTCGACCTCAAAACAGAACTACCCTCACTATCAAAAAATGTCGTATGGTGTGTATATGGCAGCCAGGAAACTCAAAAACTATTTTGAGGAACACCTCATGAAAGTGATATGCGAGGCACCCATATCGGAAATTATGAGCAACAAAGATGCTAGCGGCAGGATAGCAAAGTGGGCAATTGAGCTGGCCCCATATGCACCACAGTTCGACAGAAGAGATGCGATTAAATCGCAGGCTGTGGCGGATTTCTTTGTGGACTGGGCCGAGATGCAGTACGAACCACCTCTGCTAGACTCCAACTATAGGCGAATGCATTTTGACAGGTCGAAACTGAAAGTAGGATTAGGCGCTGGAGTGGTACTTACCTCGCCCAAGAAAGATCAGTTGAAATATGTCCTTCAAATCCATTTCAGCGCCTCGAACAATGTTGCTAAATATGAGGCACTTGTGCATGGGCTCAAAGTGGCAAAAGAAGTAGGGATACGTCGGATACTGTGCTTTGGAGACTCGGATTTGGTGGTGTAGCAAGTATCAGGCAATTGGGATGCCTTGGATGCCAACATGGCCCTTTACAGATTTCATGTTCAAAAGATAAGCGGATTCTTCGAGGGATGTGAATTTCATCACGTACCTCGGACTAAAAATGAGGCAGCCGACGTACTGTCCAAGTTGGGCTCATCCCGGCAACCAATCCCGCCAAATGTTGCTTTGGAGCACTTAAGAAAATCATCTATTACACTATCACCGGAATCCGAGTCAATCTATATCCCGACTCTCTCCGGGTCAGAAGCTACACCTATGGAAATAGACTGGGGAGGCACTTCAGTAAACCCGGGGACTGCATCGGCAAACCCGGGGACTGTTCAGCTAAACCCGACGGGAGTTATGTCGGTGGAGGCGATGGAAATCATTGGAGATCTTTTCCCCATCCGACCTATACCCACTTGGGCTAAGACGATTTTTGATTTCCTGAAAGAAGGAATTCTACCGGATGATGAGGTACTTCAAGACAAATCCAGAGGAGAGCAAAGGCCTACACCATTATCAATGCCGAACTATACAAAAGAAGTGTAACCACTGTATTGCAACGATGCGTTGACCCGGAAGAAGGACTTGAAATACTCTGGGATATCCACCAAGGAGAATGTGGCCACCACGCATCTTCAAGAGCATTAATGGCAAAGGCTTTTCGGCATGGATTTTATTGGCCAAATGCCTTAGAACAAGCAGAGGATCTAGTGAGGAAATGTAATGGATGTTAGAGGTATGCCACCAAAACCCATGTACCAATGTCGGAACTGAAGACCATCCCTATTACTTGGCCATTTGATGTATGTTGCTTAGACATGGTAGTACCATTTAAGCCGGCTAAGGGAGGAATGACTCATATCTTAGTTATGGTGGACAAGTTCACTAAGTGGATCGAAGTGAAGCCAATCAGGAAATGTGATGGGGCGACAGCAGTAAAGTTCCTCAAGGATATAATCTTGAGATATGGCTATCCCCACAGTATCATAACCGATAATGGCACAAATTTTGCTGAAGGTGCATTCACAAGGTTCTGCCAAGAAAATAAGATCTGGCTAGATGTTGCCTCTATGGCCCACCCCGCATCGAACGGGCAAGTGGAAAGATCCAACGGACTGGTGTTGTCCGGGATAAAACCCTGGCTCATAGAGCCGCTGCAAAGATCAGCGAGGTGCTGGATAGAAGAGCTACCAGCGGTACTGTGGAGTTTAAGAACAACTCCGAATCGATCAACATGCTATACGCCATTTTTCTGGTATATGGGGCAGAAGTTGTACTACCAGCCGACATAGAGCATGATTTGCCAAGGGTCACCCAATACACAGAAGCCGAAGTGCGTGAAGCCCGGCAAAATGATGTTGATCTTCTGGAAGAAGCGAGAGAACTGGCCTTGTCCAGATCCGCCATATATCAGCAAAATCTCCGACGCTACCATAGCCAAAAAGTAAACCCCAGAGTCTTCCAGGAAGGTGATTTGGTACTCCGGCTGGTGCAGCGCACTGCTGGCATGCATAAGTTATCCCCTCCATGGGAAGGACCTTTAATTGTAAGCAAAGCTTTGCACAATGATTCCTACTATCTTATTGATGCACAGCCACAGGAAAAGAATAAGGCAGACATGTCTAGAGAGGAATCTAAGCGACCATGGAATGTAGCACTACTTCGTCCTTTTTACACCTGACAAAGAGGTGAATGTTTCCGATATGTCGGTATGTATGTCGACAATGGGTTATTTAATGAAACTTCAGCACCCCAAGCAGAAACTCGGGGACTACCATAATAATTATTTTTCTTTCTTTTATATGTCGACTGGGTTAAGTTGTTTGCGCCTTAGCTGGATTAGTAATGTGTGAGCACCCAAAGCCCAACTCTTCGACTTTGCTGCTGTCCAACAAGAATTGGCTTCATGGCAAGCAAGAGAACAAGTTTGGAATCACAAAGCGCATGAAAAACGACTAAGGAAAAGAACCTAAGCGAGCCGACATTTATTATTTGGACTAACCCCTATTTACTTTATCCGTCTACCGCTGGATTGTTTTGAGCTAATCTCAAAGTTTCAAGTATTGTTAAGTCAATTTTTGAACCTCGGACTCGTAAGTCAAAAAACCGAATCAAGGTAGACGCGAGCCGAGTCAAAAATTGGGAGAACAAGAAAAGGAAACTCGGGGACTTCGCCCATGATAATCCGAAATTAAGAACTTAGTAGCAAACGACAATAACTGTCGAGAAACCAAACCAAAGTGCTTAAATACATCTTCACCCGGCATTCTGGGGATCTAACAAATATGGTTAAGTGTTTTTCACGCTCAAGGAGCAGGAGCAGAAGCCGAATCGTCGGCCGATGGAGGAGGTACTTCGGTGTCTAGGGGCGGGGCGCCAGCCTCGGCTTCATCTTCAGCATTGGCCTCCTCATCGTCCGAATCTTCGGCATCATCGCCAAGTTCGGAGGCCTCGTTCTCACCTTACTTGTCCTCCCCACCCTCAGAAGCGTTGACATCATCGAATGCATCAAGATAGCTTGGACCGTCATTCCAGGCGTGGCAGAAGGAGTACTGGATGAGATTGTTGGCGCAGGCTTGGCATTGAGCGATGCACTCCGGATTATTGGACCACCTCGATCCGGTGCGCATGCGGTCCAGTAGCTCCAAGTCTATCTCTTCATACCAGGACAGAACGAACTGCAGCACTGTATCAGCTCCGGCATGTGCAGCAGATTCCCGCCACAGGTTCAACTGAGTTTCACACTCCATCAATTTTGCTATAAAAGCAGCATGTCCCTTGGGAGTGGGCTCAGTGGGCCAGAGGGAGTTAAACATCCGCATCGCTGCCGGCATGATATCGGTGCCATAATTCTTCACTAGCAGATCCTCTGTCTCGTAAGGGATTGACCCGACAATAGGACCCATTGGAATACCACCGTGCTGGCGAGACCTAGTTACAGCGGCAGCAGCAATGGAGTCACCCTCTAGGAACTTGCCTGAGAATAGAATGAGGAATCTCAGTGAGCAGCAATACTTAACCCGGAGAGGAATAAGAGTTGAAAGAGAGGAAGGAAACTCACGAGAAATCTGGAAGAGGAGACGATGGAGCTCGGCATGGATATTGGCGCTGCTGGCCTAGAGTCGTTCACATTCAGAGGTCGCCGACGTAAGTTTTACGTCGGCTTCCTGCAATAGGTCCTTGTCCTTGGAAATTTGCATGGTCAGACGCTCCTTTTCCTCGGCAAACTCCTGATCAGCCTTATCCAGCTCAGATTTATGGAGGTCCTTAAGCCTCTGGATTTTGGCATTCAGCCGAGTAATCTCCGAGTCCTGGAGGCGCAGCCGAGCAATCTCGTCATCCTTTTTCTTCAGTTCTGCTTGGTGCTTCCCTGCTTGTTCGAGAAAATGTGTCATCATATCAGGAATATGCACGCTATCTTCAAGTGCAGCTGCAATAGTGAATTGACCTGGCAGAACCGAGGTATAAATATCTACCAAGTTAAGGGAAGAACGCGCAGTGGCCAAGAAAGTAAGACAAGTTACCTTGGATTTCAACCAAATTCTTGCGCATGATAATATTTTCAGCCTCAACCTCGGCTGTATGGTTCGGATAACAAGTTAATACGGATAAAGAATATACCCAAGGAAGGTAGATGAAAAGAACTTAAGTGAAGAGATTTGTCCTTCTTCTGATGATCCACCAACAACTTGCCATATCTAGCACGAAGATCTTTGTATGAGTACAGCAAGCGCTAGAACTGAGCTGTTCAGCGGTTGGTGGTGATCTATAAAAACAAGCCACTATTAGTTAACATGTAAAAGGAAGTAATTCGAAATATTCAAGATCCAGGCCAAGTGGAACTTAACCCAGCTCTAGGTGTGTGGATATTCGAAGTATTCAAGATCTAGGCTAAGTGGAACTTAATCTGGCTCTAGGTGTGTGGATATTCGAAGTATTCAAGATCCAGGCCAAGTGGAACTTAAACCGGCTCTAGGTGTGTGGATATTTGAAGTATTCAAGATCTAGGACAAGTGGAACTTAACCGGCTCTAGGTGTGAGGATATTCGAAGTATTCAAGATCCGGGCCAAGTGGAACTTAACGCGGCTCTAGGTGTGTAGATATTCAAAGTATTCGAGATCTGGGCCAAGTGGAACTTAACCCGGCTCTAGGTGTGTGGATATTCTAAGTATTCGAGATCCGGGCCAAGTGGAACTTAACCTGGCTCTAGGTGTGTGGATATTCGAAGTATTCAAGATCTGGGCCAAGTGGAACTTAACCCGACTCTAGGTGTGTGGATATTCGAAGTATTCAAGATCCAGGCCAAGTGGAACTTAACCCGACTCTAGGTGTGTGGATATTCGAAGTACGCAAAATCCGGGCCAAGTGGAACTTAACCCGGCCCTAAGTTTATAGCTATTTGAAAATGCTAAGGACTTGCACGAAATTCTCTAGGAGCATCCGACCGAGTAATAAATTACTCCCTCGGAGGCTCGGGGACTAGTGGGTATATCTATAAGTATATGTGTACCTAAAGCAGCATAGCAGAAGAAAAGGATTACCTCCATCATTCAGCCGGCCAAAGAGATAGCCTTGGTGGCAGAGTTCATTTGAGCGCTAAACTCTGTCGGGCCAAACTTCTCCGGCAGATCGTCTTACGGGTCAATGAACTCGGCGTTATTCCAGTTATCCACATATTCAATAAGGGCCAGGCTATAACTCTCGCTGCTAGGTGAATGCCTCGTCACCAAGCCTTTGGAGTGGGCTTCCTGCCTTGCGGATTGAGCAGCAGCAGGACTGGTATGCAGGACCAGTTGCTTATTTCCCACTGATCCGGCAGCGGGAGACCCAGAAACGGTGTCCTTGGCTGGCTCGGCAGCTTTTTTGAGTTTGCCAGATGATGCCGGGCGCTGGAGAGGAGCCGACGCTGCAGATTCAGATTGGGCGGCGGAGGCTGGCTGAAATATGTCTGCAGTGGACACCGTTGATCCGGAGGCAGTGGATTGAGGTTTTTTCTTCGGCAACTTGGTTGCGGATGTTGCTGCTGCTGTTGTTGGTGCGTTGGTGCTGGTGCTGATGCTGGTGCTGCTGTTGTTGTTGTTGTTGTTGCTGCTGCTAATGCTGGTGTTGGTGGTGCTGGAGCTGGTACTGCTGATACTGGTATCGCTAATACCGAGGAAACTAGGTTGAAGAAGAAATCGTTTGGGGCGGTGCCGATGAAGCTCGCACCTCAGAGTTGGGCATTGGCACAGAAGCGTGGCGGTGGAGGCATTGTAGTGGAGAAGAGAAGAGGCAGGGGAGCGCGTGTAGTGGGGAACTTCCCCAAGATTGCCCCTACCCCCCTATTTAACCGCGCATCGCGAGCGCGTAGTGGGATCGGTTGCGGTGTCCTAACCGCACGGTGTGGCCGTGTATGCGGCAAATCAACCAATCAAGCGCGAGCCACAACAAGGGGCACAGGGAATAAAAGATCCTGTGACGCGACACAATGATACAGTTAATGAGGCGCAGACGCGATAGGACGTGTGGAGCAGTTATTCTCGACATTACTACAGTAACCGGCGCAGTGAACATACGTGGCCCTTAAAATGAGGCAAATTGATGATTACCCTCCACATGGGACGTGGGGAAGCGTATGAGAAAGGAAAGATAACCCGGATACGTGAGAAAAGACCCGACCAAGAAGAAATAACCCAGAACGAGCCAAGGGAGCATCAAAGTAAAGAATCCGGATTACGAGACAACTCAGCGAAGAAGCACAGATTCGGATAGGGAATCTGCTGTGGCCTTAACAACTGAAGTTGCTAAGACCGCACCCGCTTCGGGGACTAATGTTGGGGGGATACCCCGGATAGGGTCACGCCGGGGTATAAAGGCCGAGTTAGCCGAGGTGCGACACGGTCAAAGCAAGTGCAGGCTGGGTGACTTCAAGGCAGGCCGACTTACGGAGTAACCTGGCCCATGGGGCATTCGCCTAACATTAATCTGGCCGGCATACAACATATGTCGGCCATGTTCACTTACTAAATTGTGCAGGTACCCTTGTAGCCGGGTTAGCCAAGTGCTAGCCGAACCACCACTTGGCTTCAAATAGAAGGAAGGAATCACCCGTTGGTCAAAAGGTGGCCTTTGCCAGCAATAGCATGAGCGAAGCAAGCAGAGGGAAGGACCAGCAGGGCAGGGCCGACCAAGATGACGCAGGCAGTGTCAGCTGACGTAGCCCGTGTCTGGTGACGCTTAAAGGCGAGGATTACACAGAGGGTTACATCCATAGTCCGGACGAACCGTTAAAGTGAATAAAGGAGCATCTAGCTTGAACCAAGGGGCATATTCGGGGAATATGCTGCCACGTGTGCCCTAACTTTGTAACCCGGGCTCCCCTATATAAAGAGCACAAGGGCCTCTTGTGAGGAGGGGGATCATTTTCTGTCAACACCCGGATTTTTAATCCCAGATGCCCGTTATGCCATACCTCACAATCCCAGGATTACCATTTTTGCGAGACATAACAGATTGGATATCACAGTACATCATCCATTACAAACCATACATAAGGTCTTACACAAATAAGGATCTCATGATCCAGTCTTAATACAACAAGCAGCGGAAATAAAAGACAAGCGTAGCAGTGGGGTCCATCTTCAGGGGCACAGGCAATGCTGACGAAGGCAGATAGTCCTAGTTATCATAGCCGTCCTGCTGGCCATCATCTTGGTAGTCTCCTTCATAGTCTGGCCATGAGAATAGCCAGGGACAAAAGCCATGAGTACTCTTTAAGTACTCACAAACTACCACTAACAAGTAGTATAGTTCTAAAGTAAAGTGTTAACTCTATGTTTAACTGTAAAGTTAAGTTTGAAACCTAAGCTGAGTTCAGAAGCAAAGAAAGATAAAATAAAGTTCTAGAATCACTTAAGTTGGGAAGCTATTGTCATAAACACAACCCTGTTGTGGTCAAGTCAAGATTCATCATTTCTTCCATAATTTATTTTGAAAACATCTGACAACGAAACAGTATGGCCAATCCAACTGTCCATAACCGCGGACGAGGCTATTCGAATAGTTTGATACTCTGCACAGGTGGTACACTTTCACCACAAGATTCGATACATCTGTCAGGGATAACCCTGAATCATCATACTTAGTATGCAGATAATCAAACATAACCTTTCCTTTACACACCCTAGTATAAGCACCTCTCCTATGAGCATGGCCTCCCAACCATGACCATCAGTCATCTTGGGCACTGCATAGGTGGACAACATTGAGAGGTAGCCTCAGCTCAAACCTCTCCCACAAGGGAACTAATACTAATGCATATAAACTTCCGGCTAAGCCTTACCCAATTCAGGTATTGTGGTTGTACGGTAAATTTGGAATGGTATCGCATCAGAATCTAACCATCAGTTTTTTTATAAAAGGGCTAAGGCTCATGCCTCAACATTTTCATCATCATAAACCATTTGTGTTTCTCAACACATGTCAAAACATCTCAATAGAATGACTCATCATTCCAAGGTTTTCATAATTCATTTTCACTAAGTGTTCCCATTTAAAGTGACTCAAGTTTTTATCTACTCTAAACTACTAAGTTAAGAGTGTTCACTAAGGTGGGAAGGTGAGATCAATCTCATGCCATAGAATGACATCTAGTGTTATCCAAAATGGCCAAGTTTTATACTCTTTATGCTACCTTCAAAACAAGTAAGGGACTTTGTGTAAAATAAAGGAAGTAAAGCTTGAAATTAGTACTTGGGGTAAAGAATAGTCAAAGTAGTTTAACCAAAGCATGCCTAGAGCATCTTTGCTAAACCATCCAGTTTAATCCTAGCTTGCTAATAGTAGCTTTCCTTGGTTTGTGCAGTGGTTGAAGTTGTCTTCCTCATCTTGGTAGAACTCCTCCTCCTCGTAAGCTTGGTCGGTACTATCTTCTATAAATACATACGGTATACACAATCACCAAACAATACTTAACTAGTCTAATTAGCACTCTAAGGCATACATTTGATGATCTATTATCATCACAAGCATCACAAGTTTTATTAACTAGTTTCATTCTTTTTATTTAAGAAAAGTAATTTCTACTCATTGAAAATTAACTAAGATTTAATATTCACCACTTAAAATATGGGATCATGTGGACACATGTCGTCACCACATATCTTAACATTTGGGAATGTAATTTAAGGGTTGGTTCATAATTACTTTGGTTTAAGTTCATTATTTAATGATTTAAAGTGACTAGAAATGCCTATATAGCATTATTTTGGTACTAGTCCAAAGTCATTGCATGTAAACCCTAATATTATTACATATTTAGATATGTATGGTTAAATATGATTTTTTAGAGTTGGAATCAACTCAAAAGCTATCTTGGTTGATTTTATAAAAATGTTGCAAGGTGCAAATGTTTCTGTTTTGTTATTTTTTACTAGGAGAGACTTATAACTCTAATTGAATTAAATCCAAAGGGCTTGGGTAGATCTTTTTAGTAGCTTTCTAACAAAATTGGAATCACTCCATTTGGATTTTGTAAATCTCTCTAAATTGAATTTTAAACTAAGGGACAAAACTAGGTTTAACTAAAATAGAAAAATCTTAATTCAAACTAACTGGGTTCTTAACGGGCTAACGCTTAACCCAGTGACACCACGCTGAGGCTCGGTGACGGGGGTCCACCGGTCAACGACTCATAACGCGCGAAGCGGTACGGGGCGATGTGGGTTGTTGGATTAGAACATGCATCAACGGCTGGGGATCGTCGTCGACGACGGACCTGTCGCCGGCAAACTCTAACCCTAACGGCTCAGTGGGGGTGCTCAGGGGGCGTAACAGGGTTCCAGCAACAACGGCGAGGCGGGCAAACAGACTGGTGGTCGACGGCGAGCTCAGGGACGGTCGAGGCAGCTCCGGGGGTGGTCGCAATCAGCGGCGCCCTTCTCCTCTAGAGGCGGACTGCTCCGGTGCAATTCCGACGAACGGCTGCTCGTGCTGCTCCGGCTAGAGGTGGGGAACGGTCAGTGAGGTGAGGGGAGGTGAGTGGTGTGCTGAAACTGGCTGGGGGTGGCCTCTATTTATAGGACGACGACGCGACCGAGAAGGATGGGCAGGCGACTCCGGCGAGGGCTACACAGCATGCTAGCGGCGTGGCTCGAGGTAGGGGGCGGTCGCTGGTCTCCTGGCGGTGCTCTACGAAGTGAATACGGGACTAGGGGTGGTGGTATGCGGTCGGGCGGAGCTGGCGCTCTGAGCGGCAGAGACGGCGGTGTCCACGGCGAGCGAGGTCTATGAGGCGTTGGACGGTGAATAATCGTGTCTGGCGTGTCCCTGGGGTCATTGCGGAGCGGTGGGCGCGGGCTGTGGTCGAGCGGCGGCTTGTGCACGCGTGTCGGGCACGGCGCTCTGACGCGTGCTCGACATGGCGCAGACAGGCAGTGCGTGGCGGTTCCTTGGTGGTCCACCGGCTGGCTCGGTTCAGGGAGGGGACACAGAGTGGCGGTGAGGTACTGGCTAGCTCATAGACATGGTGAGAGGGGGCGAAGTGGTCTGCTGCGGTGGTGGCATGGTCGGCCGGCCAGCATGTGCTCGACATGCATGGCATGGCCACTAGGTGATATGGGAGGGGGTGATAAAGGCATGGTTTGATCATTTAGGGACAATAGGAGTGTTTTGAGGACAAATGGGGGACAAGTTTGGCCAGAACACTATTCAAATAGTGGATTTGGTTTTTGTTTGAAATCTGTCCACAAGGTGTTTGTGAAAATGGCCGAAAGAACTTTATTTTTGAATTTTGAAAAGATTTTTAGTGTGTGTGCTAGTATTAAGCTTGAGACTCTGTGGGTGCTTGGGTTTTGAAACTTGAGATCATTTGAGTGGTTTTTGAAATAGTGGGATCTTCCCATAGGAAATAGATTCAATTTTCAAATGCCAATTAAATTTAGTGTTTGAATATTTTTGGCAGATCACAAGGTGGGCCTTGGTACATCATTATGTGTATTAGCAAGGGGTGCAAAGATCCACATTTGTTTCTATTAGGTTTTGAGTACTAGGAATAGCCAAAGTAGGCATGCTGATTAAAATGGCACAAATGACCATTTGCTTCTTTTATTCATTTTGATTTGTTTTTCTTTGGGATTTGTTTGGGGATGATCTAGATGATGTTTATTTCACCTAAGAATCATTTTACAAGCAATGGATCACTTAAACATGGCAATTCAAACAACTCCTATTTTTAAATGCACACACATATGAATGCTTTGATAATTTCAATTGAAAAAGCTTTTGTTAACCCTAATTTTGATGATTTGGATCTTAATAACCTTGGATTGAAGTTTTGGGATGTTACATTTTCTCTGTCTAAGATAGAACTCTAGAGCTAAGTTGTGTGTGTGTGGGGGGGGGGGGGGGTAAGAGACGTAGTCTCCTTCTCACAAACAGCTCGAGGAGCACTTGTAACCACTATTGATAGAGAAAATAGAACAACACTTGTGCGTGGAATTATCACGCTATCCCTCCCTGGATTCCCCTAGCGCTCATTGGCCCCATCTTTAGCCTATCCATGGCATCTGCCATGGCACCACCATGACATTCAGGGGAGGTGGCGATGGCGGTTTTCAAGGGAAGCGTACAGACGAGGCACGCCGTGGTGGTCGTGGGGACATTCGAGGAGAAGGTGATGAAGGAATTTGAGGCCTTGCGCATTATCCAGCAGAAGGTGGAGGAGATCGACACGATCCAAGCTTGGCTTGACAATCTGGATGCCAAGTTCATCGAACAAGTGGCACGACTGGACTAGGTCTAGTCCAAGGTGGATCTGATGGTGAATTCTGTGGGGGTGATTCATCAGGAGAAGGTCAATGTGGCACGGGTTCTAAAGGAGTCATCCAGTGCATGGGATACCAATTTGGATCGGATGGCAGCGGAAGGATTGTTTGCAAGTTCTTCGCTGGTCGCTGCAACAAGAGCTGCATCTCCATCGACAGTGCCAAATTTTGGGCAACCACCACCACCTCCGCATCTACCTCAGCATCAGAATCGTCCACCCGAAGAGGGTCAGGTAACCCAACACCAGGACAAAGGGGCAGTAGCAGTAGGAGATCATGGATGCCGAAGATGGAGTTTCCCAGATTTGATGGTGAAGGAGTGTGCATCTGGCTTGACAACTGTGAAGCATATTTTCAGTTGTATCCTATTTCTGAAAATTTCAAGTTGATGTCCGCATATTTGCATGTCCAAGAGAATGCGGCACACTGATACCAATCTGTGAAACTGACTGATGCATGTACTCATTAGTGAGCATTCTGTATGGCGGTATTGGCTGAGTTTGATGTAAATGTGCATAGAAATTGCATGAGGGATCTTGTGGTGTTGAAACAAATGGGTACAGTGCAAGAATAATGCACAACATTCAACCAATTGGTGTACCAAGTAAGGCTGTATGAAGGGACTGTTAGTGAAACAGTACCGGTGACTCAGTTTGTGTTGGGTTTGAAGGAGGAAATTCGCCAGGCAGTGGAAATTCAGCTGCCTCACATAGTGCAGATGGCAATTGAATATGCTCTTGTGGAAGAACTTGTCCTAGAAAGAGGGAACCTCTAGGTAGGTCAAAATCATAGGCTATTTCAAACTAGAACTGGGGGATTTAAGTTTGATGCAGGGCAGCAATCTCAGTTTGTAGTTGGTGACTTGTGCAAAGCTAAGCAGTTGAAAGAATACCAAAGAGCTAATGGTCTATGTTACAGTTGTGGGGAGAAGTACACTCGAGGACATCTGTGATCATAAGCAAGGAGCGCAAGCCAAAGTGATGCTGTTAAGGGCATGGGTTTTAACTACTTTCTTTATTCTAGGATTTTAAACAAAGAGGTGGACATGGGTCTTGTCTTAATTTGATGTACTTTTGGTTAAAGATTTCTCAAGCACTCCTACCTTAAGACTTCACTAGGCTTACCCTTAGATAAGGAATTCCTTTCCTAAATATACTCTATAAATCTCTCTTATCTTATTCACAAAGATCACATCTTCCTGAATAAGACAATCATCTGACTCCACCATATCCATCATCATATGATGACATGGTCATGCCACTTCAACATTACTCCATTCTTACTCCTAGTATAATTTTCATCTTAGTTAACTACCATTAATACACCTATCAATGTAGTTACTGCTAACTCCATCTACTAACTTCCTTAAATCCATCTGGCAACTATATCCAAGGCTTACAAGATTACAATCCTCACTGTAGATAACAAGGGATATAAATCTTCTAGAATCAGTATGGTACTACTCTCCACAATACAAGTTTGTTCTTGTATTAACTTGATTAAACTACTACACTTCCAACTACTCCATTTATTCCAGTTATATACTTCATCCTACTCTAGCTTGACTTCTAATGATCAAGCTAGATGATTCATCTTACTAGGACTTGCCTAACTTGGTATATTCATAACTCTTCTTCAACACCTAATCATATATTCTCAAGTGACTTGAGAATAATAACCACCATCATTTGATCAAACTAAGCTTAAGCTTCTATTGGTCTGATCAAGATGTATACTCAACTAAGTAGTAAACTTGTATTAGTCTCTCTATAGACTTATCTTGTTAAGCAAGCTTATTCTAAGTCTATATCCACTTGTCCTAACAAGATTGTTATCTAATGTACTAATACTACTAGCTTTCTCATAGCTCCTCAATTACTAGCTCAACCCTGGAGTTTAGGTACTGCTTCTAGTTAACTCATGAGTGAGTTAACTCCTCCAACATCAAATGGTTTGATATCCACTAAGGATCACATTCCATTGATGATGGTACACTCAACCATATCTAGTTCCTCCTTCAGATTAACTTACTTAAGGTATTTGGAAGGTCAACACAATAGGTCAAAGGCTATGAGTCAATAAGTTCTAGGTCAAGAATTGATCACACACATTGATGATCAATAGACACTAGGATTTGGTTAAATAGATATGGCACCTCTTGATATCATATTAAGAACATGTGCTGGATGGTCTTGGCTTGACTGTCCATTCCTACTCTATTTGTAATAAGAGTCAATGTTTATGAACTACCATGATACCCATGGTAGGAGTAACTATGGCAAACAAGTGTTTCCAGATTTAGTTATAGAGTTTCTTTACTTAAGTAATATGCTTACTTAGTATTCAGGGTTTGTGGTAGACAATACCTTGATATCATCTTTAGAACATTAAGTATTCACCTTTGAGTTGTGGTATGGAATACCATGTAATGATCTCTAGAAGAGCAAGTACTCCTTATTAAGTAGTGTGTTGTGACTTAGTTTTAATACATTTGATCTACCCTTAGATCAAATTATATTACCCAAAGATAAGGTTTTAACAAAGGTCATATTGAAACTTATCGCAGTCAACTTGATGATCTACTTTAGTTCCACCAAGTTAAGAGAAGCTTCAATCACTTTGACAAGTTTTATTTAAAAGCGCGAAAATTATCCGGATTTTCTATGCATGAATGCAATGCACACACCTGTGTTTAGCTTATTTCTAAGCTCTAATGCTGGGGTGTTACAATTTGTCGGGGAACACCTCTCTATCCATGCAAAATAACGAGTATGCCACCGGTACTTTAACTCCATAAAAATGAACTTGAATATAATTTGAAGGGAACGTGTTCGAAGGTGTATAATTTGTGCATTACATTCCACTCTATGAAAATGATAATCTCTCAAGATTTTCTTAGCATAATATTATCACATATTAAGTGTGATTTCAAAGAGTTCAAATGTGTATAATTTTCGTATACGCAAGTTTATGCATTACATTCCACTCCACAAAAATGATAAATGATCAGGATTTTATTAGCACAACATTATCATGACCTAAGTTAGTGCGATTTCAAAGAGTTCAAAGGTGTATAGTTTTTGTTCATGCAAGTTTATGCAATATATTTCACTCCATGGAAATGGTAATCTCTCAAGATTTTCTTAGCACAACATTATCACGTATTAAGTGCAATTTCAAAGAGTTCAAAGGTGTATAATTTTTGTATATGCAAGTTTATGCATTATATTTCACTCCATGGAAATAGTAATCTCTCAAGATTTTCTTAGCACAACATTATCACGTATTAAGTGCGATTTCAAAGAGTTCAAAGGTGTATTATTTTTGTATACACAGTTTATGCATTATATTTCACACCATTGAAATGATAATCTCTCAAGATTTTCTTAGCACAACATTATCACGTATTAAGTGCGATTTCAAAGAGTTCAAAGGTGTATAATTTTTGTATACACAAGTTTATGCATTATATTTCACTCCATGGAAATGATAATCTCTCAAGATTTTCTTAGCACAACATTATCATGTATTAAGTGCGATTGCAAAGAGTTCAAAGGTGTATAAACTTCGTATATGCAAGTTTATGCATTATATTCCACTCTATAAAAATGGGGGAGAAAATAATAATCTCTCGAAATTTTGTTAACACATCATTATCATGTATTAAGTGCGATTTAAAAGTGTTCAAAGGTTTATAATTTTTGTATATGCAAGTTTGTGCATTACATTCCACTCTATGAAAATGACAATCTCTCAAGATTTTCTTAGCACGACATTATCACGTATTAAGTGCGATTTCAAAGCTATATAATTTTTGTGTACGCAAGTTTATGCATTATATTTCACTCCATGGAAGTGATAAATGATCAGGATTTTATTAGCACAACATTATCATGTCCCGAGTGCGATTTAAAAGAGTTCAAAGGTGTATAATTTTCGTATATGCATTACATTTCACTATTTAAAAATAAAGCAACGGCAAAGGCACGGGCGTGGGGCTGGCTTGGGGTCCCATCTTGCAAAGGTAAGTTGTGGGTCCAGAGCTCACGTGGATAAGCTATGGGTCCGATGCTCACATGGATAAGCTGTGGGTCCGATGCGGATCTGGATAAGTTGAGAGAGGTAGCCACTACGGGAATCGACTGAACGCGGCCCCACTTGTCAGCATGTAATGGCAAGGGTACACTATGGGACCCGACATAACGCGGCCCTACTCGTCAGCATGTAACAGCAAGGGTCCACTACGGGACCCGACTGAATGCGGCCCCACTTGTCAACATGTAACGACAAGGCTGACGGACGACGAGTTTCAGACCATGTGAGAGTTTCCGGCAAGGAAATGGGCAAAAGTGAGGAAAAACTAAGCGGCTGGAGAAAACTGAGTACAACTAACGAACCGACAGTACGAAAATAGAAATCCCAAAATATAATTTAGTATTTTTCTTACATAAAGTATTTATTTGAAACATTAGAAATGATTTTTACTTATTTTTAAGTATTATCATTTTTTAGAAAATACCTTAAATGGTTTATTACATTAAAATAATGAATTTAAGTTTTATTATGTTAAAATACAACTTAGTATTTTGAGGTGCAAGTTCATGTTTTTATGAACATTTACATATATGACTTGTAATTTTTGGATTTGTATTTATTTTTCTAGAACTTATTTATCTTTAGGGGTATTTTTGTCTTTTTATATTTTGTTTAGGGCTTCTTTTCTTTAAATCTAGGCATGGCCCAGCCCGACTTAGCCTAGTGGGTTGGGTAAAATGCACACTCGCTTAGTGTTCCGGCCTACCAGCCCAGTACTTCCCCTCGCTCTCTCTCGCTCGCCCACGACTTATCCTCTCCTCTCTAGCAACCTAGTGTCGCCGCCACTGCCGCTGCTTGATCTTGGCCTACTCTGGCCTCCCCGCCCGTCGACGTGGTGCGAGATGACGCAGTTGCTCACGCTACGTCGACTGGCCCAGCTCGATTTGTTACTCGAGCTCTTCTCTGGCCTCACTGCTCCCTCTCTGGTTCCTAGGGTAGTTCAAGAATGGAACTTCTACAGAGGTCCTACCATTCATTGGAATGTGCCCTATAGTAGTTCACTAATGGATGTGATGTTATCTAGTTTTAAAACTAGTAAACACCAGTTTAGGTCAATGCCTATGCTGAGACCTTTTCTGTAGATCTTGGAAAGATACTACTTGACCCTTTATTATATTCAATGATGAGAAAACACCACACTTGGGTGTATTTCTAAGAATTCATTTTAATCAGCACATCATGCTTGTATGGATGATAAAAACAGATTTAGAGCATGATTACTAAAAGCTCACCACATATCATTTGTATCTAGTTTCGAAATAAAGATATCGATCTCACAGGGAGCGGGAGTCTGAAGTCTAATAATTCTTGAAATAAGTATTGCGGTAGAAATGCTAGATAAAGTTCTAAGCAACAAGATAAAATGCGAGTATTGTGTAAAAACAGTGTTTTGGGGTTTGGGGTATAAGAGCAATAATAAAGTAAAGCAAAATAACTTAATACAGAAAGTAAGTATCGCGTATGTAAGAGAGATTGGAACTGCACTAGGGAAAAAACATTCTCAGGGAGTAGCGGATACACCACTAGTATTATAAATATCTAAGATAAAGATTATCATCATGAACATTCTCAGCTATGTATGTGTGGGAGGAACTCCATATGTGGACGAATAGGCACAACCGCTGCTCACATCATCCTCATAACCACATCAGTCAGCAATCAACATCAATCGAATTACTGCACTATTAAAGGACGTAATCCCGTAGGACGTATCCCATGGCATGGATATTGTTCCGTGAGTTTCCTCGATTTCCCAAGTTGATACGTAAGGAGTGCCAACAAGTTTATAGTCACTGTAAGTGCTAGCATACCTTCGTCTACCAAAAAGTAGTTCCCTCCATCAAGTCCCCACGAGAGGCAAATATTGAGAGGTCGACTAACATCAAGATGTAGAGAATCTAACACATGGTCACAACGATGAATATCATAATAGACTTTATCTTATTTCAATCTCATATTAGGGTTTCTCCATCTCCCCAAGAACTAATGATCTACTCAAACATGGAGGCAATCAACATCATGCAATGATAATGGAAATAATCATAGATGAATAGTACTTGTATAAATCCACAACGAATATAGGAATTACAATAAGATCTAGACAAGATGTAGATGGGATGGATGGAGATGGTGGTGATGCAGCGGTGGATGATGAAGATTGATGCCTTAGCCTCCCGGATCTGCGCAGGGCGAAGATGGATCCCTTGTGGATGAGTTCCCCCTCCAGATGCCTTCCGGAGGTGAGGTTTCTGCGATTTCTGGGTGTTCTGTATGTTGTATCCTCGAACCAATTGCACGGGGTGAAACTATTTGACGAGGCGGAGGCGGTGACAACTATACGGTCGGAGCTATACGGGCGGAAGAAATGCTCCCGCCGTATAGTTGGTCGTTGGGCTCTCTGCCTCCTTTTTTCGCTTCTGGTTTTCTTCTAGTATTATTAATATTTCCCAAATAAGCGATTTACAATGTTTTTGACTCCTTTTCTCCATAGTACAACTGCTTCAATAATTGTATCCATTGGATCCATCATTTGTCCTGATCCAGGTGAAAACAGACATAAAATGTGCGCGCAAGCGCCGTAAAATACCAAGATCCTACATCTACAATGCAAAATAATAATGTAAAACATGATGCAAATATGCACTCATCGACTTCCCCAAGATTTGCTTGTCCCGAGCAAGTTTTTAGCTTAATGGATGTGATCCTCATATTCATGAAGCTGAGTCGATAAAATAAATGAGGCAATTGCATCATGTGTTTATCATGTTCGATACAGGGGAATAAGTTCATGAATAGTACCTTACTCGAACCATCTGAATAGTATTGGAAGGCTTCCACACCTTAGTTATCAATAGTTCATAAAAGATGAATCTCACCATAATGTAAAAGAATCCAATTCAACTGAATGAGTTAACGAGGTAGTCCCAAGTGTTTTAGGATCAACGTATTCACTTGGGATTCAAAATCTCAAAAGCGTCTCTTTGTCGTACTACAATACAGTGGTATATGCCTATTTGCTCTTTGCACATTCGCTCTTTTTCTTCTTTCTTTTTCTTTTCTTTTGCATATATGCTCACACTTTTGTTTTAAGTGTTGTGCAAAGGAGCTAGCCATATATTCCATTTCATGTAGGAATTCAAAGTCCAACGATCTCAATTATCTAATTCCAACTGTATATGAAGCATTCATATGACTTGAGATTCTACCATAACCTGTTCTCACTCTATTTGGATAACACTTTCATTTTCCTTTGTTCAAGGTTTCTTTTTCAACTTAATTGTATAGATAATTTTCCTTTGTAAATCAAACCATAGACTTACAACATATTGACCAAATTATCTTTATGTGTTCCATTAATACCAATGGTGTGGAAGACTCCTATTGCTATCATCAAGTGCAAGTAAAATCATACTCAAGCCTTTCATATATCAATAAAGAAAACACAAACTCAATATTGCTCCATATATAATAATAAACTCGGAATTTCATAAAAGGGATCGACTATTCCTGAAGGGAATTCTAATGATGCAAACTTTATTTCTAGTTTGAACTAATGCAATAATAATAATAACTTATAAGATAGATTAGAAGGTCTTAAAGATCTCCCCAAGCTTGGAATCAAGCCAGGCGGGATCAAATAATCCCTTGCTATTATTTGATACCGTGATTTTTGTAGATCACTGGGGCACCATTGCACGTAACACCGTAGTGCGTAGCTTCTTATTGGTCTCCTCTAGAGCAGTTACGCGGCTGTAGCACCTGCGCATATCAGATTGTAGAGTGTCCACTCTATCTGCGAGCTTAGTCACCAATGGAAGGAGGTCTCCCTTCTTCTCCATCTCATTGAGACGGTGACGGACTTCGATGCGATGGAGTAGCTCCTGCTTCTAATATATCTCTAGTGCCCGCACGCGATCCTTGGTCCTAGGGACAACTTCTTCTTCCTCATCCATAATTGATGGATCGGGGAAGTGGAAACCGTACCTCCACTCTTCTTGAGGCTTAACCTTTATACGAGCACCAACGGTTGGCTTCAAAAGTGGAACCTCCCCTTCCTTTCTAGCACCTGCACCAATATTAGATAATTCCTTACGCTTGTGCGGCCTTGGATCTGTGGTCATGAACTTGACCGTCTCCACACGCTCTTTTCCATGTGGCTTGCGATCTTCTCTCTCTTGTTGAGCTGTCTTCATTGCCGCCCAATTGATCTCCGGTGGATCATAGATATCACGATGGATGCAGACATCAACTACGTCATCATCACCATCGGAATCATTGTTGAAGTAGCTTGGATCGACGTACTCCTTGTACTTCGGGCTAAACCTCTCCACCTCCTCATCATCGTCCTCCATGGATGGGCTGCTAGAGTGGTCCCTGGAAGGAGCAATGAGCCCCACGGGTTTCCCACAGCCTGAGGAAGGATAGCGCATTGCTAGATTGGTTTCTATAGATTATGATTAGAGAGAGAGAGACAATGGAAATATATAAGAGGGGTCAGAGGTCGG
This sequence comes from Avena insularis, assembly GCA_023614405.1. Lineage (NCBI taxonomy): Eukaryota > Viridiplantae > Streptophyta > Magnoliopsida > Poales > Poaceae > Avena > Avena insularis. The sequence goes on from CM042684.1 coordinate 404,733,864, forward strand.
TAAAACTCGCGAGAAACACAAAATTATCGTCCAAGAAAAGAATCCAAACGGAACAAAAAAAGAAATCACGGATTTGGAAGTGTCCTGACGCGTAACGACAACCTATACGGGCACGACCCGTATAGGTCCGGCCGTATAGTTGGTTCCAGGAAGATATTTCCAAATATATCGAGTCCAGGTCGATTTAATCATGACTCGGAACCAACAAAAACGTTTTTTTAGATGAATAAAATAAAGATCGAACAAAAAGTGTCTGAGAGTTTAACGACCAACTATACGGCCATAATTTTTGCTCTGGTCGTATAGTTGCAACCGTATAGTTTGAAACACCGAAAATCAAAAGTGCCTAGGAGTTTAACGACCAACTATATGGCCGGAATTTTTGCTCCGGTCGTATAGTTGCGACCGTATAGATACAGACACCAAAAGCAAAACTATCCGAGAGTTTAACGACCAACTATACTGCTAGAATTTGTGCTCAGGTCGTATAGTTGCGACCGTATAGGCTTAGATATCAAAAACAATTTCACGAAGATGATACAAAGAGTTTAACGACCAACTATACGGCGGGAGCCCCCTCTCCGGTCGTATAGCTCCGCCCGTATAGTTGGTAAAACCCCTCTAAAATCTTCAGAAAAACACAAGGAATTCGAAAACAGAATTTTCAAGAGTAAAAATTGTGAAAATAAATCACTTATTTGAGTAAGAATACTTACCTTGTACTTACCATTTGCTTAATCGGGGATGAAAAGTTCCTCCCACAGCAAGGACTCCTTCTCTTTTGGAGGAATTGAGTTTAGTTCCTCAAATAATTCCCATAAACAAAAATCACTAGGACTAAAGTTCCTCTCAACAAGATTGGTGTCCTCCTGGGCAAACATGGACACTGCATCTAACATGTTTATTTCTTGCCTCTACATAATCTGCAACTCAAATTCTTGTAGTGAAAGAATCCAATGGATCAGTCTTGGCTTATGTTCTTTCCTCTCAAGGATTTCTTTTAAACCATCACGATCCGTATGAACTCTCACCTTTGCATCAACTATATAAGAACAAAATTTATCACAAGAGAAAAATACAGCAAACAGTTCCTTTTCTTCCTTTGGGTAATTCTTTTGAGCACCATTAAGAGTTCTACTAGCATGATGTATAATATTAAATCTACGACCAATATGTTTTCTAAGAGTTACTCCTACAACATCATCGCTAGCTTCACATATTAAGTCAAAGGTTGTATCCCAAATAGGTGGTTTAATGATGGGAGCACGAGTTAAAGCATTTTTTAGTTTATCAAAGGCTTCAAGACACTTATCATCAAAATTAAATCTCATTCCCTTTTGCAAGAGGTTAGTCAAAGGTTTAGATATCCCAGAGAAATTTCTAATGAACCTTCGATAAAAACCCACATGACCAAGAAAACTCCTTATACCTTTAATATCCCTAGGTGGTGGCATTCACTCTATTGCTTCAACCTGAACTCTATCAACTTCAATTCCCTTACCTGATACCTTGTGTCCGAGGACTATACCTTATTTGACCATAAAGTGGCACTTCTCCCAGTTTAGAACAAGATAAGTTTCTTCACAACGCTGCAAAACTTTCTTCAAATTATCCAAGCAACTAGTAAATGAAGTTCCATAGACAGAAAAGTCATCCATAAATACTTCCATTATAAGTTCTATAAAATCAGCGAAAATAGTAGTCATGCATCATTGAAAAGTAGCTGGAGCATTACATAGACCAAAAGGCATACATCGGTAAGCATGTAAATCGTAAGGACTTATGAAAGTTGTTTTAAGTTGGTCATCCAGATGAATAGCTATTTGCGAGAAACCAGAGTATCCGTCCAAGTAACAAAAATGAGTATGGTTTGCTAACCTTTCTAAAGTTTGATCTATGAATGGTAATGGATAGTGATCTTTCCTAGTTTCTTTATTTAATTTCCTGAAATCTATGCATATCCTGTGCCCAACAATAGTTCTAGTAGGTATTAGTTCATTGTTTTCATTAGGAAAAATAGTAAAACTGCCCTTCTTAGGGACACAATGAACAGGACTTACCCAATCACTCTCTTTGACATGATAAATTATACATGCGTCCAGTAGGCGTACAATTTCTTTTCTTACCACTTCTTTCATTTTAGGCTTTAATCTTCTATTAAATTCCACAAACGGTTTTGCACCTTCTTCCACAAATGAATATTCGATGGATGGCTATCTTGGGACTAATGCCCTTCAAGTCATCCATTGAGTACCCAAAGGCTTGGCGATGCTCCTTAAGTATCCTCATGAGTTCTTCTTCTTCTTCTCCTCAAAGTTTAGCACTAATAATAACAGGGAATTTATTGGTATCATCTAAAAACTTGTATTTAAGATTATCTGGTAGAGTCTTCAACTCTGGGGGTGGTAATTCCTCGTCCCCTCTCTTTTCTGGCTCTTCAAAAGCCTCATTAGTTGGAGGTCCCAAAATAGGAAGTGAATTGAATTCATCTTCTAGTTCTTATAGGAACTTGTCCTCCATAACTATTTCTTCATAATTTGGATCTTCATTTATTTCTTCTTCTTGATTACCAAAGAAAAGAGATGCCATTTCCTCAATGGTTCTCTCTTCCTCTTCTTCTTGTATTTGTGGAGGCCTGTCTTTAAATTTGGAAAAATGGAATTTATTTTCCATTCCCCCAAGCTTAAGAGACACAATATCCTTCTTGAAATTAACATAGGCACCTATATCACCCAAAAAGGTTCTTCCAAATATAATAGGGCAAAAAGTGTCAGCTGGCATATCAACAACTATAAAATCGATAGGAAAGTTTTTGTTGCCAATTGTGACAGTTGCATTGTCAACTAGTCCCATTGGAATTCTAAGGTTTTTATTGGCTAGCATAATTCTTATATCAGTATTTTCAATTGTATCCGGTTCTATTTCTTATTTTATTTCTAGGTAGAAATCATAAGATATAACATTAACTTCGGTGCTAAGATCACATAAACCGCAATGAGAGGTTTCTTTAAATATGCAGGGGAGAATAGGCTTACCCACATCTTTTACCTTTGTTTTACCTTGAACCAATATGGAAGTCTCTACATCAAGTTCAACTATGTTACAGTGTGAGTACATAGCCATAATTGCTTCCTTGGTTACCTCTTCATCTTTGTTTTCTTTCAGGTGTTTCGTGACTTCTGGTATGCTTTCCTCTTCCCTCTTTTCATTTATTGCTTTGACCTGTTCATATTCAAAAATATGCTTTTGTGTAGTGTTAGGGAAAGGTAATTCATATATTGATTCTACGGAGGCAAGTGTTGTTTTATCTTCTCTTTTCTTTTTTGATTCAGGTGGTAGATCATACTTGACTGGACCTTCCTTTGGAGCTTTAATATGTTATGTAAAATCTTTAACAACTTGAAACACAAGATTTGAATCTAGATAAAGTTCTTTAGATAATTCTTTAACATGGCCTTTTTTTATTGTAGTCATGAATACAATCATGCTCTATTTCTATGCCTGCTTCACTTCCTATACCAAAATTCCATGAAACTCTATGATCATGAATTCTATTAAGTAAAGCCCAAGCTTTAGGTATAGGAAGATTCATAAAGGCTCCTTCCGCGAAAGAGTCTAGTTCAATTTTATTAGGTTCAATTAAACCGCCATAAAGATAAGTAGAAAATACCATTCAGGCAAATCATGATGTGGACATAGTCGTAGTAATTCTTTAAATCTAATATAAGCTCTTACTAGTCGTTCATTAGAACGATTCTTCCAAGTCATTATAAGACGCCTGATTCCAAAAGATTTTGATAATGGATAATATTTTGATAGAAATTCACAGGCTAAATTATCCCAAGTAGTAGTGGCTTCAGGGGGTAGAGATCTATACCATGAGAGAGCTGTACTTGTCAAAGTTTGACTAAAAAGTTTAACCCTTACCTCATCGGCAGTATATCCCATCAATAGAAAAGTGCCACATATATCTTTAAAACATGCAATATGCTCATATGGATCAGGATCTTCTTCATCTCCAGTAAATTGCTTCTTATGTAGAATACTAAGTAGTAGAGGATTTATTTCAAACCCCCTTGTCTTCTCATTGGAGTTGTCTCTTTTATAGATATCATAGGGCTTTCCAAAGTGGTTGAGTGGGTTAGCACTAGTCATATGCTGAAACTCCATCATGTTGGTGGAAACCTGTAACTCAAAACAAAATTTAGCAAGACAAAAATAAATAAGAAAAAACTAGAAGACTTACAATGCTTAGCTCCCCGGCAACGGTGCCAGAAAATAGCTTGATGACTGCAAGTGCATAGATCATTTGTAGCTAGTTTTGAAATAAAGATATCGATCCCACAGGGAGCAGGAGTCTGAAGTCTAATAATTCTTGAAATAAGTATTGCAGTAGAAATGCTAGATAAAGTTCTAAGTAACAAGATACAACACGAGTATTGTGTAAAAAGGTGTTTTGGGGTTTTGGGTATAAGAGCAATAATAAAGTAAAGCAAAATAACTTAATAAAGAAAGTAAGTACCACGTATGTAAGAGAGATTGGAACTGCAGTAGGGAAAAAACGTTCTCAGGGAGTAGCGGATACACCACATATTCCTATTTCTACCCTTTGTTGGTCCCTAAACGCTAGGATGTTACAACATCAAATCAGGATGGTGGAAAAGGATGAAGATAATACAACATTTAAGACTCACCATGGAAATTTTCAATTCATGGTGATGCCCTTTGGATTGACAAATGCACTAGCCACATTTTAGTGTCTCATGAATGCAGTCTTTGCCAAGCATATCAGACACTTTGTCTTGGTATTTATGGATGACATATTGGTGTACATCCCAGGTTTGGAAGAACATCTAGATCATCTGCAAACAGTCCTAGCAATTCTCAGACTGGACGAGTTGTATGCAAAAAGAACCAAATGCTCTTTTGCTCAGAAACAATTGGAATATCTAGGACATATCATTTCAGATAAATGAGTAGCTACTAATCTAGAAAAGACAAAGGCAATGGAAGAATGGCCAATACCAACCACAGTCACTGAACTACGGTGTTTTCTAGGACTCACAGGTTATTACATGAAATTTGTAAAGCACTATGGCATAATAGCAAAACCAATTACTCTCTGGTAAAAAACAAGGCATTTCACTGGGACAATGAGGCTCAGCAATCATTTGATCAACTCAAGGAAGCCATGACTTCCACCCCTATCCTCACTTTACCAAATTTATCTTTGCCATTTTGTGTGGAAACAGATGCTTGTGACAGTGGAATTGGGGAAGTGTTAAGTCAGCAGGGTCACCCTATTGCTTACTATAGCAAGGCTTTGGGACCCAATATCTATCTATGAGAAACAGGTTCTAGCCATCATGATGGCAGTTGATAGGTGGAGACCTTACTTGTCTAGAGGACCCTTCACTATTCATACTGACCATAAAACCTTGTGCCATCTGGAAGACCAGGTATTACATTATGATCTTCAAAATAAAGCAATTACCAAGTTGGTGGGCTTACAATACAAATTCCAATTCAAGAAAGGAATTGATAACAAAGCTGCTGATGCTCTCTCCAGAATTGGGCATGTGTATTATTTGCATGCCATCTCCACAGCTCAGCCTATTTGGTTACAAGAAGTATTGAACTCTTATGCTGTTGATCAACAAGATCAATAGTTACTTCAACAACTGGCCATCTCACATGCTAATAATCATGTTTTCTCTCTGGATAAAGGCCTTATCAAACATAATGGTAGAATATGGGTAGGAGCAAATGTTGGGCTACATACCAAGATAATTGAGGAATTCCATTCTTCTCCTATTGGGGGACACTCAGGGGTGCTGGCAACATACCAAAGAATTAAGAAGTTGTTCCATTGGACAGGGCTCAAGCAGGCAGTACATAACTTTGTTCAGCAGCGCCAAATTTGGCAGCAAGCTAAACATGAGCATTTCAAATACCCTAGATTACTCAGTCCCTTGCCAATACCATATGGGGCATGGGAGTAGATTGTCAACACCCGGATTTTTAATCCCAGATGCCCGTTATGCCATACCTCGCAATCCCAGGATTACCATTTTTGCGAGACATAATGGATTGGATATCACAGTACATCATCCATTACAAACCATACATAAGGTCTTACACAAATAAGGATCTCATGATCTAGTCTTAATACAACAAGCATCGGAAATAAAAGATAAGCGTAGCGGTGGGGTCCATCTTCAGGGGCACATGCAATCTTGGCGAGATAGTCCTAGTTATCATAGCCGTCCTGCTGACCATCATCTTGGTAGTCTCCTTCATAGTCTGGCCATGAGAATAGCCAGGGATAAAATCCATGAGTACTCTTTAAGTACTCGCAAACTACCACTAACCAGAAGTAGAAATCTAAGTAAAGTGCTAACTCTATATTTAACTATAAAGTTAAGTTTGAAACCTAAGCTGAGTTCAGAAGCAAAGAAAGATAAAATAGAGTTCTAGAATCACTTAAGTTGGGAAGCTAGTGTCATAGTCACAACCCTGTTGTGGTCAAGTCAAGATTCATTATTCATTTCATAAATTATTTTGAAAACATTTGACAACGAAACAGTATGGCCATTCCAACCATCAGTTTTATAAAAGGGCTAAGGCTCATGCCTCAACATTTTCACCATCATAAACCATTTGTGTTTTTCAACACATGTCAAAACATCTCAATAGAATGACTCATCATTCCAAGGTTTTCACAATTCATTTTCACCAAGTGTTCCCATCTAAAGTGACTCAAGTTTTTATCTAACTCTAAACTACTAAGTTAAGAGTGTTCACTAAGGTGGAAAGATGGGATCAATCTCATGCCATAAAAAGGCATCTAAAGTTATCTAAAATAGGTCAAGTTTTATACTCTTTATGCTACCTTCAAAACAAGTAAGGGACTTTGTGTAAAGTAAAGGAAGTAAAGCTTGAAATTAGTGCTTGGGGTAAAGAATAGTCATAGTAGTTTAACCAAAGCATGCCTAAAGCATCTTTGCTAAACCATCTAGTTTAATCCTAGCTTGCTAATAGTAGCTTGCCTTGGTTGGTGTAGTGGTTGAAGTTGTCTGCCTCCTCTTGGTAGAACTCCTCCTCCTCGAAAGCTTGGTCGGTACTATCATCTATAAATACATACGGAGTACACAATCACCAAACAATACTTAACTAGTCTAATTAGCACTCTAAGACATACATTTGATGATCTATCATCATTACAAGCATCACAAGTTTTATTCAATAGTTTCCTCCTTTTTATTTTAGAAAAGTAATTTCTACTAATTGAAAATTAACTAAGATTTAATATTCACCACTTAAAATATGGGATCATGTGGACACATGTCATCACCACATATTCTAACATGTGGGAATGTAATTTAAGGGTTGGTTCATAATTAATTTGGTTTAAGTTCATTATTTAATGATTTAAAGTGACTAGAAATGCCTATATAGCATTATTTTGGTACTAGTACAAAGTCACTGCATGTAAACCTTAATATTATTACATATTCAGATAAGCATGGTTAAATTTGATTTTTGAGAGTTGGGATCAACTCAAAAGCTATCTTGGTTGATTTTATAAAAATGTTGCAAGGTGTAAATGCTTCTGTTTTGTTATTTTTACTAGGAGAGATCTCTAACTCTAATTGAATTAAATCCAACAGGCTTGGGTAGATCTTTTCAGTATCTTTCTAACAAAATTGGAATCACTCCATTTGGATTTGTAAATCTCTCTGAATTGAATTTCAAACTAGGGGACAGAACTAGGTTTAACTAAAATAGAAAAATCCTAATTCAAACTAATCGGGTTGCTGAACGCTAACGGCCGCCCCGGTGACACCACTGTGGGCTTGAGGCTCAGCTGACAGGGGGGTCCACCGGTCAGCGACTCGTAACGCGCGAAGCGGTACGGGGCGATGTGGGTCGTTGGATTAGAACGGGGATCAACGGCTAGGGATCATCGTCGATGACGGACCTGTCGCCGGCGAACTCTAACCCTAACAGCTCAGTGGGGGTGCTCAGGGGGCGTACCAGGGCTCCAGCAATGATGGCGAGGCGAGCAAATGACCTGGTGGTCGACGACGAGCTCAGGGACGGTCGAGGCAGCTCCGGGGGTGGTCGGAATCAGCGGCGCCCTTCTCCTCTAGAGGCGGCCTGCTCCGGTGCAATTCCGGCGAAAGGCTACTCGCCTTGCTCCGGGGAGAAGTGGGAAAGGCTCAGTGAGGTGAGTGGTGTGCAGAGAATGGCTGGGGAAGGCCTCTATTTATAGGACGACGACACGACCGAGAGGGATGGGCAGGCGAGGGTCGCGGCACATGCTAGCAGCATGGCTCGAGGTAGGGGAGGTGGCTGGTCTCCTGGCGGTGCTCTACGGGTTAAATGCGGGACTAGGGGCGGTGGTATGCGGTCGGGCGGAGCTGGCGCTCTGAGCGGCAAATGCGGCGGTCTCAACAGCGAGCGGTGGCTGTGGTGCGTTGGGTGGCGAATGGGCATGTCTGGCGTGCTCCCTGGGTCATGGCCTAGCGGTGGGCGCGGGCTGCAGGTCGAGGGGCGGCGTGTACACGCGTGTCGGGGCGGCAGCTGCATGGCGTGTGCTCGGCCTGAGGGACAGACAGAGTGGCGGTGAGGTGAGAGCTAGCTAGTAGACATGGCGAGAGGGAGGGGGACAGTCTGCTGCGGCGATGGCATGATCGGCCGACCAGCAGGTGCTCGTCTTGGCATGGTCATGCTGCTAGGGGGTAGGGGATGGGTTGGTTAGGCCTTGGTTGCGTCAAGGGGAGACAAAGGGATTAAATGGAGATCATTTGGGGGAAAAACCCTGTTGTAAACAGTGACCTAGCTATTAGTGTTTGATTCTGCCTGCCATGTGTTTGATGAAATGGCCGCAAGAACTTTCTTTTTGAATTTTGAAAAGATTTTTGGTGGGTGTGCTATATTTAAGCTTGAGACTCTGTGGGTGCTTGGGTTTTGAAAATTGAGCTTGTTTGAGTGGTTTTTGAAATAGTGGGATCTTCCCATATGATATAGATCCAGTTTTCAAATGTCAATTAAAATTAGTATTTGAATGTTTTTGGCAGATCACAAAGTGGGCCTTGGTACAACATTATGTGTACTAGCAAGGGGTGCAAAGATCCATACTTGTTTCTATTAGGTTTTGAGTACTAGGAATAGCTAAAGTAGGCATGTTGATTAAAATGGCTCAAATGACCATTCACTTCTTTTATTCATTTTGATTTGTTTTTCTTTGGGAATTGTTTGGGAATGATCTAGACGATGTTTATTTCACCTAAGAATCATTTTACAAGCAATGGATCACTTAATCATGGCAATTCAAATCAACTCCTAATTTAAATGCACACCCATATGAATGCTTTGATAATTTTAATTGGAAAAGTTTTTGTTAAACCTAATTTTGATGATTTGGATCTGAATAACCTTGGATTGAAGTTTTGGGATGTTACAAACCTTCCCCGCTTAAACAAAATCTCGTCCCGAGATTTACAAAGAAAACTAGGAACTAAAGAGATCTGGGAACTCTGTCCTAATATAATCTTCTCGCTCCCAAGTGGCTTCTTCTTTGGTATGGTTGCTCCATTGAATCTTGAGAAACTTGATACTCCTGGTCCTAGTGGTTCTGTAAGCTTCCTCCAGGATACGGATGGGCACTTCACGATATCTCAGGTCATTGTTGATCTCTACAGCTCTGTGATCGATGTTCTTGAAAACTTCTGTCTTCTCTGGCACTTCTAGGCATTTGCGAAGTAACGAGATATGGAACACATTGTGGATGGCTGACATCTCTTTAGGTAGTTCCAGTTGATACGATACTTCTCCTCAACGGTTCAGGATCTTGAAGGGTCCGATATATCTGGGGGCTAACTTTCCTTTCAGACTAAAATGTTGGGTTCCTTTCAATGGCGAAACCTTGAGATATACAAAATCTCCAACATTGAAAGTAAGGTCTCTCCTTCTCTTGTCAGCATAACTCTTCTGTCTGGATTGGGCGGTCTTGAGGTGCTCACGGACTTTGTGGACTTTCTCTTCTGCTTCTCAGAGAATGTCGGGTCCAAAGATCTGACTCTCTCTTACTTGCGACCAATTCAAAAGGGTACAGCACTTCCTTCCGTATAGGAACTCAAATGGTGCCATCTGCAAACTAGCTTGATAACTGTTGTTATATGAGAATTCTGCAAAAGGCAGGCAGTCTTCCCATTTTGATCCGTATTCTAACACACAAGCTCTTAACATATCCTCTAAGATCTGGTTGACTCTCTCAGTCTGTGCATCAGTTTGCGGATGATACACGGTGCTGAAGTTCAACTTGGTGCCTAATCCTTCCTGGACTTTCTGCCAAAATCTCGAGGTAAACTGGGTTCCTCGATCTGATACTATGGTCTTGGGGGTTCCATGCAGACTAACAATCCTAGCCATATATAGCTCTGCTAGCTTCGCACTCTGATAAGTAGTCTTGACAGGTATGAAGTGGGCTACCTTGGACAGTCTATCCACTATGACCCAGATTGAGTCATTTCCCCTACTAGAAGTAGGTAAACCGGTGATAAAGTCCATTCCGATGGAATCCCATTTCCATTCTGGAATCTGCAATGGTTGCAACAGTCCCGTGGGTCTCTGATGCTCTGCTTTGACTCTTTGACAGATGTCACACTTGGCTATGTAGCTTCCGATTTCCCTCTTCATCTTGTGCCACCAAAATTGCTCCTTCAGGTCTTGATACATCTTTGTTCCTCCGGGGTGGATAGAATAAAGAGTATCATGATCTTCCTTCATGATCACTTGCTTCAGCTCCGAATTTGCTAGCACACAGATACGTCCTTTGTACCACAGTACTCCTTCTTCGTCTTCAGTGAATCCAGGTACCTTTCCTGTACCAATACGACGTTTGATTCTGTCGATACTTTCATTTCCCTTCTGGGCTTCCTACATTTGGCTGATTAATGTGGGTTGAAGTTCAATGCTAGCTAAGAATTCTTTGCTAACTAATTCAGTTCTGAACTGCTCCAACTCCTCATACAAACTTGGCTGCTTCTCCTTGATCATGGTGTTAAGACTACACGGCAATCTGCTAAGAGCATCTGCTACCACATTGGCTTTGCCGGGGTGATAGTGAATGTCAAGGTCGTAATCCTTGATTAACTCTATCCATCTCCTTTGCCTCATATTCAGCTCCTTCTGAGTGAAAATATATTTCAAGCTCTTGTGATCTGAGTAAATCTCACAGTGATTACCCATCAAATAATGACGCCATGTCTTCAATGCTAAAACCACGGCTGCTAGCTCAAGATCATGGGTCGGATAGTTCTGCTCATGCTGCTTCAGTTGTCGAGACAGATACGCGATGACTTTGCCTTCTTGCATTAATACACATCCGAGACCAATCTTGGATGCATCACAATATACATCAAACGACTTCTTGATATTTGGCATGATCAATATTGGGGCTGATATCAATCTCTTCTTCAGCTCCTGAAAACTGGCTTCACACTTGTCAGTCCATTCAAACTTCTTGTCCTTCTTTAACAATTGGGTTATGGGTCTGGCGATGCTCGAGAATCCTTCGACGAACTTGCGGTAGTATCCCGCTAATCCGAGGAATGCACGGACTTGGGTTTGAGTTGTTGGGGCTTCCCATGCTTCGACATCTTTGATTTTGGCGGGATCAACATAAACTCCTCCGGCAGACACAATATGTCCTAGGAATCCTACTTCTTTCAGCCAAAACTCGCACTTGCTGAACTTGGCATACAACCGATGCTCTCTCAAGGTTTCTAGGATGATTCTCAGATGTTGCTCATGCTCTTGTTCTGACTTGGAGTAGATAAGGATGTCGTCGATAAACACAACTACAAACTTATCTAGGAAATTCATAAAGATATTATTCATGAGATTCATGAAATAAGCCGGGGCATTGGTTAATCCAAAAGACATAACCGTATACTCGTATAAACCATAGCGAGTAGTAAATGCGGTCTTCAGAATATCCGTTGCATGAATCTTAAGTTGGTGATAACCAGCCCTAAGATCAATCTTTGAGAATACCTGGGCTCCAGTCAACTGATCAAATAGATCCTCTATCTTTGGCAAGGGGTACTTGTTTTTGATGGTGACGTCATTCAACTTTCTGTAATCTGTACACAGACGGTTGCCTCCATCTTTCTTGTCGCGAATAACACTGGGGATCTCCATGGTGAAGCACTTGGCTAAATCAAGCATGTTGCTAACATGACATCTAACTGCTTCTTCAACTCTACTAACTCTGAGGGGTTCATGCTATAGGGTCACTTGGCTATGGGTCTCGTTATGGGGATTAGTTCGATAATGAACTCAATATCCCTATCCGGGGGCATACCTAGCAATTCATGTGGGAATACGTCGGGGTATTCGCAGACTACTCTGACTTGGTCTATGGTGGGTAGGGCTAGACTCTTGTTGCACTTGAATTGACGGGGTAAGGTTTCAGATATATGCTCTACTATTATTCCAGAACTACTGGTCATGGTGATGGCTTTCTTAGCACAGTCTATCAGTCCTTTATGCCTTGACATCCCGTCCATACCTAGTACTACTTCCAATCCTTTGGTTCCAAGTACTATAAGGTTGGCATAAAAATGTATCCCATGTATTCTGATAGGTACAGCTTTGCAAATTTTTCTAGCTTTTGTAGTTGATCCGGGGATTTGAACTATCATGACATGCTTCAGGTTGGTTGGGTGAATCTTACTAGTGCATGCAAATTCTTCGGTGACTAATGAATGCGATGCTCCCGAATCAAACAATACTCTTGCTAAAACTGAGTTGACAGAAAACATACCCAGCACTACATCGGGCGCTTCTTGGGCTTCTTCGGCGTTCATGTGGAAGAGATGACCGTTGCGGTTGTGAGGGTTCCCTGGGGCAAACCTTCTCCCTGGTTGAACACGATGCTGCTGTTGAGCTGGGGCATTCACATTGGCAGTGGCTGCAGTCTTCTTGGGACACTCATTGGACTAGTGACCCTTCAGTCCACACTCGAAACAGGTGATCTGGGACTTGTCTTTTGCTGCGACGGGCACATCATTGCTACCAGTTCTGGGTGCAGTATTGTTGTTGTTGTTCTTGGGAGGTGCATGGTTGAGATTGTTGGCATTGCCGGAGTTGTGATTGTTTCCTCCGGACTTCGCATTTCCTCCGCTACGGTTGGGGTAGCTTGGGCGAGACATTGGGGGTCGGTTGTTCCTTGGTGCATATCCTGGTGAGGGGTTGGGTCGGTACTTCTGGTGACTGCTGGATCCTGATTGCTGCATCATACGACGTTTGCGGTTGTCGTTTTCCTGGTTAATCTTCCCTTCCATCTGGATGGCAGAGTCGACTTGCTCTTCGAGATCCTCGAAACGGATGTTGACAAGGACAGTCTGCATCTCATCATGCAGTCTGTTCAGGAATCTCTCCTTCTTCTTCACCTCTGTGTTGATCTCATCAGGGGCGTACCTTGCAAGCGACATGAATCTGTCACGGTATTCCACCATAGTCATTCTGCCTTGCTTCAAGTCGTGAAACTCATCTCTTAGTCGGGTGACTAGGCCTTGCGGCACGTGTGTGCGGCTAAACTTTGTTTAGAAAGCTTCCCATGTCATCACTTGTCCATGGTTCATATTGCGGATACTAGTCCACCAAGCTCTTGCATCTCCCGCCAAATAGTGGGTGGCGAAGAGAACTTTCTCGTTTTCATCAACTCCTGCAACTTTTAAGTTGTTTTCCATTGTCTATAACCAGTCATCAGCATCTAGTGGGTTTTCAGCTTGGTTGAAGATTGGGGGATTGGTATTCTGGAAGTTTTTGAGTTTGGATCCATGGTGATCCTGATTTCCATGCCCTTGGTTGTTGAGAGCCATCTGGGCTATCTACTGCAATGTTGCTAAGTTAGCTTGGCGCTCTGCCCTGCTTGCTTCTTTGTCTACGATGAGATTCTGCAAGATCTGCGGCATTTGGTCTTGCGACGAGCTGCTACCTCCTTAGTTTCCACGAGTCATCTGAAGATTGAGGTAGATAAAGGGGTAAGAGGGAAAGTTCTATGGTTCTTGGTTTTGGTTTCAAAACTAAAATTTTGAGTTTGACTCAGGTTTTGTCACTAACTTCATTTCATTCATGCAAACAAGCACACGATACAACACACATCACAACAATCAAAGGAAAACAGATGGTTTGAAGAACCATTCTGCAAGCTACGATACAGTGGGACTGATACATCTCATGCTACGATAGTGCTCTAGTGCATCTACTCATCATCGATGAAGTCGGAGTCCTCATTGTCAGTGTAGAAGTCCACAGCATCCTCCTCCAGAAAGTCATCATCATTGCTGAGGCAAGAATCCATGCCTCCCTGGATGTCTTCACCCTCATCTTCTTCCTCCTTTGCTGCAAGCTGAGCTTCTTGCTCCTTGACGGTCTTCTCGAGGTCGGCCACCTTCTTGCAAAGACGGGCGATGGTGCGATCCTTCTTTGCACGCTGGCGGCAAAGAGACTAGCGATCTTGGACGAGCAATGCAAAAGTCTGGGCCTTCTGGTCGGCAATGGCACGGTTCTGGTTGGCTAACTCCCTGGCATTGTCCAGTTCCTGCTGTTTGTCGTGCAACAAGAAGTCAAGATTCTCCACTTGACGCCTCAACTCTGGGTGACTTGGCATCTCCATCGGCATTCCCATGAAGTCACGTCTTGCATAGTGAGCAAAACGGGTTCCCTAGAGTTGGTTGACACTGAGGGCACATAGACGTGTGAGAGCTTCATGCATTGCCCTGGCTAATCCATCTAGCCAGTTGTTCTCTCTCACGGAGAACTGGATTCTCCCGGATGTTGGTGCTTCGATGCTTCCTCTAAGATCAGCGGTGACTAGCCACTGTAAATCTCCTCCTGGGGGTCTTGGAAGTTGAGCTCCAAGAAACTCTAGATGCGGGCGTTCCAGTAACTCTGACAGTGAATCCAGATCCCTCTCGAAGATCAGTTGACCTCCATTTCCCAACTGGTAGAACTTGCTGAACTGAGTTTCCATCTACAAGAATTAAGGATGAGGAAATTAGTGAAGTGATCAAGTGTGTCAAATTTTAAGTAGTAATGTAAGAATTTTGAAGAACATGAATTTTTGAGAAAGAATGAATTCCCAAGGATAAGAGAGGAAATAGTTTTTCATAAATACTCACTTTGGTTTGGAAATTAAGTTTTTGTTTGGACGTCCATTCTAACTAGGGTCTCCTATGGTCAGGATGGCTCTGATACCAACTTGTCAACACCCGGATTTTTAATCCCAGATGCCCGTTATGCCATACCTCGCAATCCTAGGATTACCATTCTTGCGAGACATAACAGATTGGATATCACAGTACATCATCCATTACAAACCATACATAAGGTCTTACACAAATAAGGATCTCATGATCCAGTCTTAATACAACAAGCAGCGGAAATAAAAGATAAGTGTAGCGGTGGGGTCCATCTTCAGGGGCACATGCAATGCTGATGAAGGCAGATAGTCCTAGTTATCATAGCCATCCTGCTGACCATCATCTTAGTAGTCTCCTTCATAGTCTGGCCATGAGAATAGTCAGGGATAAAATCCATGAGTACTCTTTAAGTACTCGCAAACTACCACTAACCAGAAGTAGAAATCTAAGTAAAGTGCTAACTCTATATTTAACTATAAAGTTAAGTTTGAAACCTAAGCTGAGTTCAGAAGCAAAGAAAGATAAAATAGAGTTCTAGAATCACTTAAGTTGGGAAGCTAGTGTCATAGTCACAACCCTGTTGTGGTCAAGTCAAGATTCATCATTCATTTCATAAGTTATTTTGAAAACATCTGACAACGAAACAGTATGGCCATTCCAACCATCAGTTTTATAAAAGGGCTAAGGCTCATGCCTCAACATTTTCACCATCATAAACCATTTGTGTTTTTCAACACATGTCAAAACATCTCAATAGAATGACTCATCATTCCAAGGTTTTCACAATTCATTTTCACCAAGTGTTCCCATCTAAAGTGACTCAAGTTTTTATCTAACTCTAAACTACTAAGTTAAGAGTGTTCACTAAGGTGGAAAGATGGGATCAATCTCATGCCATAGAATGACCTCTAAAGTTATCTAAAATAGGTCAAGTTTTATACTCTTTATGCTACCTTCAAAACAAGTAAGGGACTTTGTGTAAAGTAAAGGAAGTAAAGCTTGAAATTAGTACTTGGGGTAAAGAATAGTCAAAGTAGTTTAACCAAAGCATGCCTAAAGCATCTTTGCTAAACCATCTAGTTTAATCCTAGCTTGCTAATAGTAGCTTGCCTTGGTTGGTGTATTGGTTGAAGTTGTCTTCCTCCTCTTGGTAGAACTCCTCCTCCTCGAAAGTTTGGTCGGTACTATCGTCTATAAATACATACGGAGTACACAATCACCAAACAATACTTAACTAGTCTAATTAGCACTCTAAGGCATACATTTGATGATCTATCATCATCATAAGCATCACAAGTTTTATTCAATAGTTTCCTCCTTTTTATTTTAGAAAAGTAATTTCTACTCATTGAAAATTAACTAAGATTTAATATTCACCACTTAAAATATGGGATCATGTGGACACATGTCATCACCACAAATTCTAACATGTGGGAATGTAATTTAAGGGTTGGTTCATAATTACTTTGGTTTAGGTTCATTATTTAATGATTTAAAGTGACTAGAAATGCCTATATAGCATTATTTTGGTACTAGTCCAAAGTCACTGCATGTAAACCTTAATATTATTACATATTCAGATAGGCATGGTTAAATGTGATTTTTGAGAGTTGGGATCAACTCAAAAGCTATCTTGGTTGATTTTATAAAAATGTTGCAAGGTTCAAATGCTTCTGTTTTGTTATTTTTACTAGGAGAGATCTCTAACTCTATTTTAATTTAATCCAACGAGCTTGGATAGATCTTTTCAGTAGCATTCTAACAAAATTGGAATCACTCCATTTGGATTTGTAAATCTCTCTGAATTTAATTTCAAACTAGGGGATAGAACTAGGTTTAACTAAAATAGAAAAATCCTAATTCAAACTAACTGGGTTGCGCGGGAACGCTAACGGGATGGCCCAGTGACACTACGCGGCGCGGGGCTCAACTGACAGGGGGGGTCCACCAGTCAGCGGCTCATAACACGCGAAGCGGTACGGGGCGATGTGGGTCGTTGGATTAGAACGAGGATCGATGGCTAGGGATCGTCATGAACGACGGACCTATTGCCGGCGAACTCTAACCCTAACGGCTCAGTGGGGGTGCTCAGGGGGCGTACCAGGGCTCCAGCGAGGATGGCAAGGCGGGCAAACAGACTGGTGGTCTATGGTGAGCTTAGGGATGGTCGAGGCAGCTCCGGGGGTGGTCGGAATCAGCGGCGCCCTTCTCCTCTAGAGGCGGTCTGCTCCGGTGCAATTCCAGCGAACGGCTGCTCGCCTTGCTCCGGGGAGAAGTGGGGAAGGCTCAGTGAGGTGAGGGAAGGTGAGTGGTGTGCAGAGAATGGCTGGGGAAGGCCTCTATTTATAGGACGACGACGCGACCGAGAGGGATGGGCATGCGACTCCGGCGAGGGCTGCACAGCGTGCTAGCGGCATGGCTGGAGGTAGGGGGCAGTGGCTGGTCTCCTGGCGGTGCTCTACGGGTTAAATGCAGGACTAGGGGCGGTGGTATGCGGTCGGGCGGAGCTGGCGCTCTGAGCGGCAGAGGCGGCGGTCTCAACAACGAGCAGTGGTTATGGTGCGTTGGGCGGCGAATGGGCATGTCTGGCAAGCTCCCTGGGTCGTGGCGAAGCGGTGGGCATGGGCTGCGGTCGAGGGGCGGCGTCTACACGCGTGTCGGGCGCGGCGCTCTGGCGCGTGCTCGGCATGGCGCAGACAGGCAGTGCGCGGCGCTTTGGCGGTGGTCCACGGTCTGGCTCGGCTCGGGGAGGGGACAGAGAGTGGCGGTGAGGTGAGAGCTAGCTAGTAGACATGGCGAGAGGGAGGGGACGGTCTGCTGCGGCGATGGCATGATCGACCAGCCAGCCGGTGCTCGGCTTGGCATGGTCATGCTGCTAGGGGGTAGGGGATGGGTTGGTTAGGCCTTGGTTGCATCAAGAGGAGACAAAAGGATTAAATGGAGATCATTTGGGGGCAAAACCCTGTTGTAAACAGTGCGCTAGCTATTAGTGTTTGATTCTGCCTGCCATGTGTTTGATGAAATGGTCGCAAGAACTTTCTTTTTGAATTTTGAAAAGATTTTTGGTGGGTGTGCTAGATATAAGCTTGAGACTCTGTGGGTGCTTGGGTTTTGAAAATTGAGCTTGTTTGAGTGGTTTTTGAAATAGTGGGATCTTCCCAAATGATATAGATCCAGTTTTCAAATGTCAATTAAAATTAGTATTTGAATGTTTTTGGTAGATCACAAAGTGGGCCTTGGTACAACATTATGTGTACTAGCAAGGGGTGCAAAGATCCATAATTGTTTCTGTTAGGTTTTGAGTACTAGGAATAGCTAAAGTAGGCATGTTGATTAAAATGGCACAAATGACCATTCACTTCTTTTATTCATTTTGATTTGTTTTTCTTTGGGAATTGTTTGGGAATGATTTAGATGATGTTTATTTCACCTAAGAATCATTTTACAAGCAATGGATCACTTA
This sequence comes from Avena insularis, assembly GCA_023614405.1. Classification (NCBI taxonomy): domain Eukaryota; kingdom Viridiplantae; phylum Streptophyta; class Magnoliopsida; order Poales; family Poaceae; genus Avena; species Avena insularis. Next base: position 404,752,545 of record CM042684.1, read on the forward strand.
ATCATGGCAATTCAAATCAACTCCTAATTTAAATGCACACCCATATGAATGCTTTGATAATTTTAATTGGAAAAGTTTTTGTTAACCCTAATTTTGATGATTTGGATCTTAATAACCTTGGATTGAAGTTTTGGGATGTTATAGACATCTCTATGGATTTCATTGAAGGGCTTCCAAAATCCAAAGACTACTCGGTGATTTTGGTAATAGTGGATATATACACCAAGTACAACCACTTCATTCCTTTGAAACACCGTTTCACTGCTGAAGCAGCAGCTGAGAGAGTGCTAGATAATATGGTCAAGCTGCACATTATACCCTTGACCATCACTTCAGATAGAGATACAATTTTCACAAGCAAGTTTTGGAAGGAGTTGTTAAATTTATGGGGTACAAAGCTACATACGTCCACATCTTATCATCCACATACTGATGGTTAAACAGAAAGAGTGAACCAATGTATGGAATATACTCGATGAGTGTTGTGCATGACACACCTAAACAATGAGCGTAGTGGTTACCATTAGCTGAATTTTGGTATAATACATCTTATCATTCTTCTTTGAGATGCTCTCCTTTCATGGCAGTTTATGGGAAGGAACCAAATATGGGTCACTCCATGCAGACTATGCCAGCCAGCCACCCAGAACTGCATGCTTGGCTCAAAGAAAGAGAGAACTACTCCAGTTTTTGGAAATAGCATTTGAAAAGAGATCAAGCTAAAATGAAGAGTGATGCTAATGAGAACAGGTCCCAGCAAGAGTTTATAGTGGGAGAATATGTGTTCCTCAAGTTGCAGCCATATGCCTAGTCTCTGGTTGGTACTTGTTTGGCTAGTTGCATTGTTCCTGATAGCCTTACCTCCTCTCTAGTGAGGTGAGCTTACCCAACATCAGCAAGGCGGAAAACAAAGTATAGACAATTACAATTAAAAGAACTACTAGATTATATTAAGACTAAATCAACATAATCAATCATAGCGGGTGTGCTGCAGTATGAGTTCACGAACAACTGCCCGTGATGCAGCACAAGTTCATCACATTTTGAGGGGTTATAACTGAATACCACCTCCCAAAATATACAAACCAAAGTTCCAGGGTCACCACAACCAAAGTTCATCAGCCTAGCTACTTGATGTCTGCAAGTTCAAAAATTGTTTGTAGCTAGTTTCGAAGTATAGATATCGATCCCACAGGGAGCCCAAAGGTAAGTGTTTATTGGTGAAGTCTCTGTCACAGCCAAAGTTGTCACAGGTCTTCGGGTGAATTGACTGCAAGTGTTGAAGTAGGAATGAGTTTTGATTAAATGAGATGTATTTAAATAGAACTAAAATGTAAACTTCAGAAATATAAAGCATAAAAGTAAAGAATGACTTGGTTGTTTGTTGTTTCCTGCAGATGGCAAAAGAATGCGCGGGGAGATTCAGTTCATGGTGATAGTGACTGTGCCAGGTGGATGACTGATAAATGTAACAATTATAATCTTATAAAATATATGTAGGCGAGCAACCCATAATTAGCCGAAACTCCTCTTGGTAGATTTCATCCCAACTTCAATAATCCTACTAGCATGTTACCAAAACCATGGTCAGAAACTAGACGATTAAGATCCTTCAGGTCGCTTAGCGATTAAGATCCTTGGATCGGACTAATGCAATAAGAATAGTAGTTCCTTGTTATCCTCGAGTCTACTAGTTTTCTATTGATATCCCTGTATCACTCGGGGATCGTTGGTCCACTAGCGAACAAGATATTATCTATATAGAACAAAGCATCATGTTGTCTGGACCGTTAATTGGACAACAAGCATTAGGCATCCCACAGATAGTCAAGCACACATCTTATATTTACTAATTGGAGGCACTGTAGGAGGGTCCACGTTAATCCTAGAATACGACCTAAAACTAACCTTAGGATCTCAGATTTATGGTTGAGATTAAGTAATAAGGGATCAAAAGAGTTTTATGTTTAGACATACGTAAGAAAAAACAAGTCAGATATAAAATAGGTCAACACAACCTTTAAACAATCCTCTCAATAAAAAAACCGTAAACACATCTTATGAAGTCGACCTATCTCACCCGAAGAGTTTTATGTGTAGACGTAGGTAAGAAAAAACAAATCAGATATTGCTCTCAAAAAAATCAGATATAAAATAGGGCAACACAACCTTTAAACGCATCTTATCAGATCGACGGATCTCATCTGAGGCATATCAGGTTGCAGTGCAAATTCGCTAATTCTTTCTCAGCTACCACACCGCCGGCGCTCGAGTAGATTATTCACCCACGTTGATTTGTCCTGATCAAGACATAGTGCTGATGCATGTCAAGCCAGATTGTGTTGTTCTTTCTATGCCGCTACACCACCAGTGATCCGATGCTCGGAAAATCTCGCGCTGCCGCCCTTCTACACGGCAATGGATGCCTAGCTGCACACAGCTTCATGCTGTTGCTGAACTTCTGCCTATGAGCTTCACCAACGATGGCTACCATCTCTCCTGATCAACTTCCACCTCTTGGCATGGAAGGAAGAACGAACAACGCCTACTTGGATCGGGATGACTGAAGCTTTCTGGTCATGAAAAGGACACAAAATTCGTGGGACATGGCATATGATTTTCTGGCACCAACGCAACTCCATCGTGTAACATTCAGGTTTGATCTTCTTCAAAGTTTTATAAATAGGTTACTATTTATTTTTTGACTCTGCACGATAATTGAAGATGTATGTGGATGGAATTAGTGGAAGCCAATTTAAATGGCAAGCACAAGCTGCTTCATGTGTGATCTGTCGGTCTATGATGACCAAATACGTTGAGATGGAACTAAAGGCAGATTAGTACTTACGATTTGGTGATAAAACACACACATGTAATGCTAATTCAGAGTTTATGTAAAGCTCTTACAGCTGATTTTTTATTCCGATTCAATCGTATGCACAACGGTGAAGGTTTAGCAGTGCAGTGGTAAATTATAAGAATCTGAATGGCAGCCTGATAGCTTCCCTCATCTCAGAGTTCGCCCAAGTGCGTTCTCCTCCTCCTGGGTGCAAAGTTGTACATTATTACATACAGAATATACTGCTCTTGAGTTAATTAATATTGCAGTTGTTGATCCTTTGTGCTTTAGATTGTATAATTTGTCAAGGTAGATGCACATTATCATCATCATAATGGAATTGTTCTATCACTTCACTTGAAGAATTTATCACCATTCACATATCACATACATGGCAAGTAAAGGATTTTATGATTTCACAACCAGTAAATAGATCTGCAAAGAAACTCAGAGTTGATATTTTATTTATGTGAATATAAGTTCAGAAAAGGTGATCTTAGTTATCTATTCCCTAATTAGCATGACTCTTTAATAATTAACAAATTGGCATAATAAACAATTCCATGTTTGAAGATTGTTCGAAGGTCATGGTAGATTTCTAACAAATATCTCGGGTAAATATAGCCGAGGGAAATATGCCTTACCATATCATCGATACAATGAGCTGCCCATGTTCAACATTAGTTATGGGTATTTATTTTGAAATCAGTGTATAGTATTTGCTAATATTTCTATATCAAGTACGAAAATCATGGCTGATATAATTAATATTTTCTTAGTTTCTGACACCTTGAACACATTAGGATAGTCCTACGGTAAAAGAATCCAATTCAAACTAATAAATTGTATCTCGGCTGAATATAGAAAGTATTATAACAGTAGAACGGTCATTTCTACAAAATAGTGGTAACGTAAATAATATTTAGAAAATAGCAGTTATAAGGTTTAAACAACTATTATTTGTAGAATGTAATTCATTTTGGAGGATATATTGAATGTGGTGTAACTTCCAATATCTGGGTGACATGTTTTTTTTTGGTATTTTTATGCACACAATTAGAACTTTCACATCTGGGTGTTGCATGCCATATGCAACCTAATAGTTAACTCTGGTAGACACGAACAACAGAAAGATATTAATCCCCACATTCGCTATTTCCATTGTATGCCTGTGGGCAAGGCCCTTATGTGAAAGTTACACGGAATTTGAGGGCTTCTTGATGTTAAATTGTTTGTTTATCTTTCTAGAAGTTCGTCTACTAGGTTCTCCTATATATTTAATGTTTTTTTCGACATCATTCATTCGTAATGACACTCGAGTGCTGGCGGATATGCCATATATAATTGGGATTCTTATCATCCACCACGAATGCGAACAAAAAATACGGGATTTTGACTGCCACCGTTTCTAGAAATCCAACACCCAGATGATCTTTGCTCAAATTGCTAAATAGGAAAGATTTGAAGGCAACATTGCCATGGAACATGGTCAAAATGATATCAATCAAAATCACATGTGTAGAAGTACTAAAGGTGATGTTTAACACACACGATATGTCGTCCCTGGTGATTACAAAGTAACATATGCATGCACAAAGGCTACTATAATATGCTAGGTAAGTAAAAGTTCCAACTTAAAATGTATTACCTCTAATATGAATACAAACTATAATGAACTCCAAAACCGTCTTACTATATTAATTTAGGAATAGAGGCATTGTATATTTTGGTTAACAAATTATGTTTTATCAGTAATTGAAACTTTGTTACCAATATTTCCATTTGTTTGTAAGCCTTAAATCTGATTAGGTAGCAACATTCGCTCATTCTAAGATGTTTACTTTTTTGTAATAATGCTCTTTATTATGGTTAAATAAAAGTGCATGGATTTTTGTTTCTATTAAGTAACTACGAATTTGTGATGATTTTTTCAATGAGAGATGACTTATATATATGATATCCCGAACACATTGATCTCCCACTCCTCAAAATTAACGAATTAATTAGTATGAGTATTCTTATTAACCTAATGTTTATGTTCTCTTAGAATTACTAGCCCGTGCAGGTGCACGGGTCAATGACTAGTAATATAGTAATTAGAATCAATCACAAAATAATGGAAAACATATATGAAGCCACATCACATCTCACAAATCCCCTACATCTCCCACGTCCAAGAAAATTACTCACACATGAGAGAAGAACAGATCATCAATATCATCAAATAAAGAGAATTCATCTTAGTATTACCGTGGAGATCCACAATAAGAAGAGAAAAATATCCAACATAATTCAAGATGGTAAGAAACAATTTCAAACCCTAGTCTTACAAGGTGGAGATCCCTCTCTCTCTCAAGTACAAGTAGTGGCTATGGAGGTGTATTGGCTAGGAGGTTGAAGATCGTGAAGCAAGATGAAGAATGTCTTCTCCTTCTCCGGATCTCTTCTTTCTCCCTTCTGGATGATGTGGCGGCTGCTGCGTTGTGTTTTCGTCCTTGGTCCCTTCACGGAAGTTGTCTCTTTTGATAAGACACAGGCGGCGGCAACTATACGGTCAGAAAAATATTCCCGCTGTATAGTTGCTCGTTAAAGCTTCTGTATGCTCCTCTCAAGTGCTTCCAAAGCGAGACTTGCTTGTTTTCTCCAGAATATTGTGTTTCTCTAGTTAAAACCTTCTGTTGACATTTAAAACCTAAAACACACATTAAAAACCAAGTTTTCTTTGCTGCCGAAGTATTAGTGTTAGGTAAGGCTAGAAAACGATCAAATCCGGGAGAAAACCATCAATAAAAGCCATAAAAAATGTGTCGAATCTCACAGCTATCAACTCCCCCAAGCTTAGATGTTGCTCGCCCTCGAGTGACAAGGAAATAAGGAAGAATAGCAGAGATTCGAGACTGAAAATAAAGGAACTCACAAGTTTGAATAGGTATCAAATTCTTTTCTTCACAATCCTTGCAATCTTAAATATTATCATATAAGTATTCACAAGATTGCACTAAGTCCACTTCGTAACCACGTATATCTTGTTAGCAAATAAATCATATGCCCAAGCGAGTGTCGAAAGTTTTAGCTAGAAGAGTGAGACAAATTCTTTTGGTGTCTCTCTTCGTTGAGAGATGAAAACTTTTTATTCTTGTTTATTTAATCAATTAAGAGTACTCAAGTTGGCATCAAAATATTTAATTTAAGAACAACTCATCTACTCCCATGTCAAAATTTTAAGACTCTCAAAGCACCTTTGTCTTTTTTTGTCTTTCAAAAACTTCAGCTCTTTCATAGAGAAATCATGCCACTATTTTTAACATGTTAATTAGGGTTGTGTTGTGCACTCATGACCATGCCAATAAATAATTGTTGAGAAATAATGGGACAGAGGAGTATTACAACTTCACTTGGAACGTGAAACCATGAGGATACTAAATTTTTTACACGTCATAACATTGCTGCTATAGACGTTTACATAACTCAATAGCCGAAATCAAGTGGTTTCCCATATTTAGATCGTTCGTTGTCTAGAAAAATCAATGGCATAATTTCTACTACTTTTAAGCATCCATTTCATCAAACAATTTCAATCAAGGGTACTATCGAGTCTTTTTCTATTAAGCTCAAATGGGATGGAGTAGTTCTAAAATCAAATTCTTTTAGCTAAGCATGGACTCAAGTAATCTTTCAGATGCTTTCTCTTGTTGTAAAAATGTAGGAAGTATTTTTAACCAAGTTCATTGCTCGTTGTTTCAAATCTAAAAAGGAGACACTAGCAAAGGAATAGAATTTGTAGGATAACAAGCTGGGTGGGGAGTGAATCTAGTGCAAGCAAGTAAATAATTGTAGGATCAATTTAAGGTTGCAAAGAAAGTGATGAAAGGAATGTGATACCTCCTCTTACTTGCTTCATTCTCGTATTTGAGTCGGACCTCTCCTGTATTTCCATATTGCCAAATCACCTGAAATTAAGCAATCTTTGAGAGAAACAAAGAAACGAACTTGCAAATAAAGCTACAACTATTTTTTTTTGTATTTTTGGTTTAGGAATGTAAAACTAAAAATAAACATACAAATTTCAATAAAATAAATCAAAAGAAGAAATAAAAACATGAATGCAAAGTTTGGAGGTTTTCAAACCTCCCCCAAGCATAGGCTATTGCCAGGCTCAGTTTTTGCCGTCATTTGGCGGCTGGTGCGGATACTGCTTGTAGTAGTCGGGGAAGTGGGTCATGAAGTGAATGAAGTTGTTAGTCAAAGTATTCACATCTTCATTCACTTTTGAAGAGTGTGGTCGATCTCCCCAACACGCTGGTTGAGCTGCTGGAATTCCTGATAGGGGATGTAGCCGTACCCCTGTTGTGGCTGGTTGGGCCACGGGTCCCAAGATCTCCCTTGCTGCTGCTTCTGCTGTCCCTCCCAAGCAGGGTCATGTCCCTGCTCTTCCTCCTGTTCCTGCTCCTGCTCATCCTCATCCTGCTACCCTCCTTCTTCATCTTCCTCTTCATCAGGCTGGAGTTTGGCCATGATCTCCATCACTTGGTCCTTGGTGAGGATCCAAGCGTCCTTCTCCACAATCGAGAAGGCTTGGGGGCATGGCAACTGAACCTGCTCACCCTGTGCATCACCAAGATAACTAAATTGATATGCTCGGAGCCTCCGGTTAGCATGGTAGACACCAAGGAAGCCACACACAGTCAAATACTTGACGTCCATGAGTTTGGAGTCGTCAACAGGTTCCATAACAGGTAGTATAATATTTAATGCATAGGCAAGATGGGTTACCAATCCACCAATGCGAATATCACCTTTGGTCTTGTTGCTTTGGTGGCGAAAGTGCTGGATGAGTAGAGTTACAGGATTGGGGCTTTGCGGTGAAGTGGGGAAGATAGCCTTGGTGATCATTGACATGTCCGCATTGGCCATGGAACCGATGTCACCTCTTCCTAGTAGTGTGTTGGCGAGGAATAAAGCATAGTAGCGGATGGTTGGGTTCTGAATGGTGGACATCTTCTTTTGGTAAAATTTCTTGCCACCATTAATAGAAATAATCTCCCAAGTCTCTCCACTTGTGATGCTATAGAGGTTAGTAACAGTATACTCCCCAACATGAGGAAAGCTGAAAGCATTGCAAAATTGTTCGAAATTTATTTCATAGTGCTGTCGGTTCATGGTGAAGCTTACCGTGCACATATTACCTTTCTCCCTATGGTCGTTGTAGAAGGAGGAAGGAACTCATGGGTAACCTCGGCGTAGGTATCGTGGCTTGCAAAGCCAAGTACCGCCAACCCTGACCTGTTGCACATGAGGTTGAAGTCCGCCTTCAACCCTGCCGCAGCAAGAAAGTTGTGGTCGGCCCAACATGTGGGAAGCACCCTCCTCGATGAGACAATGCCCAACTTGGAGTTGCGCGAGGCTCGGGTCCCCGAGCTCGTTCCCTCACCCCATTGGCGCTTACTCGAACGAAAGAGGTTACCGATTTTGTTCATCGTGATGCACTAAAAAATTTCACCATAAAACCTTAGGCATATAGTTTTTACTTGATATATGAACGATCCTACGTGGAAAAACTCAATCCTAACGTGAGAAATTAATAGGTAAAACAAAATAAGCTTGAGTTCATCCATTAGATCAATGTGAGAGTTTCAACCATGGAAATCTGAAAATAAAGCATGGGTAGGGAGACAAACATAGCGATCTATTGATTCCCCCACTCAAACGAACGAAATCCACGAATAATCAAAAGTTCTAGGTGGATTTTGAGAGGTTTGGAGAGAGAATATGAGAAAAATAATGAGGAGGGGAGGAAGACCTAGCCACCCCGGTGTGATTTTGTGGTCGCACCAAACTATAAGGATCGAACTATACAAAGTGGTGATGTTGCTCACCAGATAGTTACAATTCTACGCTAACTAGGTTTTCTTTATACAGAAAACAACTATACGGACGCAACTATATGGCCGGATCACAATGATCCTGCCGTATAGTTGGTCGTTAAACCGACTGTCCCTCGAGATAAATTTCTAAAACTAGCATCGATATCTATACGACCGGAACTATACGGCCAGAATTTTGATTCCCGCTGTATAGTTGGTCGTTAAAATCCCAGTACCTTGGGAAGGATTTTTTACGAAGGCATTGATATCGATACGACCGGAACTATACGGCCGGAATTTTTATTCCCGCCGTATAGTTGGTCGTTAAACTCTCTTACTTTGGGATAAATTTTGTTCGGAGGCATCGATATCTATACGACCGGAACTATACGGCCGGAATTTTTATTCCCGCCGTATAGTTGGTCGTTAAACTCCCAGTACTTTTCAAAGAATTTTATATAAATGCATTGATATCTATACGACTGGAGCTATACGGCTAGAATTTTTATTCCCATCATATAGTTGGTCATTAAATCTCTGTGCCTTCAAAGAAAATTTGTTGATGATAAAGATATCTATACGACCAGAACTATACGGTCGGTATTTTTTTCCCGCCGTATAGTTGGTCGTTAAACCATCAGTAATCATCAAAAAAAATCTATTTCTTTGAGAATACCTTCTTATCCCAAAACTTAGCGAAATACCTTATTTTGGACAGAAAAATGATGGTAGAAATTATCGACAAACAAGGCTTATTAAAAGCAAAATTTTAGCTTCTTTAGATGAAAAACTTCAAAAACTAAATTTTTATTCTTATTCTAAACGCATTCAATCGATGTCTCTACTACTTTTTGACAGCTGCATCTTCACGGGCGCGCTGCTGTAAGAGTGTCTGTGAAAAAGTGGTAGGAATGCGATGAACCTTTTATTCTCTAATCTATTTTATTGACGAGATGGGTTGACTCCCATTAAGCTTTTATTAGGAATGGTTGAGTAACTCAACCTTTTTTCTGTTCTCGAATTCTTACCTTGGGTTTCCCCTTATCAAAGGCACTTACCTCATGATCTCGTTTTGCCGGTGGAATGTATCTTTCTCCTGCTTCTAGCTTCTTTGGAAAATACCGGATGATTTCAGCATCATAACCATTGAAGATTATCTTTCCTTCATCACAATCTACTGATGCCCCTGCAGTACTAAGGAAAGGTCTTCCAAGTATTATGGATAATCTTTCATCTACTGGCATTTCAAGAATAATAAAATCAGCGGGAATAACATGCTCATCTATTCTAAGTAAAACATCCTCAATCATACCAACGGGTTGTTTAGTGGACTTGTCAGCCATCTGTAAAGTGATGGTAGTAGGAGAGTACTCCCCTAATCCTAACCTTTTATAGAGGGAGTATGGCATTACACTAACTCCGGCTCCTAGATCACACAATGCATTGTGAATATCATTTTTACCTATTGAGCATGAAATAGTTGGTATTCCAGGATCTCCAGACTTAGACAACAGCTTCCCATTAACAGGATAACTAGTTACCATGGCAATAGTTTCAGTTATTTCTTTCTTTCTACTAAGAATATCACAGAGGAACTTGGTATAAGTAGGAACTTTGATTGCATCCGCAAATGGAATTTCTAGACGAAGGTCACTAAGTGCCTTTGTAAAAGAATTATAAATTACCTGATTTGGTGCTTTCTTTTTTCGATCTATATAAGGAAGCTTTTTCTCACCTGACTTACTCTTGTCTTTTACCTTTTGTGGGGGGTCAGGTTCTTTTGTTGCTTTCTTTTGTTGTTCCTTATTGCTTTTCTTCTTTTCTACTACAACAACTTCATCTTCCTTGCTTATTTCTTTATCTTCTCTTGGATCAACTATCTCTACATCAGAGTCATCATGGTCATCATGTGCATCATTTTGGTCCTCCTTGGTTTGACCTTGTGTTTTAGTCTCATCTTGAGGATCCACCAATGTATCATCTTCTTGGCTTGCTTCGGGCAATGCTTTTTTCCTTTTGCTCTTTCTCAGCTTCATATTCCGGTGGTCCTAAGGGTCCTATAACAACTGCACCCCTTCTTGTGACAACATTAGTAGAAACAGGTATATCTTTATCATCGCGAAGAAAAATTTGATAGCCAAATGCTATTTGTTCACACTGGGTCTCAATCATACTAAGATACTTGTGAAATAGTTTTATTTCTTGGCCAATCTCATCATAATTTTCAGTGAGTTCCACCAAAATATTTTTGTGTTTTTGGAAATGCTTATGCAAGTTATTATGAGATTTCACTTGTCGATGTTTTAATTCTTGAAAAACTTTTCTAGTTTCATCTTCTTCATTTAAAACTTGTAACAAATCTACTTTGTTTTCCTTAGCAAGTTCAGAAGGTATACCTTTTTCTTTCATTGTTTTGCATACCTCGGGCATAAGATCAAGAGTTATCCGAAGTATCCCTCTTTCCAGCTTAGTGCCAAAATCTGGATTATATAAAGAATCATTCTTAGACCTAGTAGACATCAATTCCAAACATTCCTTAATAGTTAGAGTATTTATAGACCCTCTTGCTGAGAGGTTAATCAATTCTCTACATTGATTATTAAGACCGTGGTAAACTAAATGGCAAATAGTAGATTCAGAATAGCCATGATTAGGAATACTATTGATCATTCCAAAGAATCTTTCCTAGGCTTGTTGGTAGTTTTCTCCCACATTCTCACTAAAGTTTCCTATATTCTTTCTTAGTTCAGTTACCCTTTTTAAAGGATTAAATCTGTTTATGAATTTAACAATGCAGTTTTCCCAACATTTAATGTAATGGCGAGGGAGAGAATATAACCATTCTAGAGCTTTACCTTTAAGAGACAATCCAAATAATTTAAGACGAGAAAAGTCTCTCGGCAAACCTTTTGGTCCAAGCAATGTTATCACATCGTCGAACTCTCTAATGTGTCTTCCTGGGTCTTCATCTTCCCTTCCACTGAAAGCGTTTTCCTGCAAAATTTTAATAATTCCACCATCAAATCGATATTCTCTAACTCCAGGATTAGGAAACTCTATTGGTTGTTTAAGAAATTCAGAACTTGGAGCACTGTATTCCCTAAGAGTTTTCTCAGGTTTCATAGGAGTTGTCCTATAAATAGATATGATTTCCATAATATCACTCACGTTTTCAACTTCAACTTTATTTGATCTTAAAAGTTTTTCAATAATCTCTTCGTGCCTTTGAGCAGGCACGCGCTCAATGTAATCCGGTAGATAGGTCCTACCAGATTGTGTAGACCCTTTGTCTCCTAGGGAGAACATTTTGTAGTAGCAACACCTGAAATGTCAAAAGACAAACACTTAGCGCTTAGTTCTCGGCAACGGAGCCAGAAAATAGCTTGATGTCTGCAAGTGCAAACATCGTTTGTAGCTAGTTTCGAAGTATATATATCGATCCCACAAGGATCCCAAAGGTAAGTGTTTATCGGTGAAGTCTCTATCACACCCGAAGTTGTCATAGGTCTTCGGGTGAATTGACTGCAAGTGTTGAAGTAGGAATGAGTTTTGATTAAATGAGATGTATTTAAATAGAACTAAAATGTAAACTTCAGAAATATAAAGCATAAAAGTAAAGAACGACTTGGTTGTTTGTTGTTTCCTGCGGATGGCAAAAGAAGGCGCGGGGAGATTCAGTTCATGGTGATAGTGACTGTGCCAGGTGGATGAATGATAAATGTAACAATTATAATCTTATAAATATATGTGTAGGCGAGCAACCCATAATTAGCCGGAACTCCTCTTGGTAGATTTCATCCCAACTTCAATAATCCTACTAGTTTGTTACCAAAACCATGGTCAGACACTAGACGATTAAGACCCTTTAGGTCGCTTAGCGATTAAGATCCTTGGATCGGACTAATGCAATAAGCATAGTGGTTCCTTGTTATCCTCGAGTCTACTAGTTTTCCATTGATATCCCCGTGTCACCCGGGCGTCGTCGGTCCACTAGCGAACAAGATCTTATCTATGTAGAACAAATCATCATGTTGTCTGGGCCCTTAATTGGACAACAAGCATTAGGCAACCCACAGATAGTCCAGCACACATAATATAGTAATTAGAATCAATCACAAAATAATGGAAAATTTATGAAGCCACATCACATCTCACCAATCCCCTACATCTCCCACGCCCAAGGGAATTACTCACACATGAGAGAAGAACATATCATCAATATAATCAAATAAAGGGAATTCGTCTTAGTATAACCGTGGAGATCCAAAATAAGAATAGAAAAATATCCAACACAATTCAAGATGGGAAGAAACAATCTCAAACCCTAGTCTTGCAAGGTGGAGATCCCTCTCTCTCTCAAGTACAAGTAGTGGCTATGGAGGTGTATTGGCTAGGAGGTTGAAGATCATGAAGCGAGATGAAGAACGTCTTCTCCTTCTTCTCCAGATCTCTTCTTGATGGGGATATGCCGAACGGGGTATGCCTAGCAGGACGCTCCGATTGGGTCAAAGGCTTAGCGAGTGGTCCTGCAGGACGACGACTGGAATGCGATTGAGGAGGAGGCCTGGCGATTGGAAACTGGAGGCCCAGGAGCATACTCGAAGCCTAGTCGGATTAGGTCAATGCCTCCAAATCCATATCTTGTTCGGTTGTAAACTGTAAATGCTAGCGAGGTGCCTCCTATATAAACCTCCCTAGGGTACTCTGAGGACTTACGTTCCATCATACACCCCTTCAAGCGACTCGCTGCTTAGACGCCGAGCTCGCCACCCCTGTAACTCGCTCTCCATCAATCTAATGTAGCAGGAGTAGGTCTTTACCCTCCCGGGGGCGAACCTGGGTAAACCCATGTGCATCCGTCCTCATCTCGCACAGCAGGTGGCCGCCAGCTCTCGCGCCCAATTCTATCAATCGCTGCCTACAGCAGCAACTGCCGTGGCCATTTCCATGACAGTGGCGCCCACCGTGGGGCCTAGCCGGACTGGCCTGAGTTCTGCAGCGAGACCCTACTCGCCGATCGACCGGCCGATCGCCACCGGCCGCATGATCGCCATCGGCGGGATCTTACAGATCCTGCCCAGTAGCTACATCCCGGCGTCACACCCGGTCACCCACAGCGCGATAATGTCGGTTGGCTCCATCAACCTGTTCGTCGGCTTCACCGGCGCAGTCGACCTAGCAGCGACGGTGATCGTCGGCGGATCACCGCCACGCCGTGATCTGCTCTCGGAGGAGAAGGTCCGCTCCATCAGGAGCCTTGTCACCGAGTACGACTCGGCCGCCAGCAACACGGTCGAGACCAATGCTGCCGCGGACGACGCGGCCCTCCACAACGACGCTGACTCTGCAACCCCTTCCTCGGTAAACGGATCTATCACCGCAACATCACGGGAGGACTCCATCACGTGGGTCTCCAACCCTGAGGACTTCGAGGACTCCTCCATCCTTGGGATCTTCGATTCCGACTCCGGCTCGGAGTCCCCCGAGGACTTCCGCGCCAGATCCAAACGCTTCAAGGCGATCCACATGGCGGGGAGCACGGTAGCCCCGCCAGATCCATTCTCTACCCCGATCCCCCCAACCGTGATGGCCATGGAGGTGGAGGAAGCCCGCCTGCGACTAGAGGAGGCGCAACGCAAAGAGCTGGCCGAGCGCTAGAAATTCCGCCTCGATCGGGCAATGGCGCAGGAGTTGTCGCTCTACTACCAGCGCCGCATTAGGACCCGTCTGAACTCCGACGTCCAAGGCTGCGTCCTAAACTTCAACGATGAGAGCGACCCCGCACGCGTGGCTGAGCGTGATTACTGCAAGAATGCGCCACCAGGTGGCAGCAATCGACCACCACCCGACGCACCGGCGACTGGGGCCCCACCACCACCCATTGGTCGTGCGCCCCTGCCAGACCAGCCGCGGATCATAATCTCGCCACAGGCCCGTGATGCCAACGGACTCCCACTGTACTCCACCCCAATGGACAACATCGTCGCAGTCGACGCCGCAGTCACCAACCTCGACGTCCAGGGATAAGGCGCGCTGCAGATCCAGTACGCCAAGGCCCTACTCGCTAGGGCCGTCAAGAAGCAAGCCGCAAGAGTCGACCCACGGGGGCGGATGTATTCCCGCTCTTCGGCAAGCAGAGCGGCCTCAAGCGGCCACCCAACCGTCGCCAACGCCGTGACCTGCCCACCACCGCAACCCCTGGCGAACCAGCCATAGGCCGCCAACCCCGCGCTCTCCACCAACGAGCCGTGACCGGTGAACAACATGGTCGCTGCCAACGGGCAACCCATCGATGCCCGAACGCACATGGTCAACAACCAGGCTTGGCGGGCGCGCCAGCCCAACGACTTGAGGCACACCCTCAGCAACCACGGCGACCCCGAACCCAGGGGCTCGCTCAGCCGAGTCGGTCCCTAGTGCTTCAGACCTATGATCAGAGGCGAGAAGTACCCCGCCAACTTCAAGGCGCCCAAGGAGATCGAAAATTATGATCCAACGTACAATCCAGCGGTTTGGCTGGACACATACCTCATGGCGATGGGAATCGCCAGCCACACTGACCTGCTAGCCGCTCACTACCTCCCCCTGATGATGGAGGGTGCGACCCGGCAATGGATCAACACCCTCCCCGCCGACAGCATCGACTCATGGGAGGAGATGCGGGACGCCTTCGTTAGGCACGTTGAGGGCTCCTACACCCTCGCCACCACCATCGAGGACTTAGAACGATGCATCCATGGACAACGCGAGTCGACCCGCCACTGGATCCAAAGGTGGCAGGAACTATGGATCAACGCCTCCGGCATCCACCCGGACACGGCGATACACTGCTTCAAGAACTCGTGCCGGTACGAACCCCTGGTTGCTAAGATCAAGAGGGTCTACCGGACGCTCGACAACATCCCCGACCTCCTCGAGATTGCCAAGCGCTACGTGGAAGAGTACCCCAACCTGGACTCTGACGACGAGTCGGGAGGAAGGCGTCGCGTCAGCACCCATGAAAGTGGGCGACAACGCGACATGTGCTACAGCAACACCCACATCACCGGCAAATGCCGTGGTGATGGGCGAGTCGACTTCGTCGCCAATGCCAGCTACGGCCAACGCGACCTGAAGAACTTCCACCGTGACGGAGGAAACTACCGCGACAGCGGAAACTACCGCGCCAACAACGCAGTGAGGCCGAAATTTGACCCCGCCGCGCTGCGCAACCAATACTGCGTCTATCATAGCAGGGAGGGAAAGCCCGCCACTCACACTACCACCGACTGCCACTCCCTCAAGGAGATCGAAAAAGTAAGGCGAGCACGGGATGACCCCAACAAAAACCCGCCACGGGATAATGGAAACGCCGGCGGTTTCGGCAACACCGTCGAATCGCTCCACACTTTCACCGGGCTCGGAACCAAGCGCGGGAAGAAGGTGGTCGCTCGCGCCATCGCCGTCAATGCGGTGACGCAAGTCGACATCCCCCGCTTCCTCAACTGGTCTAAGAAAAAGAATCACCTGGAGTCGCCAGGACCACACACCCAAGATCGAGTATCCAGGGCGAGTCGCCCTGGTGGTCAGGCCCAAAGTGGCCGGCTATTGGCTGCCCAAGACACTGATGGACGACGGAAGCTCCATCAATATCATGTACTTGGACACGTTTAAGAGGCTCCAGCTCCCAGAATTAGCAATCAAGCCAACCCTGACAACCTTCCACGGCATCGTCCCTGGTCGGAAGGCGTACTCGATCGGAAAAATAACTCTGTCAGTCACCTTCGGCACACCGGAAAACTACCGCACCGAGTGGATCGAGTTCGAGCTGGTGAACTTCCGCAGCCCCTACCACTGTGTCCTGGGATGGCAAACGTTCGCCAAATTCATGGAGGCCCCCCACTACGCCTACAACATGATGAAGCTTCTAGGGCCAAGCGGCATCATCACCGTCCACGGCGACCCTGGTATGGCCGTGGAATGTGAAGACAAAGGCACCGAGTTCCCCGACGCCGTCATCACCGTGGAGACTGACCATGCAGAGGAACTCGTGAAATCCGCGGGCAACATCAACATGGACGACCCACTAATGCCCCACAAGTATAGGGGGTGTATCACAGTATTTTCGAGGGAAGTGAAACCCAATTTATTGATTCGGCACTAGGGGAGCCAAAGAATATTTATCAGCCTTAACAACCGAGTTGTCAAATCAGCTGCACCTGGAAACAATCTTGCTCACAACAGTTTATCAGTAGCAATAGTTTTGTAGTAGGAATAGTAAAGTAACAGCAGTAGTAAAGCAAAAGAGTAACAAAGCAAAGAAATGGAATTCGAGTGCGGTAGGCATAGGGATGGATGGATGGGCGTTGCATGGACAAGACAATTCACATAACAATCAGAACATAGGGATTTTGCAGATAAATAAGATAAAGCATCCAAGTACTAGATAATCCTAGGCATGTGTTCCATATATAGTCATACGTGCTCGCAATGAGAACTTGCACAACATCTTTTGTCCTGCCAGCCCGTTTGCAGCAGGGCCTCTAGGGAACTACTGGTAATTAAGGTGCTCCTTTTAATAGAGAACCGAAGCAAAGCATTAACACTCCGTGATCACATGTGATCCTCACATCAAAGCCATTCCCTTCCGGTTATCCCGATTTCTGTCACTTCGGGGCCATAGGTTCCAGACAACAACGTGTGTATACAACTTGTAGATAAGACCAAAAACAATACTATCATAATGAATCAATAACATGTTCACATCTGAAATCATGGCACTCGGGCCCTAGTGACAAGCATTAAGCACAACAAGTCGCAACAAAGTCATAAAGCACTAATAAAAGATACTAGGCACCATGCCCTAACAATCTGATGCCATTACATGAACGATCTCATCCAATCCCTACCATCCCCATAGCCTACAGCGGGGGATTACTCACTCATAGATGGGGGAAACATGGATGGTCGATGGAGAAGCGATGGTGATGATGATGGCGATGATCTCTCAATTCCCCCCGGCAGGTGCCGTAACGGAGTTTCGTGCTGCCAGGAATCTGGTGGTGGCGGCGGAGCGGAACTCCTTCTGAAAAACGTCGAACCCCCCGAAGTTTTTAGGTCAGAAGGCTTCTTATAGGCGAACAGGGAGACCGAGGAGGTGCCTAGGGCCACCACACCATGCCCTGGCGCAGCCAGGCCCAGCCCGCGCCTGGGGTGTGTGGCCAGCCCCTGGCCCTCCTCCGTCTCGTATTCTGGCTCCTGGAAAAATAGGCACTTTGGCTTTTGTCCCGTCCAATTCTGAGAATATTCATTTTCTGACTTTCCTGGAACCAAAAACAGCAGAAAATAGGCAGCTGGCACTATGGCTCTTGTTAATAGGTTAGTCCAAGAAATCATATGAAAAGTACTCCAAAGTGTGGACAAAACACAAGAAAGTGGATAAAACCAAGCATGAAGCATCAAAAATTATAGATACATTTGCAATGTATCACCCATCATCCTGAAGAAGCCAACCGCCACGAGCTCCACATTCGAGGCAACCACGCACACTCGCACCGTCGAGCTTGTCCCGGGCGACTCCAGCCATATGGTCACCATTGGGGCGCAATGAGCCCCGCATAGGAAAGCATGCTCATCGAGTTCCTCCGTGAGAATCGCGACATCTTCGCATGGAAACCATCTGACATGCCCGGTGTCCCAAGGGAACTCGCTGAGCACAAACTCAATGCCAACCCCAAAGTGCGACCAATAAAGCAGTCGTTGTGGCCCTTCAATGAAGAGCGTCGTCGAGCAATCGCCGAAGAAGTACAGCGCCTGCTAGCCGCAGGCTTCATTCGGCCAATCAAATACTCCAAGTGGCTGGCAAACCCAGGCCTGGTCCTGAAAAAGAACAACACGTGGAGAATGTGTATCGATTACACCAACCTCAACAATGCCTGCCCGAAGGAGGAGTTCGTCCTACCGCGCATCGACCAGATCATCGACTCGGCCATAGGATCAGAGTCGTTGTGCTTCCTCGATGCGTATTCTCGCTACAACCAGATCAAAATGGCGGCCGAGGATGAGGAGAAGACGGCGTTCATCACGCCATTCAGCGCCTTCTGCTACATGGCCATCACGTTTGGCCTCAAGAATGCCGGCGCAACCTACCAAAGGTGCATGCAGGAGTGCCTCGCAAACCAAATTGGCCGCAACATACACGTCTACATCGACGATGTGGTGGTAAAGTCCACCCGCCAGGACGACCTACTCGCCGACCTGGACAAAACATTCGCAAACCTGCGGAGGTACAACATCAAGCTCAACCTAGGAAAATGCACCTTCGGCGTCCCCACCGGACAGATCCTAGGATATGTGGTCTCCAAACGAGGCATCAAGGCCAACCCCACCAAGATCGACACCATCGCGCGACTCGGGAAACCCGAGTGCCTGCGTGACGTCTAGAAGTTGGATGGGCGAGTCACGGCTCTCAGTCGCTTCATCCCCCAGCTCGGTGAGAAGGTAATGCCCCTCTACCACCTGATGCGCAAGAACCCCACTTTCCAATGGGACGTGGAGGCGGACAACACACTCAAAGCACTCAAAGAAGTGCTACTCGTAGCTCCACTCCTCGCCGCCCCAATCGACAAAGAGCCAATGCTCGTCTATGTGGCGGCCTCCACTCGAGTCGTCAGCGCTGTAATGGTCGTCGAACGGCTAGAGGAGGGCAAGGAGTGCCCCGTGCAGCGCCTCGTCTACTACATCACCAAAGTCCTGACGGACTCAAGACAGCGCTACCCGCAGTACCAGAAACTAGTATACGCAGTATTCCGAGATCAATGGTGACTCCCACACTACTTCCAAGAGCACCCAATCACGATCGTCTCCTCCGCGCTACAACAGGACATAATACGCAATCGTGAGGCAACTGGGTGAGTCGCCAAGTGGGCCGTCAAAATCAGCGTCCACAACATCAAGTATGAGCCCCGCAAAGCGATCAAGTCGTAAGCCCTGGCTGATTTCCTCGCAGACTGGCAAGAAGCACAGCAGCTGGATAAGCTCCCATACCTCCACTACTGGTCGCTCCACTTCGACGGGTCCAAGAATGTCGACGGTGCTAGGGCCGGGGTCATACTGACCTCCCCCAAGGGAGACAAGCTCCACTACGTGCTCCACCTCAACTTCAAGCCCTGCACCAACAACATGGCAGAGTACGAGACCCTCCTTCACGGCATGCGGGCCATCAAGGAAATGAACATCAACCGCCTATGGTGCTATGGCGACTCCGATCTAGTTGCCGGCCAAGTCGCCGGGACCTGCGACGCCATCTCCCCGACAATTATCATACCGCCAAGCGGTAGACCAGCTGGGAGGACACTTCGATGGTTACTCAGTCGAGTGGATCGACATGCGAAAGAACCAGGAGGCAGACGCCCTCTCCCGCATTGGGTTAGCTCGGCAAACACCACCCGCTGGCGTCTTCCTCGACATCATCCACAAGCCTTCGGTCTCCCCGCCGAAGGAGATCGACGTTGGGATACCACTACAACCTGAGCCAGCCCTAGTCGCCATGATCGTGGAGCCCAGCGACTAGACGACACCATATGTCGCCTTCCTCGAGCACAAGATCCTCCCAAGCAATGAGACAGAAACGCAAATGATCGTGTGCTGATGCAAGTCCTTCGTCATCATCAACGGCGAGCTCCACAAACATAGCGTGACCGGCATGTTCCAACGCTGCGTATAGCCAGAAGAAGGACGCAAGATCCTCCAGGACATCCACGCCGGCGACTGCGGCCATCACGCTGGCGCCAAGTCGCTGGTCGCCAAGGCCATGCGGCATGGTTTCTACTGGCTCACCGCACATGCCGACGCCACCGACATCGTCCAACGATGTGTCGGGTGCCAGAAGTACGCCAACCAGACACATCTCCCTGGTTCGGCACTCAAGACCATCCCCATCACCTGGTCATTCGCCGTATGGGGCATGGACTTGGTCGGCCCGTTCAAGAAGGCCCCATCCGTCTTCACCCACCTCCTGGTCGCGGTCGACAAATTCACCAAATGGGTCGAAGCCAAGCCGATCAAAAAGTGCGATGGCAAGATGGCCACCAAGTTCCTCCACGAGCTCATCTACCAGTACGGCTACACGCACAACATCGTAACGGACAACGACACCAACTTCGCCAAGGGCGCCATGGCAGAATTCTGCGAAGAGCATAGCATACGACTCGACCTCGCCTCAGTCGCCCACCCGGAGTCGAATGGCCAAGCATAACGTGCCAATCAGAGCGTCCTCGACAGACTCAAGCCACGACTCCAAGTGCCCCTCGAGCGAACCCCATGATGCTGGGTCGAAGAGCTCCCCTCCGTAATATGGGGGATCCGCACCTCCGTCAACCGCTCCACGGGGTTTACGCCCTTCTTTATGGTATACAGTGCCGAAGCCGTAATGCTAACCAACCGGGAGAACGACTCACCTCGAGTCGCCAACTACGTCAAGGCGACAAACGAGATCGCCCGCCAAGACAACATCGACCAGCTCGACGAGGCACGCGACCTGGCTTGCTCCCGCACCGCCATCTACCAGCAGGGACTCCACCGCTACCATAGCCGCCGAGTCCGAACCCACACCTTCCAAGAGGGCGACTTGGTCCTATGATTGGCCCAGGACAAGAAAGGCATGCACAAGCTCTCCCCCCCATGGGAGGGGGCATTCGCCATAGGACGCGTCCTCGGCAACGACACCTACTACCTCATCGACTTACGAGGCGATGGCTAGCTTGAGGTCGGGAGGCCATGGAATGTAAACCTTCTCCGAAAGTTCTATACATAGAACTGAAACTTGTACCCATATGATATATAATGAAATTCATTCGGATCGCACAAATTTTGTCCACTCGCCATACTCTTGTGCCACTCGCACTCGTACATTTAGCAATATGCTACCTACGGGAGTCAACCCTTGGTCGAGCGACCGGCACGGCTAAGTAATGCGACCCAAGGGCACCGAAAATATTCAGGCTTTGTGTCGTCCACGAACACACCAACCCGGAGCCACCATCGGAGTCGCCCTGCTCGACTGGCCCACCGGGCCAAGATGACCGACATACCATTCCCACAACAACCTGTCCTCCCCATCCTCGCGCAAAGCGACTCGAACAGTTAAGTACCACGCACGAGGACTTCGCAAACAGAAACCCTCACGCGGCTCGGGAATGCACCAATTAAGAGAGCTTCCTTGGACTCGCCACGCGACTGGCTCTCCGAGCCAGGGGAAGAGACGCGTTACAAACAACGCACCAACAACCCACAATAGGCACACACTCGGGGACTCGCCTAAAACAACTCTACTCGCGCTCGGGGACTCGCCCCTTCGGAGTCGCGAGGGACAACCAACACAAAAATCCAAAGCAAACACATATGTACACAAACGACTTATACCCCACTAAAGTGCGGACGCGCTCGGGGACTCGATCAAACAAAAGTTAAACACACCACACAATTAAACTTGCATTGCGAGTCGATTGACTCCTCTTACTCCCATACACAAATATTGTTTATATTAAAAAAGTCGCCACTTGGCATATCTCACAAATTGCCCTAGGGAAGCTATCTATTTCGTAGGCCCCGATGAAGAAACATCGCCACCACTCTTGACACAGATGAATGGCTGCCATGGGTTCATCGGGTAGGTCGACATCAACTTCGAAAGCGCCGATCGGAAGGGTTGCTCCGACTTCAGGTTGCAATGTTCCGGCTCGGGGTCGCCTGGAGCCACCACCGTCTCCTGGTACGGCAGTAGGTCCCCCATCGCCAGCACCCAATCAGCAAAGGGGTCAGCCTTGGCGGTCAGCCTCAACACCTCCGACATCTCTACCATGCCAGTCGCCGAAGGATAGCCACTGGTGACGTCATCGAGGTCGAAGTCGTCAAGGAAGTGCGCAAGCCCCAGGCTCAACACCGTGGTGTCCCCGCGCCTGAAAGCCGAACACGCCATCCATTCTACGATGTCGGGTACCTCCTCCAGACCGCCATACTTTAGTCAGTCCCCCAGGTATAACCTCGGTGGGGGACATTCCTTGAAGAACCGCCTGGACGCACAACGCCGAGGCGGTGGCCGCGTTCACCACCGCGGTCACACACTACGAGGCGTTGAAGGTTTGCACCACCGGATCGCTTTGACCTATCACATCTGCAACGTCAGATGTCAGTGCCACTATGGATTCACCCACTCGGGGACTCACCGCACATATCAAAGAGAAGAGCAACGACTCACCAAGGAGCTTCCGGCAGTTCTCGGTGACGTGCTTCTCCAAGGCAGAAAGATCGCTCTGTAGCCCAAGGATGATGGAGTCTGCAGCCTTCCGCTCCTCTTCAGCCGCAGCGACTATGGCCTTTGCCCTATCCTCAGAAGAGATCACGGCCACTTTCGTCTCCTCCAATTCTTTCACCAACGAATCGATACACCCATTCGCCACGTCCAGCTCGGCAGCTGGAACATACCCTTCTCGGGTATTGGCAATGGCATTTGGAAGACCATCTGAAAGGAATACAAACAACAGTCAGCATTCCATAAACACCAGCAGCTCGCAATCGCCAAATAAAACAAGTACTCACCGGCAGTCTCCTGGAGTCGCCGGTTTGCCTCCTGCGCCACGCGCAAATCACGCTCTAGACGCTCCTTTGTGGCCTGCCGATCAGCCGATTCCCTCTGCAAGCCCTAAAAGCAGAATGAACAATTAGCAACTGCAAAAAACACAAATCCAGTGCCTAGCCGCTGAAATTCAGCGACTAGACACTCGGGGACTGGTGACTAGAAGAAACTCAGCGACTAGACACTTGGGGACTGGACGTACCTGAATGGCGGCACCAAGCATACTGTGAAGTTCACTGGCATCCGTAGAAGGGACCACGAAGGAGGTACACCCGCGACGAGGTCCAACGTCCTCATCGACGATCTCCGGCATCTGTGGAGACTGGTTTTCCACCACGATCGAAAACCCCTCGCCATGAAGCGCGGGAACGATGCGGACGCCCTCGCAGGGGCACTGGTTGGTGGAGCCGGTGGTGCTGTCGTCGGAGCCCCCTCAGCTAGCTCCGATTGAGTGGCCGCGACCTCCTCGCTACTGGTGGTAGGGTCACTCCCCTTGGTGCTGTCTTTTGCTGCAGCCTCGTCGGGCTCACCCTTCTGCTTCTTCGCGTCTTCAGCAGGCGCAACTTCCGCAGCAGGCTTCCTCTTCCTGGGGAGATCGCCTTCCCCCGTGCTGACGGTTGACGGAATTTTAGCTACTGAGGGGCGACCTATCTTCTTAGCGCTGGACCTACAAAACCTCCAAAGTCAGCAAAGAAATCATACAAAAAGTCGTCCAAGAATTGGAATGGAAAACTCGAGACTTACTTGGCGACCGGAAGAACACATAACCCCGTGCTGATGTGGGCGGGCTTATCTAGCTCCGGGCCCAGCTTGCACGTGAGGCCTTTCTCGAAGACATCCGAAGCCCATGACACTGCGGGCCTCTTTGATGATGAAGCCGCGGTCGCGGGAATCTCCGGCTCAAAAGATGCGGTCGTCCCTGAAGGTTACGGCGACTTCGACGCCGCAGCTTCAATTGCCTCCTGCTCTGGTGCCACAGAAGTTGTTGGCGCGATCGCCGTGAGTGCAACTTCCACCGTCGCTTCGGTGTCTTCAACCTCTGATCCCATCATCGGATTCGCACCCTCCGGGATCTTGCGTGAAGTCTTGGTCGCGTCGTTGTCGGATTCATCATCCGACTCAAACACCATTGCCGATCTGGATGGTGATGTCGACTTTGAAGTTGGCTTCTTCGCTGGCGACTTCGGTTTACGCACGGGCTTCGCCGGCGTGGCCGTTCACCGAGAACTGTGCTCTTGTAATATCTCATCATCTTCTCCGTGCTCTTCAAGACTACGGCTCGCCTCGAACTCACGCAGCTTCTGCATGTGATTCTTGCAGGCCGCGGGCGCTGGGGGAGGAACCTCCATCTCTTCCTCTTCGTCCTTAGAGGATTCTCCTTCGGCACCCTCCTCGAGCTCCTGGGGGACCTTTTCGTCGAGTGGGGGGAGCCAGCCCTCCAGAACCTAGAACAACTGAGAGCGGACACGAATAAGTATCAGACGATGCGGCTGCAAATTGCACCGCGGGAATCACGATTGAAGATAAAGTCAGAGAAAGATACTTATTGTAGGAGCTTCGTTCTTCACAGGCACGTACGGGGCGAGCCCGGTCGACGTGGTTGTAAATTCCACGTCAGTAATCTTCTTCAAGACAGCCTTATAGTCTTCAGCGTCCCACGACTCCTTGCTGGTCCGGGAAGGATCGTTCTTCCTGCTGTACTCGTACATCCAGTCCGGCCGGGCCGCCAATGGAGCCAGGTGCCGCCCCGAGCCAGCAGTTATACAGGTTGATCGAGGACATCCCTTGGTCCTTCAGCTTCTGGATCTGGTCCATCATCTCCGCGACGACCATCCTCTGTTCGTCGGGGAGCCTGTCCGTTGCCAGCCGACGGGGCTCGCTTCTCTCCGCGACGAATTCCAGCAACGCCACTTCACCGGAGGGGGTGGACTCCTTCACGTAGAACTATCTTTTCTTCCATTCGCTAGCGGCCTTCTTCAGCAACATGAGCTTGATGAAATTGACCTTCGGCTTCAGCTGAAAGGTGACGCCTCCGGCCGCCAAGATTGGGCCGCCGGACCCTTCGCGCCCGATGTGGCCATGGAACATCTCCAACCACAGTGAGAAGTACGGCATGCAGCCAAGGTAGCATTCACAGAAGGCGACGATGATCGCCAGCTGCTCGATGTTGTGCAGGCCGAGATCCAACGGCTTGATCTCATAATATGCGTAGTACCGCCGGAAGAACAACGAACTGGGGAACCCCAAGCCCCTCTCCAAATGGCTTGGGAAGCAGATGAACTCGCCAAACACGTGGCTTCGGCTCGATCTCCGAAGTTATGGGGATCCACCAATTCCCCTTACAGAGGACCCCGGCGTCCTCAAAGGACCTGAGCTGCGCCGCAGTGCATTTGGATTTCCCCCACGGACCTTTCAGAAGCACCATCAGGAAGGGAGCAAGGTCGCTTGGTCTGGAGAGTCTAAATCGAGGGAAGACAGAGGGAATGGATGAGCAAGGGAGAAGAATGCGAGGAAGGATCTACAGGACTGATCCGTCACTCCCCTTATAAAGAAGTGCTGCCTGCCAATCTCGGGGTAGCCGTTACCTGATGACCCACAAGTATAGGGGGTGTATCGCAGTATTTTCGAGGGAAGTGAAACCCAATTTATTGATTCGACACAAGGGGATCCAAAGAATATTTATAATCCTTAACAATTGAGTTGTCAGTTCAGCTGCACCTGGAAAAAATCTTGCTCACAGCAGTTTATCAGTAGCAACAGTTTTGTAGTAGGAATAACAAAGTAGCAGCAGTAGTAAAGCAAAGACAGTAGTAACAAAAGCAGTAAACAGTGGGATTCGAGTGCGGTAGGCATAGGGATGGATGGACGGGTGTTGCATGGACAAGACAATTCAAATAGCAATCAGAACATAGGGCAATTGCAGATAAATAAGATAAAGCATCCAAGTACTAGATAATCCTAGGCATGTGTTCCATATATAGTCATACGTGCTCGCAATGAGAACTTGCACAACATCTTTTGTCCTGCCAGCCCGTTTGCAGCAGGGCCTCTAGGGAACTACTGGCAATTAAGGTGCTCCTTTTAATAGAGAACCGAAGCAAAGCATTAACACTCCGTGATCACATGTGATCCTCACATCAAAGCCATTCCCTTCTGGTTATCCCGATTTACATCGCTGGGCCATAGGTTCCGGACAACAACGTGTGTATACAACTTGTAGATAAGACCAAAAACAATACTATCATAATGAATCAATAACATGTTCACATCTGAAATCATGGCACTCGGGCCCTAGTGACAAGCATTAAGCACAACAAGTCGCAACAAAGTCATAAAGCACTAATAAAAGATACTAGGCACCATGCCCTAACAATATGATGCCATTACATGAACGATCTCATCCAATCCCTACCATCCCCATAGCCTACAGTGGGGGATTACTCACTCATAGATGGGGGAAACATGGATGGTCGATGGAGAAGCGATGGTGATGATGATGGCGATGATCTCCTCCAATTCCCCGTCTGGCAGGGTGCCAGAACGGAGTTTCTGGTGTTCTTTCGTGGAATCTGGTGGTGGCGGCGGAGCGGAACTCCTTCTGGAAAATTGTCGAACTCCCCGAAGTTTTTAGGTCAGAAGGCTCTTATAGGCGAAGAGAGAGGCCGAGGGGGTGCCTGGGGGGCCCACACCACCCCCTGGCGTGGCCTGGCCTAGCCCGCGCCACCAGGTGGTGTGGCCACCCCTGGCTCTTCTCCGTCTCGTATTCTGGCTCCTGGAGTCTTCGGGTGAAATAGGATTTTTGGCATATTTTCCCGGATTTTTCCTGATAGTTGGTTTTCTGCACAAAAAGTAGACACCAAGGCAATTCTGCTGAAAACAGCGTCAGTCCGCATTAGTTGTATCCAAATCACATAAGTATAGAGGAGAAACAATAGCAAAAGTGTTCGGGAAAGTAGATACGTTTTGGACGTATCAACTCCCCCCAAGCTTAGCTTATTGCTTGTCCTCAAGCAATTCAGTTGAAAACTGAGTGCGATAAAAGAACTTTCACGAACACATTTGCTTCATAAGATGTAAATATTCTCAGCAATGTGATCAACTACTTAGACAGTTCATAATAAAGAGTATGCAACTGAGTCTACTTAATAGTCATTGCAAGCTATGAAGAGATTCCAACTCAAGAATAATAAGTAGCATGAGGCACAAACATAAGCAACATTACAATGCTCATAGAAAGGTATGATATAGTGGTATCTCGCTTGCCTTTGATTATGAATATCAAGGCACCTCTGAAGTTCAAGTGATGACAAGAAATAAAGATATCAAGTATACAAGCATCAAAGTCATAACACAAATAATCAAGTAATGGAACAAACACAAAGAATGACAACTATGCTCTCAAGAAGGTGCTCAGAGAATAAATGGAGACTCAACAAGAAAAGGTTTTAAATAATTTGAAAGGCTTCCAAATGCTGAAAGTATGGTACTCGTTAGCTTTGAGCTCTCATTACCCCTATCATAAGCATCTTTAATGTGGTTAAGGTGAAAGTGACACAGCTAAGAGGATATGCTTGACAAGTTATAAATCGAAGTCTCATGCCCCTTACTTACGAAGACCGATCCTCATGCTACTCAACTTCAGTCACAAGTAAGCTCTTGTCATTGTAAGTATATACGTATCATAGAGAACCGCCAACGGGGTACCCCTTGCACATGACATGGGAGCTGTCCCATAATAAAAATGACAAGGCAAGCAGACAATGAGCATCTCGGCGATCTTTTTATTTACTATGTGCATAGATTTTTATTGAGGATGCTTCATAGAATGCTCATTATGGTTATGCTGCAAGTTTCCACCATGATTAGGCATGGCTTAGGCTAGCGGCCTAGGCGTTTCTCTAACATACATACAAACTCCATGATCTTACAAGTTCCACTTTTATTTCACATCGTCGGGATCCATAAGCAAAAGAACATGATATCAACTAGGTACAAAGTACCTATGAAGTGTTGAAAGCGGTCCCCATGATACATGGTTCTGCTAACTACAACTCATAAAGCGCAAGCATATGCGCAACAAAGAAGGACGCAATGGTTCAGGTTTATTAAGTGCAAGAAAATAAAGTGTGCCATCAAGTTCGTGAGAGCTTTACTAACTAACTTTCTCATGACAAGCAAACATTTTATTCGGAAGAAAACAAGGCATATTGAATATGCACGGAGGTAGCAAATGATGCTAATGGGTAGGTATGGTGGACACTTTGGAAATGTTTGGTTTAGGGAGTTGGGAACTTGAGTCAAACATACTCAGTGAAAGTGAAGGCTAGCAATAGTAAGGGAGCGGCAAATGAGAGAGCAATAGCTGTCATTATCATGCTTGCAACAAAACAGGACTACTCATGGCATATAAGTGATTCAAGATCCTCAAGGCAAAATAATTCATCAAGGCTTAACTGATTATCACAGTCATGTGCATGCGTGAGCATGTGCCAAGTCAATTCAAATGAAACATTCAGAGGAGGATACTACGGTGTCATACCAATTTATGAATAGAGCAATGCAAGCAAACATTCATAAGACATGCTAAACTATTAGCGAGCTGGAGCTAATCATAAGAAAGCAATAACTACTAAGCATCCAAAGATAACATACACCCTACTTGAACGGACTAAGCAAGCTCACAATGATGAGTATATGTACAAAATGAAAACAAATAGAGTTCGTTACCAGCCTCTTACCATGCCTCAAGTTGTCATTGATCCTCATTATTGCTCTTCACTTGTGTGGCTTGAATAATAATATGAAACCAATATCCACTGAGGACTGCTGAACCCTATAGCAAACTCACAAAACCAAAGAAGAACGACAAATATTTTTGGTGTTTTCGATTTTTAAACAAGAGCCAAAAGGGAAAAACAAGCAAAGAAAAATCTTTTTGGGTTTTTTGAATAGTTCAAACAAAGAAAAAAGGGAAAAGCAAACCAAAGAGAAACAATAGAAATATTTTTGGTCTTTTTGTGTTTTTAGAAAGCAAAAGCAAAGAAGAACGAAAACTAAAAAGAGAACGAAAACATGAATATACAAAGTACCGACGCAACATGATATGGAGATGAGTGCGGTGTCGGCGTACCTCCCCCAAGCTTAGGCTTTTGGCCTAAGTGGGTATCAATCCATGTACGAATAGGGGTTCCAAGCGGGCGGATCTTGGTAAGAATAGTCGTAGCTGGGCCCATGAGAAGAAGAAGAAGCTCCCCAATCATAAGCGGGCTGCTGATATGAAGACTCTCCCTCATTCGAGGGATGGACTGAATCATCCGTGACCTCCCTTCTAGTGTCCTGCTCCTGTTGGGAGAGCTCTCCCAAGTACGTGTCAAGCTCCTCCTTAGTGAGGGACCATCCTTCCCTGTTATCAAGGGTAAACAAAACAGGTGCAGGCAAAAGAACAACACACTCGGACTTGCTCTTTCTCCAACCAGCTTTGAGAAAGGTTATTTCATAAGATAACTCACTCATACTAGCCCACGAGGAAACAAATTTATGATGTATCATGGAATTAAGATGAAGCCTCTGTATGGGAAACTGTAGGTCTAGATGATGAGGCACTAAACCATGCAATGCTAGTAAACGAGAAGCAATAAGGCCTCCACAAATTCCACCTTTCTCACGGTTAGCAGCAAGACAGAAAGCTATCAAAGCACCCAAGTTGTAAGACCTATATCATCTAAGAGCAGCAGAGATAAATGCTAGATCAAACGAAGATAACTTATTAGAAGTTTTCCTAGCAAGAACACACTTGGCAATAAAGTAGGCAAAGTAGCGAATGGAAGGAAAATGAATGTTACGGATTTTTCCACTCTCCTTCGAGAAGTTACTCCCTTGGCAAATTTCTGTGTATAAATACATGAGTCGTTCAGGTCTCTCCTTAATCTTTCTACATGATCCTCATTGAGGTACCTTAATAGCTGCACAAAAATCATCAAGAGAAAGGTCGACAGCTATATTGTAAATTTTGTAATGGACCATGGGGTTAGGCAAAGAGTGACTAAATTGGAAGTCATGCACCACAGACATGGTTAGCTTCACAAATTGACAAGGTTCATCTTCCAAAAAGTGCTCTAACCCTGCATTAGAAACCAAAGTGTGGAAATCTTGTAGAATTCCTGCAGCTCTCATGAACTCAGAGCATGGATAAATGGAGGGAAAAACTTCCTCCTCCCGGTGGACCTTCATGACCTCAGGCACCCAAAGCTCATGTTGGTTTAGGTGGTGTTCACTCATCTTCTATTCTGAAATTTAAACACCTATTAAACAAGTGATTGCAAAGTAAATATAATGAAGGATTCTACTCATATGGGACTTGCAAGAGGCCTAAACATGCATCAAAACTATATCTCTAAGCATCAAACAATCTTACAAGCTCTCATAACCAGTCACCTATAGCAGCAAAATACTCAATATATAATCCACTAAACACAAATCTACTTGGACAAGGGGATGAGTCACATACCAGGGAACAAATGCTCCAAATTTCAGCAAGAAAGATGGGCTGAGCAAGCAGATCAAAAAAATCGAGAGCAAGCACAGCAAGAATGCAATTTTGAGCTATGAACTGGAGCTTACTCAGGAGAGAGAAGAAAGTGGTAGGTGAGAGAGTTAGTGGGGGTCCAGGGGTGGCCCACACCAGGGCATGGCGCCACCCAAGGCTGGCCACGCCACCATGTGGTGTGCCTGCCTGGTGGGCCCCCCTGGTACCTCCCAGGTACTCCCCTGCCCCTTTTTTCACGTAAAAATTTAATATGAATTTTCTGGAATTTTCGAGACACTTTATTTTGGGGCATTTTTCAGAAATAGAAGAATGATTTTTCTGACAGATAGATTTTTTTTCTTTTGGAAACATAATGCAAGGACTAAACAAGGCTAGAAGTACAGAAGTTCTAACATGCAAGCAACTAACAACAAAAAGGAAACTAAACGAAAGCAAAAACTAAAATGCAAAGGATAGAAATAAACAGAGATAATCATAATGAAAACATTGTTTTGTTCAATGGAATCCTTTTGTTAACAAGGTTGATCAAGTCTTGCTACCAAAACAATTGCATATGAGACAAAATTTTGTACTCCACTAATGATTATGTTACCTCAACCTTGATAGCAATGGTCCCAATCATAATAGTTTCAAATTTTTCTCTTGGTATGGCACAATATATTTCTCCAACTTGAATGCCTTCAACATGTTCAATTGAATTCAAACCATAAGTCCTTTCAATATTCTTTGGGAAATAGATAGTATGTTCCTTGTCATTAACATTGAAGGTCACCTTTCCTTGATTACAATTAATAAGAGCTCCTGCAGTATTAAGAAAAGGTCTCCCAAGAATAATAGACATATTATCATCTTCAGGCATTTCAAGCACAACAAAATCAGTTAGTATCAAGCAATTGTGAGCCACCTGAACAGGTACATCCTCACATATACCCACAGGAATAGTGGTAGATTTA
The DNA here is from genome assembly GCA_023614405.1 of Avena insularis. Lineage (NCBI taxonomy): Eukaryota > Viridiplantae > Streptophyta > Magnoliopsida > Poales > Poaceae > Avena > Avena insularis. The sequence goes on from CM042684.1 coordinate 404,784,361, forward strand.
TCAGCCATTTGCAAAGATATATCAGTTGGTATTAATTTTTCAAGTTGAAGCCTCTTATAGAGAGAGAAAAGCATAAAACTAACTCCAGCTCCCAAATCACACAAAGCAGTTCTAACATAACCGTTCTTAATAGAGCAATGGATAGTTGGAATCCCTGGGTCTCCAAGTTTCTTAGGAACCTTACCATTGAAGGAATAATTAGCAAGCAAAGTAGAAATTTCTTCATTAGGGATCTTCCTTTTATTCGAGACAATGTCCTTCATATACTTTGAGTAAGGAGGCAATTTAATAGCATCAGTCAAAGGAATTTGCAAGAATAAAGGCTTCATCCACTCAGAAAACTTATTATAGTGTTCATCTTCCTTTGATTTGTGTTTCTTATCAGGGAAAGGCATAGGTTTTTCGACCCAAGGTTCTCTTTATTACCATGTTTCTTAGCAATAAAATCTTCTTTGGTGTATTTAGTATTCTTAGTGTGGTTTTCAGGTTCTTCTTCAACTTTTTCTTCATTAGGAACTTCATTTTCTTCATTACCACTTTCAGTTTCAGCATCAAAGATAGATATACTATTAGGATCTATAGCAGGTTCAGAGGGTTCTACAATAGTTTTATGTTTCTTTTTCCTTTTTTACGAGTAGAACCACTATTTCCAGCTTGTTGAGAATCCTGCTCAATTCTTTTGGGATGCCCCTCAGGATATACAGGATCCTGGGTAGCAGCACCACTTCTAGTTCTAATTTCATAAGCATGTTTTTCTTTAGCAGCATTAACTAGCAAGTCGTTTTGCACTTTAACGAGTTGATCTATTTGAGTTTGAACCATTTGAAAGTGTTTAACAATCAATTTAACATCATTAGAGGTTCTTTCCACAATATCTTTCAACTCAACAATAGTTCTAGTGTTTTCCATTAGATGATTTTGCACCCTTTTATTAAAGTTATCTTGCTTAACAATAAAGATATCAAATTCTTCTAAGCATTGATCAGGAGGTTTAGAGTAAGGGACATCACCTTCATCAAAGTGTTGGAGAGAGTGTACCTCAATAGTGGATGAGTAGGGAATAGGCTTACATAATTCTTCTATAGGAGGTAAATTCTTGACATCTACAGCTTTAATTCCCTTCTCCTTAAGACATTCCTTTTAATAGAGCACCGGAGCAAAGCATTAACACTCCGTGAACACATGTGATCCTCACATCAAAGCCATTCCCTTCCGGTTATCCCGATTTTTGTCACTTCAGGGCCATAGGTTCCGGACAACAACGTGTGTATACAACTTGCAGATAAGACCAAAAACAATACTATCATAATGAATCAATAGCATGTTCAGATCTGAAATCATGGCACTCGGGCCCTAGTGACAAGCATTAAGCACAACAAGTCACAACAAAGTCATAAAGCACTAATAAAAGATACTAGGCACCATGCCCTAACAATCTGATGCCATTACATGAATGATCTCATCCAATCCCTACCATCCCCATAGCCTACAGCGGGGGATTACTCACTCATAGATGGGGGAAACATGGATGGTCGATGGAGAAGCGATGGTGATGATGATGGCGATGATCTCCTCCAATTCCCGTCCGGCCAGGTGCCGAACGGAGTTTACTTTGTTTCGTGGAATCTGGTGGTGGCGGCGGAGCGGAACTCCTTCTAGAAAAACGTCGAACCCCCGAAGTTTTATCCAAATCACACAAGTATAGAGGAGAAACAATAGCAAAAGTGTTCAGGAAAGTAGATACGTTTTGGATGTATCATTACCCGCGGTAATTGTGCCGAAGTTACCGTTGGACTACCCAACGGATAGTTTTGACCAAGTTGACGGTCCAACTCCTTCACTCGACTCGCCTACAACTATGACCTGTCCAGTCGGCGGGGCAATGGCTTGGCAGTGATTGCATTCGCCAAAGCAGCGACTGGAAACCCGGTGGAAAATTTCCGTGGTTTGGCAGAGTCCATCGCCGATTCGATTGAGCGTCAAATTGGACTCACCTACTCTGACTGCCAAATGAACACCTGCGTCTGAATCAACGATGGCCTCGGGGACTACTGATGGGGATATGCCGAATGGGGTATGCCTAGCAGGATGTTCCGATTGGGTCAAAGGCTTAGCGAGTGGGCCTGCAGGACGGTGACTGGAATGCGATTGAGGAGGAGGCCTGGCGATTGGAGACTGGAGGCCCAGGAGCACACTCGAAGCCCAGTCGGATTAGGTCAAAGCCTCTGAATCCATATCTTGTTCGGTTGTAAAATGTAAACCCTAGCGAGGCGCCTCCTATATAAACCTCCCTAGGGTACTCTGAGGATTTACGTTCCATCATACACCCCTTCAAGCGACTCGTTGCTTAGACGCCGAGCTCGCCACCCCTGTAACTCGCTCTCCATCAATCTAATCTAGCAGGAGTAGGTCTTTACCCTCCGGGGGCGAACTTGGGTAAACCCATGTGCATCTGCCCCCATCTCGCACTGTAGATGGTCGCCAGCTCTCGCCCCCGATTATATCATTCGCTGCCTACAGCAACGATTGTCGTGGCCATTTCCACGACACTTCTTTCTCCCTTCTAGATGGTGTGGCAGCTACTGCGCTATGTTTTTGTCCTCGGTCCCTTCACGGAAGTTGTCCCTTTTGACAAGACAGAGGCGGCGGCAACTATACGATGGGAACTATATGGACGAAAAAATATTCCCTCCATATAGTTGCTCGTTAAAGCTTTTGTATGTTCCTCTCAAGTGCTTCCAAAGAGAGACTTGCTTGTTTTCTCCAGAATATTGTGTTTCTCTAGTTAAAACCTTCTGTTGACATTCAGAACCAGAACACACATTAAAAACCAAGTTTTCTTTGTTGCCGAAGTATTAGTGTTAGGTAAGGCTAGAAAAAGATCAAATCCAGGATAAAACCATCAATAAAAGCCATCAAAAATTTGTCGAATCTCATAGCTATTACTACTACAAAATACACATCACAGTCATCATCATCAACACCACTACCAGCACCTCCTCGAACAGCTCAGTCTGCTACTCAGAGGTAGTGCTTGTTCAGGAAGGCCGTGAACCAGCTCATCTGCATTCAGGGGTCATGGCAAGATACATGGTCATATGTACACTGTGCTCCATCAGGTGGCTAAGAGCACAGTGTATCATGGTCATAGAGACGGGCGCAATGGGAATGCGAGGACCATAGATCATCTTCATACGAGCATAGTTCTCAATGGGCTTGTTGATCAACTCAGTGTCCTTTGACTGAGCCTACATGAGAATCACGGTTAGTTCAATACATGTAGTTCATATGTGAGCTTTACAACTACTAATGCAAGTGCAAATATATCGAACCTTGATGTGCACATAGTAATCATCATCGTCCATCATGATAGCAGAGGTCTCCTCAACCTAGCGCACGTTCTCAAGCCTCTTGATCCTCAGCACCCCAATCCACCTAACTCTCCAATGCCTCATGTGGTTTTACACCTGGTTCAAAGTGACTGTCTGGCCACAGAACTTGAAGACATCCTCTACAATCAAGCGCATGTCCACCTCTCTGAATCCCTGAACAACTGAACCCCCTTTCTTGATCAACTGGCAGGTACGATTCAGGACAAAGGTGGACAGAGATGCTGGCCATGACATGGACAACTTCCTCATGGTCATCGCATCGGGCATCGGCACATAAGAAGAGGCCTCATAGAGGTTGAGACAGATCAGGGGACGCAACCTTCTCCTATGGCACCAGAGATACGCAATGCGTCCAGTTCTAGGGGAAGAACTATACTTGTAACACTAATCCTACCTACATCACAAGCCAATCCTAATAGTACATCATGAATACTAACTACCAAAATGGACCACGATCTACTAGAAGCAAGCACAGGCGAACATATGAACTGTGAACTAGAACATGGCAACATATCTAAGTTGCGAGAGCTAGGGTTAGGTGTTTCTTACCACGATCTCAATCTCGACCGACGAGGACGACATGTCGGAGGTAGCCGAGGACGAAGGCTTGACGGAGATGAGCTAGACCCACCAAAGTAGGAGATGCCTCTTACCTACTCCTCGGTGAGGAAGATGATTTGGAGGGAGAGCTCGAAATTGGGGGAAATGGTGGCAGGGATTTTGGAGTTGGTGGAGGGGCGATGTAAATAGCCATCGTGAATCGGCGAGCGGTAACCCCAATTTCTCCCGCCGGATTTTGCGACCTCCGACCTTTTCTCCCTTGCACGCGTGCATGCATCTTCTTCCCCTGTGAGCGCGAGAAGAACTTGGCTCTGTGGAAACTCCTGATTTGGGCGTTCCTCTAGGGCCAGGCTGAGGGGCGCTTTAAAACTCATGCGGTGCAAAGATTCCTCCACGTCCATGGAACCAAACGCCCTTATTTCTTCCCTCACCATGCGAGAAACTGGGAAACGAGCAACCAAACACGCCCTTGATCAATGAATTAATCTTCCTGGCCTCCTCCTTCTTCCTTCCTAACTTATTCTCCAATCCAAGCTTGTGATCCCCAATCCTACAGGAAACCTAGGCAAGGATATTACATCCGGGTGACACTAACTCTCATGGGCCCTTTGTTGACTCCGAATCAGACACCCACGAGGTAAGGAGAGGCCGGAGAGACGTTATTCTAACACACCATCGTCGCCTCCACCTCGCCGTTACCGCTAGGGAGACAAACCAAAGGAAAACAGAGCTACAAAAAAGCAAATGATGAAGAGGGCGAGTCTCCACTCCTCTATCTGTCGATGTGGTTGTCGAATAGAAAGGAGGAGGGGGACCAAAAAGGCTGGATTTGGGAGGGCAGTGGAAGCTCTCGTGACGGGTGTTTTAAAGTGTTAGGTAGCTGAGTTTGAGTCCCCAGTCTCCAGATTTAGTGGCAACTAGTATTCATAAAGTGGCCATATAGGAGTACTATGTTTTTCGTCTAAAAGACAATTTAATTTAGCAAATGAAACTCATGGACAAGTTTTAGGACCAAGCATTTAATAGAAGGGATATTTGGGTAAAATTTGTACAACTCGTCATGTCACAGTGAGCGTCTGGCACACACTAGGGCTGGAGCCTCGGGGGTGGAGCCTACGGTATCTCAGCTAGCAGAGCAGCAGACGATAGTCTGCAACCTCGACACATGTACAACTCACAAAACCCAGTCCCCTCCTCCTTCCTCCTCCCGTTCCCCTCCTTCGGGGTCTAGGTTCTCGGTTCTGGATGATATCCCTATTGAGCACCTTGCGCAAGTGGCTGCAGACAGTGGTGTAGTATTCCACGATGAGCGGGGGGCGAGACTCGAGCAAATCGAGGCGATTCATGCTAAGGAGATTTATGAGGGCTCCCTAGCCGATGCCCGTGCCCGTACGGCACAAGAGCGGGGGGAGACCTCGGCACCTCCAGGCCTTGGGACATCTGATCCCGACACCAGGATGGTTGGTTCTCCTCAGTAGCGCCCCTCGGCCGCTGCCCAGACAACCCCCTAGCTAGGGGATCGCAGGGGCGGCCGCCGAGGCCGAGCTCCAGGCCCCCAGCGGCGAGCAAGACTCGACCCGTCCCCCGTAAGGGGACCAATACCAAACCCAATAATGTTATCCAATGAATTGGCCAGCAGTCAAATCGTTCATTTGGAACATTAGGGGGTTTGGTAATGAAGGTTGGAAGCGCCAAATAAAGGAATATATGCGACATGAAGATGTAGACATTGTGGGCCTACAAGAGACGATCAAACATGACTTCCACATCTCCGAGCCGCAAGGCCTCCCGAGGTACAAGTTTGCTTGGAATTGGATCCTAGCCGCGGGACACTCAGGGGGTATCCTCCTGGGAGCAAAGGAGGATACCTTCGAGGTTGATGATATGGACCACGGGGAATTCTTCGTGAGCATGGCCCTCACCCATAGACGAACCTCCGCTAGGAGGTGATTATTGTCTATGGCCCCGCGGACCATAGTCGGTCCCAGAGGTTCTTGGAAGAGCTAAAGGACAAAGTGGAGCGATGCACCCTCCCGGTGGTCATTGCTGGCGATTTCAACCTGATTCGATCCCTAGATGACAAGAGCTCCCACAACGTGGATTTCCCCCACATGCAGTTGTTCAATCACTGTATCAATGATCTCTCCCTTAGAGAGACCACGTGGGTGGGGGCTCGGTTCACTTGGACTAACAACCGAGTTGACCCGGTCAGGAGCATCTTGGAACTTGTGTTCATATCGGTCGAGTGGGAGGTGGCATTCCCCCTTTGCTCACTCCAGGACATTACTAGGGTGGGGTCGGACCATGTTCCACTGCTCTTATCGATAGGGGGAAGCACACCGCCTCGCTCGAACCGCTTCCACTTTGAAAACTTTTGACTGCAACAGCCTGGTTTTGTGGAGGCAGTCCAAGCCAAGTGGACCATGGCTGCATTGGCTCCCCTAGGAGATTTAATGCAGTGGATGTGTGGCATCACTGCGCCAAGACGGCCCGCTAATTCATGAGAGGATGGCAGGCTAACCTCGGCACGGTGATCAGGGTCCAGAAAGGCGCCCTGATGGAGGAAATCTAGGTTTTAGACCAGACTGCAGACTCAGTGGGTCTTTCTCTGGAGGAATGGACCCATTGTTATGCATTAGAGACTTCCCTTATGGATATCTACAAGAGTGAGGAGCTATACTGGCACTAGCGTAGTTGTCAGAACTAGCTCCTCCAGGGAGATATGAACACTGCTTACTTTCATGCGGTGGCCAACGGTCCCCGTAGAAAGTGCTCCATACCATGCATGTGGGATGCCGAGCATCTCATCAAGGAGGTAGGGGATTTATCCTCCCATATATAATTGTTCTACAAGGAGCTCTTCATGGCAGGACCCTTCATAGGGGTTGTGCTGGCTGCGGACTTCTGGCCAGTTAGGGACAGAGTCATAGCCGACGAGAATGCGGAGCTGATACTCCCATTCCTGTCAGAGGAGATAGAGCGGGCGGTGAAGACCATGAAGGTTAACTCTACCCCAGGACCTGATGCCCTATTGTGGATGCAAGTGCACAGATCGTTTATAGCTAGTTTCGAAATAAAGATATCGATCCCACATGGAGCAGGAGTCTGAAGTCTAATAACTCTTGAAATAAATATTGTGATAGAAATGCTAGATTAAGTTCTAAGTAACAAGATAAAATGTGAGTATTGTGTAAAAAGGTGTTTTGGGGGTTTTTGTTATAAAAGCAATAATAAAGTAAAGAAAAATAACTTAATACATAAAGTAAGTATCGCATATGTAAGAGGGATTGGAACTGCAATAGGGAAAAAGCATTCTCAGGGAGTAGCGGATACACCTCTAGTATTATAAGGATCTAAGATAAATATTATCATCACGAACATTCTCAACTATGTATGTGTGGGAGGAACTCCATATTTGGACAATTAGGAAGCAACTGCTGCTCACATCATCCTCATAACCACAGCAGTCAGCAATCGACATCAATCGAGTTACTGCGCTATTAGGGGACGCAATCCTATAGGACGTATCCCATGGCATGGATAGTGTTATGTGAGTCTCCTCAGTTTCCCAAGTTGATACGTAAGGGGTGCCAACAGCTTTATAGTCACTGTAAGTGCTAGCACGCCTCTGCCTACCAACTAGTAGTTCCCTCCATCAAGTCCCCATGAGAGGCAAATATTGAGAGGTCAACTTCTCTCAACATCAAGATGTAGAAAATCTAACACATGGTCACAGCAATGAATATCATAATAGACTTTATCTTATTTCAATCTCATACTAGGGTTTCTCCATCTTCCCAAGAATTAGATATCTACTCAGACTGGAGGCAATCAACATCATAGCAATGGTAATGGAAACAATCATAGATGAATAGTACTTGTATAAATCCACAATGAATACGGGAATTACAACAAGATCTAGGGAAGATGTAGATGGGATGGATGGAGATGGTGGTGATGCAGCGGGTTGTTGATGAAGATCAATGCCTTAGCCTCCCGGATCTGCGCTAGGCGAAGATGGATCCCGGTGGATGAGTTCCCCCTCCAGATGCCTTTCAGAGGTGAGATTTCTGCGATTTCTGGGTATTCTGTATGTCGTCTCCTCGAACCAGTTGCATGGGGTGAAACTATTTGAGGAGGCAGAGGTGGCACCAACTATACGGCCGGAGCTATACGGCCAGAAAATTTGCTCTCGATGTAAAGTTGGTCGTTGAACCTTCTACCTCCCTTGTTTGCTTCTGGTTTTCTTCTCGTATTATTAATATTTCCCAAATGAGCGATTTACGTTGTTTTTGACTCCTTTTCTCCATAGTACAGCTGCTCCAAGAATTGTATCCATTGGATCCATCATCTGTCCTGATCCTGGTGAAAATAGACATAAAATATGCGTGCGAGCGCCATAAAATACTAAGATCCTACATCTACAATGCAAAATAATAATGTAAAACATGATGCAAATATGCACTCATCAACTTCCCCAAGCTTAGACTCTTGCTCGCCCCGAGCAAATTTTAGCTTAATGGATGAGATCCTCATATTCATGAAGCGGAGTCGATTAAAATAAATGAGGCAGTTGCAGCATGTGTTTACCCAGGTTGGAATCTGCCGGCTTTGGACGGATCCTACTGCTGCTAGCAATCTAGTAATACGACAGAGCCAAAATATGGGATACAAGGGTTTTGTGTGTGCGAGTTGAGATTGAAGACTATTGTAAGGTGCCCTATAGGCTTGTCCTAGGACGTCTTATATAGATATCCGGCCTAGGGTTTATAGGAGAGACCTATCCGGCTACGACTAAGAGTCGGTTATAGAGTACATCTTGAACTACAAGTAACATAACAGGCCTATGTTGGTAAGTCTTTTGGGCCTTCCCGTAGCCAGACTAGACTCCGTTACTTCTCCCTGACTAGGCCGCCCGTGAAGCAAAGCTCTAACCCAAAGTGGGCCACCCTGGTCAGTGAGGCATAGTGAGGATACCCGGAAAGTATATCCCCAACATGTGGCTTTTCCCCACTGAAATATGTCCAAAGACCTTTTTTATTTCGCCAGGACTTGTAGGATAGACACTAATCCAGCCATATTGGAGGAACTAATTGCTAGTGATTATCTCCTCACTGAGATGGGTGAGGCGGTACGTAGGAGAGGGTGGCCATCGATGACCCCAGAGGAGGTATGACAAGTGCTTCTCAGGATCAATGCAAGGTGGAACAAGGTTAAGCGCAAGAGTGAAGCTGATAGGTAGTGGCAGGCTCAGAACACTTGGATGTGGATAGAAGAGAGTGAAGATGAAGATGATATCTTCATGACGCTGGATGTTGGGACCAGGGCGACAGATGAGTGGGAAAAGGCGCATGCCAAGAAGAAGGCGCGGGCCAAGAAGAGCAAGGGTGAGGCATCATCGAAGGGCAAGGGTGAGGCATTATTGAAGGGTAAGGGCGAGGCAATTACCTATTAGAGGAAGAATTAGAGCAAGGCATAGTTGTAGGGAGAGAGAGCACTCTTATTTGTATCTTACTTATGTATCGCAAGTTATGTTGAACTCTGTTACACTCATATTACAAATTTAAAACATAGTTCCACTCATATTACAAATTTTAGTTTCTTCCTCTACCTCTTCTTCCTCCCCTGCCACGTCCACGAGGAGCCGCTCCTCTAGTCCCGAAGATGTGACAATTGGTGTCTCTATGACCAAATTGATTATATAGAAAACATTTCCTAGTAGGGCCTCTGACTTTAGATTCATCCATATCATTACGGGTGCAGACACATTGTCGCCTTCCTCTCCATATCTGCATTAGTTCTAGATCTAGGATGTAAACCCTTTCACATGGGTTTACTTTGTTGAAATTGCCCACTGCCCTATATCCCATCATCTCGCCAGTCCATGTATTGATCACCGACTCCTTAAGAAAATAAGGAGACACAAACGATATCGCATCCATACCTAACTGCCCGCATGCAGCAAGTACATGGGAGAAAGGCAGGTGCAGCAGCTTCGATTTGTTGCAGGTGCACTCACACATTGGCTAGTCTTCATTGCCTATCCTCACCTCCTATGTCTTTACCTCTTCTCCAGTTCCGATCCTATTGGAAGGTAGGCGCACCTCAAACCTTCTTTTTTGATTACTGATACATCCATTTTGCATCACTATTCTATGTCTTAATGCACTATTATTCATTGATATATTTCGTATTGAGAGGTGATACTTATGTTATTTCATCTGTTTTTGCATGGTTGATGACTTTTGGAACATGGACCGCTGCAATCAGGATTCTGATGGAAAAGGTGTTGTTTGGAGGCAAAATTCGCGAAGATCAGAAAATCCGGGAAAATATACGGAAAATTCTATTTTTCCAGAAGACTCAAGATGCCAGAAGATGGAGTGGAGGTGGGCCACAGGGGGCCCACACCACTCCATGGCGCTGCAAGCCTGTGCCACGCAGGAGTGGTGTGGCCACTCCAGCCTCTCCCCTCTGGCGTATATCTTCCTCCCGAAACCCTAAGACTCGGGGAGCGACCACAGAAAGATTTCACCGCCTCTGCAGGGCGAAAAACACCGAGAGAGAAAGATCTCTCCGGCAGATAGATTTCTGTCGGGGGAATTCCTTCCCAGAGAGGGGAGATCGTCGCCATCAACACCACCATCAAGCTAGACTTCATCGGGATCATCATCATCATCATCACCATCAGCACCCTCATCACCATCTCCATATTGCTGTAACAATTGGTTGAATCTTGCTATAGTTCATAGGGGAAACTTTCCTGGTGTTGATTACTCTTTGTAGTTGATGCTATTGAGTGAACCATTGAATTATTGTTTATGTTCAGATTGTTATACATCATTATTCCATCTCTGATCATGATCATATGATGTCCTGTGAGTAGTTCGTTTTGTTCTTGAGGACATGGGAGAAGTCTTGTTGTTAGTAGTGGAGTTGCTTGAGAAAGATTCAATAGATTGTTATTTAAGTTGTGGTGTACTTCTTCTAGTGGTGTCATGTGAACATCGACTACATGACACTTCACCTATATGGGCCTAGGGGAATGCATTGTGTATTTGGATACTAATCGTAGGGGTTGCCGGAGTGACAGAAACCTGAACCCCCATTAGGAAACCATTGCACAAGGGACGTAAGGGTCTTAGAGTTTAAAGCTGTGGTTAGGTTTTACCTTAATTACTTTCTTGTACTTACGGATGTTTGCAAGGGGGTTTAATCACAAGTATGTATTAAGTCTTGGATGGGATGGTACATTAGCACAGGTTCACCCACACAACACTTAGCAAGCTAGAGAAGATTAATCGACTATATGAAGCGAAAGCACTTGATAGTCTTCCCATGTGTCCTCGAGAACGTTTGGTCATCTATAGAAATACAACCGGCTTGTCCTTTGCTGCATAAAGGATTGGGCCACTTGCTACATTCATTCTTACTATCTTTTGTTTACTCGTACTTTGTTTACTTGCTTTATCGAAAACCCCTAAAAATATGTTTGTTAAGTATTTGCAGAGAATTCCTAATCCATACGACTAGCCAGCACCTTTTGCTCCTCGTTGGGTTCGACACACTTACTTATCGAAAATACTGCGATACACCCCCTATACTTGTGGGTCATCAAGACTATTTTCTGGCGCCGTTGCCGGGGAGTGAAGCGCTATTGGAGAGTGGAACTGGTAAAGGAAACTTCTACTGTGAGTATTGTTTACTTCTGCTAGTTGCTTTATTTTTGTTATGGATAATTCGCTGAGTTTCTTATTTGGTAATGCTACTACCACTGCTAAGGTAGTAGATAAGCCACCACCTGCTGATAAAGATGTTTTCAAAATACCTATAAGAATTATTGATCGTGTTATGGATAACTACTATGTTGGGGATGGAACTGTCCATCCCGGTGATCATTTACTCTTTATACACGAATTATGCGGGTTGTTCAAGTGTGCAGGTATTACTATAGATCAAGTTAAGAAGAAGTTATTCTCATTATCACTAAAAGGAAGAGCTGAGGAATGGTATAAGCTGCTGAAGAATGGTCAAGCTGTGGAATGGGAGGAAATAGTGCCTCTCTTTTATTCAAAGTTTTATCCTCCTAGTGAGATTCATAAAGATCGGAATCAAATATACAACTCTTGGCCTCTTGATGGAGAGAGTACAGCTCAAGCTTGGGGGAGATTGAAGTTACTAATGCTCAAATGTCCCATTCATGAGCTCCCTAACAATATTATTATCAATAACTTTTATGCAAGGCTCCCTCTACATGATAAAGATTTATTGGATGCTTCTTGTGCTGGATCATTCACTCGTATGGAAGAAGAAGTTAAATGGGACCTTCTAGATCGTATTCAAGACAATGCTGAAGCTTGGGAGAATGACAAAGGTAGAAAGTCAGGTATAAATTATCATTATGAATGCATTGATTCTTTTATGGGAACTGATGACTTTCAAAATATTAAAAATGCTTATGGTCTAGACTCTCAAGCTATTGCTTCTTATTTTAAGGCTTTTGCTTCTTACATTGAAGTGCCTAAAAAGAAGTGGAATAAGTATCATGAACCTTATAAAGATATTGCTAAGAGTGTTCCTACAAGAAATACTAAAGTTTATACTACTAATCATGTTTTACCTGAACCTTATATTGAGAAAATGCCTTTTCCAATTAGGGTAAAGGAACATTCTATGATAGCTAGTATGGTTGATGAAAGTATGAATAAAGCTGTTGAACCTGATAAACAAATGGTTGATGAACCTATAATAGCAAGTGTGAAAGACTTTGTCACTAAGTATGAGGAAGAGGGACACCCTATCCTTTGTAAGGATACCTCTAATATTGTTTCACATAGTAGTGTTATGAGAGCTAGTATTCCTGTGTTTTCTGTTAGAATAAGTGATCATTGCTATGATGGTCCTTGTGATAGCTATATTGTTAAGTTTATGCATGATACTGAAAGTTATTATGAGAGAGGGAAAGTGTTCTTATGCATCTCAACAATATCAAGTTTCCCCGTTTCATGCTAAAAGTTTTTATGCTGCACTTCTTTTGCCTTCTTATGCAAGTTTCCTTTGGTTTCAACAACTTGTTTGTTTACAAAATTCCCTTGCATAGGAAGTGGGTTAGACTTAAATGTGTGTGTTTTTTCTTCTTAATGCTCTCTTTCACTTCAAATCATATCCCTATGAGAGCTTCTTCAAAATTATCATGCCCATCTTAATGGCTATAAAGAAAGAGCTTTATGGGAGACAACCCAATTTGTTTATGCTTTCAGTTTGTTTTTGTTTCTTTGAGTCTTGAAAGTTATTACTTCGGTAATAACCACTCCTTATCCGTTTTGTTTGGTTTTTGTGTCAAGATCAACCTCTACTAAGAGAGAAGTAATATTTGGGGAAGTTGCTGTCCCGAAACAGATTTTTTGTGCTTCACCGTAAAAATTCGTGAGAGATCTCTGTATGTCGGATTGAGCTGTAATTTTTTTGTGCTTCTGACCAGGTTGTTATTTAACTTTTGTTAGTTTTGCACTTTTTGAATTGAGCAACAGAAGACTTTCGAAAAATTTGATCTTTACCTGCTGGTCTGTTTTGACAGATTTAGCCGCTCTTGCATTTGCTTCTTTATTCGATTTCCTTTTTGAATTCTTTTTGGGTTTTTGGAAGGAGTTGCTACAGTAGCGTATGATTTGATGGTTTTAAGTTGAAGTTGGACTCAAAAGGTTCTATCACTTCACTTATACTAATGTTGCTAATAAGAATTGTGTGAAGTTTTGTGTGGAAGAAATTTCCAGGAAAGTGGAGATAATGGTGTAATAAGGAAGAGAAAGGTTTTATGACTCAAGTAATAAGTATATGAAGATGAAGATATTGATGATATTCAAATGATGACTCCGGAAGGATCTACTAGATACCAAATTCAGAGACCTACAGAGTCCGTATTCAAATAGGTAACAGTTCTGGACATACTCTTTGAGAGCTTAGAAGCACAATGGTGTCCGCCAAGGATAAAGGGAAGGATCCCATGGAGGAAGACCTCCAAGACCCTAGGAAGGAGAAGGAGACCAAGAGTGAAGGTGATGAGGAGCAAGGCCAACACCCGCACACCGGCACTACCATTGCAAGCATTGGAGTGGTGGAAAATCCAGCCATTGGAGGGAAGCCTCCTCATCACCGTTCAGATCCCTGGTCACTTCCTCCACGCACCAAGAATCCTTTCCATACCCTTATCCATGAGCATCAATACCAAAATATGCCCAAGGAGAAATTACCCTCCAATTGGGATTTGCCTCGTTCTAGCCATGCAGGAAAATAAGACTTCAAGGAGGAAGAGTGGGGAAAGAATAGCAAGAGCTGGAATTCTCAACACGACATGATCATGAGCCGCATTGAGCAAAATTCACAGCTGATTTGCAATCTCACCTTCGAGATTGAGGACTTGGGGAAACTGATCAGAGAGCTCATCGAGAGGATACCACCACCACCAAAGGAGTAATTCGTCATCAGGTTTGGCATCCCCTTGGTTTGTTCCAATCTTGGGGGACTGCCGCGGTATCATATCACTATCTTCTATCTTTTTACCTTATTGGTAGAGTCATATCTTGAATAGAGGAGTTATTATGTAGTATGGTTTGCATTATGGAAGTGTCCCCTCTCTCGTTAGATTTGTATCCCTTGGTGTGAGTTTCCGTTATGGATTATTAATGAGAAGTTCTTTCATTCACTCTTTTGCATAGCTTATATTAGTTTTCAATTCGTGGTTATATGATTGATCTTGTTGTTAGTATTGGTAGCACTTTGGGATCTTTGAGTTAATTTAGTTGGTTTTGGCAAACCTGGCTCGGTCAGTAGCAACACCTTTCTGAGAGTTGAAAAGAAAAAGATAGAAGTACTCTAAAGGAAAATAATTTCATCATCTTTCTTTCTTGATTTGCTCATAAGTTTAGTATTCTCTAGTTAAGATCTTTTGTGCTTCCAAGGAAGATTGCATGTTTGTCTTTATCACTTGTATGTTTGTTTGTTTCCTTCAACTCTTGTACTTGCTACCCAGCCTTGCTAGCCAAAAACTGTTGTCTTGGAGGATTTCTTCTCGTGCATCCACCTCCTTTAAACCAAAACCTTTGCCATTTGTGTCCATCATACCTACCTAGTAGCATTATTGCTATTCCAAGTAAATTCCTGTTTTGTCTACCTCCCAAATTAAACTTGTTATGCGAAAATTAGTGATTAAAGCTCTCACGAACTTGATGGCACACTTTATTTTCCGCACTTAATAAACCTGAACCATTGTGAACTCTCCATGAAAGTTATATGCTTGCAAATTAAAGGCTGGGGGTTAGCAGAACCGTGCTGTCACGGGGAACGCTTTCAACACTTGTAAATATATACCCAGTTGATACCTTGCTCTTTTGTTTGCGGATGTCGTCGATGTGAAATAAAAGGGGAGCTTGTAAGTCCATGGATTTATGTATGTGTGTTAGAGAAACGCCTGGGCCGCTGGTCTAATCCATGCTGACATGGTGGAAACCTGCAGCGTAACCATAATGATATCTATGAAGCATTCTTCTTATAAAAAAAGAGAGAGATAGATACTGAGAAAAAGAAAAGAAAAAAAGAGATACTATGAAAAGAGGAAAGAGAGAAAAAAGCACCATTTTCCCATGGTAAATAAGAAGATTGCTGAGATACTCATTGTCTGCTTGCCTTGTCATTTTGATATGGGGATTCTTCCGTATCATCGGGCAAGGGGTACCCCGTTGGCGGTTCTCAATGATAAGCACATACTTATAATGACAAGAACTTACCGGTAACTAAAGTTGAGTAGCATGAGGAGCGGCCCTCGTACTCAAGGGACTTGGGATCTTCAGTTTATAGTCTGACAAGCATATAACTCAGATTGGACCTCACTTTAACCTTAATCACCTAAAGATGCCTATGATAGGGGTAATGAGAGCAGAAAGCTAATAAGTATCATAATTTTTGGGAGCTCTTTATGAGACTTGCAATCCCTGCTTCCCTCTTTGAAGGGCCTTTCTTTCACTTTGTAGTTGAGTCAGTAAACCTATTCCCTTCTATCTCAGCAAGTATTTTGAGTTGATGTGTTTCATTCATTCATATGATGATTTATTCAATCATGTTTCTTATGTTCCTTGTTTTGCACATTGCTCTTATCTTGAAGTTTACTAATTTGAAAGCTTTCTTTGAAAAAACCCAGCTATTTGTGAACTCCAGCAAATTATCAACTATTCTTCGATCAAGAGCTAAGTTTGCCATTACCAATGATGTTTTACTCTATGTATCTTTAATGTGTTTCCTTTACTCATTACAAGTTGAGTTATATAATAGTGAGTTGTCTTCTATTATGATCTATGTATTTCATGAATGTGATGCTTCTTGTCCGTATTCTTTTATCGACTCTTCACTCCATAAACCTGAGGTCATGTTTATTGAGCTCAGTTCCGCTTGGGGACAAGCGAAGTCTAAGCTTGGGGGAGTTGATACATCCATTTTGCATCACTATTCTATGTCTTAAATCACTATTATTCATTGATATATTTCGTATTGAGAGGTGATACTTATGTTATTTCATCTGTTTTTGCATGGTTGATGACTTTTGGAGCATGGACCGCTGCAGTCAGGATTCTGATGGAAAAGGTGTTGTTTGGAGGCAAAATTCGCGAAGATCAGAAAATCCGGGAAAATATACGAAAAATTCTATTTTTCCAGAAGACTCAAGATGCCAGAAGATGGAGTGGAGGTGGGCCACAGGGGGCCCACACCACCCCATGGCGCGGGCAAGTCCAGGCCGCGCCAGGGAGTGGTGTGGCCACCCTGGCCCACTCCAGCCTCTCCCCTCTGGTGTATATCTTCCTCCTGAAACCCTAAGACTTAGGGAGTGACCACAGAAAGATTTCGCCGCCTCTACGGGGCGGAAAACACCGAGAGAGAAAGATCTCTCTAGCAGACAGATTTCTGCCGGGGGAATTCCTTCCCGGAGAGGGGAGATCGTCGCCATCAACACCACCATCAAGCTGGACTTCATCGGAATCATCATCATCACCACCATCATCACCATCAGCACCCTCATCACCATCTCCATATTGCTATAACAATTGGTTGAATCTTGCTATAGTTCATAGGGGAAACTTTCCCGGTGTTGATTACTCTTTGTAGTTGATGCTATTGAGTGAACCATTGAATTATTGTTTATGTTCAGATTGTTATACATCATTATTCCATCTCTGATCATGATCATATGATGTCTTGTGAGTAGATCGTTTTGTTCTTGAGGACATGGGAGAAGTCTTGTTGTTAGTAGTGGAGTTGCGTTGAGAAAGATTCAATAGATTGTTATTTAAGTTGTGGTGTACTTCTTCTAGTGGTGTCATGTGAACATCGACTACATGACACTTCACCTATATGGGCCAAGGGGAATGCATTGTGTATTTGGCTACTAATCGTAGGGGTTGCCGGAGTGACAGAAACCTGAACCCCCGTTAGGAAACCATTGCACAAGGGACGTAAGGGTCTTAGAGTTTAAAGCTGTGGTTAGGTTTTACCTTAATTACTTTCTTGTACTTACGGATGTTTGCAAGGGGGTTTAATCACAAGTATGTATTAAGTCTTGGATGAGACGGTACATTAGCACAGGTTCACCCACACAACACTTAGCATGCTAGAGAAGATTAATCGACTATATGAAGCGAAAGCACTTGATAGTCTTCCCATGTGTCCTCGAGAATGTTTGGTCATCTATAGAAATACAACCGGCTTGTCCTTTGCTGCATAAAGGATTGGGCCACTTGCTGCATTCATTCTTACTGTCTTTTGTTTACTCGTACTTTGTTTACTTGCTTTATCGAAAACCCCTAAAAATCCATTTGCTAAGTATTTGCAGAGAATTCCTGATCCATACCACTAGCCAGCACCTTCTGCTCCTCGTTGGGTTCGACACTCTTACTTATCAAAAATACTGCGATACACCCCCTATACTTGTGGGTCATCAATTACCGATGGCGACGACATTCATAGGCCGAGCCTTTTCCATCTTGTCATTCATGTAATGCATAATCTTTGAACAGTACCTCATGTTTGGGTTATTGATGATATGCATCTGAGCCATCTGGAGTCTATCTCTGAAGTACTTCAAAGTTCCAGTGAAAATACACTCCACAATGGTTGTTAATGGCAGAGCCCTGCTTCTCCTCAAGACGAAGTTGTAAGTTTTAGCGAGATTTGTAGTCATGATGCCAAACCTAGCTCCATGAGTGTCGTGCAGCAGAGACCACCTCTCCACAGGCTCGTGCTCTATCCATTCCTGAAATTTTATAATCTGTCTCCCAGGCCTCCTCCTAGTATCGGGTTGGTCAAATCTTGGCAAATCACAAAGAGCAATGGGCTATTCCTCCGGTGGTGCTGCTCCTGTTGCTTTCTATGTAGCTATCGCCTATGCATGAGCCACGATAGCTGCTGCTCTCACTACTTTTCTCTGCCTAACATGTTTTTTAGTGAAGTCATCCAGATATCCACGACACTTGATATACTTCCACTCTTGGTTCTGCTTGCAAAGCTTCTTGAATAGTTTCATAAGGGCCTTGTTCCTAAACTGTGAGAAAAAGTTGGCCCCTAGATGCCGCATACACCAACGGCTCTGCATGTCCTGCCATGGAGTTACTTCATCAGGAGCAGGCTAAGTTAGCTTCTTTATCATGCTGAGTATATCCGGATGCCTATCACGAAGGACACACACATTCGGTGTATCCTTCACAATTGCTATCTTCAGCTGCCTGAAAAACCATAGCCAAATCTCGGTGTTCTCGCTCTCCACGGAAGAAAATGCAAGTGGAACAACTTGATTATTTCCGTCTTGCCAATGGCAGTCAAGATCTGACCCCTGTACTTGCCAGTGAGAAATGTACCATCCACACAAATGACTGGTCGACAGTAGCTTCTATGCATATAGCAAATGAGAAGAACACTCGATGCAGCACCCTCAAATTTGGTTCCTGTGGCAACGTAAAGTGTTGGATGTCGACGTAGGTGCCTAGATTCCTAGCCTGCAGTGTCTGGAGCATCCGAACAACACAGTCGTATCTGTCTCGAAACAAACCAAATCTTGCTTCTAGTGCCCTCTGCTTAGTCCTCCAAGACTTTCCATAGAAATCTTGTAGCAAAATCTGACAACAACTTTGTTAATGATAGCTTTCACCTCCATGACTTTGCTCTCCACTATCTCTGTGTATAACAGTCTAGCAAGGAGGGTTGACATGAGGTTATGATGCTCCTGGAGGACTCTGGGAAGTTGACATGTGCGCAACACAACGTCAATCACCTTCCAGTTGGTGTCATATTTAGGGCGATAGGCATGCACCCTTGTCGGGCATCAAGCATTCTCGCAAACCAATGTCAAATATTGTTGGGATGACACCTTCATTTTGAAGACCCGTTGCATGGACAATTCCCACTCAAAGATTGTTTCCTGCATATGTCTCTTGCTAGGATATAATGCATCATGGGAGATGTTGTTTGCGTGATAGTTTCAGGCGGAATCATGTACATCATTCACATTCATTGTTGCTACCTCAAGCTGTAGCCCCAGCCTCCATCATAGCTATTGCTCCCCAAGAACACCACCAACTTCCTCCAATAAACGCCCCAAATCACTTTACCAAGCTATCCCATCAGTAGATCGGTCCTTTCATAGCTTCCTAATGTATTTCAACACCAAGTTTGGGTGTAAATCTCAGCAGAAATGGGCTGAAAATGGGTGGAGCAATGGCTGGAAACAAGTATGAAGAAGGAAGGAGGAGGGAAGAAGAAGAAGAAGAAAGAGGAGGCGCGGGGCTGGTCGGCCCGTGATGACCCACAAGTATAGGGGTGTATCACAGTATTTTCGAGGGAAGTGAAACCTAATTTATTGATTCGACACAAGGGGAGCCAAAGAATATTTATAAGCCTTAACAACTGAGTTGTAAATTCAGCTGCACCTAGAAACAATCTTGCTCACAGCAGT
Organism: Avena insularis; assembly: GCA_023614405.1. Classification (NCBI taxonomy): domain Eukaryota; kingdom Viridiplantae; phylum Streptophyta; class Magnoliopsida; order Poales; family Poaceae; genus Avena; species Avena insularis. The sequence goes on from CM042684.1 coordinate 404,804,305, forward strand.
TTATTAGTCGCAATAGTTTTGTAATAGGAGTAGTAAAGCAACAGCAGTAGTAAAGTAAAGACAATGAATAACAATTAGAAAGCGGTAGGCATAGGGATGGACGGGCGTTGCATGGACAAGACAATCCACATAGCAATCAGAACATAGGGCAATTGCAGATAAATAAGATAAAGCATCCAAGTACTAGATAATCCTAGGCATGTGTTCCATATATAGTCATACGTGCTCGCAATGAGAACTTGCACAACATCTTTTGTCCCGCTAGCCCGTTTGCAGCGGGGCCTCAAGGGAACTACTGGAAATTAAGGTGCTCCTTTTAATAGAGCACCGGAGCAAAGCATTAACACTCCATGAACACATGTGATCCTCACGTCAAAGCCATTCCCTCCGGTTATCCTGATTTCTGTCACTTCGGGGCCATTGGTTCTGGACAACAACGTGTGTATACAACTTGCAGGTAATACCAAAAACAATACTATCATAATGAATCAATAACATGTTCAGATCTGAAATCATGGCACTCGGGCCCTAGTGACAAGCATTAAGCATAACAAGTTGCAACAAAGTAAAAAAGCACTAATAATAGATACTAGGCACCATGCCCTAACAATCTGATGCCATTACATGAACGATCTCATCCAATCCCTACCATCCCCATAGCCTACAACGGGGGATTACTCACTCATAGATGGGGAAACATGGATGGTTGATGGAGAAGCGATGGTGATGATGATAGCGATGATCTCCTCCAATTCCTCGTCCCGGAAGGATGCCTGAACAGAGTTTCTGGTGCTGTTTTGTGGAATCTGGTGGTGGCGGAGCAGAACTCCTTCTGGAAAAACATTGACCCCCCCCAGAGTTTTTAGGTCAGAAGGCTTCTTATAGGCGAAGAGGGAGATCGAGGGGGTGTCTAGGGCGGCCAGACCACCCCCTGGCGCGGCCTGGCCTAGGCCGCGCAGCCAGGTGGTGTGGCCTGGGCCTAGCTCCCCTCCATCTCGTATTCTCGCTCCGGGAGTCTTCTGGTGAAATAGGAATTTCAGCATATTTTCCGGGATTTTTCCTGATAGTTGATTTTCTACACAAAAAGTAGACACCAGGGCAATTCTGCTGAAAACAGCGTCAGTCTGCGTTAGTTGCATCCAAATCACACAAGTTTAGAGGAGAAACAATAACAAAAGTGTTCGGAAAAGTAGATACGTTTTGGACGTATCAACTCCCCCCAAGCTTAGCTTATTGCTTGTCCTCAAGCAATTCAGTTGAAATTGAGTGCGATAAAAGAACTTTCACGAACACATTTGCTTCATATGATGTATATATTCTCAGCATGTGATCAACTACTTAGACAATTCATAATAAAGAGCATGCAACTAAGTTCACTTAATAGGCAATGCAAGCTATGAAGAGATTCCAACTTAAAAATAATAAGTAGCAAGAAACATAAACAAAAGCAACATTACAATGCTCATAACAAGGTATGATAGAGTGGTATCTGGCTTGCCTTTGATCCAAGGCACCTCTGAAATTTAGGTGAATACTAGAAGTAAAGATGTTAAAGATACAAGCATCAAAGTCATAACATAAATAATCAAGTTTTGAGGCAAGCACGTTATACTAAAAATGACAACTATGCTCTCAAGAAGGTGCTCATAGAATATGTGGGGACTCAACAAGGAAATGAAAAATGTTTTGAATAGTTTGAAAGGCTTCCAAATGCTGAAAGTATGGTAATCGTTAGCTTTGATCTCTCATTGCCCCTATCATAAGCATCTTTAAATGGTTAAGGTTAAAGTGACACAACTAAGAGGATATGCTTGACAAGTTATAAATCGAAGTCTCATGCCCCTTACTTACGAAGACCGATCCTCATGCTACTCAACTTCAGTCACAAGTAAGCTCTTGTCATTGTAAGTATATACGTATCATAGAGAACCGCCAACGGGGTACCCCTTGCACATGATATAGGAGCTATCCCATAATCAAAATGACAAGGCGAGCAGACAATGAGCATCTCAGCGATCTTTTTTATTTACTATGTGCATAGATTTTTATTGAGGATGCTTCATAGAATGCTCATTATGGTTATGCTGCAAGTTTCCACCATGATTAGGCATGGCTTAGGCTAGTGGCCCAGGCTTTTCCCTAACACATATACAAACTCCATGATCTTACAAGTTCCACTTTTATTTCACACAGCCGGGATCCATAAGCAAAAGAATCATGATATCAACGGGGTACAAAGTACCTGTGGAATGTTGAAAGCGTTCCCCATGATACATGGTTCTGCTAACTTCAACTTATAAAGCACAAGCATATACGCAAGAAAGAAGGACACAATGGTTCAGGTTTATTAAATGCAAGAAAATAAAGTGTGCCATCAAGTTCATGAGAGCTTTACTAACTAACTTCCCCAAAACAAACAGACATTTTATTCGGAAGAAAACAAGGCATATTGAATATGCACGGAACAGCAAATGATGCTAATAGGTAGGTATGGTGGACACTTTGGCAATATTTGGTTTTTGGGAGTTGGAAACATGAGTAAAATACTCAGTGAAAGTGAAGGCTAGCAATAGTAAGGGAGCGAAAAACGAGAGAGCAATAACTGTCATAATCATGCTTGCAACAAAACAAGACTAATCATGGCATAAAAGTGATTCAAGATCCTCAAGGCAAAATAATTCATCGAGGCTTAACTGATTATTTCAGTCATATGCATGCATGAGCATGTGCCAAGTCAATTCAAATGAAACATTCAGAGGAGGATACCACGGTGTCATACCAAGTTATGAATAGCGTAATGCAAGCAAACATTCATATGACATGCTACAAACTATTAGCAAGATGGAACTAATCATACGAAAGCAAGAACTACTAAGCATCCAAAGATAACATACACCCTACACGAACAGGCTAAGCATGCCCACAATGATGAGTATATGTACAAAAATGAAAACAAATAGAGTTCGTTACCAGCCTCTTACCACACCTCAAGTTGTCATTAATCCTTATTATCGCTCTTCACTTGTGTGGCTTGAATAATAATATGAAACCAAATTCCACTGAGGACTGCGAAACCTTGTAACAAAACTCACAAAACCAAAGAATAACAACAAATATTTTTGGTGTTTTTGATTTTTTTAAAGCGAGAACCAAAAGGGAAAAGCAAGCAAAGCAAAATCTTTTTGGGGTTTTCGAATAGTCAAACAAAGCAAACAGGGAAAAGCAACCAAGGCAAAAGGAAGAAGAAACAAACCAAAGAGAAACAACAGAAATATTTTTGGTCTTTTTGTGTTTTAGAAAGTGAAATCAAAGAAAGAACAAAAACTAAAAGGAGAATGAAACATGAATACACAAAGTACCGACACAACATGATATGAAGATGAGTGCGATGTCGGCATACCTCCCCCCAAGCTTAGGCTTTTGGCCTAAGTGGGTATCAATCCCAAGCTGGCCAGGATGAAGTGTCACCGTGGTACGACGAGGAGGTACCCTCATCCTGGTGCGAGCCCGAGTACATCCCTCCATAGTGCGCGGAGTAATTGTAGGAGGGCACATCCTCCTGATGCTGCTCGTGGAAACCCAGCAAGCGGAGCTGCTCGTCCACCTCCTCCTTAGAGCGCGACCATGGTCTCTTGTGAATACTAAACAAAGAAGACTATGGCAAAGGGATCTCCCTCTCATCCCCGTTAGTAAACAGCATCCTATATACTAGACTGTCCAAATCAGAATTAGCAGTGACAAAGTGATGAGTTTTCATAGCAACAAGGTCAAGCCTTTGTGGTGCCAATACAGTGACATTGGGGTCCACTGAAAGCCCTAATGCATTGACCATACGTGAGGCAATGATGCCCCCATAGATGGGCCCCCTAGCAGCTAGGCGGCGATCAATAAGCGAGCCAAGGTTGTACCGAGTATCATTGTTGAGTGCAGCAGCAAGGAAGGCTAAATGATAGTTGGAGATATTACTTGTGTTCTCCCTACCAAGCACGCTAGTAGTAAGATAATATGCAAAATAAATAAGAGCAGGGATTGGATGTTTCTTATCTTTTCACGCTGCGCCACGCGATCATCATCATTGGTCACCCCTCGGTAAAGCTCTAGCAAATCAGCGGGTCGCCCTTGAATTTTCTTCACGGTCCCTGTCATACTTACACCTACAACACTACAAAATCTTTCCAATGGCATGGTAAAGGGCAAATTATAAATTTTGAAAGAGACAGTTGATTGATAGGGTGTGTTAGTAAACGCGAAGCTCTCAACAAAGTTTTGGTGAGCATAGCGTATTGCTCACTCTCATCTTGCATATATGAGGTCAAACCAACCCTCTCAATTAGTAACAAGAAATCATCAAGAATCCCTGCAGCTTGTAAGAAAGTAAAACAAGGAAAAGTAGATGGGTGAGCATCCCCATCATCCCTTTCATTACCAATACGAGTTGCAGTGAGATCTTCATTGTATGATAGCCTAAACTGAGAGGCTGATCTCGAGGGCCTCGACCTCCTAGGTGCATCCCTCTCAAATATCTCTCCAAAGGTATGGTTGTTTGATACATTGCAAATGTATCTATAATTTTTGATGTTCCATGCTTGGTTTTATCCACTTTCTTGTGTTTTGTTCCAACTTTGGAGTACTTTTCATATGATTTCTTGGACTAACCTATTAACAAGAGCCATAGTGCCAGCTGCCTGTTTTTTGCTGTTTTTGGTTCCAGGAAAGTCAGAAAATGAATATTCTCGGAATTGGACGGGACAAAAGCCAAAGTGCCTATTTTTCCGGAAGACATCAAGTGCCAGAATACGAGACAGAGAGGGGCTAGGGGGCCACCACACCACCTGGCCACGCGGCCAGGCCTGGCCCGCGCCAGGGGGTGGTGTGGCCGCTCCCGGCACCCCCTCGGCCTCTCCTTCCGCCTATATATTGCCCTCGGGACAAAAACCCTAAGTGCCCGATCAGAAATCCACAAAAGTTCCGCAGCACCGCCGCCACCAAAGGGGAGATTCGGGGGACAGAAAGTCTCTGTTCCGGCACCCTGCCGGGACGGGGAAGTGCCCCTGGAGCCATCTCCATCGATCTCCATCACCATTGCTGATTCCCATGATGAGGAGGGAGTAGTTCTCTCTCGAGGCTAAGGGTTCTACCAGTAGATATGTGTTCATCTCTCTCTCTCTATGCATGATCATATTGTGATCATGAGCTTGTAATCTATAGATCTACCTTGCTACTCAAGTGCTTTAATAGATCTCTGCTCTCCCCATGTGTGTGAAAGTGACAGCGTGCACACCATGGTGGCACTTAGGCTAGAGATTACAAATACTTGTTATGAGTTATATTTGGAGTTGGATATCTTTATGAAATTGTGGTGTTTGTTGGAACCATCTAGTGCTCAAGGTGACAGTGTGGGGTTTTCTAGATGGGAAAGGCTTACTTTGAGGTGTGCTATTATAGCCCTACCATGGATTAGAGTGTCCAACCGGAGAGTAGTTTAGAGTAGTATCATGAAGATAATATATTTATATGAGAGTGTTCACTAGTGAAAGTATGATCCCTAGGCCTTGTTTCTAAACATTGAAACACCGTTTGCAACTAGAACTGTTACATGTTTTCTTGCTTCTATCTTTATTTCAGTTTTACTTTAGTCTTTTCCACGCCTTCAAGCTATCTTCTATCACCGTTACCACTTATAATTATCTATACCACTTGAATTTCACTATCTCTTCGCCGAACTAGTGCACCTATACACCTGACAAGTGTATTGGGTGTGTTGGGGACACAAGAGACTTCTTGTATCTTGATTGCAGGGTTGCTTGAGAGGGGATACCTTTGACCACTTCCTCCCTGAGTTCGATAAACCTTGGGTGATCCACTTAAGGGAAAACTTGCTGCTGTTTTACAAACCTCTACACTTGGAGGCCCAACAACTGTCTACAAGAATAGAAGTGCGTAGACATCAAGCTATTTTCTGGCGCCGTTGCCAGGGAGGTAAGGTAAAAGGTATTCACACCGGAGGATTAAAGAAGAAGAACCCCCCACGGCAAACGCCTATTTTCTGGCGCCGTTGCCGAGGAGGTAAGGTAAAAGGTACTCACGTCCTATGGTGTGAGTGCTCAAAGTTATTTCCTTTAGATTCTGCAATTTTGTCTTTTTGTTTCTTGTTTTCACTAGTTAGGCTTAATGGAAAACAAGAACAAAATTAGAGAGCTTTATAATATTTATCTTGAGTTAGGACATGACGTGTTTGAAGAGAAAATTAAAAAAACCTATGGAACTTTATTTGCATGCTAATAGCAATATTATTAGTATGAATTCTTTGGACACCATTATTGCTAATGCTATGGAAAAGTCTAAGCTTGGGGAAGCTAGTTTTGATGAAAATGATCTTTTTAGTCCCCCAAGCATGGACGAGAAAATTTACTTTAATGATACTATGCCTCCAATATATGATGATTACAATGATGAGTATGATATTTTCAGTCCACCTACTATTGAGGAGAAAGTTAATTATGATTACAATATGCCTCCTATATTTGATGATTATGGTGATGAGAATAATAATGATAGCTATTTTGTTGGATTTGCTCCCACTACAATTAATAAGAATGACTATGTTTATGTGGAGAGTAATAATTATTATATGCATGTGGCTCATGGTAAGAATGATTTATGTGATAGTTATATTGTTATTTTTATTCATGATGCTACTGAAAGTTATTATGAGAGAGGAAAACATGGTTTTATGCATCTCAATAATATTAGGTTTCCCCTCTTTATGTTGAAAGTCTTGAAGTTGCACTTGTTTTGCTTTCCTATGCTTGTTGCTTTGTGCTTTCATGACTTGTTTCTTTACAAGATTCCTACGCATAGGAAGTGGGTTAGACTTAAATATGCTTTGAATTTGCTTCTTGATGCTCTCTTTTACTTCAATTCATATTTCTTATGTGAGCATCTTCTGAAACTATCATGCCTAACTTAAAAGCGTTAAAGAAAAGTACTTATTGGGAGATAACCCAAAAGTTTTATATGAGTCTTGGAAGTTATTACTTCAGTAATAACCACTCCTTATCCTTTTTATTTGCTTTTTATGCCAAGAATAACCTCTAATGAGAGAGAAGTAATGATTGGGAAAGTTGTTGTCCCAAAACATATTTCTGTGCTTCACCGTAAAAATTCGTGTAAAATCTCTATACGTCCTTTTGAGGCGTAAACTTTTGTGCTTCTGCCCCAGGTTTTTATCTAACATTCGTTAGTCCAACACTTTTCGATTTGAGCAACAGAAGGTCTTCGAAAAAATTCGTCTTTACCTGCTGGTCTGTTTTGACAGATTTCTGCCATTTTTTGCATTTGCTTCTTGTTGGTTCCTTTTTGAGTTCTTTTAGGGAATTGAGCTTTTTGAGGGAAGTGCTAAAGTAGCTAGTGTTATAATGGAAGTTTATTTGGTGTTAGAACTGAACCTTAAGACTTATTTATCTTGAGTGCACTAATGTTGCTAATAAAGATTGTGTGAAGTTTTGTATGAAGGAAAAATTTCAAGTGTATGGAAGGAATGAGTAATGAAGGATGGACTAAAGCTCAAGATTGGGGATGCCACGCGTGTCACCCCAATAAATATCCAAGAAGTACAAGCGTCAAAGCTTGGGGATGCCCAAGGCATCCCCCTCTTCATCAATAAAAATCCCAGGTTTCTTCCAAACGCTTCATTTTTATTGTTTCATGCACAGTTGTGTTATTCTTGGAGCGTCTTCTTCTTCATTTTCGTTTTGGTTTTTCGTTTGCTTTGGTTTTCTTAGTTTTCGGAATAAATTGGTTGGACACCCTCTTTCATACATTGGTTTGCAAATAGTTTGGTTTGGTTTGGAAAAGAGTAGGAAAGTTCATACTTATGTGGTAAAAAGAGCTTGTTTTTGACTATGGCCTATGCTTTGTCATGCCATGCTTGATATTGTTTTGGATTTATGCTTAGTATTCTTTGCTGTAGCATGACTTGTTATAAACAATTGAGATTGCTTAATGTGCCTTGGATGAATCATGCGTTGTTTTAGCATATTAAAGCATAGTATAGTGGTATTCTCCTTTGATGCTTTATTTGGGTTGACTTGGCGCATGCTCACACCATGTTATGACTATCTCAAGTCACCATAGCCTTTATAATCCTTTATTTTTGAACTTGTAGTATCACTTTATGCTTTGATCAATGATGTTTTGTCGCTCTGCATGATTATGGCCATTATTGCTCTCTTAGTTTGTCGCTCCCAGTCTTTTGCTAGCCTCCACAACAAAGTATGAGTTCCACTCATGCATCCAACTCCATAAGCAAAGTTATTCCAAAGAGTCCACCATACCTACCTATTAGCATATGCTATTCCAAGTATATTCATGCTTTGGTTTATCTTCCAAATTAAACTTGTTATGAGAAAACTAGTGATTAAAGCTCTCACGAACTTGATGGCACTTTACTTTATTGCCTCTAATAAACTTGAACCATTGGGTCCTTCTTTGTTGCGTATATGCTTGCACTTTATAAGTTGAAATTAGCAGAACCATGTTTCATGGGGAACGCTTTCAACATTGCACTTGTACTTTGTACCCCGTTGATATCGTGTTCTTTTGCTTACGGATCCCGGCGGTGTGAAATAAAAGTGGAACTTGTAAGATCATGAAGTTTGTATGTGTGTTAGAGAAACGCCTGGGCCGCTAGCCTAAGCCATGCCTAATCATGGTGGAAACTTGCAGCATCACCATAATGAGCATTCTATGAAGCATCCTCAATAAAAACCTATGCAAATAGCAAATAAAAAGATCGTTGAGATGCTCATTGTCTGCTTGCCTTATCATTTTGATTATGGGAAAGCTCCCGTATCATGTGCAAGGGGTACCCCGTTGGCGGTTCTTAATGATACACATATACTTACAATGACAAGAGCTTGCTCGTGAATGAAGTTGAGTAGCATGAGGATCGGTCTTCGTGAGTAAGGGGTATGAGATTTCGGTTTATAACTTGTCAAGCATATCCTCTTAGTTGTGTCACTTTAACCTTAATCACCTTCAAGATGCTTATAATAGGGGCAATGAGAGCTGAAAGCTATAAGTACCATAATTTTTGGAAGCTCTTTATGAGACTTGAATCCCTACTTCCTTTTACAAAAGGCCTTTCTTCCACCATTATATTGAGTCTCCACCTTCTATCTTTATGCACCTACTTTGAGAGCATAGTGGCCATTCTTAGTTCTATGTGCATTGTCCCAAGACTAGTTGATTGATGCATAACTTGTTATTGCTTGTTTTAAACTATTGTATCTAGTCACTCTTATGAACTTTGAAGGAGTCCTATGCATTTATATTTGCTACTCTATTGAGGGACAAGTTGAATACTATCATGCTATGTTTTCTTTATGTGAAACAAACAAACGTCTTGCAAAGCATGTTATTCATGAATCTTTTGTTTGTGCCTTTTCATGTTGCATCATAGTTTCTTTGCCTATTGCTAGAACTTTGTCTTTCATGTTATGATTGAAGTACTGTGATCCCAGCTTTGAATGTTTTACAATTACTTTGATCAAGTCTTTGATGGTACACGTCACCTCAAAAATTATTCTTTCTTTTTATCACTTACCTACTCGAGGACGAGCAGGAGTTAAGCTTGGGGATGTTAGTACATTGCAAATGTATCTATAATTTTTGATGTTCCATGCTTGGTTTTATCCACTTTCTTGTGTTTTGTTCCAACTTTGGAGTACTTTTCATATGATTTCTTGGACTAACCTATTAATAAGAGCCATAGTGCCAGTTGCCTGTTTTATGCTGTTTTTGGTTTTAGGAAAGTCAGAAAATGAATATTCTCGAAATTGGACGGGACAAAAGCCAAAGTGCCTATTTTTCCGGAAGACATCAAGTGCTAGAATACGAGATGGAGAGGGGCCAGGGGGCCACCACACCACCTGGCCGCGCGGCCAGGCCTGGCCCGCGCCAGGGGGTGGTGTGGCTCACCCCTCGGCCTCTCCTTCCGCCTATATATTGCCTCGACGAAAACCCTAAGTGCCCGATCAGAAATCCACGAAAAGTTCCATGGCACCGCCACGCCGAAGGGAGATTCGGGGACAGAAGTCTGTTCAAGGCACCTCTGGGACGGGAAGTGCCCCTGGAGCCACCTCCATCGATCTCCATCACCATTGCTGATTCCCATGATGAGGAGGGAGTAGTTCTCTCTCGAGGCTAAGGGTTCTACCAGTAGATATGTGTTCATCTCTCTCTCTATGCATGATCATATTGTGATCATGAGCTTGTAATCTATAGATCTACCTTGCTACTCAAGTGCTTTAATATATCTCTGCTCTCCCCATGTGTGTGAAAGTGACAGCGTGCACACCATGGTGGCACTTAGGCTAGAGATTACAAATACTTGTTATGAGTTATATTTGGAGTTGGATATCTTTATGAAATTGTGGTGTTTGTTGGAACCATCTAGTGCTCAAGGTGACAGTGTGGGGTTTTCTAGATGGGAAAGGCTTACTTTGAGGTGTGCTATTATAGCCCTACCATGGATTAGAGTGTCCAACCGGAGAGTAGTTTAGAGTAGTATCATGAAGATAATATATTTATATGAGAGTGTTCACTAGTGAAAGTATGATCCCTAGACCTTGTTTCTAAACATTGAAACACCGTTTGCAACTAGATCTGTTACATGTTTGCTTGCTTCTATCTTTATTTCAGTTTTACTTTAGTCTTTTCCACGCCTTCAAGCTATCTTCTATCACCGTTACCACTTATAATTATCTATACCACTTGAATTTCACTATCTCTTCGCCGAACTAGTGCACCTATACACCTGACAAGTGTATTGGGTGTGTTGGGGACACAAGAGACTTCTTGTATCTTGATTGCAGGGTTACTTGAGAGGGGATACCTTTGACCACTTCCTCCCTGAGTTCGATAAACCTTGGGTGATCCACTTAAGGGAAAACTTGCTGCTGTTTTACAAACCTCTGCACTTGGAGGCCCAACAATTGTCTACAAGAATAGAAGTGCGTAGACATCATTATTCATGCTTGGTATTCTGAAATTTAAACACCTATTAAATAAGTGATTGCAAAGTGAATATAATGAAGGATACTACTCATAGGGACTTGTAAGAGGCCTAAACATGCATCAAAACTATATCTCTAAGCATCAAACAAGCTTACAAGCTCTCATAACCTGTCACCTACAGTAGCAAAATACTCAAGATATAATCCACTAAACACAAATCTACTTGGACAAGGGGAGGAGTCACATACCAGAGAACGAGTGCTCCAAATTTCAGCAAAAAAGATGGGTTGATCAAGGAGATCGAAAAAATCGAGAGCAAGCACAGCAAGAACACGATTTTGAGCAATGAACTGAAGCTTACTCGAGAGAGAGAAGAAAGTGGCAGGTGAGATAGTTAGTGGAGGGCCAAGGGTGGCCCATACCATGGCATGGCGCCACCCAGGGCAGGTCGCGCCACCAGGTGGTGTGCCTGCCTGGTGGGTCCCCCTGGTACCTTCCAGGCACTCCTCTGCCCCTTTTTTCACAAAAAAATTTAATATGAATTTTCTAGAATTTTTCGACACACTTTATTTTTGGGCAATTTTCAGGCATAGATGAATGATTTTCTGACAGACAGATTTTTTTGGAAAATGATGCAATGACAAAACAAGGCTAGAACTACAGGAGTTCTAAGACACGCTAACATGCAAGCAACTAACAACAAAAAGGAAAACTAAACAAAAACAAAAACTAAAATGGATAGAATAGAAGTAAACAGAGATAATCATAGTGAAAACATTGTTTTGTTCAACGAAATCCTTTTGTTAACAATGTTGATCAGGTCTTGTTACCAAAACAATTTCATATGAGACAAAACTTTGTATTCCACTAATGATTATGTTACCTCAACCTTGATAGCAATGGTCCTAATCATAATAGTTTCAAATTTTTCTCTTGGTATGGGACAATATATCTCTCCAACTTGAATGCCCTCAACATGTTCAATTGAATTCAAACCACAAGTCCTTTCAATCTTCTTGGGGAAATAGATGGTATGTTCCTTTTCATTAACATTGAAAGTCACCTTTCCTTGATTACAATCAATAACAGCTCCTGCAGTATTAAGAAAAGGTCTCCCAAGAATAATAGACATATTATCATCTTCAGACATTTCAAGCACAACAAAATCAGTTAATATAGGGCAATTACGAGCCACTTGAACAGGTACATCCTCACATATACCAACAGGAATAGTGGTAGATTTATCAGCCATTTGCAAAGATATATCAGTTGGTATTAGTTTTTCTAGTTGAAGCCACTTATAGAGAGAGAAAGGCGTAACACTAACTCCAGCTCCCAAATCACACAAAGCAGTTCTAACATAACTATTCTGAATAGAGCAAGGGATAGTTGGAATCCCTGGGTCTCCAAGTTTCTTAGGAACCTTACCATTAAAGGAATAATTAGCAAGCAAAGTAGAAATTTCTTCATTAGGGATCTTCCTTTTATTCGAGACAATATCCTTCATATACTTTGAGTAAGGAGGCAATTTAATAGCATCAGTCAAAGGAATTTGCAGGAATAAAGGTTTCATCCACTCACAAATCTTATTATAGTGTTCATCTTCCTTTGACTTGTGTTTCTTATCAGGGAAAGGCATAGGTTTTTGGACCCAAGGCTCTCTTTCACTACCATGTTTCTTAGCAATAAAATCTTCTTTAGTGTATTTAATATTCTTAGTGTGCTTTTCAGGTTCTTCTTCAACTTTTTCTTCATTAGGAACTTCATTTTCTTCATTACCACTTTCAGTTTCAGCATCAGAGACAGATATACTATTAGGATCTATAGCAGGTTCAGAGGTTTCTACAACAATTTTATGTTTTTTTCCTTTTCTTACGAGTAGAGCCACTATTTTCAGCTTGTTGAGAATCCTGCTCAATTCTTTTGGGATGTCCCTCAGGATATAGAGGATCCTAGGTAGCAACGCCACTTCTAGTTCTAATTTCATAAGCATGTTTTTCTTGAGCAGCGTTAACTAGCAAGTCTTTTTGCACTTTAATCAGTTGATCTATTTGAGTTTGAACCATTTGAAAGTGTTTAATAATCATTTTAACATCATTAGAGGTTCTTTCCACAATATCTTTCAACTCAACAATAGCTCTAGTGTTTTCCATTAGATGATTTTGCACCCTTTTATTAAAATTATCCTGCTTAACAATAAAGATATCGAATTCTTCTAAGCATTGATCAGGAGGTTTAGAGTAAGGGATATCACCTTCATCAAAGTGTTGGAGAGAGTGTACCTCAATAGTGGATGAGTAGGGGATAGGCTTACATAATTCTTCTATAGGAGGTAAATTTTTGACATCTGCAGCTTTAATTCCCTTCTCCTTAAGACATTTCTTAGCTTCCTTCATCACTTCATCATTTAATTCAATAACTCGCCTCTTCTTTGATGTTGGAATAGGCACTAGAATAGTTGGTTATGGTATAATCACTTCAGGTATAGCTGGTTCAGGAGGAGTCCAATCTTCATAGTTCTTGCTTATTTTAGCCATTAATTCCTCAGCTTCCTTGGTAGTCCTATTCCTGAAAACACAATCAGCACAACTATCTAGGTATGTCCTAGATTCTTCAGTAAGTCCATTATAAAATATATCAAGAAGCTCATTCTTTGGTAATGGACTTCCAGCCTATGCATGAATCAAAGCACAAAACCTTGCCCATGATTCGGGCAATATCTCTTTTTCTCCCTGTTTAAAATCAAAAAGTTCCTGCAAAATAGCATGTATAGCACTACGAGGAAAATATTTCTGCAGGAAAGTACTAATCAAGCAATCAGGGCTATCAATAGATCCAGGAGGTAAATTACTAAACCAAGTTTTAGCTTCTCCTTTCAGTGAAAAGGGGAAAATCTTAGCAACAAAGTAAGTACGCATCTTAATATCATCAGAAAACAAGCCACTCATGGTAGAAAGTTCATTCATATGTGCTACCGCACTTTCATTCTTAGTCCCACAAAAAGGTTCTTTCTCAACAATAGCTATGTAAGATAGATCGAGAGAGAAATCATAATCTTTATCTTTAATATTTATGGGAGAAGCAGCAAACTTAGCAATAGGAGACAATTTGGGTCTAATAGTACGCCTCTCAAGGAGACTCTTAGCAGCGCTCCTATCATGGGTGTTTTTACATTCTTTAATAAATTCATCGGTCATCTCAACATAACCATCTTCAATATTATAACTTTCACTAGACTCAGGTGAACTAACAGGTGTAGTAGTGTCTTCATTAGGAGTTTCAGTATTTCCAGCTATAGTTCTAGCAATCGTAGAATCTAGGAAAGGGCCTAATGAACCACTCTTATCAAGCATAGTAGAAGCAGCATCATAAGTATCAGAAGATTCAGATTCAGTAGTAGTAGCATTGTGTGTAGCATGTGTATGTGGTGGTGTAACGAGCTTACTCATAACAGATGGTGAATCAAGAGCAACAGAGGTGTTCAGCACCGTACCTCTTCTAGTAGTGGATGGTAAAATAGGAACCTTGTCATCACGAGACTTACCCATGATGGATGGATAACAGTGAACAATAGAGAATCCAAGTGAACTTGATAAATAAAGCTATGCTCTCCGACAACGGCGCCAGAAAATAGTCTTGATGACCCACAAGTATAGGGGGTGTATCGCAGTATTTTCGAGGGAAGTGAAACCCAATTTATTGATTCGACACAAGGGGAGCCAAAGAATATTTATAAGCCTTAACAACTGAGTTGTCAATTCAGCTGCACCTAGAAACAATCTTGCTCACAGCAGTTTATCAGTAGCAACAGTTTTGTAATAGGAGTAGTAAAGCAACAGCAGTAGTAAAAGTAAAGACAGCAGTAACAATTGTAGTAAATAGTAGGATTCGAGTGCGGTAGGCATAGGGATGGATGGACGGGCATTGCATGGACAAGACAATTCACATAGCAATCAGAACATAGAGCAATTGCAGATAAATAAGATAAAGCATCCAAGTACTAGATAATCCTAGGCATGTGTTCCATATATAGTCATACGTGCTCGCAATGAGAACTTGTACAACATCTTTTGTCCTGCTAGCCCGTTTGCAGCGGGGCCTCAAGAGAACTACTGGCAATTAAGGTGCTCCTTTTAATAGAGCACCGGAGCAAAGCATTAACTCCGTGAACACATGTGATCCTCACATCAAAGCCATTCCCTCCGGTTATCCCGATTGCCACTGGGGCCATTGGTTCCGGACAACAACGTGTGTATACAACTTGCAGGTAAGACCAAAAACAATACTATCATAATGAATCAATAACATGTTCAGATCTGAAATCATGGCACTCGGGCCCTAGTGACAAGCATTAAGCATAACAAGTTGCAACAAAGTAAAAAAGCACTAATAATAGATACTAGGCACCATGCCCTAACAATCTGATGCCATTACATGAATGATCTCATCCAATTCCTACCATCCCCATAGCCTAGAGTGATGGATTACTCACTCATAGATGGGGGAAACATGGATGGTTGATGGAGAAGCGATGGTGATGATGATGGCGACGATCTCCTCCAATTCCCCGTCCCGGCAGGGTGCCAGAACGGAGTTTCTGGTGCTGTTTCGTGGAATCTGGTGGTGGCGGCGGAGTGGAACTCCTTCTGGAAAAACGTCGAACCCCCCCAGAGTTTTTAGGTCAGAAGGCTTCTTATAGGCGAAGAGAGAGACCGAGGTGGGCTGCAGACCACCCCCGGCACGACTCAGTGGTGTGGCTGGGGCCCAACCCCTCCGCCTCGTATTCTGCCTCCGGAGTCTTACGTGAAATAGGATTTTCGGCATATTTTCTGGGATTTTTCCTGATAGTTGATTTTCTGCACAAAAAGTAGACACCGGGGCAATTCTGCTGAAAATAGCGTCAGTCCGCGTTAGTTGCATCCAAATCACACAAGTTTAGAGGAGAAACAATAGCAAAAGTGTTCGGGAAAGTAGATACGTTTTGGACGTATCAACCCGCGCGCGTGGATAAGAAGGCCTTGCTCGGAAATTCAAACCCCGACAGGCCGGTTGGGTGCTACACTCCTGACGCGCCATTGATCCTCCTCTATCGGCGGACAACCCGGCAGGTGGGCCCGCGCGCCACTGCGATCGGGAATCCAGGCCTCGACATGACCTCCTCGGGATTCTGTCCCCCGACAACTCTACTCGGGACTCCAGACCCCAAGGCCACGCTATATTTGACAATTTACAATTTTCTGTATTATATTTACAAAAATTAGCTAGAAAATTACTATCTCTGTTCCATAATGTACAACATTTTGGCAATTCAACTCACAACTCGATAATAGTAAATAACAAATTCAACTAATGATAGTGTTAACGCCTTAATGGTCTCAATTCAAAACTTAGTTTGGATTAACTACTATTTGTGATATGATTTATCTTTCTTGTTTCTTGAGTTGTGAGTTGAATCTAAAACCAAACTAACATGATAGATGTATGGCACAAAATATTCTGGTGCACCGGGTGCACTTGGTACTCACTCCTTGCTAAATAGATGTTTGGACTATATCGTTTTGATAACATGTTGTATTTGGTGAAAACTTTAAATGGAGCTCAAGCTAAAGGGACGCCTTTAAAAAATTAAAATAAAAATATTTTTAAAACTACGTGTTATTTTTTGAAATATCTTGTGAGGTGTGATCAGCACAGATAAAATGGACAAATATGGTGAGTGTATGTGTATGTATGTATGTGAGTTTTTGATATCCTGTGTTAAAGAAAATATTACGATCTTGTTTGGTATTAGTGTTTTAGTGGGAATTAGAGGGGATAATACCCAAGGGGATTGGGTGAAACCCCCACCTACACCCAAACCCCTCTAACCCCCATAAAACCCTAATCATCACTAATCCACTAGGTAGGAGTAGTGTATTGGATATGAAAAAAATATACTATTAGAACTTGAGAAAAAGTGGGGATAAGTGCGATTGAGTCGATCCAGTACACTAGAATAAAACATACTATTTGAAGTGTGTGGATTTGGGATTTTTTTTAAATGGCCGCTTTATTACTTAACAGTAAATTTACACCCAGCCTCTGCATATCTAAGATGCATACAGCCGATCAACCACAGACCAGAAGACGAAAGTAAAAGTATGAAGATTACAAATAATTGTAAACAATCGAAGTCCTCCAAACGCACTACGGTAGCTCTATCCGAAGGTCACGCTGCCACCCATGTCGGGAAAATATCCCTCGTCGTGTCCTCCAACCGCGTACGGCCCTCCACAAACAAGTCGCGGAGATCCATATATTGGAGAGTAGTCCATGATTGGAGGATCGCCGTGGCTCGGTATATAACCTGCAGAGGAGAAGGCAGAATGTTATTAAAAGTCTTGTCATTTCTACATAGCCAAAGCGACCATATAATGGAAAGCACTTCCACCCTAAATAAAGTCTTATATTTATCCTCAATCCCGTTCAGCCGGTTACCAGATACATTGACTACCAAACATGGAGGAGATAAACCAGAGGCTACTTGGATGATTGACCATATAGCATGAACAACTTTACAATGGAAGAATAAATGGCGTATTGTCTCATTATGGTGACAAAACATACTTCCATGCCAATTCCTCCTAACAAGATCATCTTTTGTGAGAATAACCCCTCTATGGAGATACCAAGCAAAAAAATTCGTTTTAAGGTGTATTTTTATTATCCAAATTTTACTATTATCATCGACTAGGATATCAGGTTGAATCAAAACTCTATACTTTGAATCAATAGAAAATTTACCACTCTATAGTAACTTCCATTTGAATTCATCCATACACTCGTACAATTGTATCCTGGATAGTCTTAATAAAAGATTGTTCCAGGACACCAGTCTAGAGCTTATGAGACTTCTTCTAAAAGACACATTAGGGGGATTGGATTCCATTACCATGGAACGTGTATCCCCTTTGTGTCTAACAATCGAGTATAGAGCCAGATATTGTTCACGAAGAGAAGTTTGCCCTAGCCATTTATCTTCCTAAAACCTTATCCGTGAGCCATCCTTAATATTGAAAGCACCAAAACAGAAAAAATGTTTGTTGGACGCCATTAGTCTAGCCCAAAAGTGTGAATCACCCGGTTTCCAAACCATTTGTGATACAGCTTTGGAGCCAACATACTTTCTCCATAAAATAGTTTGCTAGACCTTGATGTCTACGCACGCTTCTATTCTTATAGACAGTGTTGGGCCTCCAAGTGTAGAGGTTTGTAGAACAGCAGCAAGTTTCCCTTAAGTGGATCATCCAAGGTTTATCAAACTCAGGGAGGAAGTGGTCAAAGGTATCCCTCTCAAAAAACCCTGCAATCAAGATACAAGAAGTCTCTTGTGTCCCCAACACACCCAATACACTTGTCAGGTGTATACGTACACTAGTTCGGCGAAGAGATAGTGAAATACAAGTAATATGGATGATTATAAGTGTTAATTGCAATCTGAAATAAGAGTGTCAACAAGCAAATATGTAAGAGGACTGATTGTAAATGGTGTTTCAATGCTTAGAAACAAGGCCTAGGGATCATACTTTCACTAGTGGACACTCTCATAGAAATATATTCTCTTTATTATGCTACCCTGAACTACTCTCCGGTTGGACGATGTAGGGCTATAACAGCACACCTTAAAGTTCGCATTCCCCATCTAGATAACCCCTCACTGTCACCTTGAGCGCTAGATGGTTCCAACAAACACCACAATCTGATAGAGACATCCAACTCAAATTATACTCATGATAAGTATTTCTGTAACCTTAGCCTAAGTGCCACACGGTGTGCAAACTTTCAACTTCACACACGTGGGGATAAGCAGAGATTAATTAAAGCACTTGAGTAGCAGAATAGATCTACTTATTCAACTAGATTAAAAACCTCATGATCTCAATAAGATCACGCATAGAGAGATAGATGACCACATAGCTACTGGTAGAGCCCTTAGACTTGAGAGAGAACTACTCCCTCCTTATCATGGGAGTCAACAACGACGATGGAGATGACGGTGGAGTCGATGGAAATGGATCCGGGGGCACTTCCCCATCCTGGCAGGGTGCCGGAATAGAGACTTCTGTCCCCCAAATCTACTCTTCGATGGCGGCAGCGCTGTGGAACTTTTTGTGGAATTCTGATCTGGTACTTAGGGTTTCTGCATCAGGGCACTTTTATAGGCGAAGAGGCAAGGTTGGTGGGTGCCCGAGGTGGCCACACCACCCCTGGCGCGGCCTGGCCTGGCCCGCGCCACCAGGTGGTGTGGGCCCCTCATGGCCCCTCTCCGTCTCGTCTTCTGGCTCCATGAGTCTTCTGGTAAAATAGGAACTTCGGCTTTTATTTCGTCCAATTCCGGGAATATTTCTTTACTAGCTTTTTTGAAACCAAAAATATCAGAAAACAGGCAACTAGCACCGTGGCATCTTGTTAATAGGTTAGTTCCAGAAAATGTATAAAATACCTCAAGGTGTGAACAAAATATAAGAAAGTTGATATAAAACAAGCATGGAGCATCAAAAATTATAGATACGTTTATGACGTATCAAGCATCCCCAAGCTTAACTCCTGCTCCTCCTCGAGTAGGTAAGTGATAAAAAGAATAATTTTTGAGGTGACATGCACCATCACAATCTTGATCAAGGTATTTGTAAAGCATTGATAGTTGGGATCAAAGTACTCTAAACATGAGCATGAAAGATAGAGTTCTAACAATAAGACATAACAACTATGTTGTAACATGAAAAGGTACACAAAAAAGATCATGAATAACAATGCATTGAAAGACATTTGTTCGTTTCACATATAGAAAACATAATAAGAGTGGTATTCAGCTTGTCCCTCATGGTATAGCAGAACATAAATGCATAGGACACCTTCAAAGTTCATAAGGGTGACTAGATAAAAATAATTTAAGAGCAAGCAATACCAAAATTATGAATCAATCAATAAGTTTTGGACAATGCACATTGAACTAAGAATGACAACTATGCTCTCTTAATTGGTGCATAAAGATAGAAGATGGAGACTCAACATAAAAATAAAAATAAAGGCCCTTCACAGAGGGAAGCAGGGATTTCAAGTTTCATAAAGAGCTTCAAAAATTATGGTACTTATTAGCTTTCAGCTCTCATTCCCCCTATCATAAGCATCTTGAGGTGATTAAGGTTAAAATTACACAAATATGAGGATATGCTTGACAAGTTATAAGTTGAAAATCTCATGCCCCTTGCTTACGAGTATTGAACCTCATGCTACTCAACTTTAGTCACAAATAAGTTCTTGTCATTGTAAGTACATGTGTATCATGGAGAACTGCCAACGGGGTACCCCTTGCCCCATGACACAGGAGCTTTCCCATATCAAAATGACACGGCAACAGACAATGATCATCTCAGCGATCTTTTTATTTGCTATTTGTATAGGTTTTTATTGAGGATGCTTTACAGAATGCTCACTATGGTTATGCTGCAAGTTTACACCATGATTAGGCATGGCTTAGGCTAGCCGTCCAGGCATTTCTCTAACACACATACAAATTCCATGAGCTTACAAGCTCCCCTTTTATTTCACACCGTCGGGATCCATAAACAAAAGAACATGATATCAACTGAATAATAAGTGCAATGTTGAAAGTGTTCCCCATGGTAACATGGTTCTGATAATTCACAACTTATAAAGTGCAAGCATATAAGCAACATAGATGGACACTATGGTTGAAGTTTATTAAGTGCAAGAAAATAAAGTGTGCCATCAAGTTTGTGAGAGCTTTAATCACTAATTTTCACATAACAAAAGTTTAATTTGGAAGGTAGATAAAAACATGAATATACTTGGAATGGTGTAACACACCATGCATAGGAATTTATAGTGGCCTCTTTGGAATAACTTGGTTTCTTGGGAGTTGGATGCATGAGTAGAACTCATACTCAGAACAGGTGGAGGCTAGCAAAAGACTGGGAGCGACCAACTAAGAGAGCAATAATGGCCATAATCATGCAAAGCGACAAAACATTACTAATTAAAGCATAAAGTTATATTGCAAGTCAAAAACTAAATGATCATAGAGGCTATGGTGACTGGTTCATAGTCTTAACATGGTGTAAGCATGTGCCAAGTCAACCCAAATAAAGCATCACAGGAGAATACCACAATATTATGCTTTTGTATGCTAAAACAACGCATGATTCTTTCAAGGCACATTAAGCAATCTCAATTGTTTGAAACAAGTCATTCTACAACAAAAATCACTAAGCATATGGTCAAAGCAACATCTAGCATGACATGATAAAGTCTAAGTCACAGTCAAAATAAGCTTCCTTTTGTACCACTATAAGCATGAAACTTCCTACTCTTTTCCAACACCAATCGACTTATTTGAAACAACTCTCAAAGATAATAATCAATAAAGACCATAGAGCATGTCTCCCCCATCTTCAAAGAAGAACTAAAAAGTTTTAAGCCAAAAGAATAAGAAAACTAAAACTAAACGCAATGCTAGCAAAGGAGAACACTCACAGAACAATAAGAGTGAAAACTAGAGTGTTCTAAGCAATGAATAACGGGGTGTGTCTCTCTCCAAAAGAAGTGTGTTGGGATCCAACCAACTTATTGCGGCAAAAAAAGCAAAAGAAAACTAAAAACAAAGACGCTCCAAGAACAACACATAGTGCATAAGGTAATAAAATAAAGTGTCTTGAAAGAAGACTTGAGATTATTGATGAAGAAGGGGATGCCTTGGGCATCCCCAAGCTTTGACACTTGTACTTCTTGAATATTTCTTGGGGTGACACAGGTGGCATCCCCAAGCTTGAGCTTTTGTCCATACTTCATCTTATCACATCATTCTCTCCCTACACTTGAAAACTTCCTTCATACAAAACTGCACACAATCTTCATTAGCAACATTAGTGTATTCAAAATAATAATCCTTTGGGTTCAGTTTCAACTCAATTAAATCATCCATAAAACATAAGCTACTATAGAAATTCCTTTTAAAAGCTCGAGTGATCCAAGATAACTCAAAAAGAAACCGATTAAGAGGCAAATGCAAATAATGGCAGAAATCTATCAAAACAGACCAGCAGGTAAAGAACGATTTTTTCGAAAATCTACTGTTGCTCAAATCGAAAAGTGCAAAACTAAAGAAAGCTAGGGAATAAAATGGGGCATAAGCACAAACAATTACAGCTTAATCCGACATACTGAGATTTTTCACGATTTTTTACAGTGACGCACATAAATCTGTTTCGGGACAGCAACTTCCCCATATCTTATTTCCCTCTCATTAGAGATTATTCTTGGCACAAAAACCAAACAAAAAGGATAAGAATAGGTTATTACAGAGGCAATAACTTCCAAAACTCAACAAAACAAAAATAAACTGAAAGTAAAAATATAATGGGTTGTCTCTCAAAAGCTCTTTCTTTATAGCCATTAAGATAGACTTGATAATTTCGATGATGCTCCCATAAGAAATATGAATTGAAGTAAAAGAGAGCATCAAGAAGCAAATATGGACCAAATCTAAGTATAACCCACTTCCTATGAAAAATAATCTTGTAAAGAAACAAGTCATGAAAGCACAAAGCAACAAGCACAGGAAAGCAAAACAAGTGCAACTTCAAAATTTTCAACATAAAGAGGGGAAACTTAATATTGTTGAGATACATAAAACCATGTTTTCCTCTCTTATAATAACTTTCAGTAGCATCATGAATAAAATTAACAATATAAATATCACATAAAACATTCTTATCATGAGCCACATGCATAAAATAATTATTACTCTTCCTATAAGCATAGTCATTCTTATTAATCATAGTGGAAGCAAATTCAACAAAATAGCTATCATTATTATTCTCATCACCATAATCATTAGATATAGGAGGCATATTGTAATCATAATTAATTTTCTCCTCAATAGTAGGTGGACTGAAACTATCATACTCATCATTGTAATCATCATATATTGGAGGCATAGTATCATCAAAGTAAATTTTCTCCTCCGTGCTTGGGGGACTAAAAATATCATGCTCATCAAAACCAGCTTCCCCAAGCTTAGACTTTTCCATAGCATTAGCAATAATGAGGTTCAAAGAATTCATACTAATAACATTGCTATTAGCATGCAAATAAAGTTCCATAGGTTTTTTAATTTTCTCTTCAAACACTTCATGTCCTAACTCAAGATAAATACTATAAAGCTCTCTAATTTTGTTTTGTTTTCCATTAAGCCTAACTAGTGAAAATAAAAACAAGAAACAAAAAGATATAATTGCAGAATCTAAAGGAAATAACTTCGAGCACTCACACACCAGCAACAGTACTAGAAGATAGCTTAGTAGCCAGAGGATGTGAGTACCTTTTACCTTAACTCCCTCGCAACGGTGCTAGAAAATAGCTTTGATGGCGCGTTGTTGATGTGGGAGCTTCTTCTTATTCAATTCCCTGGCAATGGCGTCAGAAAATAGCTTGATGTCTACGCACGCTTCTATTCTTGTAGACAGTGTTGGGCCTCCAAGTGCAGAGGTTTGTAGAACAACAGCAAGTTTCCCTTAAGTGGATCACCCAAGGTTTATCGAACTCAGGGAGGGAGTGGTCAAAGGTATCCCTCTCAAGCAACCCTGCAATCAAGATAGAAGAAGTCTCTTGTGTCCCCAACACACCCAATACACTTGTCAGGTGTATAGGTGCACTAGTTCGGCGAAGAGATAGTGAAATACAAGTAATATGGATGATTATAAGTGGTAATTACAATCTGAAATAAGAGTGGCAACAAGCAAACATGTAACAGAACTGATTATAAACGGTGTTTCAATGCTTAGAAACAAGGCCTAGGGATCATACTTTCACTAGTGGACACTCTCATATAAATATCTTCTCTTCATGATGCTACCCTGGACTACTCTCTGGTTGGATGATGTAGGGCTATAAACACACACCTTAAAGTTCGCATTCCCCATCTAGATAACCCCTCACTGTCACCTTGAGCGCTAGATGGTTCCAACAAACACCACAATCTCATAGCGACATCCAACGCAAATTATACTCATGATAAGTATTTCTGTAACCTTAGCCTAAGTGCCACACGGTGTGCAAACTGTCAACTTCACACACGTGGGGATAAGTAAAGATTAATTAAAGCACTTGAGTAGCAGAATAGATCTAATTATTCAACTAGATTATAAAGCTCATGATCTCAATAAGATCACGCATAGAGAGAGAGAGAGATGAACACATAGCTACCGATAGAGCCCTTAGCCTCGAGAGAGAACTACTCCCTCCTCATCATGGGAGTCAGCAACGGCGATGGAGATGGCGTTGGAGTCGATGGAGATGGCTTCAAGGGCACTTCCCCGTCCCGGCAGGGTGCTGGAATAGAGACTTCTGTCCCCCGAATCTCCTCTTCGGTGGCGGCGACGCTGTGGAACTTTTCGTGGAATTCTGATATGGTACTTAGGGTTTCTGCATCGGGCACTTTTATAGGCGAAGAGGCAAGGTTGGTGGGTGCCCGAGGCGGCCACACCACCCCCTAGAGCGGCCTGGCCTAGCCCACGCCACCAGGTGGTGTGGGCCCCTCGTGGCCGTTCTCCGTCTCGTCTTCTAGCTCCGTGAGTCTTCTGGTAAAATTGGAAGTTCAGCTTTTGTTTCGTCCAATTCTAAGAATATTTCTTTACTAGATTTTCCGCAACCAAAAACAGTAGAAAACAGGCAACTGGCACTGTGCCATCTTGTTAATAGGTTAGTTCTAGAAAATGTATAAAAATACCTGAAAGTGTGAACGAAACATAAGAAAGTTGATATAAAACAAGCATGGAGCATCAAAAATTATAGATATGTTTATGACGTATCAGACCCCTTCTTCTCTAAGGAGTTTGAAAAGCCATTTACCCAGAAGCGCAGTGTTTTTGTCTTGCAAATCATGTATGCCAAGTCCACCATATTCCTTGGGTCGGCAAACCACATTCCATCTAGCCAGTCGATATTTCTTTTTCTCACTATCCTCCAGCAAAAAGAATCTTGAGTGGAAATTATCCACTTTTGTCAAGACACCTTTTGGTAGCTGAAAAAACAAGATCATATACAATACCATGTTGCTGAGTACTGAATTTATGAGTACAAGTCTTCCACCAAGGGATAGCAATTTACCCTTCCAACTATTAAGACATTTTCAAAGTCTTTCGTCAACGAGTTTTCATTCAGCAATCGTGAGACGCCGATAGTGGATCGGTATTCCTAGATAATTGATTGAAAATTGCCCCTGGCCACAGCCAAATAGTTCAGCATATAGGTGGGCTTCATTTTTAGCCTCGCCAAAACAGTACAAGTCATTCTTATGAAAGTTAATTTTCAATCCAGAGAGTTGCTCAAATGCTGATAATATTAATTTTAGATTCTTGGCTTTCTCCAGATTGTGTTCCATAAATAGGATTGTATTGTCAGCGTATTGAAGAATAGAGAGACCACCATCAACTAGATGTGGTACTAATCCTTTAATTTGACCATCAGCCTTAGCTCTCTCAATAAGTATAGCCAACATATCAGCCACTATGTTAAAAGTATGGGCGGTAGTGGATCCCCTTGTCGCAGCCCTTTTTTGGTCTGGAAATATTTCCCAGTGTCATCATTAACATTTATGGCAACACTTCCTCTCGACACAAAAGACTGTATAAGAGCACACCATTCCTGCGGAAAACCTTTCATATGGAGTGTTTGCTGAAGGAAAGACCAATTAACTTTATCATAGGCCTTCTCAAAGTCAATCTTGAACAAGACACTATTTGATTTTTTTTAGTGTAGTTCATGGACCGTTTCATGCAATATTACTACACCATCTAAGATGTTTCTCCCTTGCATGAAAGTAGTTTGAGAAGGGCGAACAACATGATCAGCTACTGAATTCAGTCTAATCGTAGCAACTTCTATAAAAAAACTAACGTTAAGAAGGCAGATAGGACGATACTGTTGTATACGTTTTGCATTGTTAACCTTAGGTAGTAAAATTATGTTGCCAAAATTAAGCAGAAATAGGTCTAGCTGACCTACTTGCAAAAACTCAAACAAATGCATCAAGTCCACCTTGATAACTTCCCAGAACTTTTGGTAAAATTCCGCTGGGAAGCCATCAGGCCCTGGCGCTTTGTTATGTTCTATTTGGAAAATAGCTTTCTTGACCTCCTCCTCAGTATAAGGAGTAGTCAGAAAGTTGTTTTCCTCAACAGAAACCTGAGGAATGTGCTCTGTCTAGGACTCATCCAATAAAAAAGAGTTTTTTGGTGGTGCCCCAAACAAGGATTTATAATAGCTTGTAATATAAGATTTTAGATGCTTCTGACCTTCAATCGTACCTTCACCCTGAATTAAAGAGTGAATATGTTTCTTCTTATGCCTGATATTAGCAATAGCATGGAAGTATCTTGTATTCGCATCTCCTTCAAGGATGAATTTAGCTTTAGATCGTTGGTACCATTTGAGTTCTTCCTCAAGCAGAAGTTTGGCAATTTCCGCATTCGATTGGTTTTTAATCTCAATTTCTTGTGCAGACAAAAGCCTAACTTACGCTGAAGCCTCTAAACATTAATAATAGTTGAAAGGTGTATCTTTTCCTTTTTAAGGATTTCAGTAGTATGTCTGGCCCAACCACGAAGGAATTTGCATATGGCACGCATTTTGTTGTTCCATCGTTGTATAGGTGTTCGACCACTAACTGGTTTTTCCCAAATAGCCTTCACCAAGTCATGGAAACCATCACGATAAATCCATCCAAGTTCAAACTTGAAGCTATTTTTGGATTTTCGTGGTGGTGTTCCGATAGATAACAATAAAGGAGCATGATCCAACAAAGCCTCAATATGCTCTAGAGCACGAACAGTTACCATAGGAAATTTATCTTCCCATTCGGTATCCATAAGCACTCCATCTAGTTTTTCATATGTAGGCTCAGAAAGACTATTAGCCCAGGTGTACTGTCTTGCTAACATCGTAACCTCTCCTAAGTCCAAGCTATCAATGATAATATTAAACATGAAAGGCCAATGTTCGTCAAAACGGTCCTGACTTTTCTCATGAGGGAATCTTAGCAAATTAAAATCCCCACCTATAAGGATAGGATAGGGATTGTCCTTATCCAGATTGACCAACTCACATAAAAAGTCAGCTTTATAAACATCATGGGCAGCCCCGTAGACAGCGACTAGAGACCAAACAAAATCATCAGCCTTGTTACAGATATGAAGTTTAATAAAAAAAATCTCCAACCAAACTGGCTAAGACTTCCATAGTCTCATCTCTAACGCCTAACAGGATTCCCCCAGATCGCCCATGCAGCGGACGTGATACCCATGTAGAGTCAACTCCACCAGAAAGGCGATTGAGTTGAGTTTGTGAGAAATCACGTCTACCAGTCTTAGAAATAGCCAAAAAATCCAACTTGTGATCTCTGACACAATCAGCAAAGAACAAATGTTTAGCCAAGTCACGAAGACCTCTGCTATTTGAGAACATGTCATTCATTGAGAAACAATTGGAGATTTGGATACACGTGACCTCTTGCGAGATTTTTAGCTCTTTGATTTCCGACCAGAAGCTGTAAGCTCATATAATGAACCTAGCCCAGTTTCATCAAAGCCCACTTCTGATACTTCACCAACTAAGTGAGGAAGGAGTTGACCATCTACCGTGGCATGCAACTCCTCCTCCTCAATAGATGAGGAATCAGGAACAACAAAGATTTTAGGAGTAACCGTTAAACGGTCAACCTCCATATGTCTCAAAACAGAACTAGAAACATTAACTTCATTTACAGATCTACCTAAGCTTACACCAATATTTCCCAGCTTGGCCATAATAGAAGGATTAGAGAAAGAAAGAAATGATTTTGAAGAGTGTAAAGTACCCTGTGAATCAAGATTCTTCTCCGCCTTCCTTCGCATGGCCTTGGCTAGAGAATCCTCATCCGTCATGGATGCCCCAAGGCCATCAACTCCATGTCGTGAACTCCTGCAGGATGGGGTCCCGATCTAGTGTTGTCCGCCATCATTAGGGGACAAACCCAACCCCGCCTGGGTCAGGTCGCCCTCCCCCTGTGTCGGTCCACCCACAGGGCAAGGTTGTCCCTCCCTGGCTGCCAGATCATCGCCATGGGGGAGCTACCAGATGCCATCGATGACGAGATGGGCTGCATTGCCTAGCCCCGAGTCGATACACCCTGCATCCCATCAGCATCGCGGTCGACCATCCCCTCCTAGGCTAGCCTCCGCGTCGAAGAGCCGTCGACCACCTCCTGTAAGACCGGTCCGAGCACCGGTTCCACTCACCCAGGAATAGTTTGACCCATCATGTTCGGTCGCCCGCGCGTAGGAGAAGTCGGGAGTGAAGGAGCACTAGCCTTCCCAGTAGAACCACATGCCACATGAAAAGCCTCCTTGAGCTGCGAAGGAGAAACACGATGCGAGCTCAACACAGGTCCCAGACCACGCAACAGGGAGTCCAAAGGAAGAGCCTCCAAAAGTTCCTTTCCATGCTGCGTAGAGGGGTTAGCATTACACGGAGTGACCGCAAACACATGCACAGGAGTCAGAGCCGAAGAAGGAGATGTTGCAACTGGTGTCAACGACACTGAACTGTCCAACTGGGCACCCTATCTGGTAGACTGCTGCACCGACCCCCCTAACTAGGCACGCTCTAAGAAGAGCCCAACCACCAACCTGAGAACCACCAACTGAATCAGATGTATCCATATCATCATCATAGGGCTTCTCATTAGCATCATCATCAGGATCCTCATCCCTCTTCCTCCACAAGAAAGGTACAAACTCAGGCTCTGGTACATAACCCACAGGATCCAAACGGAAGCGAAGCTCAAAGGCCTTGAGCTTAACCACAGTATCTGACACTAGGTAATGGCCCAATGAATCTTGTAGCTTCATAAATACAGTGGTATCAGTCATAGCCACGAGAATCCGAACGACACCACGCCTCCGCAAACTGAACAAGTCCACGTCCAAAGTAGTTCCCATGAGACCACCAATAGCCCACAAGTCCCAAAAAGAACACAAACAATGAGGCACCCCCTCGACATGAAGCCAAACCTGCTTAAGCTCGAACTTGTGGGGCACTTCCTGCATCTAGTAAATAGAAAACGATAGCTGGGAGGTGCTCTGGGGCATCGACACCTGAATCCCATCAAATCTGTCTAGATCCTCCAGAGACGGGAAGCTGACAAGAAAGGAAGATTCTCCATAAGGCAAAGCTTCCCATTTCCACTGACTACGAACATGACATCTCCTAGCAATCTGTTGCTGAATCACATCTGCGGAAACCATCTGTCCAGAGACACGCACAAGAGCAATGGGAGACTGAGACGTCTCCAGGTGATCCCTAACCATCGAATCAGGTATCTAAGAAAACAACATCACCTTATTGCCAATACCGGCTATAATAGGGAAAGGCTTCGACTGCTTGAGTACATGACATCTCAGGGGGGTTGAGCAGAATTATCACAAATATAGCAATAGTGAACCGCTTTACAGTCCTTAGTTGCATGCGTATTAACCGCACACTTCTAGCAACGAATATCCTTTTGGTTCTTCTTACCCACAGTAGTAGAAATCGGTGCAACAGGAACAACCTCCGAGGCGGCTACTGTCGGCAAAGCATTATCAATGGTCCCCTGTAGACCGTACTGGTATGGCCCCTGCTGTCCCATTGCCTGAAAGGAAGCACCCGCTGCCCCGACAGGATACCCATATTGTCCAACTGTTTGCCGGTGGAGTTGCGGCTGGTACTGCAAAGATTGCGAAGCCATCTCCTGACTCAACTGTACCTGAGGCTGTTTCTTCTTCTGCTGCTGCTTTGGCACAGGCGCAGCCACATCGCCGACACCGACAGAAAATTGTTGAGCCACCACATGATTACCCAAGGCAGCCAAAGGCGGAGGTGGTGGTCCACGGTACGGTGGCTGCTGATGATGATGATCGTACTGCGGCGCTGGCGCCGAGAAAAA
The DNA here is from genome assembly GCA_023614405.1 of Avena insularis. Lineage (NCBI taxonomy): Eukaryota > Viridiplantae > Streptophyta > Magnoliopsida > Poales > Poaceae > Avena > Avena insularis. The sequence continues at coordinate 404,834,348 of CM042684.1, forward strand.
AGCATCGTGAGCAGGCGGAGATGGAGCCCGTGCCGTCATCCCATGGTGGACCGGCCCTGGAGGAGGCATCCCCGGGGGACCATAGAAGGGCGGTGGCCCGTGGCCATAGGGGCCAGCCACCGGTAGATGCCTGACAGGTGGAGGCCGAGTTCCAGCCGTCTGCCCCTGGAAGGAGCCAGTGAAGGGAGGTGCGATGCCCGGCGCGGTCCCAGCCGCCCGCGGAGGCGGCAACACAGAAGCACGAGGAGGCGTAGCACCCTGCGGCACGCGAAGGCGCGGGGGGTCGGGGCGCGGCACTCGGTGGCGGCGCAGGGGCGCGAGGGTTCGGCGCGGCCATCGCTGCAGAACCGAGCAGCGCCTAGGCAAACGATCAATGCGAGATCGAGGGGAACGATCAAGCTGAAGGCGCGATTGAAGGAACTGGAGGCGTGACGAACGTATGTCTTCACAACTCCTCCTCAGCCCCAGCTTACGTGCGACTGCACGCCAGGTACCGACCGGCACGGATACCGACTCGGTGGCCCTACCACAATCAGCCACGTCAGCCGCCACCTCATCACCTCCTCCATCGATCCGCGGGAATAACGGATCACGCCGCACCTCATGATCAAGAACGGACGGCAAGAACGCTCCAAGCACCGGCGGCGCCAACGCCCTGCGCGGCGGCAAAGGCCCCTTCCAGGGTCGAATTCTAGGTCCCCGGCGGAGGAGAATCCCCACCGGCAACACTGCCGATCCCCTCCAACCCACCAGCGGAGATGAAGACCGGCAAGGTGGTGAGGAGGTCCGAGGCGGTGAAGAAGGCGACCCCCTCTCCCAGAACCGGGAGGCAAGCGTCGGATAGCCAATATCCTCCCAAAACGATTGACGCAGCTCGTCATCTGATCTTCTCCGCCGGCGGCTGACCGTGGTCCAACCAAGCTCGTTGGAGGTGTCTTCTAGGTCTTCGAGCGCCTCCCGTGCAGCCAGGGCATCGCCGCCATCCGAACCGGAGTCCGAACCCAGGCATTGAAACCTAGAGCCCGACCCTGCCGCCGGTGACCCCAACGCGCCGGGCACGAGGGTGAGTCGCCGCCCGCGACCCATCCGCCTAGAGCGCCTCGGTTGCTGCTTTTCTGATGGAAAATGGTGGAATCATCGACGACGAAGTACGCGACCTCATTCGCCAATACCAATAGCAGGTATTGAAGAAATCATCTCATCTACTGGAGTAGAGTTGTCACTTTGGTGGATTTGGGATTTGGTGGAGATTATCTCCTCTACTCCCCAGGAGATTATCTCCTCTACTCCCCACGGATACTCTAGTACCAAACGAGGCGGGTGAATCCGATAAACAGCCGCTCATTTTCGATCAACTTTTGCACCGGACCGCCATGCCTGGAGACATTTGATGCGGTAAGTCCACCGGGCGGTGTATGCAAGAGGGTTGGAACCAGCGAGGCTGCGTGCTAGCAACGTATGGTGCCCCTGGTCCATGAGAAAAACAGCGGCAGATGCTTGGAATCGGACTGTGACGTGTCCGGCGCATGCCCTGGCTCATCAGGATAGGCTCCCGAGCGGTAGACCCCAACAAATCCGTCCTGTGGGTGGAGGATTGCGATGCCACAGGCGGTCGCTCCTCGCGTGCTCCGCCCGGCCGAGGAGGGCGATGCCCGGTGTAGTACAACTGTACAAGTATCCAACGGTGTGCAAGCAAAGAGACAGACGTTTGTTCGTTTTGCTGTTCGCGGCCAGCAAGTGCAGAAACCATGGGGCATCGCCACGGTCCGCAGGCATCGGAGTGGCACTTTCACGGTCCAAATCGGAGTCGTGTTTGCGGTCGCACGGACGGGTGACGGATTGATTTTCGGTATCCTAGCTTTGTCCTCTCCGATCCGTTCGTCAGCGCCAATTTTCCACTCACGCTCACATCCAACCCCGATCGCCGCCCCTCCCTCGTGCCGTCGCCACCGCCTCGCACCAGTTTCGTCCAACCCTCTTCCTCCTGTCGGTAGCCAGCGAACCGCTCGATCCGGATCACTTCTCTCGCTGGTGTTTGGAGAAGGCAATGCTCTAGGAGTCAACAACCACCGCTACAATAAGGGGTACTATCTAGTCGGTGATATCTGTCCTGAATGGTCCACATTTGCGAAGACAATCAAAAACCTTATGACGAGACTGAGCATAGATTTGCTAAAGAACAAGAGGCATGTAGGAAGAACGTGAAGCAAGTATTTGGAGTGCTGCAGTCTCTTTGGGCCATTGTTTGGCACCCTCAAATAACATGGAGTAGAAAGAGGTTGAACGAGATGCACAACATGATTGTTGAGGATGAGTCCGAGGATATGATTTTTGATCATGGCCGAAAGTTCGGAGGCGAGTTGGTTCTGCCTAGCCAGGCCCATTAACATTCTAAAAATTTCTTCATGCGCATCATGAAGTTCATGATCGAACAACTCACAATGCAATTTAGGCCAAGCTCGTCAAGCACATGTGGAAGCATGTAGGCCACCATTATTTTTTTATTTGTTGTGTTGAACTATTTAATAAAATGAAGAACTATTTTAAACTAATTGTATGCTAAACTATTGTATATTGTATGTTGATATATTTGTGTGTTAATTCTTAAATCGCAGCCTAAAAAGCTGTGAAAATGGCCTCTGATCATGCACGCGCCCACATCTAAAATCAGACACAATCAGGGTCCTAAATGTTCCCGCGGTTGGGATGGCCTAACATTTCTCAATTTATTAGCAAAAAGGACATACATGTGCAAAATGTGCCCTTAACGGAGAACGAAAAACGCTTTGCTCGTGTCGTCCCCCCGCGGGCGACCGAGCCATGACCCCGCCGCCCCTTCAGACCTCCCTCCTACCTTCCCCCCTACTGCCGCCACCGGCGGGCGCCGCTAGGCAAAGCCCACACGGTGCCGGCGGTGGCGGGACTGCTTCTTCCCACACGCTAGGTGACCTGGACGGGGCAGGCTAGCGCTGGTGGCGGTGCGCCATGACGCTGCGGTGGTGCTGGTCGGTCTGGCAGCGGCTTCGCGGGTCCTGGCATGCGACGGAGGTGGCATGTGCGACAGAGTAGGGCACGGGGTGACTGGTGGCGATGTGGCCATGGAGGGAAGGAGGCGGCCAGATCTAGATAGTTGGGCCTAGGTCTGGGCCAATCGGCGGGCTCTTCTGGGCTTTCTAGGTGGCGTGGGTGGCTAGTGGATGGCGCGGAGGCGCCGCGTCCGTCGACCTCGCCGCCCTGCTGCCATGCCCTCCCCTCCATCTGCTGCGTTTAGGCTAGATTTGGGCCAGGAGGGCTCAGATCTAGCGTGAACATGGCATCCGGTCTGCTCCGTAGGCTCTGCCCTTTCCTTGTGTGTAGGCCATGGCGCTGTCGCAGGGCGTCCAGCGGTGGTGCTACTCAGGCCGACAGTGGTCCAGTGGGCCCGGGTGAACACGGTGGCGACGGCGCTGCTGCTTGGCAGCGGGGATCTGCGGTGGTGGATCTTCTGGTAGGAGGAGAAGTAGGGACTAGTGCTAGGGTTGGCGTGGATAGTAGCACCCTTACTGCAGTGCGGTGGCGGGGCTTCACGCGCCCATTCGGGCTCGGCTGGGCTAGTGAGGGTCTAGTTTGCCCCTGCCGCTGTATCCTGCGTGTTGCTGTATCGCCGACTCTCGCCTAAGTTCCTCTTTTTCGGTCTTACCGGCCTCGCAACGTGGGTCGCGGTGAGACGATGGTGATGATTTCAAGGCCATGGTGGCGCATGCTAGTGGGCGGCGAGCTTGGTGGAGCCATACTAAGGGTCCAGGAGGGTGGTTTTTTTAGGGGCCAGGAGAAATCCTTGCCATCTGGACACCGATACACCTACAGGTGTCATCTCCCTTCCTGAAGGGCGTCGGGTGAACCTCTTTCCCACCTCTTGTAGCGTACCGAGGAAAACCCTAAAAGCAGTACGGGCAGCAGTGTCATTGTCGTCGCTTCCCTTCTTGGAGGGAGGTGATGCTTGGTACGCGACCCTTTGGAGCGCTGGGAGCGTGGTGGACATTCTCCGGAGGGCGCAACGGTTGTGAGTCATTTTCGTTTTCGTCGAGCCACCATTGTCGGTTTTCTTTTCTTTTTGTTCTTCTTCTTTTTCTCTTTCTTGGTTCTTTTTTTTGAAACCTTTTCTACTGCAGGGCAGTCTCCCACAACCCTTTATTAGAAAAAAAAGAAACAAAAAAAAGTCCTGAGTTCAGTTACAACATATGTATAGAGAAGAGAAAACTAAACTAAAACAGTCTAAGTTAGGATAAATTGTCAAGCCATGATGACATTAAATTCTTCCGCTTATCCTTTAATCTGTTCAGCAACAGTGTAGCATCATATATGAAACCTGCCCACCAACCTTTGAAAGTTGATTTTATGTGTTTGAAAACCCAATCATTTCATTACCTCCAAATATTCTAGCATGCTAAAATTGCAATCTCCAGAAAAGATGGCCCGTGGAAGGATTTGAACTCTTGTTTAAAACTATCCATAGGAGATTTATCCATCCACTGTATCTGAATATAATTCCAGACTCTAGTGCTAAAATTACACCTAAAGAAAAGGTGCTTCCAATCTTCCATGATTCCAATTGGACACTGAACATAGTTATGATTGTCAGTTACCTCCCAGTTTCTTCTAAGTAACATGTCCTTTGTATTCAGTCTGTCATGCAGCACTAACCAAGCAAAAAATCTATGCTTAGACATACATTTGCTATCCCAGATACTTTTTGATATTAGATCATTGTGCATCATGGAGAAACAATGGTGATAATAGGCCTGTGACTTGTAAATCCCTTTATTGAGAATACAATTCCATTGATCCTCCTGCTGCGTTAAGTTCAAACTTGCCAGATTTTCCTGCAAATTAGTGTATTCCTGAAATGCCTCAGCAGACAGTGGCAAGTGAAAAGAAAACAGCCTTGGAAATTTACTAGCAAGTAATGTTTCCTGCCATAGGTCATTCCAAAAAAAAGAATGCTGAAACCAGTTCCCACATTGCACTTTGATATGGACCTCCATTCATCAGTAAGCTTTAAAATTCCTCTCGACCAGAACGAACCACTAATAGTAACAGCATGTGGGGCAGATTCATGATAATAGGAGTCCCTTATTAATTTGACCCATGGCAAATCCGCATTGTTATAAAACTTATCCAACTGCTTAATCATAAGTGCCTTATTTTGTAATTTCAGATCTATTACCCCAAGTCCTCCCTTGTCCTTTGGCTTGCATACCATTTTTCATGCTGCTAAAGAATTTACCTTCTCTTGGTCTTTAAATTTTCTCCAGAGGCATCTCCTTCTTGCCTTATCCACAATGTCAATGACTCCCAAAGGAACTTCCAATGTACACATGATGTATGTGGGCAGGGAGGAAAGTACAGAGTTTACAAGAATGAGACTGTCCCCATATGAAAGGAAAGACATGGTAGCATTTAATCCCCTTTCAATTATATCAATTAGAGACGAAAAATCCTTGATTGTGGGTTTAGTTATGCCTATGGGTAATCCCAGATAAGTAAAAGGCATTGTAGCAAGTTGACATTCAAAAACTTGAGCCATATGTACTGCTTCCCCCTCAGAGAGATTAATTGGAATCATTGAGGATTTGTGGTAATTTACCTTTAATCCAGTAAACTCAGCATATTGATTCAATAGATCTTTAAAAACTAGCAATTGATCTTCCTCAGCAGGCAATATAATTAAAGTGTCATCTGCATATTGTACAATAGGTTAATCACCCTCCTTTGGGATTGGTAACTGCAGTCTACCTTCCAGTAAGGCCCGATTGACTATACTCTGCAGCAAATCTCCTCATAGAAGATACAAAAGAGGAGATAAAGGATCTCCTTGCCTAACACCTCTTTTGAAAGAGAAACTCTGTCCAGGCACTCCATTTAGAAGCACAAAAGATGATCCAGATGCTAGCTGTCTGCCCAGCAGTGGTCTCACTCTTGTATCAGTTGGTTGCTATATTAATATAGCTGGGCGCGAGCCTGTTTCGAGGAAAATGTGCCCCAGATTAAGGGATTTGATGAGCAGACCAGGGTTTATGATTGCAAATTAAGATATCTTCATGTGAGCAGCATCTGCACTAATAGTTCTCCCTCATCAAGAACTAATTGCATAATAATGTGTGTAAAAGGTCGGCATCTGTAACATGACCATGGAGATGGCCATGTGCTTTGCTAGTGCACCGCAATCTCTGGATCTCCAAAACCAGGAAATTACTTCTTTGACCAAAACGATGGCAAACCAATCTTCTAACAACTATGTTAAAAGAGACTTTCAGTATGGTACAATGACAAGCTATGCATAGTTCTTGCTGCCATATATAGCATCTAATTCTTGGAACCAACGAAAGGATAACCTATCTTCAGATATGGAGGGGTGCTATCCAATTTCTACTCAAGAACTTCAGTGAAGAAAAAAAAACCTAGCCGCCTGCACAGGGGATGGCGGACATGGAATGCGCAAGGAGAGGAGAGAGCAGGTTTCAGTGATATCTGGCTATTTAAAGCAGTCTTCAATCTCTTGGGCCACGGTAGATACCTTCTCAGCACCATCATACGACTGAATTTGAGAAAGACAAGGACACAGGTCAGGAGGATAACAACTCCCATAGAAAAACCAAAGAATTATTAGCTATAGCTAGGACACGTACCTGATCCATCTTTTTACTCATATTAGTGGTAGAAAGGATGGGATGGACGTCCGTTGCAACTTCCACGTCGCACGCAGAAGCATTCGTAGAGCACAGGTTCACAGTGACCTGTGGCAGGTTGTCCTCTATATATGTCACAAAACTCTGAAGTTCCAACTCCGATGATCCACCAAGAGCATAAATTTCTAAAGTACGCATCTTGGGCAGGCAACCAAGAGTCACCACCAGATCTTCAAAGTCTCATCCATTTTCTGCCACACAATCCCCAGAACCCTCATTTCCTTCAGATTCCGCAGCCATTTAACAAAATTTACAGTTATAGAGACCTTGGACAGCTCTTCCAGGGATGCCAGATTCTCCATCCCATCTAGCAATCTCGTCTCCCTCTCCACATAGAGGCATATCAATTTTCTCAGTAAAGTAACAGTAGATGGTAGTTTTTCAATTTTGGTGCCAAATAAGTCAAGCATCTGCAAAAGCCTTGCACTTCCAATCTCTCTTGGGAGCTTTGAAATATGTGTACCTCTTAATCCTAGGTATCTCAGGTGAAGTAATTTTCCAAGATATTTCAGCTCACGACTTCCCTTAAGATCACAGCCTTCTAAGTCTAATACACATAAGACTCCAAAGCTTGACAATGGTGGCAGAAGATTAATTCCAGGACCAAATACAGTAACTGACCTCACTTGAGACACGTGCATAGTATTTTCAAGAGAGGTGTGCTCTAGCTCACTGCATTGGATGGATAGCCTGTGAACCTTGTGTTGTGAAGATGTGTGTTGTGTGCCGTGAAAAATAGTAACAAAGTTTTCTTCACTGGCCAAGGAACGGATTAGCCAAAATACCACATCATGTACACGGCAATATTTGACTATGCCATCACCGTCATTCAAATATACTTCTTCGACTATGCTTGTGTTCAAGAGCTGGTCGAAGTACCTCTGCCCAAGTTCAAATAAACTAGTCCCTTCTTGTTCTTGGATTAATCCTTCACCTATCCATCTCCACACCAACCGATTTCGTCTTATGTTGTCTTTTGGAAAAATACTGATATATAGCAAACAAGACCTTAGATTGGAAGGCAGATTATAATAGCGAGATAACAACATACTTCTGAGACTCGCCCAATCACCATCTAACCCAGCCTCAATCTATTTGCACACCTCATCCCACTTCTCTTCTGTTAGTTCAGGAGCCAGCATACGAGCTATACTGGTGATAGCTAATGGTAAACCACCACACTTTGTTAAAATCTTATTTGATAGTTCAGTAAATTCATCATCTGAAGATAGTTCAGTAAATTCTTTTCTAGGACAAGTTTCACCAAACACATTTCGATAAAATAATGTTTCCGAATCACAGGGAGAAAGTGGTTTTAGTCCATAAGGACCCCCAACCTCTTTAGCAACATCAAAGTTGCGTGTGGTCGTGATTATTATACTTCCAAGATTATTGTCAACCATAGCATGCTTGATTGTTAGCCATGATTCTTTTTCTGATATGTCATCGATGACAATGAAGTACCTATAAGATTGTAGCGACTCATTAGTAAACATGCTCACGCCTTAGTAGAAGAATGTTAGCATTAATAGGACTCAAATTGTGTGTGCGTTGTACTCAATCTCACTTGAGATCTGTAACTAAAACATTTTATGGCTATTAAATACAGAACAAGCACAAAACTTTTTTGCTTAAAAAATAGAAAAAGGAATCTGGATATTGCAGTATCATTGCGTCGTTTACAACCTGACATCTTTTTGGTGCCCGGGTATTGACAGATTGAGAAATGAAGCTTCAAGTAATATGCAAAGTAGATTTTTTTGGGGGACCAGAAGAACAGGAAGGAGCCGACGTGGAACTGAAAATACCATAGCTAGACAGCAGGATCCAAGTCACACGACAATACATTTGGTTTAGAGTTTAATGGTATGCTGGTTTTATTTTAATCAAACCATGAGCAATACGAGTTCTTTTATCAAAACAGACTTTCTTGACTTATGTGATAGTAGTATTTTTCTTGTATAGATAGTTCCCTGGTTCACACAGAGAACTCACAACAATATTGAGTAATACATTGCGGATATTGCACATAAATAAGCATTTGTGACTAAAATGGATGTGATGCCACAACCATTGGCACTGGCTTGACAAGTACATGGTGTATTTCAACGGAAGGAACCAACATTTAATTGCAGCCCTTCTATCGGATGGATGATACTTCAAGATGCTCTGAATCCACTAAACATATGCCATTTATGTTTACATATTTGATCAGCACCACAATTTGGACGATGAGGAGTGCTCCTGTGCTTTCCGTCTTTTTTTTGGGCACGCTTTCCAAAGCAGCCTGACGGCTGAGATTAAGGGTGCTAATCACACCTGGTTTGGGTTTGGATCATGCGGGTCGGGATCTGATGTCAGTTCCCTTAATCTCAGCCGTCAGGCTGCTTTGGAAAGCGTGCCAAAAAACAGACGGAAAGCACAGGAGCACTCCACTTGGACGATACTTGCACACATAGATGACTAGCATTGTTAGATGAATACCTGTTGTTCTGTAGGAATTTATGGAGTTGGCTGATAAGCTTTGTTTGATCCAATGGTCTATCATATGTGTGCCCATGAAGTTGACAGAGCATACTATGACAAACTACTCTCATGTCTGGATTGGGACCCAACTGAACCAAAGCGGTGAAACTGAATTGTGATTTAAGCTTCTTAAAGACTTGAGCTGCCAGGGTTGTTTTGCCCACTCCTCCAATTCCAAAAAGGGAAACAATCTTCAATTGTTGGTTTGACACACCATGTCTTCCATTCATAGCCAAACTCTTCGTCAGGTCATCCATGGCCGCATCAATGCCAACGAGCTCTGTGAATTCATAGAACAAAGACCTCATGTTCTGTCTAATTACAGTATAGGGTGCGGGGGGCCGACGGAAAGAACTGTTGGTCTTGTCCTTGGTTCTCTTGTCAGCCACCGCCTGGACTATGATCTTCATCTCTTTTGTTGCAGCAGCAATCTGATAGGTGGTCTTTTCTTTGCTGAACAAGTTGGTGATGTTGTTCGTAAGCCCCTTGAAGCAGTGCGTGTTCTCAATGTCGTCCTTGCGCACCATAATGGTGGCGAGAATGTCCTCTGTCATACGACGTCTCCCTCAACTCGTTGGCCCAGATCTTGTCCTGGTTGTCAAGCGGCACCTCTCCCGCTCCCGCCATGCTGACAATAGCCTTCATGCTCCTCAACTCCTTGAGAAACCTGAAGTCTTTGTAGGTGACGCCTTTCAGCATGTGGTATTTCTCTTTGAGCCTGTCAGGGAAGCTCGTCATGGCCACCTCTGTGCTTGGTGGCTTGATTGTGCACAGTTGGAAGTGTTAGGCACTTGCCCACACCTGATACAGAAGAAAATGTAATCAGGTTTTTTAGGCATTTGGTTCGACTTTGGTAAGGTAAACGGTACTGAAATGAGATTACATGATATATTAACGCGTTGGAATGAAAAAAATGCTAGTAGTTTTTGTTTGGTTCAGGTAAGTAACGGAAATGTATTCCTTAACAGTGTTTGGTAGAGAAAGTTGCACAACGTAATCAGAATACAAAAGTTATGTACGGATGAGTTGAAGAGCTAGCACTAGTAGTATACCGAATACCCCGCAAAAAAAAAGTAGTATACCAAATACCACACCGACCTAATCCTGAAATAAAATGCTTGGTGCTCAAATGAATCAGGCTTTTAGCATCAAGAAAACAAGATGAACTCGGTCAATTCAACTAATCAAGAAAGAGGCAAGTCAAGGGCTCAAGGCCTAGCTACAATACATCTGAGAAACTGAGATGGAGGAGCTGGAGCCGCTTCAGTGCTCACACGATTAACAAGAAAAAGGTCATACGATGGAAACGAAAAAGAAAACTTTGAGAGAAGTAGAATAGGGTATTCTGGACCTTGCTAGCTGCAGGTCCGCAATGGTGTTGATCTCTCCCTGCAGCCGCTTGCGACAATGTAACAAAGTCCCCTTTCTAGCTTAATACAAGGTCATACACGACGGAAACGATGGAAACGAAAAAGAAAACTGACCTAAACTGAGAGCCGGAGGAAGAGGTGGTGTACGTACTGCCGGGAGCAGAGGAGCAGAGGAGAACGCCTGTGAGGCCGTGGTGATCTGGAAAAGGAGACGACCTCAAACAGGGCAGGGCAGCGCTACTCGCGAGGCGTCGCTGCCGTTGCTCCTCGCTGGCGCTGCAGCTCCAGAAGTAGAGGATGTAGATGGGAACATCACGGGGCTGTAGCATGTCAGCGTCCACTTGGACCAGTCCAGCCTCAGGCTAAGTTCTGGACGTTTATGCGGAACGAGGCCGTGATGAAGATGGAGATGCCAGGTGCTACTTGTGTAATCGCCCGTGATGAAGATGGAAGCTTTATAATAGACGTGGCTCATTGGCATCCAAATTCTGGCAGTGCGCTGATCATGGAGGCGTCGGCCAGATGGTCGGGGATGCAAAGCATCCATCGGGTTGTGCTGACCAAGATGTGGAGTGGTGCCAATTATCTTCGTTATGAGTATTTTCGTTATGAGGTGGTCTCTGTTCTTGGGGAAATCAGGAGATCAGTAGGGATTTTACTACAGTAGTAGTTTTTCTTTCTTATTTGTATACAGAAATGCAATTGTGCTGCTCACCACTGTGCAAAAAATCCTTCATCAGTAGCTAAACAGGGGAGGTCTTGGCTGATTTCCTGTCCAGAATTCCTATGTACTAGCTGCCACTGTAACCTACTGTTATGGAATGAGATTTTCCTTCGTCGGAAAAAAAATCCGACAAATATCGGGAGGGTAGGGTGCGGGCGAGGGGAGGCGACGCCGCATCAGGAAGGCGACGCCCGGACGCCGCCGCCCACGGCTTCCCCGCCGCCCCCCGGACACCATACCACTAGAGAGGAGGGAGACGGCCGGACGCTCTCCTCCCCGCCATCTCAACTCACTATGCGTGAGGGAGGCCGCCGCGCGGTCTCGTTCCTCCAAGCCCACCGCTGACCACCGCCTCCTGCGTAGAAGGGTGCGAGGCCGACCGCTGCCAGATCCTGAAGGAAGAAGATGCCCTCATATACTCGACGGGCTTTTCTCCTTCCCCATCCTCCATAGGCTCGAAGGCTAGGTATGAAGATCTTGAGGTTACCGAGTCCATCTAGTTCCTAGGCTTGGCCGGCGGAGGTGTGAAAAATGCAACATTGAGTTGTTCCACGCCGCTGTTCAAACAAACATAGTTACAGTCACCAACATATCATGGCGGCCGTTGCTATGGGAAGCTTGATCCCCAGCCTTCGCGAGCTGCTTGGAGATGAGTACACTTTGCCGAGTACTGTGAGACGCGATGTTGAGTTCCTTCTCACAATGTTGTTCGATGTATATGCAAGCTTAATGAAGGTCGGTATGCGGGAGGATTTGGATGGCCATGTTATGCTCTGGATGAAGGAGGAAACAACACTATTCTACGAGATCCTAGCTATCCTTGACAGCTTCCAGGCTCATTTGAGATCGATGAACTCCGGTCCATCCGGCCGCTTGGAAGGGTTCGTCGCTAAGATGAAGTTCAAGTGGATGAATGGCAGGGTTGTCCGTCAATTAGCCAGGAAAATCAGTAATGCCGTGCACCTTCAGGAGGAGGTTTCAGAGCGTCGTACAAGGTACAGAATCGACTCCCAATTTCTTCCAATGCTTCCTGACCCACGGGGTGAGTTGGGGTTGGAGAATGGTGTGGAGATTGATCTAGCAACGTCAGAGAAGGTGACTGAGATAGAAGACATGTACAAGATGCCCAGACGGGTGAAGGACGAAATCAGATTCCTCAAAAGGGATCTGGAAAGCATATGCGTTGCCCTCCGCAGGATTGCATCGGTGCCAGTGTTGGATGAGGTAACCAAGGCCTGGGCTGAGGATATGAAGGAAGTGTACTGCGACGTCACAAACATTGTTGACAACTTCCAGGCGCGCAGCATCATCGCGAAACCGCCAACCGGCCTGAAAGGTTTCATCGGCATGACTAATTTGAAGATCAGGATCAGGACTGCCATGGCTCTCCGACGATTCCAAGCCGAGATCAGAGACATGAACAGCTGTCTATTGGAGATGAGCCAGAGGCGTCAGAGGTACCTGCTAGAATGTGATGTTCCTAGGCATACGTCTGAGGAGACCATCGACCATCGGTCTCCAGATCTGCAACAAGACCCCGCTAGCCTTGTTGGCCTTGAAGGGCCTACGGACATGCTAGTCAAGCTTCTCACACAGGAGACGAACACTAGCACATCTATCCAGGGATTCAAGCTTGCTTCGATTGTTGGAGTTGCAGGTGTGGGCAAGATGACACTCGCAAAGGCCGTCTACCACAGCCCCGCACCGCGTTTCGGTTGCACAGCTTGGCTCTCAATGTCGTCTCGAAACTTGAGAAGTATTTTCCAGGATCTACTTCATCAGATAAGAGATCAACAGGGCGATGATGCATCTGTGAATGATTGTCAACTACTAGTTGATATGGCCAGACAAACTCTTCAAAATCAGAGGTACTGCTGCATCACTATTACCTTGTCATAGTAAGCCATGAGTGCAGAATAGTTCCACTTGATTTTCATGTCAAAACTTTACAAAATGTAATGGTAAAAGATACTTCCACGAAGAAAACTAATATCTGAGCGACACTGGAAAGGACAATATTGGCTAAGGTCTACTTTTGTCAATTCTTTTGTCTAAGAATTGACAAAAGGGTTTCTTGCATGCAGATGTTGGGCAATCGTATAGTTTCTTCAAAACGGAGATCGAGCAGTTGATACGCTGGATCCCACGGCACTGAACTAGCTTGATAGGCTGCACGCCTGCACCTATTCTTCAGTAGATCTGTTAGTCGCTTCTTTTTTTATCTCTAGGGATCATATGCTTTTCTCTAAGGTAATGAATATATAAAGCCTACTATTATTTTCCACCAAATTAATGGCTAGATCTTTTGCTCCTTTTCAAACTTCTAGGATAACTCGCTTATCGGTGTTCTAATATTTACTTTCATTTGTAAAAAGTATGGCGTCCTAATAAGCCTGAAGTCCAAGCAATAACTATTAATACTCCCTCTTCCCCTAATATAAGACGTTTTGGCAAACTAAACTAGTTTGTCAAAACATCTTATATCAGAGAACAGAGGAAGTATATAGATATAGAAGAGCTATTGTAGATACCTTAAAGCTACCAGTATAAAGGAAAGTCACCGTACACACCCTAAAGCTACTAATCGACTCTGAGTGGTAGTGCATCTTATTGTCAGTTTTTGCTGTATGCATTTTTGAGTGATCATTATCGGTTTATAACATTTGGATTTTGGGCACATCATTCTGTTAGGTGCTTCATTGTGGTTGATGATATATTGGATCAGTCCATATGGAAGATTATCAAGTTGGCTTTGACTGGAAATAGCAATTGCGGTGCTGTTCTGCTGACTAGCCGCATTGCTGACGTTGGTTGTGCTGTTGGAGGTACAGTTTACAAATTGGAACCTCTTTCGGGAATTTTATCCAGACAGTTATTCTATAGGAGACTATTTGGCTCTGAACACAAGTGTCCTCGTGAGTTGGAAGATGTATCTAGAAATCTCTTAGAAAAATGCAGTGGTATACCATTGGCGATTATTACTACATCAAATATGCTAGCAGGTCAGAATTTGACAATGGAAGCCTGACAAGCAGTCCATGACTCCAACTATTTAGCAGATTCAGATGGGACGAAAAGGATATTGGGTACCACTTATGCTGATCTATCTCCCTATCTTAAGTCTTGCTTGTTGTATCTAAGCATGTTTAAGAAGGGTTCTCTGATCAGTGTGGACCGCTTGATATGGGGATGGATAAATGAGGGGTTCGTCATCCACCAAGGCAACATCGAAAAGAATCCAATGACATTACGAGAAATAGGAGAGACTTATCTCTGTGAGCTCATAAATAGGAATTTGATTGTACGCGTGGGCACTGATGCTGTCTGCGTGTACAATTTCGTACATGAGTTGATAATCTCATTGTCAGCTGAAGAAAACTTTGCTGTCATATTAGATGGGCAGCAAGAAAAATCTTTGCCACAGATTGTTTACCGGCTTTCCATCCAGGGAAACACCCCCCTGCTGAGAGGGCGATTGTGCCATGCCAGGTCACTAGTTGCCTATGGCGATGCTAATTTGATGCCACCCCTCTCGGAGTTTAAGGATTTACGCGTTCTGGATTTAGCTGGGTGCAGGGATACTCTGCAGAATGATCATCTCGCAGGTATTAGGGATTCATTTTTTCTGAAATATCTCGTTATAGGAGGTAAATATATAGCCGATATCCCGAAAGAAATTGGGGGCCTTCCATTTCTGCAGACACTGGATTTAAAGGAAACTAGTGTGAAAGAATTGACTGAAAGTGTTTTTCTGTTAAGAAATTTGAAACATCTCTGTGTTAACGGTCGCACCAAGATATCAACTGGGATTGGAAAGATGGAATCTTTAGAAGAGTTAGGAGAAATCAATATCAGTAAGCACGAGCTGTTGGAAGAGTTATGTAATCTGACCAAGTTGAGAGTTCTTCGGGTGTCGATATGGTCATGGGACGAGAGCTATAGTGAGGCACTGTTCGGATATCTGCGCTCACTGGTCGTGAACGAGCAGAACATGCAGAGTTTAGCCATTAGGACTACCTGCTCTCTGCATTCCTTGGATACGCTGAATGCTGTAACAGAATAGGCCCCTTTTAGACTCCAAAAGCTTGAGATAAGTCAAAGCACCTTCAATACAGTGCCAACATGGATTTCCTCATTGCAGTACCTCACCTCTTTATCCATTGAAGTGTACAAGCTTTCACAGAAGGAAATTGATATGCTTGGGAATTTGGAGATTCTTCTTGCTCTTTCGCTAAAATTGAAACATGCTCCAGAAGGATGGTTTGGGAGTGATGGATTCAGAAGACTTGCATCATTCCACTTCCTGTGTAATGCTATGGGAAAGATATTTGGACCAGGATCTATGCTAAAGCTGGAAAGGCTTAAGCTTTCCTTCCAAGCTTCACGGACTAAAGATGAATTTGAAGCTTTCGACTTCGGATTGGAGAACCTTTCTACCCTACAGCACACACACGTTGAAATAAACTGTTTCAGTGCCACTATTCACGTGGTGGAGGATGCAGTGGCTGCAATCCGCACAGTGCCACTATTCACGTGGTGGAGGATGCAGTGGCTGCAATCCGGAAGACGATAAACACAGAATATCTTGAAATACAAAGAGTGCGGGAAAAAGACATGCTGGAGAATGAAGTACTACAGGTACATTATTTTTTACAACTCTGACAACTCGTTGTTTCACAGAGAAGTGATTCTGCTTTCGTGTATACAGACAGTACATCTCTATAGCAAGTTTTAGTTTAATTTTTTAGCAGAAAGTAGTAGCTATCAAGCGCCAGTTAATCTCAGGACTAACCATAATCATTTGCTAAAACCATCAAATAAATATTTTCTTAAATCAGTGTACTGAGGACATCAAAAGTCCAGATGGAGACAACAACTTGGCCGCATGTGCTGTTCCAGACATACCAATGGCAATACCACCAGAAGTATGCGCTCAACCAAATTTCGATAGGACTGATCAGGTGCGTGAAGATTCTTTTTACCATATTATTACTATCCTTTGTTTAATTATTTGTATCTATTAACAGTGCATATCATGAAATAGTATTTATCTTATCCTATAGGTCAGCCGAATTTCACAAGTTATGGTAGAGAACATGCACCTTCGACTGCAATTTTTGAATCATGATTTGAAAGTCAAAAAAATGCTGAGTGACATTCATGTGAAGGACAGTGAAATTGTCCAAGCAGCAAGAGGGCGTGTAGAAGATTTGATGGAACAAGTTCTGGTATGTCTCTGTTTTCTTTTCATAGAGGAACGGTCATGCATCTTCCTGGTATGCCTTTCTAAAGATATGAAACAAAATGTATTCACATGATCTTGCACATCTAAAGTTTATACATACTCTTACGAAGGTGGATGTCTGGCCCAATGCTGTACTTACAGACAAATTTTCCATGCAGAATATTAGCTGTGGACTTTCCGATGAACTTGGTATTGTGGAGGTGAATCTGGTACATAATACTTCAAGTTTATATGCATTTCTAATTGATCTGCATTTCTAAGTTTAAGATTTATAATACAGGTCCAGCCTTCCGAATTGTACAACAAAACAAAGTCAAGTGGACAGCACGAATGGCACATACCTGCTGATGAGCAAAACTCGACAGTTGTAAAGAATGCGCAAGAATCAGCTGGGGGGAAATCACCATCAGTGTTAGTAAATCAAAATAAATTTGTCTCCTATGATATCCCAAATCCACCACAAATGGAACCTGATGAAACAACAAATGTCTCACAGGGTATTTCCTCTCAAATGCTGACCTTCTATTTGATTCCATTTTCATTATTTTCTACCCAGTACCAAAGCTCCCACACATTGTGAGATCTAGGGAAGCAAACTTGTAGGAAGCATTTTCCTTGCTATTTTCCGCTGTTTCCAACCATTTCACTTAACTTCATAAGTGCAGAAACTATGTGCAATGGAAAAGACAAGCAAACGATTGCCCAGATAATCTCTTGCAAACCATCCGAGGTTTTGGTGCACATAGAAGATGTCAGCATACCAAAAAAGATAATAGAAATTCTGGACAAAGAATTCGCACATGACGGTCCAGAAAAATACTTGGATGACAAAGTAACCATTTACGTCTCAGTATGTTATTTTGTTCAGATAAGTATCTTAACTAAACTAAGCTTTTACTTCTACACCATCTTGTCAACGCTACCATCTACTGCCTAAGACATAAATACCTGGAGGAAATTAGGGATGGAGGAAAAGTCTTTCTCGAGAACACAGAAACTTGTCAACTGCTACAAAGAGATGGCAAACACGCCATGCCCAAAGATTCTCTTGAGAAGAGTGAAAACCTCAAAAGAGCAATAAATTATCTCAATCATGACATGGTAGCATTTAAGAACCTTCCTATCAGTCTTATCGTAAATTTTTACTTTCATAAAATCTTATTAAATTTTCATTCAGATATTCCTGCCCTTAAATTGGGAACAGCATTGGTACCTAGCAGTGGTAAGCGCCAAACAACATGAAATTCAGTTGCTCGACTCAATGCCATCAAAAAATACAGAACGCGAGGAACTGAAATTGACGGTGAGTTCATTATTTTGTACTTTCCTTTCGGACAAGTTGTTAATGTTTACTTGATATTTCCTTTACCACTTTGAACTTGGCATTTAAATTTCAGTTGAAAGGAATTGAAATATATCTGGAGCTTGCAGCAGAGGAACAAACAATCAAAATGAATAGTTGGTGTGATTTCAAGGTAGCGTCTTGGAAGGTCAGAATGGTAGAAGGGCTACCAAAGCAAAAGGATGGGTAAGCATCAATCACTTCGAAAATTATGGTTCGCTGAAGACTGGTAGCCTAACTTTGTTTTATACTTGTAGCTCATCATGTGGTCTTTATATGCTCAAGTATATGGAGTATTGGACGGGGGATAGGTTATCAGTGAATTTCGCACAGGTATGTATACCTCTTGTTTCAAATATTCTTTGAAATTTTATCTATACTTATGTCTACATATGTGCAGGAGGATATAACTCGATTTAGGAGATATTTAGTATCCATGCTGGTGAACAGTCCACTGAACAAGATGAACAACAATAAGAAAACTGAAGGACAAGAGTCATAGAGGACTCAACAAGAAGGACCTGAAGCAGGTGGAGAGGATTCCTTTGGGCTGGGAGAGCCGACACGAATGGCGGCCATTGCCAGATCAACTGGGATAAGGTATGCTGACCTTTGAGTTTGAGCACATATACCCTAAAAAAAAGGTGTCAGCACATATATATATGCTAAAAAAAAGTATTCCGTAGGGCCAAGGGCGAATGTGCCTTGAGATGGAAAAACAAAACCACCTGTAGCCCTTGGCCCTTGGGAAAGGCAAGAGAGGCGACCTACTCCTAGAGCAAAATATGCGATGCTTGCAGGTTGAACCTCTCCTCGGATGGCGCTTTGACCAGCTCCTGGAAAATCAAGTGGTTGTACTATTTTATTGTAGTGCCAGCCTCAATATGCAAACGAAGATTTTTCATTGTGCAGTGTTCCAAAGCACAGGGTAACGTGCCATTGGCTCGGCTAATCACCCAACCGCAAGAGATGTAATCTTAACTGAGGTATGGCAATTTGCAATATGCGCGATCTTGGGTCATTAAATGAAATGGATATTCAAAAAAAAATTGGGCTTTCCCGTCAACTCCTACCGTTGTGTCCTACACATCGCCACAAAAATACAGTTCAAATATGATCAAACAAAAGAAAGAAAAAAGCAATTTCATGCATCGGGCGGATTACCAACTGATTAGAAGGAAAAGAGGCTTAAGGCCCATTACAAAGCCCGATGGAAGAGCACTAGTACTACAGTATACAGTACAGTACGTATTAACAAACTAGCGCAGCACCGCTGGAAAAAACAAAACTAGCTCAGCATGGCCGGTGGACACGGTGCGACTTGATATGGATTTCACTGGCTCGTAATCGATTTCAAATTAACTTGGAGTATACGCTAGGCCAGCAGCTCAAACCAACAACACAAAACTCTTACAGCCTGTTTGGTTCGAGGGAGTTTGGGCTGACCTGCATGGTTGCCTTTTGGGGCCTCACTAGCTTGGGAATCCTCATGATCTACCATCTAGGAGTTGTTTTCCTTCCCACCCATTTTGTTGTCCCTCTTATAGGTCACATAGATTTCTCCTCACTTAGAACAGTCCGTGATTACTTTCCAAGCACGGACCAATGTGAAGGGCTTCCCTTCATGATACTCTTTGAAGTTGAGTAATGCATTGAGCACCAACGTGGCCACGCTTTCTCCACTCACAGGTCGATTTTTGACATGATCAAAGGCGCCTTGGAACTTGCTACACTCTGCCGAGATGAACCCCTACCTCTTTGTTAGAGAGTTTGCATTGTGATCACTAAAGAAGTTGTAGGAAGACAATTGACGGTGTTCATGAAAGTGATCATTAATCCTTTTCCGAAATGCGGTTCCCTTTTGTTGGGCACCACATATTGGGTTTTGCCCCACCTCCATCCAAGCACCACAAAGAACTATGTCCTCCTCATCCGTGTAAGATCCGGTCCTCTTGCACCCTATGGGAGCTACGCAAGTGAGCTCTTCCTCAAACAATGGCTCGTGCTCAATCGAGACTCTTTGTTGAGTCATCTGTTGAGTCCTGACCGCAAAGATGGTGCACTCCATTTCATCATCGTCATATTCGTAAGCACAATTATATACTCCATCCGTTCAGAAATATAAGATGTTTTAGCTTTGTAAATCGAATGTATCTAGCTGTCTTTTAGTGTATAGGTTCGTAGAGGTTTAGAGTGAACCTATATACTAAAAAGCGTCTAGATACATTCATTTTACAAAACTAAAATGTCTTAGATTTATAAGGGTAGGGAGTGTAATATACAAAGTGCGAAAACAACAAGGCAAATGTTGTAAATAGTTGGTCTAGTCCATACTTCTCAGACGATTGTCGGGCTGGCCATTCCGTCGAACAGGTCGTGAGGGACCGTCATCTCCGGTATTGTAGTCCCGCGATGCCTTGCTATGGACCACCGGTGACTCGCCGGGCACCGGTATCCTGTTGAGGTCGAGGGAAGGAGGAAACAGCTCTGTTGGCAGCGATTCACCAACCTCTGGCGATTTATCACACGATAAGGAGGTCTTCACCTGTGCGCCACGGGCGGCTGGTCCGCTCGGGGTCGGCAGTGGAGGTGAGATGGCGCTCGCCGGTGGTAGGTGGGTGATGGATGTTGCTGAACTCGCGACAGTCGTATGGAGGAGGGCAATTGCTGGCAACGATGGCCGCATTCAGCGCCCCCGCATTGGGAAGCTTTTTGGTGATGGCGTGTGCCTGGGTAGCGAGCCCTCGCTAGTGGCGCAGGCATGGGCCACCACCATCTTCCGCATCTCTACCGCGAGCGCAGCATCAGCAGCTGCCCGCGTTCGTCACGATTTTTGACCAACGCGGTAGGCGACCCTCTTCTTGCTTTCCATAAACGGATTTTTCTTCGGCTTGTGCAAAGCCTCGATGGCGTGCTGCTGTGTGGTTGTGGGGCCGGAAGATGGAGCAGGGACGGCGGGGTAGTTGGGGGCGGCGGCGGCTGTTGCTCGTCCATGGTTGCCTAAGGGTTGGATGCGGGGGAATGTGGGGAATTTTGGCCCTGACGAGCAGGCCAGGGTGGACAAGATGAGGACACTCGCGATGTCCGTCGTCCGTCCGCGTGAGCGCAAACGCTGCCCCCAATTTGGACCGTGAATGCGCCGGTCTAGGGCATGCGAACACTTGCGCCCCCGTTGGAAACTCGTTTTTTGGACCTTTGTCCGCGGATAGCGTTTAGGACAGCAAAAGACCATTTGGGAGCATCGTTGGGGGACTTGTTCGTCTGCGGTACCAAAGTTCATAGGCCAGTGCATGGCGGTACCTAAGTTGCCTGAAATTACCGCGTTTCGAAAAGTTGGGCCGCCAACTACTGAGAGGGGCCATTTCGAGGCAAACTCATCTCACCTCTGCCAAATTCAAACATTTCGTTAAACCGCCCCGTGAAGTAGACGGTCAGGACCCACATGTCGGTCATCTGTCCGTGACACGGGCACCAACGCGGCAACCTCTTAGGCAAATCGAGCAGCTAAGTGGATTGGATGCGTTGACCAATTTCACAAATCCATTCCCAGCTTTCCCACCGACGGCGTCGGAATCCACCCTCCAGGCAGGACGATCCCTTCGGACATTTGACTTCCGGCGCCCAGTTGCTGCGCCCAGTCGCTGATCCCGAGCTCCAATGGCGCATGCCGTAGCCGCCGTTGCGAGGCTCTAGCCCGCCTCTGCCGAGAGCCCGCCTCCGCCGCCGACGAGCCGAGCAGCTCGGAGGATGGCAGATCCTACTATCAAGAAAGAAGAAGTTCTGTCTACAAGCGGGTGATCTACCCTTCTCTTTGCTATTCGCACTAGTTACAACTGCTAGCTGGCTACTGAATCTCAAATTGTTTGTTAGCCCAACGCTGATAAACATATTTTGTCCATTTCATCAAGTGGGATCTGCGCGGACCCCTTACAATTCTGATAGTCCTCTATAGGTGCGACTCTAAGGGCAAGAGGTATGGACACCATTGTTTCACGATGGAAGAAGCGCTGTGGAATCTGCACTATATCCGGTATGGTTGCCGCTTTCTGCGTAATCATGTTGAATTATGGCGAAGCGGCATCGCAAAGTTCACTTCATGGATGAACGTGGCATCATGGTTCCTATAACGTGTGATAGTCGACTAATTGGGTTGATGAAAAGGTATGCTTTACTGCCATGTTTGAGTTGAAATGTGATGTCTTGGATGTGGAAGCCGCTGAATCGAGTCGCCCTTCTATTCTTGGACGGTGGTTGCTCGAACCCAATTAGCTCTGGTAAGCAAAGGTCTCTTGGGGTTCGCATGTTTGTGCTGAATTGTAATTTTGTTTTATTTACTCTGTAGATATTGGACAGTTATGCAATAGTCTTGTTTCTTTGTGAGAAGCGCGCAAGGTTAGAAACATATTGCCGGATCGATCATTTGCTGCAAGAAATTAAAACGTGTGGAAAGATGTCATTTCTTTGTCGCCAAGAAATTAAAAGCAGTGGAAAGATGATGTCGGACATGGTTACGGTGCCCATTGTCCGGCGATGCGAAGTACGTGAAGCTAAGAAAATTGGCACCGAGGAAGAGGAAGAAGACAGAAATGAAGAAGCCATTGACGTGAAGGCTTGGCACCTGTGCCGCGGAAGAAGTCTTGTCTTCAGCAATGAAGATGCATAGTAATGTGTTGAACTTGAACCCATATATGTAATTACATTAAATTTGATCGCTCGTGTGTGGCACGTTGCGAAACAATCTACCCATGTTCTCTGAGTAAAATGTATCGTGACTTAGGGTTTAAAACGCCGAGTCAAGAGTTGAATCGAAATTGTGATTGTGCCCTTGCTATCGAAAACAAGGATCCACCGGTTCCACGATTCTTTGAGGAAGGAGGTCTCCAAATCTGACGGAATGTAAGTGGCACGAAATAAATTATTTAAGCCACACTCCACGAAGCAACAACTTATTTCAGATCTTTGCAACGACGTGGCAACATAAACAACAATGTTCTCACCGACAATGCCGGATGAGGAGGAAATGGGTACCACTTTACGGCCTAATCTTGAGCCGTCTATCTCACCGCCCTCTGCTCTGCATCCCCTGCATCTGGCGAAGCTCCCGGATCTCCGATGTCGGGTGCGTGCTTCCACTTTATAAATTGTGGTTGTGCCATTTGCATGTGGCATAATCCACGTAGATTACGTTTAAACAAACCACCAATGTCAGAATACACTAGTAGAAAAGGTGTCTTTGTCCACGGTCACGTTCCCAATCCGGGACAGAGATCTAAATCGAGGCAGAAATTGATCTAAATCACAAATTCTTCCACAAATTAATCGAGACAGAGATCTAAATCGAGGCATTTCATTACTTCAACCACAAATTCTTCTAAACAAAGGTGCGATTTCACATCCTACATTAATTCAACCACTAGTCAACAATTTCACTTCCGCTGCCACTGCCCTCCGAGCCGCCGGCTTCCTCGTCGCTGTCGGACGGAACCTCCACGATGTCCGCATTGTTCGCGAGACAGAGCACCTCTTCGCGTCGAGCGGCGGCGATGACGGTGTACTTGGTCCGTCCAGGGACGGACCAGAACCTCTCCCGCCCTTCTCGGTTGCGGAGATCCCGGTGCACCACGCGCCCATCAACGATGCGGTTGCCAATCTTGGCCTTCCGCTCCTTCTTGAACAGCGCCGGCCAGTACGGGCTGGCCGCCGCGTACCAGGGCAGCGCCCTCTTCCTCGCGGGCATCTAGCGGCAGCGCGCCGCGATTTCGCTCTCCATCTTGGCTCGGCCAGGTAGCGGAGCCACCGACACCCCCGCAGAGCTGATGCGCCATCCGTGGGGCACCTTCGCGGCTGGCGGCGCGAGGATGTCGAAGTTCGCGAACATCACCGCCTCGTACAAGTTCAGATCGGGCATCCCCATGGCGGCGCGGTGGAGATTGGAGAGGACGAGGGGATGGACGACGAAGCGACGCGCTGTGGCGCCTCCTATTTGTACACGAGGACGACGAAGCGACAGTCAGACAAAAGAAGTAATGCGGGGTCAGACAAAAGAAGTAATGCAGGGTCAGAGCAATTTTTTTCCTCCCTGGAATCCGGGACCAATATTTTAGACCGCTAGGTCAGCAAGTACAAATATTACAACTTTAAAAGGCACGGAGCTTAAGCTAAATAGAACTAGTTATCACACATCTCCTTGATCTTCCTAATCTTGGCCCAATGCGCATCTTCCTGCGAGAGAAAGGATCGAATTGTCTGCTCCTTCCTTTTAGCATCTTCCTTGCACAGCTTCAATTGTTTCTCTGCATTTTTCCTCATGCACTTGTCAATACTCGTAGTTGTGTACTACAGGACTTTGGCCTGGTGGAGATCATTCCTTGCTTGAGTCAGTTCTTGCTCTGCTTTAGCCTTCAGGGCCAACGCTGCTTCCCTCTCCTTCTCGACTTTGATAACCTTGTCTTGCACCCACCTGAGATCTCGTTTATGCTTGGTCGTGTCAACTGGTTCCCATAGCTTCGTCTCAACACTGTCAAGAAGTGAGCTGAATACGGATTCTTTCAACTCGACAGTCATTTCTCATAGTTTGTCCAGCGTTTTCTGCATCGATTTGGGCCACTCTGGATCTACCCATTTGACAACACCGCAACTTCCGCCTTGCATCATTGCACGATGTCCTTGACACCGTAGAAACCTCCTGCCCGTGTTTTGTCCTTCGAACGCTACAAATTTAGCGGGCACATATCCATGTTTACATACTAGAGGACTGTCTTCATCCTCTAAACCGTGATAGTCGGAGTCATACATCGTCTGGTTGGCCTAACACATCATACGCGCATGAGTAAACAGATTAGATCTAGCTCAAAAAATAGATAACTGGCCACAGATGATAGAAATAGAGATGAGACGACTCACATCGAAATCACTGTCCCTGTCATCACGACGCGTTTCCTCGCTGTCTCCCCTTGAACCCATGGCGAGAGGGGAGAGGGGGTGGCTGCTGGAGAGGGGATTGGGATGGGAGTGAAGTGGGGAAAGTGGCTTCGAGGGTAAGGAATAGAAGTACGGGGAGGAAGAGAAGTAATGGGGACGTGACACTAGGATGTGGCCCACTGAACTCGTGAGACGTGACACTGCATAGCAGGAGGCGCCGGTGTTGCCAGTTTGTCCAGAGCAAGCGTGGCCAATCATGCCGCAGAACAACCTACTCGCGGATCGCTCTCATGAAGACCATCCCAATCGTCCAAGCGCCCCAATCGAACGGTATGTAACAATCGTCAAGCAGAACAACTGTGTTAGGGCGTGCCTTCTAGAAGACTCGGTCTAACGGCTACCCATGCTATGACACTGGTGTATCCATGTGTGGTTTGTGAAAAGAACAGACATGCAATCACACTAGGTGGATCCATATGTGGTTTATGGAAGTAACAGACATGCAATGACTCTAGCTGTGATTCATGAAAAGAACAGACATGCAATGACAGTGGTGGATCCATGTGTGGTTCATGGGAAGAACACACATCCAATGACACTGGTGGACTCTAGTTGTGGTTCATGAAAAGAACAGACATGCAATGACACTAGTGGATCCATATATGGTTTGTCAGGAGAACACACATGAAATGACACTGGGTGTGGTTCATGAAAAGAACAAACATGCAATGACACTGGTGGATCCTTATGTGGTTTATGAGAAGAACAGGCATGCAATGACACTGGTGGATCCTTATGTGGTTCATGAAAAGAACAGACATGCAATAACACTGGTGGATCCTTATGTGGTTCATGAAAACAACAGACATGCAGTGACACTAGGTGTGGTTCATGAAAAGAACAGACATGCAATGACACTGGTGGATCCTTATGTGGTTTGTTTAGAAGAACACACATGCAATGACACTGGGTGTGGTTCATGAAAAGAACAGTCATGCAATGACACTGGTGGATCCTTATGTGGTTTGTTTAGAAGAACACACATGCAATGACACTAGGTGTGGTTCATGAGAAGAACACACATGCAATGACACCGGTGGATCCACGTGTGGTTCATGAGAAGAACACACATCCAATGACACTGGGTGGATCCTTATGTGGTTCATGAAAAGAACTGACATGTAGTGACACTGGGTGTGGTTCATGAAAAGAACAGACATACAGTGACACTGGGTGTGGTTCATGAAAAGAACAGACATGCAATGACACTGGGTGTGGTTCATGAAAATAACAGACATGCAATGACACTGGTGGATCCTTATGTGGTTCATGAAAAGAACATACATGCAATGACACTGGTGGATCCTTATGTGTGGTTCATGAAAAGAACAGACATGCAATGACACCGGTGGATCTACGTGTGGTTCAAGAGAAGAACACACATCCATTGACACTGGTGGATCCTTATGTGGTTCATGAAAAGAACTTACATGCAGTGACACCGGGTGTGGTTCATGAAAAGAACAGACATGCAATGACACCGGTGGATCCACGTGTGGTTCATGAGAAGAACACACATTCAATGACACTGGTAGATCCTTATGTGGTTCATGAAAAGAACAAACATGCAGTGATACCGGGTGTGGTTCATGAAAAGAACAGACATGCAATGACACTGGGTGTGGTTCATGAAAAGAACAGACATGCAATGACTCTAGCTGTGGTTCATGAACAGAACACACATGCAATGACACTGGGTGTGGTTCATGAAAAGAATAGACATGCAATGACACTGGTGGATCCTTATGTGTGGTTCATGAAAAGAACAGACATGCAATGATACTGGTGGATCCTTATGTGGTTTGTTTAGAAGAACACACATGCAATGACACTGGGTGTGGTTCATGAAAAGAACAGACATGCAATGACACTAGTGGATCCTTATGTGTTTTGTTTAGAAGAACACACATGCAATGACATTGGGTGTGGTTCATGAAAAGAATAGACAGGCAATGACACTGGTGGATCCTTATGTCGTTTGTTTAGAAAAACACACATGCAATGACACTGGGTGTGGTTCATGAAAAGAACAGACACGCAATGACACTCGTGGATCCTTATGTGGTTTGTTTAGAGGAACAGACATGCAATGACACCGGTGGATCCTTATGTGGTCTGTCTTGAGGAACACACATGCAATGACATCGGGTGTGGTTCATGAAAAGAACAGACATGCAATGAATTTTGTGGTTTGTTTAGAAGAACACACATGCAATGACAGTGAGTGTGGTTCATGAAAAAAACAGACATGCAATGACACTGGTGGATCCTTATGTGGTTTGTTTAGAAGAACACACATGCAATTACACTAGGTGTGGTTCATGAAAAGAACACGCATCCAATGACACTGGTGGATCCTTATGTGGTTTGTTTAGAGGAACAGACATGCAATGACACCGGTGGATCCACGTTTGGTTCATGAGAAAAACACACATCCAATGACACTGGTAGATCATTATGTGGTTCATGAAAAGAACAGACATGCAGTGACACTGGGTGTCGTTCATGAAAAGAATAGACATGCAATAACACTGGGTGTGGTTCATGAAAAGAACAGACATGCAATGACACTGGTGGATCCTTATGTGTGGTTCATGAAAAGAACAGACATGCAATGACACCGGTGGATCCACGTGTGGTTCATGAGAAGAACACACATCCAATGACACTGGTGGATCCTTATGTGGTTCATGAAAAGAACTTACATGCAGTGACACCGGGTGTGGTTCATGAAAAGAACAGACATGCAATGACACTGGTGGATCCTTATGTGGTTTGTTTATAAGAACACATATGCAATGACACTGGGTGTGATTCATGAAAAGAACAGACATGCAATGACACAGGTGGATCCTTATGTGGTTTGTTGAGAAGAACACACATGCAATGACACTGGGTGTGGTTCATGAAAAGAACAGACATGCAATGACACTGGTGGATCCTTATATGGTTCATGAAAAGAACAGACATGCAGTGACACTGGGTGTCGTTCATGAAAAGAACAGACATGCAATGACATTGGTGGATCCTTATGTGGTTTGTTTAGATGAACACACATGCAATGACACTGGGTGTGGTTCATGAAAAGAACAGACATGCAATGACACTGGTGGATCCTTATGTGGTTCATGAAAAGAACAGACATGCAATGACACTGGTGGATCCTTATGTGTGGTTCATGAAAAGCACAAACATTCAATGACACCGGTGGATCCACGTGTGGTTCATGAGAAGAACACACATCCAATGACACTGGTGGATCCTTATGTGGTTCATGAAAAGAACAGAAATGCAGTGACACCGGTGTGGTTCATCAAAAGAATAGACATGCAATGACACCGGTGGATCCACATGTGGTTCATGAGAAGAACACACATCCAATGACACTGGTAGATTCTTATGTGGTTCATGAAAAGAATGGACATGCAAAGGACACGGGTGTGGTTCATGAAAAGAACAGACATGCAATGACACTGGGTGTGGTTTATAAAAAGAACAGACATGCAATGACTCTAGCTGTGGTTCATGAACAGAACACACATGCAATGACACTGGGTGTGGTTTATAAAAAGAATAGACATGCAATGACACTGGTGGATCCGTATGTGTGGTTCATGAAAAGAACATACATGCAATGACACTGGTGGATCCTTATGT